>CM055125.1:73595673-74195673 GCA_029206835.1 Rana muscosa
TGATGCTACATTGGCTTTTCTCCAATAAGCTGGTACCATTCCAGTCAGTAGACTGTTTGTAAAAATTACGAACAATGGTCTGGCATTAACTTGTCTGAGTTCCTTAAGGACCCTCGGGTGCAAGCCATCTGGTCCCGGTGACTTATTAATGTTAAGTTTTTCAAATCTACTTCTAATTCTGTTCTCTGTTAGCCAAGAGGGTGCTTTCTGTGACATGTGATGAGGATAAACATTGCAGTTTTGGTTACTGAAGCCCCCCGATTCCCTTGTGAAGACTGAGGAGAATAATACATTTGTTCTAATAAACTAAGATCATTAGTTGATTTCACTTGGACTTCACTTGCTTGCTCTGGTTCAGAGACTTTAAGAGCCAATTCACACTATGTGCAGTGACAGACGTTTTACTGCAGTGTTTAAATCGTCTGTCACTGCAGGGACACACAGGAATTTATTATTTCCTATGTGTCTCATTCACACTGCAACATGATGCATTTTATTGCAGTGCATCGGCCCGGATCGCAGTTCAATGTCAAGCAGCTCAGCGCACCGTGCCGCCCGACATTGCAGTGTATGAAGTGTACGTTTTGTATACTTCACATAAAATTAATCATGCACCACATGGGCAAAGCGGAACATCGCTCCAGCTGCTTTGCAAATTCATGGAGGGCCAATGTGAATTGCCCCTAAATGTATTGAAGCAATTGACAGCCAGGCAAGTAGCAGGAGGTTTGCAATGGAAGTCTAAATATTTCTTTCATGTGAAATATTCTATAAAACAGTGGGGCTGATTTATTTAAGGAGGTGAGAATGTTTAGCAAAAAAAAAAAAAAAAAAAGAAGAAGAAGAAAATTAATTTCTTTTGTCCAATCATCTAGAATTCAGATTTCTGATTATTTATCCTATCTATACAGTCTTTTTATGTAGACCTCTTGGGTCTTCTGAAAATTGCCAGAAGATGACACCACAATTCCACTTACACTCTGGTTACAAGCTGTGGTGTTGTTACCCTGTGATGTCACTTCTTAGAAATAACTACACCTAGAAATGTAAAATTTCACAGTTACATTCAAATAACTGAATTCTACATATTGCAGAATTAAAGTACAACTAATGGTAAACTTTTTTTTAGTTTTGGATAGAGTGGAGAGGGATTAGAACACTTGTCAGATCTATAATGGCATATGTGCCCCCGTTAAGGAGATTTGCCCTCTCAATTTGTCCTGTTTAACATTATCATCAAAAGTGTAAGTAAAGGAAATCACAAATGTATGGGTTGTCTCCAGAACAGTAATAAAGGGGAAATCAGCCAAAGGGAACACTAGTTTTGGCAACCCTGGTGACAATAAGGGATTCTCTCACTTTGTAAGGATTTTCACTCCCTTCCTGTTTTTGTTATGGGACAGGAAGTGAAGATAAATCTCCCCAGTGGGACACAGATGGCAAAAAATCTGACAGGGGTTATAACGTTCCCTTATTCTATCCAAATGTGGCTTTAGTTCTACTATAATTGACAAGCTAGTACCTAGACATGCTATTGTGCAATATACCATTTAGGTTATATCATTATGGATGAATGCTGGAGGATATGTTTTGTATATAAATGTTTTTATATGCATTTTGGATGCCAGTAACCACAGCAGACTGCAACCTGAGACAGCAGTAACCACAACTGCTTATTACTGACTGTAAATTAGCACAGGTGCTAGGAATGTATTTTTTGTCTTCAATACAGGTAGTTATGGTGTTGTCATTATAGCTCTGGTAACAAGTGAACATAATCGTTTTCATATGTACAGTAAGTATAATGCTGATTTTAGATTTTAAAGGTGGTATCCTCAAAATTAGGCAATCAGAGCAGCTACTATGATCAGATGTGTTAGGTACCAAAGAGAGTTCCACAAGTGAATTGCCTTATAAAGGGAATGTATAGTCTTTTTAATTGTAACGCTACGCCCGCAGGAGCTGCTAGTATATTTGGGTCTTCTGTTCTTCACGGAGCACTAATCACCACCCCTGTTGACACCCCCAAAGTACCTTGATCAGGAAGTTTCCTGGCTATCATACAAGGAAAGAAAATATACACACACACTCATAAAATAAATGACAGGGTTGTATTAACCACTTCCATACTGGGCACTTATACAGCTTCCTGCCCAGACCAATTTTCAGCCTTCTGCGCTGTTGCACTTTGAATGACAATTGCGCGGTTGTGCTACACTGTACCCAAACGAAATTTTTATAATTTTGTTCCCACAAATTTCTTTTGGTGGTATTTGATCACCTCTGCGATTTTTATTTTCTGCTAAATTTTTTTAAAAAAGACCGAAAATTTTGAAAAAAAAAACATATTTTTTTCGTTTCAGTTACAAAACTTTGTAAATAAGTAAGTTTTCTCCTTCACTGATGGGGCTGCACTGACGGGCACTGATAAGGCGGCACTGATGGGCACCGATGAGGGGGCACGGATGGGCACCGATGAGGCGGCACGGATGGGCACCAATAGGCAGCACGGATGGGCACCGATAGGCAGCACGGATGGGCACCGGTAGGCGGCACGGATGGGCACAGATACGTGGCACGGATGGGCACAGATAGGCGGCACGGATGGGCACAGATAGGCGGCACGGATGGGCACGATAGGTGGCATGGATGGGCACTGATAGGCGGCATGGATGGGCACTGATAGGTGGCACGGATGGGCATGGATGGGCACTGATAGGTGGCATGGATGGGCACTGATAGGTGGCACTGTACTGTAATGTGTTACTAATGGATGCCAATCAGTGCCAAACAATAATGCCTGCCAATCAGTGATGCCCATTGTGGGCACTGATTGGCATCCATTGTGGGCACTGATTGGCATCCATTAGGGGCACTGATTGGCATCCCTGGTGGTCTAGGGAGGCATACCTGGTGGTGGGCATCCCTGGTGGTCTGGTGGCATCCCTGGTGGTCCAGTGGCATCCCTGGTGGTCCAGTGTGGGCATCCTCGGGGGGGCTGCGCTGATAATCGATCAGCACAAACCCCCCCTGTCAGAGGAGCAGCCGATCGGCTCTCCTCTGCTCGCGTCTGACAGACGCGAGTGAGGAAAAGCCGATCACCGGCTTTTCCTGTTTACATCGTGATCAGCCATGATTGGACACGGCTGATCACGTGGTAAAGAGTCTCCGTCGGAGACTCTTTACCTAGATCGGTGTTGCGGGGTGTCATACTGACACCCTGCAACAACGATCTCCGCGATGCGCGCCCCCGGGGGCGCGCAGTGGCTCAAAATCCTGAGGACGTCATATGACGTCCAGTCAGGATTTTGAAACCACTTTGCCGCCGTCAATCCGCTATAGGGCGGGCGGCAAGTGGTTAAGATCAATGAAGACAATGGCAGGCAGAATAACAAGAGTTAATAACATGTGAGGTAGTTTAGCCAAAAGAACAATGCAACACAGTACAGTAGCCCTTTAACCACTTCAATACAGGGCATTTTCACCCCCTTCCTGCCCAGGCCAATTTTTAGTTTTCATCGCTGTCGCATTTTGAATGACAATTGCGCGGTCATGCAACACTGTACCCAAATAACATTTTTATATTTTTTTCCCCACAAATAGAGCTTTTATTTGGTGGCATTTGATCACCTCTGCGGTTCTTATTTTTTCCGCTATAAACAAAAGAAGAGCGACAAAAAAATACAATATTTTTTTACTTTTTACCATAATAAATATCCCAATTTTTTATTTTTATTTTAAAACAAATTTTTTCCTCAGTTTAGGCCGATATGTATTTTCTACATATTTTTGGTAAAAAAAAAAAAAAATCGCAATAAGCGTATATTGATTGGTTTGCGCAAAAGTTATAGCGTCTACAAAATAGGGGATAGATTTATGGCATTTTATATTTTATTACATTTTTTACTAGTAATGGCGGCGATCTGCAATTTTTTTCGTGACTGTGACATTGCGGCGGACATATCGGACACTTTTGACCCATTTTTGGGACTATTCACATTTATATAGCGATCAGTGCTATAAAAATGCACTGATTACTGTGTAAATGTCACTGGCAGGGAAGGGGTTAACACTAAGGGGCGATCAAGGGGTTAATTGTGTTACCTAGGGAGTGATTCTAACTGTAGGGGGAGGGGACTCACAAGGGGAGGAGACCGATCGGTGTTCCTCTGCACTGGGAACACACCATCGGTCTCCTCTCACCTGACAGGACGTGGATCTGTGTGTTTACACACACAGATCCACGGTCCTGCTCTATTATCGGGCAATTGCGGGCGCCTGGCGGAAAGACGCGATCCTGCGGACATCATATCACTATGGGCGGGTAGGGAAGTGGTTAAGTTACACCCACCCATCCTGCAGGACTGGGGATGTATACGATAACTCTCAGGCTGGGAGATTTTCCCCAAGTGAGCAAAATAAGAGTAATAAGAACACAAGGCTAACTCACTTGTAGGCCCTCATTCAGAAGTTTATGCTCCAGAAAGATTGTCAAATCCACCATTCACAATTAAACTATGTATCGAGTTCTTCTGCCAGCTCAGTTGGGGCCCTTAGGTTGGCACTCAGTGAAGGATACTGTCCCTTTAGGATGTGAAGAAATAGCATTTTCTCGATAGGCAGTAAAGTGGTTTGTGGAGTTCTCCTTAATATGTGATGAATCAGTAAGAAAGGCAATAGTAAACTGCAGAAATGGATGGGCTCTGGCACATGTGCTGCTTGCAAAATCCTGTACTTTAGAATGTCCTTGAACATCAAGTTTGCAACAAGAGTAACGTTAACCGGTCCTTATGCAAGCAAATAGTGAAGTGACGAGTGCCTGGTTGGGGGGCCCCCCTTGTTCTTTGATGATACATCTGCGTTGCTGATGACTTCAATGATCCTGCAGATATCAGGTCTCTACCAGTCTGTTTTTTCCCCTCGAAGCTTGGCTGAAACAATGTACTCTGCGGCTTCTCAGTCTAACCCAGTCCGGTCCAGGCCCACGTGGCTCAACACTGCGTTCACACACACTCCTTCCATTAGCAAAGTCTCTCTCCCTCTGTCTTCCTGGGGTTTTACTTTTATTTGTCACCACCCCATGATGAGCACAAATGCTAATGTAGCGATACCCCCAAACTAAGGAAGCCGCTGGTTCTGTTTTGGGCCCTGTACACAGCACGGCCAACCCCCGGCAATCTACTCAGCCCTTCTCTGGCACAGCTAGTCTAGGGGTAGTACTTTTGTATAGCTCTATACCAGTTTATGCACAATCCCCCAATACCTTTCTTCTAATGATAAAATATATATTAATGGACTCCAATACCAGATTGATAAACTAGAAAAGGTTTACGTGTAGATAAAAGGGGTTAACAATCAATATCACATATAACGCATACATGCAGAGCCCTGCAATAATACTAACACCAGTTAACTATAGTGCGCAAATAGTTTTAACACACACTAACATATAGCTAAAGTCCCCGCTAGCAATATGGTGCCCAGCAATACTATCAACTCCCAGTCAGGCCTGACTCAGCTAAAGCTCAGTCTTTAGATTAGGAATCTTCGCATGCCAGATGATCGGTGGTGCACATACAGGAACAATATTTGTAATCCAACAAGGTCTAAGGTAATGGAAGCAACTCCCCAGAGACTATGTAACTCTGTCCTCCACCTAGTCTCCTGGCAGGAGGAAAAGGAAAGTATAACCCGATAGGCCAAGGCAGTCAATAGGCCTAAAAAAGTACTCGGCTATAGTTGTGAGCAAGTGCTCTCTCACCCCTCTGGACTCGATCCCAGTCCGGGACTCCCACCGATGTGTCCACGCACACAGGATCTGCCTCTGCCTCGTCTCCAGTCCACTGACGATCCTGAAGCAGGTAGATGTCTGCAGCCGCACAGGCTCCGCAGCAAGGTGGAAGGCTCTCTGGAAGTGCGCAAGGCCCAGGCCTCGGGCCTTGCACTTACGGCAGGTCCGCACAGGAAGTCCTCTTGCCAGCCACGTGGTGTCCAAAGAGAGCCGGGCTTAGCCTCGCCCTTCTCTTTTATACCCCACCCATGAGTCTCTGCGGCAGCCCAATGCAGGGGTTCTGAGTAACGTAGTCCATGGGGCCTCAACGGAGACCCTGCTACACAAAACATTGCCATCTTGTGGTCAAATAAAAATCTGCATTACAGTAACTGCACAGTGTCACATAATATTTTTTAAAAGCTTAAAGTGTTACTAAGCCCATAACAGTAAAGTCAGTCTGTAAATGCAGTAAAGCATGCTTGTTATACCCAAGGGGTTAATCCTGGGCGTTGTGTAAAAAGGTTGTTTGATCCTGTCTTCTCTGATCTTCCCCTTCTTCCCCAGTCCCCAATCCCTCTCCGGATAGAACAAAGCTTTGGGGGAACTCTGCACATGCTCAGTTTGGTGTGTATTGCAAGGGAGGTTTTTTTTCTTGGGAGGGTGCATGTGATCGGCACAGGGCCAATCAGTACTGTCCAGACAGAGGGTCAGGGGTCATCCAGCCTCATAGAACAGTCAAAATAGAATGAAAACTCCTTCTACAAGCTTTAACCAGACACTGATAGAAGTCACAAGACTGCTATATACTGCTGATGAGAAAAGGTATTTAGCAGTGTATATTTAATAAAATAATTGTATGTCCATGTTTACACTCCTGCGTAATGTGGGAGACCAGATATAGCGAATGTGTTCTGGGTTTAGTAAAACCTACATTAGTTTAGTATACCCTTGTTTTAGTATACTCTTGCATCCCCTCCACCCGCACTTGTATAACTAAAGGCAAAATTTTTCATTTTGGATAAAGTAAGGGAGGGTCAAAGGTCAAACCCCCTGTCAGCTTTTTTTTTTTTGCTATCTGTGTCCCATTTGGGAGATTTCCCTTCACTTTCTGTTCCATAACCAAAACAGGAAGTAGTTTAGGAACATAGCAAGGACTGACTTGATTAGTAGACAAAACACCCAATCCCTATTCAATATAGATTGTGTGTAGTCCTCTATGGGACTTTTTAGGGTAAAGTCTACAAGTTTCAAATTTTTATCAAAAAATATATATTTATTGTTGTAATACAAAATATCAAAGAGATAAAAATACACATACAATTTGGATGTACACAAACACAACTCAAACTATAGAGCAACAAAGTAACAACGTCACAAAAGACCATAAACCACTGTGAGGGTCCTGATTCCTGTGGGAGGGCCCAGGGTGCCCGACGCGTTTCGAGGCTATCCCATCTATAAACAAGAGTAATAATAAACAAGAGTAATAATAATACAGCAGTATGAATAAAGGTGTATCTCAACCCAAAACCTGGGTTGAGATACAGCAGGTATGCACACGTTTAGATTTAGTTCTGACATGTATGCCCCACTATTATGTGGGCCATTCATGGAGGGTAATATATACATATATGTCACCTTTATTCATACTGCTGTATTATTATTAGTCTTGTTTATAGATGGGATCAGCAGCATAAATTACCTGCTGTTTTGAGTACAGGCGCCCTTTGTTGCCCAGCCCCGGGCATAGTTCGATGCACGGTCCCCCGTGTTGTGACCCCCCTGCGTTCTCCCTTCATCCGGAGCAGTGAGCGTCAATCTCTGTTATTTTAAACAAGGATGTATCCACACCAAACTTCATAGGCAACAACGGTTAGCATATATGATTTACGGTACAAATAATGATGCTTTTTATTATAACTATTGAATTAATTTTCAATTGTACTGTATATACATAAAATAGACGATGCTCTTGTTTACTCAACTCTCTTGCTTTGTTCTATGTCTACAAACTACAGACCACAACACCTATCACCACTAGCCCCTGAAGAAGAGGCGCTATATAAACCCATAGCCTCGAAACGCGTCGGGCACCCTGGGCCCTCCCACAGGAATCAGGACCCTCACAGTGGTTTATGGTCTTTTGTGACGTTGTTACTTTGTTGCTCTATAGTTTGAGTTGTGTTTGTGTACATCCAAATTGTATATGTATTTTTATCTCTTTGATATTTTGTATTACAACAATAAATATATATTTTTTGATAAAATTTGAAACTTGTAGACTTCACCCTAAAAAGTCCCATAGAGGACTACACAAACAATCTAAAACAGGAAGTAGGAGGAAATTCCTCCAAAGTGAGGGAATCCTGGTTTGTCACCAAGGTCATCTAAACTAATGTCCACATTGGAAGAGTTCTCCACTATTAGTGCTCTGATATCAACCCAAAACTTGGCATTTTCTTCACTTTCACTCTTATGCCGCGTACACACGACCGCTTTTCTCGACGAGAAAAACTGCATTTTTTCGTTTCGCCGAGAAAAACGATCGTCTGTGGGCTTTATGTCGTTTTTCTCGTCGAGAAAAACGGCATAAAAAACGACGAGAAAAATTAGAACATGTTCTAAATTTTCTCGTCGTTTTTTCCAGCATTTTTTAACACTGCCGCGGAGCCCACAGACGGTCGTTTTTCTCGTCAAGAGAAAAAATGATGGGAAAAACGACCGTGTGTAGGGAACCAAGCGGTTCCCTCATTTTTCCTGTCATTATTCACGGCGGTTTTTTAACCGCCGTGAATAATGATCGTGTGTACGCGGCATGAGTGATAATGGTAAACAGGACAAATAGAGAGGGTGATTCTACCTAATAGGGTAGATTCACAGCAATAAAAACTGACAGGGGTTCTAATCCCTCTACACTCTGTTGGAAACTAAAAAAAAAAAGTTGCCTTTAGTTATACTTTTGTAGCGGCCTCACCCATCTCCCTTTCTTTATCGGTCATATGGCTGTTGTCTAGGGGTACCTGGGAGAGAGAGATGATACACACCACGGTCCATGTCCTCCGTAACTAAGAGGTGAAGGCCAGAAGATTGGGCTTTTGTGTAGGTGTCCTAGAGTCAAGTCCAGTCCTTCGTCCCTGACTCCTTTGCTTTAGTAACCCAAGTTCCACACAGTGAATAGGTACAACTCAGTTTTATTCTTCTTGCCAAGCAATAAAACAATCTTTCTCCTTTGGAAAATGGGGACAGATCGAGGCACAATCCTTTCCCTTCTTGCTGCTGCCCACTGTGCTGTCACCAGTGGTGAATAGTCACTGCCACTGAATAGGTAATATAGAACCTGAATTACCTTCGCTCACTTTGCCCCTGTCAGAGGAAGAAATCCGTCCAAGGGAGAAATGGAGGCCCCTCCGTCACCAGCGATGCCACGCCGGGCTCTTCGGAGAAGTTACTGCGCACCAGTCCTCACGAACTCAGACACGGACACCCAAGGAGTTAGAGTCCCCTCGGATTCCTCCACCCTCGCGGAACTCAGTCGAAGGTACTGAGCACCAGGCATCCGCCATAGTACCTCACCCCAGGCTAAAGGTGCCTGAGATGGACTCCATCTCCGCTCCGGCTAGGCCAAGGGCACCTAGGCCCGGAACGCCTCCAACTCTCTGCCCCCAAATTCAGGGCGTCCGCCCCTTTTATGACCTCTCCCTTTGCGTCACAGCGGGTTCCCCGCCCCGCTGTACCAGCTCCAGGGGAGGACAAAAAGGCACAGTTTGCGGCGTGAGTTCAGCTCCGGCCCAAGGCAACAACGCCACCTGTAGGCCCCAAGGAACCCCACACCACCAGAGTCCTCACATAAATTCAAACACCCGCTACACTTTATCAAAAAAGAAAGAGAATCAGCACCAAGGAAGTTATTGGACAATTGTGGATTTCAATTAAGAATGCTGCCGCTGGGGGGCTTGGCCAACGACCGGGATGTGAGGACGTGCTTAGCTTGAGCTCTGTCCATGCCGCTTACATCCTGACTGAATCCTGCTGATCCGTTCACCATCCGAGGATCCCGTTTGTCCCTGCAGCATCCAGGGAACCTTGTGCCCACCGGGAGATGGTCAAATACGGCCCACCGATGGAAGAAGCCTCAGGACCCGGCCCGCAGCTCCCGCCATGCAGACAGAGGCAAGATGGCACCGGTCACCATGCTGCAGACACATGTAGCCAGCCATCCTCATGCTCCTCAGCGCTGACAAAGAAGCCTGCAGGGAAGGGTGAGTCACACTGTTCCCCCCCTGTTCTAAGCCTGGAAGACCCTTTCCTGTTCTCTCCAGCTGAGGACATTGCCCCTGATACCCCCAGCGAGGATGCTGCTGATGCAGGCCCTGCAGAGCCATCCCTGTCCCAGATCATGGAGGCCATCCAGCACAGCCATGCTTCCCTGACCACCCAAATGGACTCCATTAAAACAGACTTATCCTTCCTAAAACAGGATGTCCATAACCTCTGCCACAGGGTGTCTAATGCTGAGCAGCGCATTAGCACGCTGGAGGATGAGATTACAGGGCTCTGTTAGGGAGCTACACCAGGCCCAAGATTACACAGCAGATAAGCTCACTGAAATGGAGGACCGTTTACGGAGGAGCAATTTACGTTTCCTGGGGTTCCCAGACGGGGCTGAGTGTAGAACCCCGGAGGTTTTTATGGAAAGATGGCTAATCACCACATTCGGCGCTTCAACCTTTTCACCGTTATTCGCCATTGAACGAGCACACAGGGTTCCCATGCGCCCCCTCCAACCTGGGGCCAAGCCACGTGCCATGATCATCAAACTCCTGCACTTCAGGGACAGGGAGGCAATTCTTGGCACAGCCAGAGAAAAGGGAAGGGTGTCCTTTAATGGGAGTGGAATTACTATTTTCCCTGACTTCTCTGTAGCTACACAAAAGCAGAGGGCCACTGTCCTGGCTATTAAACGCAGGCTCGGTGAGCATCATCTCCCCTATGGCATGCTATATCCTGCTCGATTGAGGATTGTCTACCAGGGCAAGGCCTACTTCTTCACGGATCCTAATGAGGCATCTCACTGGGTGGATACCCTGGGACATCCTGAACGCCGGAATCAGAATCAAAGATCCCCTCCGCGCTGACATCGCACCTAACCTGCATTTTTTGATAGCTACACCTTGTGCCTTATGTGGCCTACGTTACCCCTTTCCAGCAAAGGACAGCTGAGGGGGGGTAGGAGTGGGCCTGAATATCCTTATGCCTGTGATCATCTCACTCCCCTCTTTACAGTTACATGAAAGTGGCGAACTACATTCTACTAACTATGTTTGTTTCCTACTTGTTTGATCTGGATGACTGCTGCATTTTTTCCTTCAGACTCAGGGTCAACTAGCATACTTGTCCTGTGCGGTCACATACGGTAGCCCGCGTCTAAGGGACTTTAACGCTCTTCAGGGTTGGTTAGTTTGGGGTCTGTGTCATGACCCCCCTGCTTTGCAGTTTTGGTTTTGGGAACAAAGCTCTCATATGTTTGGGTTTGGGAGCCGGGAGGGCTATGGTGGGTGGGGATGTTTGGGGATTTTTGTTTGAAGTTTTTATTTTTATGTGTTTTGTTCTGCAGTGCTGGTATTCATTTGTGCATGTCCATTTACAGGCTGGTATAACTGACCCTTATGATATGCATCTGATCACTTTATTTCCTATGCTCTTGCCTTATCTTTTTGACCAGTTTTATACCTTGCGCGCTTCCCCTGGTTCGCGGAATTTTGGGCCTTGCTTGTCTCCGGCGGGCCATGGGAAGTGGGTACGGTTGATCATGTGCTTTACGCCTCCCTATGTCTAAGCTACGTTTGGTGTCTTGGAATGTACGGGGGCTGAATTCCAAGGTGAAAAGATCTCTGATGTTTGACTACTTGGCACGCCACAATCCGCATGTAATCCTACTTCAGGAAACCCACCTCCAGGGCTCTAGAATCATGGCCCTCAAACGTCAAAAACTGCCTACGCCCTCCATTCTACATACTCCAAATATGCCAGGGGGACCTCCATCCTAATAGCCAAATCAGCCCTGGTTAGTATTAAGCATGTTAAACTGGACCCGCAAGGGTGTTTTGTAGTTGTTGTACTCGAACTTATGGGAAGACCATATACCGTGACTAACCTGTATGCCCCTCCCCCTTCACTAAATTGTTCTTTGAAAGAGTTATGACCTCCATTCTGGCGATAGCAGAGGGTCCTTTGCTAATAGCGGGTGACTATAATACAGTACTGGATAATTCCATAGACAGGTTACGTTGCTCTTCATTACCCCCCACTCCCCTGGGTTCCTTCTTAAATCAATTTGACTTGGTGGAGGCCTGGAGGTGGAAGCATGCGGACAGGAAGTAGTATTCATGTCACTCTGAGTCACACGGTACTCTGTCTCGTATAGATTTGTGTCTGGTCTCATCGGATCTACTTTCCCTGGTATCAGAGGTTAAATACCTCCCTAGGGCGATATCCGACCATTCTCCTTTGATGGTGGACCTCGCACTGGGCCCCTCCTCCTCCTATCGGGTGTGGCGACTGAGCCCACTGTGGTTGGCGGATGAGATCGTGGTGAACCAATGTATGACGGAGATGAAATCATACTGGCTACTTAATAAACAGAGTGCATCCGTTCCAGTGGTATGGGATGCCTTTAAGGCCACTACACGTGGCTCTTTTGCTGCGGCGGTTGGTCAGACACGCAAGGCCTCTATGTCCAAGTTGATGGATGCAGAAGGGGCTCTTAGGGAGGCAAAAGCCGCTTATACCGTGACTCCCTCTCCTGAGGCACATGCTGCCTGGAAGCATGGGTCCAGATAATTGGACCTAGTGCTTTTGGAACGCACCCAGAAGAAGCTGTTATACCAGAATCAGCGAATCTTTGAGTTTGGGGACAAGAACAGCCGTTTGTTGGCATATCTTTCTAAACCTGACTATCAGCCATGCAGCATACCCAGAATTAAGAGCGTAGAGGGCATAGTGGTAGAACAGAACAATGAGATCATGGAAGCCTTTATCTCCTTTTACTCCTCCCTATATGCTACTAGAGCTGACTACACGATTGTGGAATTGGATGACTATCTTGCGGACATTTCGTTGCCCAGACTTCAGACCCAGCAGGCGTCAGATCTTGACGCTCCTCTGACAACTGAGGAAATTGGGGAGGCTATCCAGTCCTTTGACAGAAACAAAACGCCGGGACTGGATGGATTCCCCAATCGAGTGGTATTTGCAATACAAAGATTTGCTTATACCCCATCTAAGCAGGGTATATGATTTTGCTATGAAAACGGGACAGCTAACCCCCTCTATGTCGGAGGTGCTGATTGTCCTCATTCCTAAGCCAAATAAGGATCACATCCTGTGTGAATCTTACAGACCGATATCACTCATCAACTCGGATGTTACGATTTTGGCCAAGGTGCTCGCCCGGCGATTGAACACAGTTATTACTACCATTATTGGTGCGGACCAAACTGGGTTCATCCCTGGGCGATCGACCTCCATCAACCTGCGGAGATTGTTCACCAATCTTCAGGCCACTCATACGGAGATGGGTTCCAGGGCTGTTCTGGTCTTGGATGCACACAAGGCATTTGATTCAGTCAAATGGCCTTATCTGCTGGAGGTCCTGGCAAAGTTTGGTTTTGGCGGTACCTTCATCAGATGGGTCCAGCTGTTATATTCTAAACCCACTGCTCAACTGAGGGTGAACGCAGCCGTGTCTGATCCCTTTCCGATAAAGAGAGGCACCAGGCAGGGGTGCCCTCTGTCGCTGTTGCTCTTTGCACTGGCGATAGAGCCCTTGGCAGCACTGAAAAGATCTTGCGGAGAGGTTGCGGGACTGACAATTGGGGGTCTGGAGGAGAAGGTGTCGCTTTATGCTGACGACATGTTAATATATTTGTCGGACCCCCAGTCATCTCTCCCAGTCCTGCTGGAGATTATTGGCAAGTTTGGGCATTTCTCCGGGTTCCGGGTTAACTGGGACAAGTCCATCCTATTTCAGATTGACCAGGCAGACCCACCCAGGCTACCTTACTCTTGCCCACTACAAATAGTCACCTCCTTCCGATATTTAGGAGTTATGGTACAGCTCCCTATTACCTTTTACGCTAAACTCAATAGGGAGAATGAAGACCACATTCAAAACCTGGGCAAATCTCCCACTTACCTTTTTGGGCAGGATTAATATTTTTAAAATGACATTCCTGCCAAGATTTCTGTATGTATTGGGTAATTCACCAATATATGTCTCTAAGCTTAAATTTAAAGAAATAGACTCCATCCTTACTTCCTTTTTATGGAGGGGGGGAGTAGTCAGGATTGCCAAGACCACCCTCCAGTTACCGGTACTGGAGGGGGGATTGGCCTTACCCTGCCTCCACACCTATTATATTGCCTCACAATTCGCTCATGCACATTGGTGTTTTTTTCCTGAAGCCAACAACGCAGCCACTGCCTTGGAGGCTGCTATTCTTACCTCCTACGAATCCCTGCAGAACCTGATTTATTGTATGTCCCTTAGAGGGCGGGAGGTTACGAGTGTCCTGGCAATGACTATAAGGCTTATTAAGCTAACAAAACTACAGTCATTCACTGACAGTAATACTTACTCGCCGAACACTCCACTCTGGGGGAACCCGACACTACCAGAGTTCCTCCGCAGATCCGACGGGGGATTCTGGTCGAAAAGGGGGGTAAAAACTATTTTGCATTTAATCTCAGACAATGTGTTTCGTTCTTTTGATGAATTTCGTTGAGATTACAATCTACCATGCACAGCTTACTTCCTCTAACTACAGATACGCCACACTGCAGCAACGCAGTTTGGTCTTCGTAACATATCCATTCAACTCTCCCCACTGGAACATATGTTGACCGACTCCTCTCACACCAAGCTAGTTTCTACATATTATAGGTCCCTTCTGCATTCCACGACCCAAAGGCTGAGCAAGACGGATGCCAGCTGGAGAGCTGATAAACCTGAGCTGACGGAGGAAATCTGGCAGGAGCTTTTGCCCCTCCAGGTTCCCTCTGTCATCTCTTCTCGTGATAAAGTAATACAAACAAAATTGTTATACAGATCCTACTTTACTCCATGCTTACTATTTAAACTGAATAGATTGCCCTCTGCATTAAGCTCTCGTTGCGACATGGCTGATGGCACGTTCTTTCATTTAATGTGGGAGTGTGCTCCGATCAGGAAGTTCTGGTCGGAGGTCACTGCCTTCATTAGTTCATTGACACAATTACCTAATGTCTGTAATCCTTTAAGGTGTTTACTGGGTTATATTGATGATGATAGTATATCCGAGAATACACAAACATTTCTGAGAATAGTATTGTTTTATGCTAGTGTAGCGGGTATATGCTTTTCTCTCATGTTTGAATTTGGTGGGGATATCTGTAATGTATGGTTCCCTGGGGCCCAGCGGATGGTGCTGTCGCTTTGAACCTGGGGTTGAGCCATCATTGCAGTGCCGTACCCTTTTTGGCCTCTCGCAGCATGAGTACAGCGGGGCGGGGGCTCCGCTGGGCTTGCTGGGGGAGGGTATAAAAGGGTCGGCCTATTTGGTCACGGGGTTGTCGAGTCCCAGGCACCTTCAGCCTGAGGGCTGTGGTTCGTGGTCGGTGTCCAGGCGGCCAAGGCCTGGACATCCGGAGCTCGTGTACCACCCCAGGCACCTTCAGCGTGGGGTGAGGTACTTGGTTGGAGGCCTGGGGCCCAGTGTCCTCTGCTGGGCTCTGAGAGGGAAGGATTTCCTAGGGGACCCCTGGAGTGGGGTACCCAAATCCAGAGGCGTAAGGGACCGGAGGAGCTACTCACCCGAAGACCTGGTGCAGCAGATTGCCGGGGGCGGGTGAGCCTCAGGAGACCGCCTGGAGGGATATCTTCCCAACCAGGGGCCGAGTGCAGTCAGGAGGAAGGTTCACCGTTCACCCGGTCGGTGGCAGCGACCAAGATTTTCAGCAGGTGGCAGAGACCATGTGCCAAACCTATTCGCTGATAGAGGAATAGGAGAGTTCATTGTGCCTGGGCCTACTCGTATCCACACCCCCTGTCTGTTCGTTGAGGGAGTCCAACTGATTGTGTTTCATCCTGACATTGGAAAATAAAGGAGTGTTGGACTTTTATTGGTGTGGGGCTCATTTACTGGCAGGACACTGTTCCACATAAGAAGCAGAGGCTCCAAACACCGAACACCGACCCGAAGGTAAAGAAACTTTGCTCACACCACACAAACATCTGCGGTGAAGGCTTGGCATGGTGACCCTGCACTCTCTCCTCCAGGATACCCCTAGACAAGCAGCAACCAGCCAGCAGCGGAGAGAGAGAGTCAAGTAGGAGGAATCACCGCTTTGACAGCCATTCCTGTGCGCACTGCAGCGACCGCGGGGGAGGTTGCGATCACCGAAATACGGGAGAAATTAGAGGATGCTGACTCGGTCACCACTGTCTCTCAGCGTCCAACGCCAAAGAGGAAGACCGGCATGGTAGCCCCGTCCAGCGGTCGCGGTGGATCATCCTGCCCGCCTACGCCCGGCCCGGAGGAGTCCTGGACATCCCGTTTCAAGTAAAGGCCGAGGTAAGCCGGGCGGAGGGACTTGGTGTGTGGGCGGAGGTGTCGGGGAGTCACGGCCCTGTGCATCCGCGGGAGGTGGCAGTTCAGTCTCCACTACAGGCTACCTGCCCGCGGAGGAGTGTGACACCTCCGACCTGGAGTCGCTCTCTGATCTGGGAGACGATGTTGCCATAGATGAACTCTTTGCCAGTAAGGGTTGGGACAAGATGCCTCTCTCCTCGTCCCGCAGAACTAGGGATCCACCCATGTCTACAGGGGATAGTACACCCCGGGTGGAGGCACCAACGCCTGAGGAGGGATCCCGTTCCCAGCCTACTCTCACATCCCCGGTGCCACCTGCACCTAATGCCGGGGATAAGAGACTGTCGCTGTGGGCGCCTATGCCCAGAACAGAGGTGACCAAAGCACCTCGTCACCCGGATGCTATAGTTTTGCCAGGTGAGGGGGATAGAGCCACCATGCCTCCACTGGCGAGACTACAACGCCTATTTAGCCAGAAGGTTGCTGCTGAGTACGGGAGGGAGTACCCATACTTGTCTAAAGAGTTATTGTATGAAGTGGAAGTTTGTCGGGAGCGCCGGTACATGACTTTGTGTGGACCCACATTCAGGTCCCACACGCCCGTAGGTACCTCGCGTGTTCTCCCAAGGCATCTCAGCGTTTCAAAGACTGCAAGGCAGAATGGATGCTGGGGCGGCATATCCACGCGGACAAGGTGCTGATTCGACGCAAGGAAGGGGAAGATGTTGAATACCATCTGGAAACCATGGACCAGCATTTGAAACCACTTGTCCTGCAGCACCCTCGCTTCTATCTGTAGGAGATAAAGACTCTGTTTGCTGCTTAATGTTGCTGAACTCTCCGGGTTTGTTGTTTGTTTCCCGGGAAAACTCAGTGACTGTACCCGAGCTACTGGGTATTTGTGCTCTTCGGAGGAATTGAGGGACTGTTCCTGTTGTTGTTCTTCATTCTCCAATGAGTGATTTTGGACTCTGGGGTAGAGAGGGTCAAAGAATAAGAGGTCTCCACAAGTGCAGTTACCGCGGCGCCGTCACCAGGTGGCAGTGTTGTGCATCGGCATTCACTTTTCACACACACACTTTTAGAAGGAAAGGGTTTCTCTGTGGAGAGGTTCTATCATTCTCACACGAACATATGTGTCAGGAATTTGTGTGTTTAATATTTCTTTTCCCCTCTGCAGGAGAACATCCCATCAAGACCGCTGAGAGTGGGGCGGGTCTTGGTCAGTGATGTGGGTGGGGGGGAGTGTCAATGATGTGACTTTTGAGATATGTTTCAAGTTATATGTTATTTGTTCCCCTCCCCTCCCTTTTCAATTGAGGCTCAGGCACAACTGCTCTAGGTAGTTAGTTTTTTTTCGAAATTTTGGGGATTTTAGAGATTTTCAGTCGGTTTCTGGACTGGACTGTGTCAGCCCTTGAGGGCATAGTTTATTCCAGACACTGGGGACCAGTGTCAAACAACCAGGGGGAGAGTGTAGCGGGTATATGCTTTTCTCTCATGTTTGAATTTGGTGGGGATATCTGTAATGTATGGTTCCCTGGGGCCCAGCGGCTGGCGCTGGCGCTTTGGGCCCGGGGTTGAGCCATCATTGCAGTGCCGTACCCTTTTTGGCCTCTCGCAGCATGAGTACAGCGGGGCGGGGGCTCCGCTGGGCTTGCTGGGGGAGGGTATAAAGGGGTCGGCCATTTTGGTCACGGGGTTGTCGAGTCCCAGGCACCTTCAGCCTGAGGGCTGTGGTTCTTGGTCGGTGTCCAGGCGGCCTAGGCCTGGACACCCGGAGCTCGTGTTCCACCCCAGGCACCTTCAGCCTGGGGTAAGGTACTGGGTTGGAGGCCTGGGGCCCAGTGTCCTCCGCTGGGCTCCGCGAGGGAAGGATTTCCTAGGGGACCCCGGGAGTGGGGTACCCGAATCCAGAGGCATAAGGGACCGGAGGAGCTACTCACCCGAAGACCTGGTGCAGCAGATTGCAGGTGCCGGGTGAGCCTCAGGAGACCGCCCGGAGGGATATCTTCCCAAACAGGGGCCGAGGGCAGTCAGGAGGAAGGTTCACTGTTCACCCGGTCGGTGGCAGCGACCAAGATTTTCAGCAGGTGGCAGAGACCATGTGCCAAACCTATTCGCTGATAGAGGAATAGGAGAGTTCATTGTGCCTGGGCCTACTCGTATCCACACCCCCTGTCTGTTCGTTGAGGGAGTCCAACTGATTGTGTTTCATCCTGACATTGGAAAATAAAGGAGTGTTGGACTTTTATTGCTGTGGGGCTCATTTACTGGCAGGACACTGTTCCACATAAGAAGCAGAGGCTCCAAACACCGAACACCGACCCGAAGGTAAAGAAACTTTGCTCACACCACACAAACATCTGCGGTGAAGGCTTGGCGTGGTGACCCCGCACTCTCTCCTCCAGGATACCCCTAGACAAGCAGCAACCAGCCAGCAGCGTAGAGAGAGAGTGGAGGCCGCTACACTAAGAAAGCAATAACCTTCCATTGGAAGTCTCCATCCTTGCCCACTATTGCCTTCTGGCTCACAAACATTAACCATGCTGTATCAATATACAAACTGACATGAGGCTAGAGGGTGTCCGAAAAAATTCAGGAAGGTTTGGGGCTACTGGGTTGATTCTGAGAGCACTGTCTCTCCTGCTCCTTAAAAATGTGACTGAATATTGTCTTCCTGATATATGCCAATTGTTTACCAGCTTTCTAAAAAACATTTTTTGCACTGTACTGGATTGGGCGATGTTCGCTCCATGTGTGTCTGTTTTTTGTCTATTGTATGTCTTGTTTTGAAAAAAAAAACTTAATAAAAAATTTACCTTTAAAAAAAAAGAATGCTGCCGCTCAATCCTAGTGAATCAAAAGTGGATAACAAAGAATAAAGAAAACATGCAACAAGTGCATCAGGGGCCGCCCCCTTGGACTTTTAAGGCAGAAAAATAAGGATAATACAGGTCCTTCTCAAAAAATTAGCATATTGTGATAAAGTTCATTATTTTCTGTAATGTACTGATAAACATTAGACTTTCATATATTTTAGATTCATTACACACAACTGAAGTAGTTCAAGCCTTTTCTTGTTTTAATATTGATGATTTTGGCATACAGCTCATGACAACCCAAAATTCCTATCTCAAAAAATTAGCATATCATGAAAAGGTTCTCTAAACGAGCTATTAACCTAATCATCTGAATCAACTAATTAACTCTAAACACCTGCAAAAGATTCCTGAGGCTTTTAAAAACTCCCAGCCTGGTTCATTACTCAAAACCGCAATCATGGGTAAGACTGCCAACCTGACTGCTGTCCAGAAGGCCATCATTGACACCCTCAAGCAAGAGGGTAAGACACAGAAAGAAATTTCTGAACGAATAGGCTGTTCCCAGAGTTCTGTATCAAGGCACCTCAGTGGGAAGTCTGTGGGAAGGAAAAAGTGTGGCAGAAAACGCTGCACAACGAGAAGAGGTGACCGGACCCTGAAGAAGATTGTGGAGAAGGACCGATTCCAGACCTTGGAGGACCTGCGGAAGCAGTGGACTGAGTCTGGAGTAGAAACATCTAGAGCCACCGTGAACAGGCGTGTGCAGGAAATGGGCTACAGGTGCCGCATTCCCCAGGTCAAGCCACTTTTGAACCAGAAACAGCGACAGAAGCGCCTGACCTGGGCTACAGAGAAGCAGCACTGGACTGTTGCTCAGTGGTCCAAAGTACTTTTTTCGGATGAAAGCAAATTTTGCATGTCATTCGGAAATCAAGGTGCCAGAGTCTGGAGGAAGACTGGGGAGAGGGAAATGCCAAAATGCCTGAAGTCCAGTGTCAAGTACCCACAGTCAGTGATGGTCTGGGGTGCCATGTCAGCTGCTGGTGTTGGTCCACTGTGTTTTATCAAGGGCAGGGTCAATGCAGCTAGCTATCAGGAGATTTTGGAGCACGTCATGCTTCCATCTGCTGAAAAGCTTTATGGAGATGAAGATTTAATTTTTCAGCACGACCTGGCACCTGCTCACAGTGCCAAAACCACTGGTAAATGGTTTACTGACCATGGTATTACTGTGCTCAATTGGCCTGCCAACTCTCCTGACCTGAACCCCATAGAGAATCTGTGGGATATTGGGAAGAGAAAGTTGAGAGACGCAAGACCCAACACTCTGGATGAGCTTAAGGCCGCTATCGAAGCATCCTGGGCCTCCATAACACCTCAGCAGTGCCACAGGCTGGTTGCCTCCATGCCACGCCGCATTGAAGCAGTCATTTCTGCAAAAGGATTCCCGACCAAGTATTGAGTGCATAATCGAACATAATTATTTAAAGGTTGACTTTTTTTGTATTAAAAACACTTTTCTTTTATTGGTCGGATGAAATATGCTAATTTTTTGAGATAGGATTTTTGGGTTTTCATAAGCTGTATGCCAAAATCATCAATATTAAAACAAGAAAAGGCTTGAACTACTTCAGTTGTGTGTAATGAATCTAAAATATATGAAAGTCTAATGTTTATCAGTACATTACAGAAAATAATGAACTTTATCACAATATGCTAATTTTTTGAGAAGGACCTGTAGAGTATATAAAAGAAAGGCACACAGGTGCCAGCTTTATTTAATGTACAAAAATAGTAAGTTTGTTTTCATTTTATATATAAACACGAGATTTACTTAAAAATTTAGAAAATACACCACTAAGAGCCCATTCACACAGGGGCGTCTTTGGATCCGACTCCAAATCGCCCCAGGTCGCCCCTAGTCGCCTCAGGTCGCGCTGGCTGAAGAAATCAATGTAAGTTAATGGAGCCGTCCTTATGCACACTACTGCAGTCGCTCCGACTTCAAAAAAGGTCCCTGTACTACTTCAATCCGACTCCTAGGCGACCTGTAACCATTCATTTCAATGGGAGTCGCCTCTCCCTGTCGACTCTCCAGGAAGATAACATACATTTCTCCTGCAAAACTCTCCCTCCCCCCTCCCTCCCACAGAGCTGATTCTTGTTTGATTGGCCACTGGAATGTCTCTTGTCCTGCAGGCAACTTGGAGTTGCCTTGTAAATAGCTCCAGGTCGCCCTGTGATTCATACTCAGGTCGTGTCTGAGTTGCCTCATAAAATCGCGCTGGAAGTCGTGTTGCCCCTGTGTGAATGGGCTCTAAGCCAATTGTATACAAGATATATATATCAACCCAAAGCTAACAATCCAGAATGCTGCCAAAGTCAAGCTGAGGTCAGTCGCACAGATTTATAGCATAGATCCAGACATGAATCGGAAATTCACATTGGTACATATTTTCCTTCATCAGGGGAGATTTATAGTTGGGTGATTTATTCCTTGTGTAGCAGGGTATTGCCTTTTAAATCCCTCAGAGACTACATTACCCAGTACACTTTTAGGCACCCAGGGTGCCTTGCCCCGCACAAGGACTGCTGGGGTGGACTTTATAAGGGAGAGGCAGGGCCCAGTTCTTTCTCTTTGGACACCGCCCGCCCAGCAAGCTGAACTGCTGTTTGAGCTCCTGTGACTTTAGGCCAGAAGCCTGGGCCTTTTCTCCAAAGAGCCTTCCGCGCGCACCGAGGAACCTGAGGGACGTCTCTCCTTGAAACTGCATCTTTACCAGGAGGACAAAAGACCAGGATGTCGAG
Organism: Rana muscosa; assembly: GCA_029206835.1. Classification (NCBI taxonomy): domain Eukaryota; kingdom Metazoa; phylum Chordata; class Amphibia; order Anura; family Ranidae; genus Rana; species Rana muscosa. The sequence goes on from CM055125.1 coordinate 73,617,708, forward strand.
GGATCGATGTGTTTAGGCACCGCAGTGGAAGAAACAGACGCGAAATGGTCCGGTTGGGTGAGAGAGCACCTGCTCATAAATAGATACAGTACCTTTGTTACCTTGGTGGATTACAATTCTGTTCTTCAAGTGCACCACCGCTGCTAGCGAAGATTTCCCTACAGGACTTCCATTTTAGTTCAGTCAGGCCTGACTGGGTAGCGTAGACATTCCTGGGCGCCATATTGCCCACGAGGGGAAGTAGCTGCAAAGGGGACTGTTAGAGTTGCATAACGTTGAACACTTGTTTGCTTGTTAATACTGTTTATTGCAGGGCTCTGCTTATGACATGTACCCACCTGTTTTACTGCTTACCCACTAATCTAAGTAAACATACAAGGGTTAAGTACATTGGTGTCTGTGTTCTTTACTTCGCAGAAGAGATAGGTAAAGGAAGTTTTGAAACATTACTGTGTATTCTTGCCATAGGATTGTGCCGCTGTGAGTTACAGGCCTCACAATCCTATAATCCCCTACTAACTGTGCCAAGGGAGGTTAGAGCCGATTGCCAGGGGTTGACAGCGGTGCACTACAGGGCCCAAAATCAATACAGGCAGCCCTCTTAACTGGGGGTATCGCTACACTTATATATATAGGATTCACTGGGGGTCATAAGAGAATACAAACAATTGTGGGAGATACAGGCTGGCTGAGGGAGTCCAAAAGAACAACGTGAGTGGGCTGTCATGTATCCAGAGCTGATCGCTGCAACGCATCCACAAGAGACGCCTGATTAGAACAAGCAACCAAGTAGTACTTTAGCTGTGCTGTTAGAGATGCAGACCTCAGGGCAGCAGTCCATGGATAACAAAACAAAGCAAAAACAGCAGCACAAATCTAAAAAAAGTAGGGCTGTTACTAATTAAAATTTTCGTGTTCAATTAACCGATTTTTTTTAAAATCGATTAATCGACTAATTTCAATTAATAACGCACATACAGTTTTTACAATTGTTTTTATTTTATACTGTAATGTCCACATCTCCCCCCCATACTGTAATGTCCACATCTCCCCCCATACTGTAATATCCACATCTCCCCACATCTCCGATTGTCTGCTCTTACCAGAATAGACAGAAGGCAGACCCGTCCGCAGACGACACAAGCAGGCGGGTGATGATGATGTCAGTGCGCCGCTACTAGGCCACCGCCGGGTGTACCAAGATGGCTGCCGCTCCGGAGCTAGGCCGAAGCCGCAGCCTTTCCTATGGGCGAGACCGCGGAGTTCAATCCGCGGATCGTCCCGATCAAAATTATTTTGATCGATCAAAGAAATTAACGATTAATCGAGCAATTAATCGTTAATTTCCACAGCCCTAAAAAAAGCCTAGTCTCATGAGAAAATCTATAATAGTGATGATGGACTCCTTACCAGGGCCGTCGGAACAGGACAGGCAAAACAAGCAATTGCTTGGGGCCCCGAGCTGGCCTAGGGCCCCAGCCTGCTGCCTGTCACTGTCCTCGATTTTCGCCCGGAGCCGATCCGCGGATTGCAGCCTTAGGAAAGGCCGCGGCTTCGGCCTAGCTCCGGAGCGGCGGCCATCTTGGTACACCCGGCGGTGACAGGCCGCCGCTATTGCTTATGGGAGTTGTAGTCCACAACGGCGGCTACGTGCTGATGCTTCCTGCTCCTGGGGGGAGGAGTCAGTGTCAGTCACAGTCACTCAGGAGGGCAGCGCAGGCGTGATACAACTCCCATTGCGGTCGGATCAACTTTTGCCCGCCAGACAGTGCCTCTGGAAAAGGTAAGTCAGTGAATGACTTTTTAATGGAGTGATAAAGTCTCTAATAGTTCCACAAATAAAAAAGTAAATACGTTTTCTCCACAAGCATGTACTTGTACTGTTGTACATGATTATTCTGTTCTTCTGTCCAGTAATTCAGCCAGGCCAGGATCAGGATCCCTGAATATTAGTGCGCGGCTGCAAACAACTTCCTGGTCACAGCAGCCTGCTTCTCCATCCCAATCCCCACTATTGGAGAAATGTCCAGTATCAGGGTTTTTTTTATTTTTTTATTTAAATAAAAAAAAAAAAAAAACCCTGATACTGGCCTTTTCTCCAATAGTGGGGATTGGGATGGAGAAGCAGGCTGCTGTGACCAGGAAGTTGTTTACAGGAGAAAAGCGCACGAATATTCAGGGATCCTAATCCTGGCCTGGATTACTGGACAGAACAGAAATCATGTACAAGTACATGCTTGTGGAGCCATAGAAAGACTGACAGATTCTTTACTACTTTTCAAGAAAACGTATTTACTATTTTATTTGTGGAACTATTAGAGACTTTATCGCTCCATAATTATTTTTGAATACTTTTATTATTTTAACAGTGGACATTACAGGGGGAGATGTGGACAGTACAGGGAGGAGATCTGGATATTACAGTGGGGGAGATGTGGACATTACAGTGGGGGAGATGATGTGGATATTACAGTGGGGGAGATGATGTGGATATTACAGTGCGGAGTCCCCCTGTCCATCCCACGGTCCCCCTGTCCATCCCACTGTCCATAAACAGTCCTAAGCAGCATCTTAATGTTAATGTGAGTGTGTATGTGTTTTAAGTATGTTGGATTATTTGTAACAGCAGTATTTGCACTGTAAACCTTTTTTATTTATATAAAGTGTGGGTGAGCTTAAACTGTATTGCTATGCTGTGGTTCCTGTAGGCTTTGCGTGAGTGCGCGGGGGGGGGGGTTGGGGGGCCTCCATGTCCATTTTGCTTGGGGCCCCCAAATTCCGTCAAACAGCCCTGCTCCTTACAATTAGTGCATGTGAAACCACCCTACAAATACTATACCATTACTTACTATATACATCTATCTAGACATGTGCTCTGCCCAAAAATGTGTTCATTTTCATTTCATTTGTTTTTTTGCTTTATTCGGGTATTCTGAAATCCGAAAATTCTGAAATCCGCAAATTCGCAATTTCGGAAATTCGGAAATTCAGGAATTTGTGCAAATTCGTTAAAAACGAATTCGTAACTAAACGAATTGCACATGTCTACTAAACATAGATTGAGGATCTAAAAATAGAACGAGGATCTAAAAATAGTTGCATGGTTTACATTGAGGATCTAAAAATAGATTGAGGATCTAAAAATAGATTTAATTGTTTACAATACATAAAGTGCCCTAGTGACAATACTTATTATCGATAAAGTGACTCCGTGCAACAATGAATTGCAACATGTAAAATCTTATCACATGTCATATATAAAAAAGGTCCTTATTAAAGTGCTCCAATTCAATACAAAAAGGTGTTCCAGTGCACTAAAGTGCCAAGTGCAAAATTATTTGCCAAATAATGTATTTGAAGACATGCATTGATATAAAAAAATAAAAAGTCCATTCCAAAAAATAATAATCAGATCCAATTAATGGTGATAGCAAGTGTGTTCTTGTGTCCACCCAAGTGTGGTGGGATCCTGGGCTGATTGATGGCATGTTTTCCAAAATAGATTGAATTGTTTACATTGAGGATTTAAAAATAGATTAAGGATCTAAAAATAGATTGAGGATCTAAAAATAGATTGCATTGTTTACATAGAGGATCTAAAAGTAGATTGTGGATCTAAAAATAGATTGCATTGTTTACATAGAGGATCTAAAAGTAGATTGTGGATCTAAAAATAGATTGCATTGTTTACATTGCGGATCTAAAAATTGATGATATTAAAATAGATTGATGATCTAAAAATAGATAGATCATCAATCTATTTTTAGATCCTCAATGTAAACAATGCAATCTATTTTTAGATCCACAATCTACTTTTAGATGCATGAAAATGACAGAAGTGGCATGCGTCATATTAACACAACAAATAGACATGTTTTAGGTCTATCTGTGCTACCTGTGCCAGTTTCTATTTTAGAGTAAAATAGAAACTAGCTCAAGGCTGTACCTGATTGACAGAGGGAATATGGCAATTTTCACATGGAATTTGAGATGTCAGCAAACAGCTCAAATCCCTCCATCTGCTTGTGCAGTGATTACACTACACGAGCAGAGCATGCAGGTTTAACAAAGCTCCTCCTCCCTCCTACTCTGAATGGACGTGAGGATGGGCAGAGAGAATGGAGCTTGCAGCTGCAGCTGCAGCTCTCCATTTTCTTTGCTGTGCCTGTCACAACAACAGAAGAGAGATTTGATTACCCCTAATTAACAACGGGCTTGTGCCTTTTTTGTTAATTATGAGCAGCATCTACACTATGATCTAAACTTAACACCACTGTGCTTGCGCAATTCTTTGCTAATCCCCCGGTGTTTATAAACACTGTTAAGGCCCCTTTCACACTTGAAATTTTGATGCAACTTTAAGCAATGCATGTGTAAACATGAGGTCTATGGACCTCCAATCGCATCAAAGTCATACCAAAGTAATGCAGGGACTACTTTTGAAGTAGCACAGTCCGCTAGCACAGTCCAGGATGCTTATTTAATTCACTGGACTGTGCTAGCCATCTGTGTTTTGACAGCTATGTAATACAGCTATGTAATATTTTCTGTAATTACACTCCATCCTACCATTTGCTGGCAATTACTAGCTGCGATTCTTACAGCTGGGAAATACCAGCAATTTCAAAAAGGGAGTGGCAGTGGGGAAGAGCATACTATACATGCCCTGGGTTTTTTGGGGCTTTTTTGGGCAAGTGTAGAATCAACGGCGGCTCATCCACTATGGGAGCACAGGTGCTGCCCCCCCTATGCATGCGTCTGGCCCCCTGATCCACATGCAGGGTGCCGGACCATGTATTTCAATTGGTGGTGGGGGGGTGTTTTGAAGCACATAATTAGAGCCAGAGGCTTCAAAAAGGGTGGGCTCAGGGCGCAGAGAACTGCGCTCCGAACCCACCCAGTTGTGTGACAATAGCAAATGAATATTCGCTATTGCCACACTGATCCTCCTCCCATTCAATCAGGAAGCGGGTCTTGAGACCCATCACCTGATTGGCTAAAAGAACAGGCAATATTGGACGCCTAGGAGGAGGGAGGAGACGCATGGCAGAAGCCACTGTGATGCAGAAGAGGAGAAGAGGCAACAGGAGCCGCTACCCATCACCCGCCAGAGCTGGAGCACTGCCTGCCCACAACCTATAGGGGAAGGGCCGACTGACTGACCTAGAGCGGGGGGGTGCCGCCGGCCGACTAGGGGGGTGGTTTGTTGTCAAGGCCCACAACTGGTGAACTATGTAGCAGATAGAATCATTATGTAAGCTGTTTTCCTTGCTCAAGAATTAGTCATTCAGTCAGGTTTGTAGATCACACACCACTGCCAGAGAACAGGTGACATCCCTATAGCTTTTCAGCTTCCTCCCAAAAACATGACAACATTTACACCTCTACATTTAGAGACAGGCCTGACAATATCATATTTAGATATGCAGTACCAAAACACGCCTGTAGGTGATGACAAATATATTAGTTCATAAAGGATAACTTCACTCCAGAGGATAGAGGGAGTGTAAACCGCATTAAGAGATATTTCCTTGTGTAAGACTGACCCAAAGCAATAAGACTCCGAGCCCTGGTTCACACCCAATTCGACTTTGAAATTGTGCAACTTGTGCACAGATGTCTATCCAAGTCTCACCTAAAATCGCCAAAGGTAGTGCAGGAACTACTTTTTTTTAAATCTGTGCAGCACCACAAGGTCGGCGTTGCACCGATTTGAACAGTTCTATTGCTGACAATAGGGTGCGAGTTTTCATGCGATTTGGACCTGTCAAATTGCATGACAAGTCACACCTGTGTGACCATGGGCCGAATGGTGATTTCAACAAAAGTTACCAAAACTTTGTTGAAATCAGTTGTATGGTCCACGTGTTACATAAACGATACTAACATTTATAAAATGTAATTATCTTAAAGTGTATTTCTACTTTTATATGTTTAATGTGAGAAAACTTAACTTTTTATGTAGAAAAGATATGAACAGCCACTGATCCTGCAAATCACCTTTATTCTCTAATACCATGAAGCAGCAAAAGGGGCAGATGGAAAAGGGAGCTGGACAAGGGGCTAACACGTTTTACGCTTGACTAGCACTTAAAGTGGAGTTCCGCCTGGGAAAAAAAATAATTAAAAGTCAGCATCTACAAATACTGTAGCTGCGGACTTTTAATTTAAGGACACTTACCTGTCCAGGGAGCACGTGATGTCGGCACCCGAAGCCAACCAGTCCTTCGGCTCCGGGTGCAGGCACGGCATACTTACTAAGGGAAACAGGAAGTGAAGCCTTGCAGCTTCACAGTCTGTTTCCTACTGTGCATGCGCGAGTCACGCTGCACATTCTAAATGTTCCTTGCTATTTTCTGGGACCTGTGTGTCTCCCAGAAGGCAGCGGGGGGAAGGAGGAGGAGCCGGACATTGGGTAGTTTGCCGCACAGTGCATCAATCTTTCCCTGGAAGTGGGAGCAGATACCTGGATTTGACAGGTATCCGGTCCCCCCCTTCCCCCTGAAAGGTGGCAAATGTGGCACTGGAGGGGGGGAGGACTCCGATTAGCGGAAGTTCCATTTCTGTGTGGAACTCCACTTTAATTGTAGCCTGACTATGAGAAAGTGCTTCCTTTTGTTAAGACAGACAGACAGGGGTTGATTTTAGTGGCGGTCGATGCCTAATATATTGGGCGAACAGGAAGTGTGTCCTGAGACCCGATTGGCCAAGGAGTACTAAGACTCCCTGGCCAATCGGGTCACAGGAACTGCTTCCTGATTGGCCGGGAGGAGAATCAGGAAGACAATAGCGAATATTAATTCCCTATTGTCACACAACTGACCCCGAGCCCACCCTTTTTTGAAGCCAATTAGAGCCTCAGGCTCCAATCACGTGCTTCAAAAAAATAAATAAGGCCCATTGGAATCCATGCGTCGTCCTGCATGTAGATTAGGGGCTGAGCGCACGGATTAGGGGGGCGGCGCCCCTGTGCCCTGTATGGACGGGCTTCCACTGGTTGATTTATTAAAACTGGAGAGTGCAAAATCTGGTGCATCTGTGCATGGTAGCCAATCAGTTTCTAGCTTCAGTTTGCTCAGTTAGGTTTGACAAAAAACCTGGAAGCTGATTAATATTGTAGCGGGGTTTCCTTTAAGGCCCCGGGACTACGTTACCCAGAACCCCAGTTGGTCACCGCAGAGACTCATGGGAGGGGTTATTTAAGGAGGAGGTGAGGCGGAGCTCGGGCTCTTTGGACACCGCGCTGCAAGCAAGAGTTTCTTCCTGCGCGGATCCGCTGCAGTGCAAGGCCTGAAGCCTGGGCCTTGCGCAACTTCCAAAGAGCCTTCCACCCCGCTGCGGAGCCTGGGTGGCACCAGACTGGTCAAGTGAGGACATCAGTTGGATCGGGGACCCGATCATTGCAGACGCTGTGTGCGGAGACACAGCAGGTGGAAGTCCCGGGCTGGGATCGCGCCCGGAGTGGTGAGCGAGCACTTGCTCAATCAAATAGACTTTACAGATTCTAGACCTATAGACTGCCATGGCTCACCGATCGTTTGCTTGTTGTTCCACTGGGGGACCGGTAGCAGGACAGAGTTGAAGTGTCCCCCCAGCATAGTGTTCTTAGTGATTGCCAGTTTGTGGATTACAAATACCATTCATCAAGTGCACCACCGAAAGTTTGCATGCGAAGAAATCCCTATAGGAAGGACTGAGATATATTCTGGGTCAGGCCTGGCCAGGGTGGGGATATAGGATATTGTTTAGTGCGCCACAGGGCGTGTATACCATAATAGCTACGCGTGGTGTATTACCGCGCAGCGCCATTATTGAGTGCTATATTGATTGCTGCAGGGCTCTGCAAGCCAGTTGGGTGTATTATATTCTGTTTAAGCTTTTTCACAATCAAAGTAAACTGTTATACTTAATCCTTAACATTTGTGTGTTGTCTTACTGCAAGGAGGGTGCCTTTACCATACCCATTGATTATGATAAAAATATAACCCCTAGACTAGCTGTGCCAGAGTGGGTCAAGCAGATTGCAGGGGGTTGGTGGTGCTTCACACAGGGCCCGAAAACAAATCCAGCGGCTCTCTTAACTGGGGGTAGCGCTACAATATAAAAGTGAAAAAACTGCGCTGAACCCAAAAAATATAAGCTGCTAACACTCAAACAAACAAAGTGATAAGGCAAATATAAACAAATAGTGCAGCGCTAAAAAATTTGAAAATTGCTGCTGAAAGCAACTACGACAAACATAAATGACTAAAAACTAAAGTGAAATATATCCTAATGAACTAATATGTATATAAAGTTCATAAAACATCCACTCCAATGGGCAGCCTCGCATGTAAACTGTCCTCCATAGAAGTCATAGGAGTGTAACACCCACGGGCTACACAAAACTGGAGTGAAAAAACAATGTAGAAAGTCCAATGAGGGGGTTTATTGAATAAAATTTGTCTTACAGACATTAGACAAATATAAAAGTGATCACAAAAATGAAAAGATATAAAAGCAATGTGGGGTGCAGCATCGGCAAGCCCTACGCGTTTCGACTGCAGCAGTCTTCAATAGACATGTGCAAAAGGAAAAAATTTGTTTAGTTTTGTTTTAATTCGTTAATTAATTAATTTTGTTTAGTTAGATTCATTAAATTTGTTAAATTCGTTTTCGGATTTCGTTTCATTTTCAACCGAATTCGAAAATCGGTCGCATTCAAAAATATTTCAACCGAATTTGAAAATATTTCTACCGGATTCGAAATTATTTCAACAGGAATCAAAATTATTTCAACCGCATTTGAAACCCCAAAATTTGAGATGTTGTAGTGCTAGTGCAACTGTGTTTCCATACCAAAATTGGGGTTTCTAGCTACAAGTGGCCCCGAGATATGTGGCCCCAAATTCGGGTCACAAAATGTCATTCTCTGCTGCAGAAAAGTACTTGACATATCGCCCATATCTGGGGGTCACTTGGTGCTAGGAACCCCATAACTTGTGGCAGGTGACAGTGGCAAGTGGACAAATAACCATCTTCCAAAATTTAAAATTAAAATAGAAAAGATTAGAACAGAATAGAAAAAATATATAATTTAATAGAATAAAATAGAAAGAATATACAACCATCTTCTGAAATTCGAATAGAATAAATTCGAATTTCGAATAGTATGAATTCAAATTTTTTAATTAATTAATTTTAACTTTGGATAGAAAAGATTATAATAAAATAGAAAATAGACTAGAAAAACAATAACCCCAAATTTGGGGTTTCTATCACCAAGTAACCCCGAGATACGTGGACCCAAATTTGGGTCGCAAAATATTTTCGAATCCGGTTGAAATAGTTTCAAATGCAGTTGAAATAATTTCCAATCATGTTGATAGTATTTCAACCGGATTCGAAAATATTTCGCGACCCGACTTTGGGTCCACGTATCTCGGGGTTACTTGGTCATAGAAACCCCAAAATTGGAGATGTTGTAGTCCTAGTGTTACTGTGTTTGCATACCAAATTCTTTCTAGCTATAAGTGGACCCAAGATACGTGGCCCCAAATTCGGGTCACAAAATGTCATTCTCTGCTGCAGAAAAGTACTTGACATATCGCCCATATCTGGGGGTCACTTGGGGTTAGGAACCCCATAACTTGTGGCAGGTGACGTGGCAAGTGGACAAATAACCATCTTCCAAAATGTATAATGCAAATAAAAAAGATTAGAACAGAATAGAAAAAATATATAATTTAATAGAATAAAATAGAAAGAATATACAACCATCTTCTGAAATTCGAATTTCGAATAGTAGGAATTAAAAAAAATGTATTAATTAATTTTAACTTTGGATAGAAAAGATTATAATAAAATAGAAAATAGACTAGAAAAACAATAGAACAGAATAGAATATATTATATTTTATTCTATTCTGTTCTATTGTTTTTCTAGTCTTTTCTTATATATTCTATTAAAATCTTTTCTATTAAAATCGAAATCATTATATACTAAATTCAAATTTTGGAAGATGGTTATATATTTTTTTTTTCCGACATTCGAATTTCGAATAGAATGAATTCAAATTCAAATCGAAAAGATTATAATAGAATAGAAAATATTGGAAAGAATCAAAAAGAAAAACAATAGAACAGAATAGAATAAAATACATATATATATATATATATATATATATATATATATATATATATATATATATATATATATATTATATTTTATTCTATTCTGTTCTATTGTTTTTCTAGTCTATATTATATTTATATTCTAATCTTTTCTAATTGGAATTCGAATTCATTCTATACAAAATTCGAGTGTTGGAACATGGTTTTATATATATATATATATATATATATATATATATATATATATATATATATTATTTTATTTATTGTTCTATTGTTTTTTTTATGATATTTTTTTCTATTATTTTAGAATATTTTCTATTCAAATTCGATTTTATTCTATATGAAATTCGAATTTTGGAAAATGGTTATTTATATGTATGTATGTATATATATGTATATATATAACCATCTTCCGAAATTCGAATTTAGTATAGAATAAATTCAAATTCGAATAGAAAAGATTAGAATAGAAAAACAATAGAATATAATAAAATATAATATATATATATATATTATATTTTATTCTATTGTTTTTCTAGTCTTTTTTCTATTTCTATTCTAATCTTTTCTATTCGAATTCGAATTCATTCTATACAAAATATTTATACATATAACTATCTTCTGAAATTCGAAATTCATACAGAATGAATTCAAATTTGAATAGAAAAGATTAGAATATAATAACTATAGAAAAGAATAGAATAAAAAAAATATAGACGTCATATTCTATTGTATTTTATTACATTCTATTCAATTCTATTCTATTCTCTTATTTCTATTCTATTGTTTTTTATTTTTATATTCTATTTTATTGTATTCTTTTTTAAAAAACGATTTATATTTTTTCTAATTTGATTCAAATTTATTTTCGAATTCGAGTCGAAAATATTTCGAATTCGATTCAAAAATATTTTGAATTCGATTCGAATTTCGTCCGCGATTTTTCGATTCGAAAAAATTCAGATTCGGTTAAATACGTTAGTATTGTGATTCGGTAATTCGGATGCATCCGAATGTCCGAATAATGAAAATTTGTCCGAATTTCGATTCGGAACGAAACAAAATGCACATGTCTAGTCTTCAACAGGGGCATGTCATGAGTCGTTCATCAAACCACCCTGTTTGAGACGGTCTGAGGTATCCAGGACATCCAGTTCTATCGTCTTTTGGTCACGGTGACCACCAAGCCTGATTGACCCACTGTTGTATGACAGGTGGGTCCACCATCTGCGGTAAGAGTACCCAACTGCATCATCTGTGTCTTGTATTGTGAATCCCACCATCAACAATGTGGTCCCTCTGTTTGTCTACGCTGTGGTGGTGTTGTCCACGAGAAGACATCCATTCAAATTGTACACATATTGTTTAGACTTTCTACATTGTTTTTTCACTCCAGTTTTGTGTAGCCCGTGGGTGTTACACTCCTATGACTTCTATGGAGGACAGTTTACATGCGAGGCTGCCCATTGGAGTGGATGTTTTATGAACTTTATATACATATTAGTTCATTAGGATATATTGCACTTTAGTTATTAGTCATTTATGTTTGTCGTAGTTGCTTTCAGCAGCAATTTTCACATTTTTTAGCGCTGCACTATTTGTTTATATCTTGAAGCTGATTAGTTTCTATGCAGTGCTACACCAGATTTTGCACTCTCCAGTTTAAGTAAATCAACCCCTAAGTGTTCAAATCTTGTATGACTGATGAGATATCTGCCTCCTGACAGAGGTATGGTAAACACAGCTTCCCAGCCTAGTCCAAAGAGAACTAGGCAGGCTTGTTTCCTGGCCGAAAGTTCCAGAGAAGAGCATCTAAAGGCCCATCCATACACACGATTGGACTTTCCGACAACAACGGCCCGCTGGACGTGTTTTATTGGACAATCCGATCGTCTGTATGCTCCATCAGACAATTGTTGTCGGTTTTTCAATGGACAAATGTTCGCTGTGCATGCTCTCAAACTTTCCAACAACAAATGTCCGATGGAGGATCATCCGATCGTGTGTACACAAGTCCATCGGACGAAAGTCCAAAGTACAAACAAGCATGCTCCGAACCAATGCTAAACATCAGACAACAATAGCAGAAGTTGCACAAAGGGTGGCGGTAAAGAGCTGAAAAAACACGTGATTTGGTGAATGTTGGCTGAAAAAGTTCTGCCGTGTGTATGTATACCAAGTTCACGGCTAACGCCCCTTTGGACAAAAATCCACGGAAAAGTCAGATGGAAGTCCAATTGTGTGTATAATACTTTAAGGTAAACTGCATTATTTGTTTTGTTTTAGGTTTTGCTATGTGAATGGGTACATAAAAAAATAGGTGTTATAATGTGAATGTACAATATATCTGTAAAACGCTATAAGTACCTGAAATAAGTAAATAAATACCAATTTGGCTGCAAAATGGGAAATACCTTTAAAAGCTGACATCTAGTCATTCAAAATGTAAGAATAAAGGCTGTCATATACCCGGCGACTGGGAGTGCATCATTACCCTGATAACGCAGCGATGATCCGAGAGCCACCTTATCATCTTCATGCAGAGTCCTTATGGTGTGCACTCTGTTCCAAACGCTCTGAGCAGCACAGCCAATCGCGGTGCAGATGGTTCTTATCCTGGGTCCTGGGGGGGGGGGGGGGGGGGGGTGATACACTTGTTTTGGAAGAAGCCGAAAAGCCTGTCGGTAATCTGAATTGCAAAGGTGACCATTGAGATGTATGGCAAGACTGAGTGTGTCTAAGGGTGGATCATAATTGACGAACATCGGAATGCTTTATTTCACCAAAAAAATTGTTTTGTGGTTCAGACTTGCCACTTCCTCAGTTTAGGGGTGATACACAAGTGTTTTACACTACCTGGTTTCCAATTCCAGTGAAAAGTTTGTGTTGTTAGAAATCGACACAAAAACAGTACATTCATTATAAATCATTGCGAATTGGACGACTGTCAACAGGAGGTTTAATCTCTCAACATCACTACTCTAATGCGGCGTACACACGATCGTTTTTCATGCCATTTTTTAAACCGACGTTTTTCTCTTCGTTTTTTTTTCATGTTTCCTCTCAAGCCTGTCTTGCGTACACACGATCATTAAAAAAAAACGTTCAAGCAAAGCGCGGTGACGTACGACGGCACTATAAAGGGGAAGTTCCGTTCTAATGACGCCACCCTTTGGGACGCTTTTGCTAATTTCGTGTTACCGCGTGTTAGTAAAAGTTTGGTGAGAGACGATTCGCGCTTTTCAGTCTTCGTGCTTTGAAGATCATTTTGTGGAGTTCAGTTTGTGCCTGTGGGTTCGTATCTGTCTTGCAGTGCTTGTAGTCAGTTCGTATCTGTTTATTCAGTGCGTTCTCGTCTGCTCGGTCCTGTTTTTCAGCTTGTTCTTCATAGGCCTTGCTGTTCTTCCGTTCGTTCTTCTAGTTCGTTCTGTTCAGCCGACCGTTATCTAGCCATGTTGCGGCTACGTACTCGTCGTAGAGTTCGTGCTGTAGTTGGTGCAGGGGTTCATGCTGTATCCCGACTCCAGGCCATGAACAGGGTGAGGGGGAGTTCATGGACCAAGAATTGGTTGCTCCAGCGGCACCAGTTCTGTCATATGCCTTTGTTGCGAGAGATCAGGGAGAATAATCCTGAGGACTACAGGAATTTTCTCCGGATGTCTGACCCCGTATTTCAGCATCTGTTGGCTTTGGTGTCCCCCTACATTACCAGGCAGGACACCGTTATGCGTGAAACCATCAGTGCTGAGCAGAGGCTCATTGCCACGTTGCGATACCTGGTGACTGGGAGAAGCCTGCAGGACCTAAAGTTCTCCACAGGCATATCCCCCCAGGCTCTGGGTATCATTATACCAGAGACGTGTTCTGCCATCATTCAAGTTTTGCAGGAGGACTATATTAAGGTAAGTGTTCTTATTTAAAACCTCACATTGTATGTATTTCTTTGTTAATATTTTTTTTTGGTTTATTAGCAGTCCCTAATTCCCATGATTCTTAGCTGCAGGGAATGTCCCCTTTCTCCACATGGTTATTTTTTTTTTGGGAATGTTTTTATTAGGCCTACATTTAAATTTGCCTTACCTAACCTCTCCAGCATGCTATCCTGGGGCCATACCCACCTTGCCTAGTCATTTCCATGTATTTTATTCTATGCTCCATCGTAGTGCTTTACCCTAAACGCACCCTAAAGATTGCCTAGGAATGTTACATTTATTTAAACTTCATACAGAGTGCTACAGCCTTCATTAGTGATCTCCCCAACTCATCTTCACCCCCCCCCCCCAGTTTTTATTTTGGGTTTGTTTTTGGTTTGTTGTTGCTTACTAATAATGTTTTAATTTTTCTGTTTCTCCTAATGTTGGCCATGAATGCTTTTCTTAAATCTGCTTTCAATGTTTCTGTCTCAAAGTATTAATTTATTTTTAATTTAATTCCACAGTTCCCTTCTACGCCACATGAATGGCAGAATGTGGCATCTGAGTTTGCCCAACGTTGGAACTTTCCGAACTGTGGAGGGGCCATCGACGGCAAGCATGTTCGGGTCGTCCCACCACCCCATTCGGGATCCTTTTATTATAATTATAAGGGGTTCCACAGCATCGTCATAATGGCAGTGGTGTCGGCCACCTACGACATCCTGTATGTGGACGTTGGCAAGAATGGCAGGATGTCAGATGGAGGAGTCTTTGCACAGACTGAGTTTGGGGAATGGCTCCTATCGGATGAGCTGGCCTTGCCACCAGCGGAGCAGAATGTGGAGGGACTCCCATTTGTTTTTGTGGCGGATGAGGCGTTTGGCCTGGGTCCCCATTTGATGAGGCCATTCCCGCAACGCACCCTCACCCCTGAGAGGAGGGTGTTCAACTATCGGCTGGCCAGATCAAGAAGGGTGGTGGAAAATGCCTTTGGCTTCATGGCCAGCCGATTCCGCCTGTTCCTCACCTCCATCCACCTTGCCCCTTATAAATGGAACCATGTAGTAATGACTTGTTGCGTGCTCCAAAATTTTCTGAGGGTGCATTCTTCAAATTATATGACTTTGAGTGGGCCTGAGGCCTCATTATTGGAAGCAGATAATTTAGTGGCCCTGGAAGCTGGCCGTCCAGGCTTGGCCCCCCCAAACCGGACGTGATGTCCGACAAAAATATGTTGACTATTTTGTGGGTAGGGGGGCCATTGATATGCCTTAGGATGTTTAACAATATTATTTGTTAAAATAAAACTTTTTATTGAGAAAATATTGGTCTTGTGTTTTAATTTAATATTCTTTTAGGTTTCTCGTAGGTTTACCTAGTGCACTTGTAGTGCCATGTGTATTTTGCATTCTTAATTAGCCTTCATTGTCAGTGTAAACACAAAACATTGATTAGTTCACTTTGCACAACATTTACATAATGAAGCCACAAATTCTTTGTCTGAAAATACCTTTTTTTATTTTGTTTTAGTAAACTTCCTTTTAAATGTAGATGTCTTCAAAATATTTTTGGGGGTAAAATGCATGAACAGCCATGCATACAAAAACAATATTAAAAATTTTCGTGTAAATGTAAACATGTACTATTCATTAAAGCTTAATAGCAAAAAATACCTGCAAAAACACAGCAAGTTCAACGTTCTTTTGTGTTAAAACATTATACACGCCCAAGCACAGCCATGATATTTTGTAGCTTTTCCTCAACCCGCTTGGTATTTTCTCTGATCTCTATCAAGTCTCCCTTTATTTTTTTAAGGTCACGACAGCAGACCATGAGGTATTGTATCAGGATCTGGGCACTGTGATGTGTAAACTTTTTGGGGTCTTTGGCCAAAACTGCACCGAAATCAAAAAAAAAAACATGTAGTATAGAATATGTAGGCCTACATCTATTAACCTGCATCTGTCTGGTTTGACACTAACCTGTTGTGGTGCCACTTTCCACTTCCTGAACTTCACGTTCCTCTCCATCATGTGGTTCTGGGGGTATTGTTGAAGGTGTTGGATTTCTAGGCTCATCTGACATAGCTTTTTGAAGCCCTATGGAGATTGCAATAAAAGGTATAGTTTCATTAGTAACTAATAATTATTTAACAACAAAAACCCTGAAAAGTAAATTTTGAAAGATTATTTGGAAGTGTGGTCCATTTTTAAATTTACCCCCAGTGACAACCTGAACACATGATTGGATACATAGCCGAAACCAGAGCATATACTTTTTAAAATAAAGTTTGACATATTGTAACACCCCAAAGTATATACACAGGATCACCTGTGTGTGACACCCTAAAAATTTTGGGGTTTTGGCCCACACTTGTACTACTGCGTTCAGATGTTTAATCAGCTGCTGAGCATTCTCTGCCTTAACATTACAATGCATACCCTTTTAATTTTTTAAAAATGTCATTTGGATTATAAAAATAAAGCAACTTGTTTACAAAATTAGCTCCCTCAAAAAAAGTTAGAAATTTGGGTGTTCACACTGGATGATCCAAAAACATAGTTTTATGAACTGTATGGAGAACGAGGTTTACTACGTCCGTTTACTGTGCGGACAAACATGAAAGTTGTTATCTTTCACTGTACTATATCAAAGTCAAATATACACGACTTAATACAAGTAATAATCTTTAGCAGGGAAAATGAATAAAAAGTACTTACTTTTTCCTATAACTTTCTTGATTCTTTTGTATTGGTCGGGCTCCCGCAACTTCAGATCAGACCATCGTTTTCTGAGCTGTTCCTTCGTTCTGCACACCCCGAATTTTTGGTGAAGAGTTTTGACCACTTTGCCCATAATTTTTGTCTTGACAAGATTAGGCCTTTTATACTTCCCATGCTTGGCATCATAATCCTCCCTCCTCAAAATGGCGACCATCTCCACCTCCACTTCCTCGAATGACATGTTGGATGCCTTATATCTCCGGGATCGGGATTTGGGCTCCTCAGGAATTTCCTCCTCTGTAGAGGTAATCTCAGCCACCTGTGTCTCCGCCATGTTGTTAAGCACTATGACGAGCGAGAAGGGGCGGGGAAAGTACAATATCAAACGTCAGGGGCGGGGAATGCGTGCAGAGTTTCACGCATGCGCAGTGTATATCAAGTGAAGATCCATGTGTCGAAAATATGTATGCGGTGCCTGTCCGGTAAGAGCCTCTCTATTCATTTTCAATACGTAGTTAATTGGGTTTCTACCCGGACGCACAGTCTAGCCCTGTTGTGGCCTCCCACGCTCTACCTCATTGGCTGAATTCCTTCCTTTTACAGCTTCACCCTTGGCGCCATTTGAGCTGATTGGCTGCAACACCAGCGACAGCTCTATAAAAAGTCCCACCTGACTTGGCCAATTGCTGCACAGCCAGAGTGTGGATGTCCTTGCGCCACATTGACAGGTACCAAGCCCTTTTTTTCAAACACTTCATCATAGTTATGGGATGCCTAGCTACAGGGCTAGCCTGCGACCTATAAACTATAATCCATTTGTGTATGTTTTTACAGAGAGGCCGTGGCAGTCTTTCCGCTGCAATTTGAGGCTTTCCTGTGAGCTTTGAGGGGCGTTTTTGGGTTGGTCCTCCTACATATTTCCCCGTGGCTCTGTCATCTTGCCTGCAGTGTTTCTTTGGCCGCTGTATTTGTCTTTATGCGACCAGCAAACTTGCACCATATACGTTTGGGCCTTATATCACCGGGATAATTCCTCCAAACGGCTGATGTTTATATCACCATTGGAAATGTATGTATGCAATACTATTTGATATAGATGTACTGTATCCTATAGATATACAATTATACAATGTATGTATGCATTCATGTATTCTTAAATGAACCTCCATGTATATTTATTCTTCTTTTTCTTTTTTTCTTCCTTTGTTTCTCTTCCCCGCCTTTTTCTTTTTCTCTTATTGGTTATTTTAGTTTATTTTATTTATTTTCTCTCTGCAACAATGTCTATCTTCTAGCTGCCCACATATGGGAGAAATTCAAAATAATTTAATCATGTCAATACACTGTTGTGTATTATATAGCTATCACATACTATGTTGTTTTTTCTCTTATATAGAGACTAAATTGTCTTCAAACTATTGCATGAACCTTGAAGAAGGAAATAATGGAGGCTATCACAGATATAGCTCGAGTATCCGAAACATGTCGGTTGTGTCACCACTAGCTATATGACTTATATGTCTCAAGTAGTAAGGTGTCCTCATGCAATTGGTTTTCAATGACTGTATATGTCTGTTCCTCTCTTTGGTTTTTAAACCATTTTTGATATATAAGTGTATTATGTATAAATAAAATTCTTTATATTTTTCTATATATACTTGGTGGCAATCCATAATTTACTCCAATCCACACAATCCCAGGGGCACCCCTTTTCCAATTTTTTCAAAATTACCGGGATGTGATTGGTAAAAATGGTAACTTGCCCTGTATCTGCTGGCTAATGGCTTCATCTTCCCCTAATTAATATATTCTATTTTTGGGTAGCAAATACCCCTTAGTCCCCATCCATATTTGAAGCTTTCCAGCGTTATCTACATAAACAATTTACTGAATTAATTTTTTGCTTGCTCCCTATTGTATGAGCAATTATTTTGAAAACGCATTGCTGCAATTCTTTTTTTTTTTTTTTTTTTTTTTCGTTATTTTTGCTATTGTCTTATTGTGTTGGTATACCCATTTGTGTAGAGCTCAGTGACACCATCATCATGGCTGAACTTTACAGTGAATCATGGGAGGTTTTCACTGAACAATTACAATCAAACTATGGTAAAAATGAATCCTTGGAATCTGAGCTAACCTTTCTTTTCTCCAACCTAACTAAATGGTTGGAGAGGAAATCTTCCATGCATTGGCATATAAAAACGTTTGATGAGTACATAAGAGATGATTTAAACCCACTTGGACTTCGAGTCCAGATCTTCCCAACCTTTGAGGATCTGGACCCGACGTTCAAACAAGCATGGGAAACGAATTTAAAATCATGCTCGGCTGGTATGATGAGGCTTCTTTCTGATGAATATCGGAGACGTCTCGTCTATATCAACACGAACATTGAAAAAATCTATTCTAGAATTAAACCCCTACAAGCCCATTCCTCATACAAAGATCTAAATGAGAAACTTAAAATCCATATTGAACTATTCAACAAATCGATCTTAGCAAAAAAAGAGTTTAAATATATGCGGGATAAACAAGCCTTCGAAGAAGGCAGAGCATATAGATGGGCTTTTTCAACTAGACCTAGAGTCCAATATAAGAACGACAATCATCGTTCCACACAGTTGGACACGTCTGATACCTCTTCGGTTTCGTCTAACATGTCATATGCACCGATGAAAGGAAAACGCACAAAACCATCTAAAAGAAATCGTGACTTTGAAAATTCCTCCAATAGTAATACTACTAAAAAACGTCCCCCTAAACAGTACCCTCGTACTCTGCTCTCATCAGTCCCCAACACTTCCACATTGACGGCCTCGGATGTCACCGTCAGTGCACATGAATCACTTGAAAATATGGGCACTTTTGTCACGCCTAAGGTTCCCTTGATGTTCTCTAAGAACTCGGGAAACTCACTCACTCCCCACAACCCGACTACGACATAGCCTCGGCTTTTAATATTATAAATTTGTCATCATATGTCCTGAGTGTCGATGAGATCTCAGTCCTCTCAAAAGGATTAACTTTCTGCCCTAATAAACCTATAGACAAATTTGAGACCATTAAAGATCTTCATTTATACGCCCGCAAATTGCTACTCAAAAGCATTTTTGAAAAGAGCGACCCAGATACACGGGAATTTCACACGTATAGTGAACGTCAAGCTCTGGGTAATCTCAAATCTTTACTTGAGGAAAATGAATCCAAAGACCTCATCGACACCCTGGACCTTGACTTACTTTTGGCTAATGCCAGCACAATTGACACCGAGATCCCCAGTACCCTAAAACAAACTTCCCTCAAAAAAACATCAACTTTTTACCCAGTGCCTAGCTCAAATCCAGGTGTATCTAATTTTCTTAAAAATATCAGCCAAGAAATAAATAACCTAGTACCTATAACACCTAGACATACAAATCTTATTCCTACTGAAAAGATGGCCTTAAAAAATCTATCCAAAAATCATCAAATTACGATTAAATTATCGGATAAAGGAGGAAACATTGTCATTATGGACAACCCCCAATATCTTGAAATGTGCTTCAACATATTAAGAAATCATGAGTGGTATCGCCCTGTCAGTAGGGGTGTTGTAGATGCCTTTAATAAAAAATTCTACACTTTGGTAGATGAAGCTTTTCAAAATAATGTCATTTCTAAACAAACTTGGGAATTTGTTCGCACTTCCTTTCCCCGCACACCAACATTCTACTCACTCCCCAAAATCCACAAGGATCCCCTAAATCCCCCAGGACGTCCTATTATATCTGGAAACGGAGCCATTATTGAAAATCTTTCACGACTCATTGATGAGCATCTAAAACCTTTTGTTCAGAGCATCCCCTCTTATGTTAAAGATACACCTCACTTATTACGCATCATCGAGGGAGTACAAATTCCTATAGATTCGATACTTGTCAGTATCGACGTGGAGGCACTTTACAGCTCGATTCCTCATTCTTTAGGTATTGCTTGTATTAGACATATTCTATCACAAACCAGCCACCATGAACGTTTGTTCAATGAATTTATAATCCAGTCTTTGGATTTCATACTGAGACACAATGTCTTCACTTTCGATGGTCAATGTTTCCTCCAGGTACAGGGCGTAGCCATGGGCACCAGTTGTGCCCCTGGCTACGCCAACCTGTACCTGGGGGAATGGGAGCATGCAATCTTCTCCAGCGGGGATCTCTCAATGTACCTGTGCCATGTAGCTCTATGGCACAGGTACATTGATGACATCTTCATCGTATGGACGGGCTCCCAGCAATGTTTGGATGAGTGTCTCATCGCCCTAAACTTAAATACTTTTAATCTTAAGTTTACAATGATATCGGACCCAAATACCATAACCTTCCTTGATGTGGAGATCTTCAGAGACAAGCAAAACATGTTATCATGTAAGCTGTTCCGCAAACCAAGTGCAGGCAATACAATCTTACATTCTTCTAGCTTTCACCCTAAATCCCTAGTTGAATCTATTCCCTATGGACAATATTTGAGAATAAAAAGAAATTGCTCTAACGAGGTCGATTATAAAAGAGAAGCCAATAACTTAAGGCAAAGACTTCTAGCAAGGGGATACAGCCATAAATGCCTCAAAAAGGCCTTTAAACGCACTTCAAATTTAAATCGACACGAGTTACTAATATCTAAATCTAAAAAAAGTGAAAGTGATCACCGTATTATCAATACTTATTCTGATGATCACGCTGAACTTCTTAAAATCTACCAAAAGCACTGGCATCTACTTACAGCAGATCCTGTGGTAGGACCACTAGTACCCCCCAGGCCAAATATTACCTATAGACGAGCAACGTCCCTGAAGGACATGCTAGTGCAGAGTGAATTTGAGAACACCAATAGGGGAGATCCATGTAAGGACCTGGGAACTTTCCAATGTGGTAATTGCACATACTGTAAATATATGAACACTAGAAAGAACATTCGGTTACCGAATGGCCAAAAATTTCGACCAAAACACTATGCAAACTGTCAAACTACGGACGTAGTATATCTCATTATTTGCAGTTGTAACTGCTTCTATGTAGGGAAAACTATACAAAAATTGTGGCAGAGAATTTACCGGCATCTAAAAGGGATGAAGGAACAAAATCCTGATCTCCCTCTTGGCAGACATGCTGCCCAAGTTCATGGAGATTGCGTACCAAACCTTGAGGTGTTAGTTTTGGACAGGGTCCACCGCAGCCCCCGTGGAGGTGACCTTAACAAGCACCTTCTTCAAAGGGAGCTGAGATGGATCTCGATCCTCAACGCCACCTCACCCCCTGGCTTGAACCAGGCAATTAACTTTAAACCCTTCCTACCAGGTTTTACATCTGCTAAGTTCGATAGGGATCTGCTAAACTGAGCTCAACAAGCTGTTTATACCTAGTTTGTAATTTTTTTTTTTTTTTTTTTTTGAAGGAAAAATAAATAAATATGTATGAATTATGCCAGCTGTATAACATGTGTACTAATGTCTCTGATGTATGCCGGTTAGATATTTATGTAAAAACTAAAAAATCCTTTTAAGTAAACAAGATTGGATCCAATTGGTGGAACTTTACCTGATGATTTGCCCACTGGAGATTAGTGCTTATTTATTATATTGTTGATCATTGTTCATTATTTAGAAATTAATCAAACGATAATTGTATCCTGCACTTTTTGACATATTGGAGCCCGGGGATTTGGGGACCACCCATTGGGCCCACTGACGCTCCCCAGCACAAAAACAGCCCCCGGCTATTTTGATAATCGGGGGCTGATTGCTCATATTTGAGCAAATGGACGGCTATGTGCATATAAATAAATTTCTCTCCCTGTCCTAAGAATCACACACATATGGGACGGAGGGCATTCATGTTACACTGTTTACTACCCATGGGGTTTTGGATTAGTCATTTTTTCCCCATTCCTCCGATGGCGCCGTTTGGCACAGCACACACAATTGTGCTGCCTTTGCGCTGACCTTTTTGGGTCTGGTGCGGGCAACGGAGTGATCTTTCTTTTAGCACTTCCGCCCTTTTCGTTGTGCTGGCGATCGGGTCGACGTCTGACGTCACCGCGCCGGCGTCGTGGACGTCCTTCACATTTGTGTGGGTGCGCGATGACGCCGGACGCCGCCGGGATCGAGGGCGGCCTCTGTATGCGGTGCCTGTCCGGTAAGAGCCTCTCTATTCATTTTCAATACGTAGTTAATTGGGTTTCTACCCGGACGCACAGTCTAGCCCTGTTGTGGCCTCCCACGCTCTACCTCATTGGCTGAATTCCTTCCTTTTACAGCTTCACCCTTGGCGCCATTTGAGCTGATTGGCTGCAACACCAGCGACAGCTCTATAAAAAGTCCCACCTGACTTGGCCAATTGCTGCACAGCCAGAGTGTGGATGTCCTTGCGCCACATTGACAGGTACCAAGCCCTTTTTTTCAAACACTTCATCATAGTTATGGGATGCCTAGCTACAGGGCTAGCCTGCGACCTATAAACTATAATCCATTTGTGTATGTTTTTACAGAGAGGCCGTGGCAGTCTTTCCGCTGCAATTTGAGGCTTTCCTGTGAGCTTTGAGGGGCGTTTTTGGGTTGGTCCTCCTACATATTTCCCCGTGGCTCTGTCATCTTGCCTGCAGTGTTTCTTTGGCCGCTGTATTTGTCTTTATGCGACCAGTAAACTCGCACCATATCCGTTTGGGCCTTATATCACCGGGATAATTCCTCCAAACGGCTGATGTTTATATCACCATTGGAAATGTATGTATGCAATACTATTTGATATAGATGTACTGTATCCTATAGATATACAATTATACAATGTATGTATGCATTCATGTATTCTTAAATGAACCTCCATGTATATTTATTCTTTTTCTTTTTTTCTTCCTTTGTTTCTCTTCCCCGCCTTTTTCTTTTTCTCTTATTGGTTATTTTAGTTTATTTTATTTATTTTCTCTCTGCAACAATGTCTATCTTCTAGCTGCCCACATATGGGAGAAATTCAAAATAATTTAATCATGTCAATACACTGTTGTGTATTATATAGCTATCACATACTATGTTGTTTTTTCTCTTATATAGAGACTAAATTGTCTTCAAACTATTGCATGAACCTTGAAGAAGGAAATAATGGAGGCTATCACAGATATAGCTCGAGTATCCGAAACATGTCGGTTGTGTCACCACTAGCTATATGACTTATATGTCTCAAGTAGTAAGGTGTCCTCATGCAATTGGTTTTCAATGACTGTATATGTCTGTTCCTCTCTTTGGTTTTTAAACCATTTTTGATATATAAGTGTATTATGTATAAATAAAATTCTTTATATTTTTCTATATATACTTGGTGGCAATCCATAATTTACTCCAATCCACACAATCCCAGGGGCACCCCTTTTCCAATTTTTTCATGTGTCGAAAATACGTTCTTTTGCCGGGAGAGGGAGTTCGCAACGAATGTGTTGACCAAGGTACATAACATTTTAAGGATTTGGGTTTCATCAGAGGAGGAGATTTGGGGCTTTTATATCTGTCCAAAATGCTGATTTGATGAATGTTGCCTGAAACATATGTATTTTCTTGGTTCTTGATTTTACAGAGAGAATGAATACTTTCAAAAATCCAGAGTTTATGGGGGAGTTCATAGATAAATGGAAGGAACTCCCTATCCTGTGGCAGACCAAAAGTGGTGCGAATAAAAATAAAACGGGCAGGACAGCAGCACTGGAGAGCCTGCTTGCATTTCTCCAAACCCAGATACCCACAACAACTCTCCAAGATGTGAAAACCAAAATTGCTACCATCAGGGGGACATACAGGACCCAGAGGAATATGGTCCTGAAGTCCCAGAGGTCAGGTGCTGCAGCAGATAAGGTTTATAAACCCAGTCTGTGGTACTACAGCAAGCTTTCTTTTCTGGATGACCAGCTGGAAGTGCGGGAATCTCTGTCCACACTTCCCCCCAGAGGTCAATCCAGCCTTCCTTGTAGCCAAACCTCCAGCCTTCCTTGCAGCCAGCCCTCCAGCCTTCCTAGCAACCCTGCTCTGGCTTCCTCTGAGGATCAAGATGAGGTCCTTGAGGAGGCAGATTTGGATATATGGAGCCAGGTAAAGTATTGATATCTACATTTATATGTTACAAAAGTGATGATTTTAAATTGATGTTAGTATTGTTAGGTATTTAATGTTCGTAAAAATTAGGATTTACAGAGCAAGAGATAGTAGTGGTCAAATTTGATGGGGACAAGGCAACAATATCAGGAGGCGGAATCTATGAAAATGTAATCCCTTTTGCCATTCAATTTAAAAATGTCTGGAGGTGAACAATGTGTGTGATTGATGGAGGTAAAAAATAAAGAATGTCCCTTTCTTTTTTTACAGCCAGAGCAGAGCCAGGAAGAGGGTGATGTTGGGAACCAGGAGGAGGCAGGGCCCAGTGGCACACAGGAGGAGGCTGGCCCCAGCACAAGAGCCCAGATGCCTCCCCTGAAAATTATCCAACGAGGGGCAAGGAGAGCTAGGCAGGTGGAGGAGGAAACAAGAGCCTTCCTAAAAGAGGCTACTGCAGCCCTCAGAGAGGCACCCTCGGCTGGGGAGGGCTATGCCGCAGTCCTGGCCCATAAGTTAAGCCAAATGGACTTAAGGCAACGCCTATATAGTGAGAACCTTATGCTGAAGGTCATTAACAGGGGGTTGCTCGGGGAACTGACCAAGTTCACAGACCTTACTGAGGTTGTCCCTCCTCCTCCACCTCCTCCTCCTCCTACTACTCCTCCTGCCACAACCTCTCCTCCTGATCCCCAGCCTCCAAGGAAGAAAGCAACAAAGGCTGCAGGGAAGGCTGCAGAGAAGGCTGGAGAGAAGGCTACAAGGAAGAGGAAAAAATAATGCCTGCTGTAGTACCACAGACTGGGGACATATCTGACTTATCTGCTGCTGTTCCTGACCTCTGGGAGTTCAAGCCAAGATTGGGCTCCTTTTTGTTTTAGGAATTCCAGAGTTTGGTTTTCACATCTTGGATGGTTGTTGTGGGGTCCAAAGGATGCACAAATGCAAGCAGGCTCTCCAGTGCTGCCTTCCCCTTTAATTTGCAATGTACCTAAATAAAGGATTCTTTTTTTGTGCTTAAAATACTTGACTATGTGATTTCTAGTTTAAAAGAGAGTTTGATAGGGAGTAGGCAGGGACATTTCAAATAATATTATTGTTATTAACAAGGGACACAAACCTCCTTGAGGCAAAATGATAAAAATTTAGAAGGTTGGTGTGGTAACTTTACACACAAATAATTTTTTCTAAATCAAAAAAAAAAAAAAAAAAGCCTATATATATCAAAGAAGCACAAAAAAAGTATTAAAGCTAACGTAATTACAAAAATAAACAATAAAAAAAAAAATTAACATTTTTTTTTTGTGAGCTGGACATTTAGTTATGAATTTATGAGGGAGATGTGGCTTAACAAGAATATTTTACAATCATAAGATTAATTAGGAATTACTTAAGAAACAAGTTTGCCATAACTCTGAATATCATTAGCAAAAGAAGGTAATTATTTAAGCATTATCAAAAGAAGAACGGAATGCGCAGCATTAAAACGATGCTATTAATTCCACCGTGACGAATGTGCCATCTCCATTTCCAACGCCAGCTTTGCCAGAACGAGCGCTCCCGTCTCATACTTGATTCTGAGCATGCGCATTTTTTTTCACGTCGTTAAAGCATACACACTATCATTTTTCACGTTGTTAAAAAAAACGACATGAAAAACTACGTGAAAAAATAGAGCATGTTCGAAATTTTTAATGGCCGTTTTTCACGCCGTTAAAAATGCTCTGCATACACACGATCGGTTTTAATGCCCATTTTTAAAAATGGCATTTTTAACGGCATGAAAAACGATCGTGTGTACGCCGCATTACTCAAAATCACAATCAAAGGGACGAACGCACAGTGACCAGAAGTCAGAGACAGGGCCACTAGATAATTCCTTAATGACCAATATAGCCACTGACGATATGAAAATAATAAATCTCTCTGAGTTCAATCTCCAAAAACGACATATAGATCTATTGAGTCGCGGTCTCTCCTTCTCTCCATCGAGAGATATGGATGAATTTGAGATATTTAAGAATCTCAACCTCTTTCTCAGAAAGATTTATTTTAAGACACTTTTTTTCCAACACCATTTCTCATCCCATCGATTTAACTGCTGTAGGCCCTGAAGAGATTGATGCACTCCATCAGCTTGAATCATTACTGGAAGAGGGTGGTTTATCCTCAAGTGATGATGAAACTGATGAACCTACTAACTGGAAAATAAATGCTGGCCTCACAATTAGATCCACTACCATGCCCCAGTTCAGAAAAAACAAAAGGCTTGGTATCTTCCTGGACCTTGTCCAGGAAGATCTAAGCAAGATTAATTGGCAAACTGAACCTGTAGGAAATCTCCCTATATCTGAAAGAAAAGCCATTCAGGAACTACGGGAAACAGATAACGTGATTATTAAATCAAGCGATAAGGGAGGCAATGTTGTCCTCCTCTCAACAGAACTCTATGAGAAGGAAGTAAAACGACTACTATCTGACTCAAGTACCTATCAAAAATTAGAATTCAATTCCTTCCCCGAACTCGTTGCGTTGATCAATGACAAACTCAGATGGGCCTTTGAGGCAACATTGTTGTCAAAAAAAGAATTTTAATACCTGAAAGTGGAAGACTTTAATATCCCTACTTTTTACATCATTCCAAAAATTCATAAACATAGAAAGAGCCCCCCAGGAAGACCAATAGTCTCTGCAATCAAAGGACCCCTTGAGAGGGTGGGCAAATATATCGACAGTCTAATTAAAGACTTAGTCAAGAAACTCCCCTCATTTGTAAGAGATACAGCGGATGTCCTTAATCAAATACAGCACTTGGATATTCCTGACGGGCTCTCCTCGTGGGTATCGATGTAGAGTCAGTCTACACTTCGATCCCACATGAATGGGGTATCCTTGCGGTCCATCATTTTTTGGACCAGTGTTTTCCACAAATGGAGGCCCAAAACGAGTTTGTGATTGATCTCCTCGATCTAGCCCTTAAAAACAACTTCTTCTAGTTTGCAGGTCAGTTCTTCCAACAATTAAGAGGTACTTCCATGGGAGCTCCCTGGGCTCCGGCCTATGCATGTTTACATCTAGGCTGGTGGGAGGAGGACACCGTCTTTGCCTCGCCGATGTACCTCAGCCACGCTAGCTCCTGGCTGAGGTACATCGATGATGTCTTGATGGTGTGGACTGGCACCCCACAGGAGCTTGTTATATTCATGGAGGAACTCAACATGAACACCCGCAATATACACCTCACGTATAGTGTGGATGGCAATCAAATCCCCTTTTTGGATCTTCTTATCGGGATTGACAATAGTAGACTCTTTACCAAAACATTCCGCAAACCAACGGCTGCCAATACTTTTTTAATGGCAGATAGCCATCACCCTGAATCTCTCAAGAGGGGCATTCCAGTTGGACAGTTTCTCCACATCCGGAGAAACTGTTCATCTGAAATTGACTATCAACAGGAGTCTAAGGCTTTATATCGCCGGTTTCGTGAGCGTGAATACTCTCACTGAACTTTGCGACGGGCCAAACAAATCGCAGGTAGACGCCTTAGAAAGGATCTGCTCCAACCTAAAACATATACTCCAACTACATCTAAGGAACCAATTAGATTTATAACTCCATTTGGAAATCAGTGGCAACAAGTAAAAAAGATTCTCACCCAACATTGACACATCCTTACCAGATGTAATACACTTACAAATATGAATGGCGCTGTCTATTTACTGTCTTGATACCGTACCAATGAAGGTGTATTATAAAAGGATAATTATGCAAATAAAAAATAAATATATATGCCAGTAATATAAGCTGCTAAGATGGTAGTGGCAAATTAATAAAAATTAGGTAATAGAGACATATCTGTGATAGATCCTCGATAGTGAAACCTTAATAATGTGATATGGTGGAATGAAATAAAAAAAAATTAAAAAAAATCCTTAGTGACAAAGTGCAGTGACGAAAATAAATAAATAATTGATTCCAATATTAATTCAGAACAAAAAAGAAAAAAGAAAGGAAAAGTTCATTTGCGTCATATAAATAAAGTGAAGTGCTGGTGTTGCCAAAAAAAAATTCTGATGTGATCTTGGTGGTCACTGCAAACCGTGGTGCATCCGTGCTCTGATAGAAATGCTCACTCACCAGATATTTCTTACCCTCAAGGGGTATAAGGCATCCACAGTGTTAGCCACTGTGAGGCTCTGTGGCACAAAACTCTATTCCTCTATGTTCCTCAATGCTTGGTAATCCAGCTCCAATGTTACCCAGATGGAAGAAAAACAAAGGGGGATACTCCCAATAGTGTGATACCGCTTGAGTACACAATCTTAATTCATAAACATATGCAGGGTACTCACATTTTAGAAGTTTAAAATTCAGCGTTTTAAGCATGCAAACAATGCTTTCCAGGGAAGTGGTGTGATGCTGTGCTTGCTGCTCGACCGGTTTTGTCGTAATGACTTCATATTTTTTTATTTCATTCCACCATATCACATTATTAAGGTTTCACTATCGAGGATCTATAACAGATATGTCTCTATTACCTAATTTTTATTAATTTGCCACTACCATCTTAGCAGCTTATATTACTGGCATATATATTTATTTTTTATTTTGCATAATTATCCTTTTATAATACACCTTCATTGGTACGGTATCAAGACAGTAAATAGACAGCGCCATTCCTACTCCCTCTCTCTCTCTTTCACTTCCCATTACCACATCTAGGTGTTGGTAATCAGTAGAGGCAGCAGTCCATTCTGTCTTGCTTACACCCTTTTTTTGCATTGGCTTTTTTGCACTGTCATTGCTTAGATTCCATTTGTGCGGCTTCATTCTCCTTCTCACACTTAGAAATATAGTTGGAGATCGACCGCTGGTGACAGCTAAACGAGCTAGAAATTTGCGTGACGACTTGGTTCAGAGTGAATTCAGACGCCCCACAAGGAGAAACTGGCTTACGGATATGCCACGTGTTAAAGGCATGTTCCCTTGTGGACACTGCAACACGTGTAAGTATGTAGATACAGCCAAAATCTTTAGGGACTCTGCATCAAAGGAAAGATACGAAATTAAAACTTTCATTAATTGTGGTACTTCAAGACTGTTGTACATACTGGAGTGCCCCTGTCATCTTCTCTACGTGGGTAAAACCAAACGGCAGTTAAGAGTCTGCTTTTCGGAACATCTCAAGAGTATCCGATTAAAGGAGGACACTCCAGTAGCACAACACTTTCTCAAATATCATCAAGGCAAAAGTAGAGGCCTGAAAGTCAAAGGTTTCTACGTCTTTGACTTGCCTGAACGTAGGGGTGACTATGACACAATACTCATCCAGAAGGAAAAATCCTGGATATTTAGGCTGAAAACTCTGCAGCCCAAGGGGTTAAATACTGATGTAGCGGGTATGTACTTTCCCGGGTGTAAATTTGACAGAGACATTAGTGATGTGTAATTCCCTGCAGCCCAGTAGGTGGCGCTGTTTCCCTGGGCTGGGGTTGAATCATTGCTGTGTGCTGTGCCTCCTTTTTGTCCTCCCTCGGCAGCGGTATGGTGGGGCGGGGAACCCGCCGTGCTTGCTGGGAGAGGGTATAAAGGGGCTTTGTCAGGGGGTCGAAGTCCCAGGCACCTTCAGCTTGCGGACGGTGGTTCATGTCGGTCCTCTAGGCGGGCCCAGGCCTAGAGGACAGCCGGAGGTCGTGTTCCATCCCAGGCACCTTTAGCCTGGGGTGAGGTACTCGGATGGAGGTCCGGAGCTCAGTGCCCAACACTGAGTTCCGCGAGGGAAGGAGATCCTAGGGAACCCCGGGAGTGGGTACCCAAATCCGTGAAGGCGCAATGGACCGGGGGGGAGCTCCTCACTTGAAGACCCGGTGCAGCATATTGCCGGTGACAGGTGAGCCTCTCCTCGGAGACCGACTGGAAGGAAATTCCCCTCGTGCGGAGACCGTAACCCACTTTCAGGAAGGAAAGTGGAGAACTACATTGTGTCTGGGCCTATTCGCATCCACACCTCCTTTTCTGTTCTGTTTCTACCAAGGGAGTTCAACTGATTGTGTTCATTCGAGAAGAATAAAGGAGTGTTGAACTTTAATGGTGTGGGGCTCATTTCCTGACAGACATTGTTCAAGGTGACTCTTGGAGGGAGGATCCAGGTGCACAGCACTGACCCGAAGGTAATACAAGAACGTTGCTTATACCGCACTGACACATGTGGTGGAAGCCAGGCGTGGTGTCCCCGCTCCCTCCCCTCTAAGATACCCCTAGACAAGAGAAAGACGAAACGAGAGAAAGAGGGGAGTGGAGCTGGCCGCTACACTGAATTGAGTTTAAAAAAATTCTTACAACCCTAAATTCTATATCCAGTGAATTTTTCTGGATGGGTCTTTTGCCGTACTCACCCATTTACCATGTTCTTCATATTTCAATCAATTCCTTACATGTAGGATATTTGACTATGTAATTATGCTCTCTCTATCTCTGACTATGAGCCTTCTTGACCAAACCAATGCTTCCTTATCTTGATCACCTAAACATGTGTATTTACTCTATACACATTTTTTTGTTTTTTTTCCCCCACATATTCCAGTTTTCATATGATGATAATGGTTATAAGGATAGAATTTTCCCTATCCACTTTGTTATGATTGTCTTCTTAATGAAAACTGGATTTGTAATGTAAACATACTTGGATATAGCTTTTTCTATGAGCATATTTCTGATAGTGCTTTTTAAAATACAAAGGATCAAAACCACAGTTTATTCTTGCCTTTCTTTCCCTTTCTTTTTGGGTGTATTTAGTGTTGTTGCCACAAGATGGCGCTATATAGACAAAAGGCGGTTGATCTATGATTGGTCATTCGACCCTATTTAAACTTAGTATTTTTGCCAACCGCCTTTCATCCTGTTGAAGTGACTATTCCTGGTCACGAAACATGTAGATGTTTGTTGCTGCAGGTATTTAAAGACGTAGCTGCTGTGACCTGAAAAGCTCCCTGAATAGAACTGTGTGTTACTGGACCTCAAGGAAGTTCTCTCACTTGTAATACTTTTTCTTCACCACTATGCTCTTCTGCATATCATCACGCTACCATCACGCTACCACGCTCTCCGCTCCCTGCTACCGTGAACTTTGAACCAGACGGATATGACCACGCGACCCGGCACGCCAAGCAGCAAACTAGATCTGTAGGCGTGGGTCTCCGCTATACCCTGGCAGTTTATCCATCTAGTGTCTCCTTTACACTCGCGGGACAGTCCCTATTGTAAGGAGCAGATCTGAATCTTGTAGTCTCCCTCTACTGTGAGTATATACCACTGTGCCTATGAGGTAAGAGACGTAATTTTCAAGCAGATCTTAATTGCGGAACATGAAGGACAGCGGTGCTATGGAATGGTAAGCAGATTCATCTATTGACTATGCAATGTGGCTATACATCCCTATCCATCGAATGAATTATATGCGGAGCTAGTGATACATCATAACTTATTATCATAAGTTACCTTAGTTCAAGTGTAGTGTTTTTCTCAACTTTTGTGACTGACCCTAACTAAGAAGTTTACAGTTCCAATGATCAGCTACCTGCACTGAATCACTAATTTTAAATTGCTGGACTGCCTATGTGATTCATTACAAACAGGTCCTTTTGTTTACACTTGAAGTTGGATTTAAGTATCTATGAACTCCTATACTTCCATTACAAAATAAGTGGGATTAATCTTCCAGCTAACACCGGTCATGTATTGATATATCCAGGATTATTGATTGTATTTTTCATGTTAGGCCCAGCAGCATGTCCGCTATACCTGCATTTTTAAATTACAACGTTGTACTTTTTACTGTATTAATTTTGATTCAGATTATTGGAGGCTTAGCCCCCTGCTGGGAGCTTTCTGAATTATTTTTGTGATATTTTTACCAATAAAGTCTTTTGATACATTCCAACATGTGTAGTTGATTCACTTCATAGACCCTCATTGGAATTCCTTTTCTTTCTCGTACATCACGGGACACAGA
The DNA here is from genome assembly GCA_029206835.1 of Rana muscosa. Classification (NCBI taxonomy): domain Eukaryota; kingdom Metazoa; phylum Chordata; class Amphibia; order Anura; family Ranidae; genus Rana; species Rana muscosa. Next base: position 73,650,581 of record CM055125.1, read on the forward strand.
GCGACATAGTCATTACTATGTGGGTTATATAGATACCTTCAGGTGCTGGCACTGGCAACTTCCAAAACCAGAAGTACCCTCCCCTATATAAGCCCCTCCCATCCGGGAGCACCTCAGTTTTTTGCCAGTGTCTAAGGTGTTGGCCAAGAAGTAACATGTGTTTTTCACTGAGCTTGCGTACAGGTTCTTTTGGGCCTCAGTAAGCTATTCCGGATCCGACCAAAAAAGCTTCATAGCTAAACGGTCGGTACCCGGGCCTTGCAAAGAGAAGAGCAAGGTTTTGCCTGTAATGCCTCTCTTAGGAGGGCTGGACCCTGGGATCCAGAGCTCTGGTCATACCCACGACCAAGATGTTTTCTGTGCAGGGTGCTATACAGGTCCAGGGGAGTGGAATCCTTGGGAACCCGGTCCCTGAAGGTTTAATTACAATGCCTGCCGTGATAGGTGAAGTTTGGGCTTCTGTGGACCAAACAGAGTCCTGCGGCGAGGAAAAGGTAAGTGGGGGCCCTCAGGAATTGGTTCTATTGGGGAACCCCCAAGCCTATTTGTCTTTTTGTCTTTCTGCCTGTTACCTAAGGTATTCTGTGCATGCCTGTTACTACTGAGAAAATGTAAAAATTTTAATAGTAGGCAAGAAAAAAAAAAAAATGTAAGACCGCGGTACCTGTGTTAGACACTAGAGGCCGCTATGGTTCTTTTTCTTGTAATGTGGATTTTTTTTTTCTTCTTCCAAAATCAAATCCAGGCAGTTGGTAAGTTCTCTGCTGGGAAGCAATTTCCTCTGCCCTGTTGCTGCGCTCATCCAGGGGACCCTGGCTCCCATCTAGCTCCTTATTTTTTTCAAAAAAGGCGCCGAAGGCGCACGTGCCCGTGCGCGTGCACGCGCCTCTATGTATAGAGGCGATCTGGAAAAAGGGGCGGAGCGGGTGGATGACGCTCGGTGTGCGCCGCGGCGCTACTGCGCATGTGCGGGCGTCCAGCGTGTTTTAAAGCACAATCACAGCTGGCTATTGAAGTGCACAGACAGAGCTAGCAACAGTAAAAAGGCACACAGAGGTGGTTGATGCAGGCATCCCCTAGAAAGGCACTTTAGTAGACACCAACTGTTATATAGCAGCAATTGTGCTAGACTATTCTCAGTAAAAGTGGTGTTTTACGGCTGGAATACCTCAGCTTTAGGCTTAGGAATATGCCGTCCAGAAGCTCCGGAACTGAATCTTCCAGGAAGCGAAGGGGGTCTCATCGGGCTCTGAGGATCTTGGGCATGCTTCTGCTGCACCAGTCTCCCCTGAAGATTCAGAGGTAAGTGACCGTAGAGACCCCACAGGGGTACTTGGTACTGTGGCTGTCCTCAGTTCACCTGCTCCTGTGTATGTAACAGAGGAGGTTTTTTCCTCAGCTCTGGGAGGATTAGAGAGAGATTGTCAACATTGATCGCTGCCTCCCTGTCAGGGAAAGCACGCCCGATCTCCGTCTCCTCCTTCAGAGTGCCTGTTAGCAGAGCAACAGTCCCATACAGGGATCGACCTGCCTGAAGGGGATCAGGATGAGGTTGATTCTGTTATAGAGGAATCAACAGTGGAGGAACCTTTCTCAGCATCTCAAGCTGAAAGATTATGGGTTCAGTCTCTGACTAACATGGTCCGATCAGCATTTAAAATGCACCTTGCGGAACCATCAACCACTACTGCATCCTCGTTGGGGTCGCTAGAAGCCCCCAGACTGTCTGTTCTTTTCCACTTCACCCTTTACTGAAGGGCTCATTTACCAGGATTGGGAACATCCTGAGAAAATATTTATTCCCCCCCAAGAGATTTCCGGTGGTCTATCCCATGGAGGATAAGTTCATCAAAAAATGGAAGGTCCCTACAGTGGACGCAGCCATCTCTTGTGTGTATAAATCACTGACATGTCCAGTGGATAATGTCCAAATGTTCAAGAACCCAATAGATAAAAAATTGGAGTCCTTATGAAAATCTGCTTCTTTCTACAGCAAGCTTGGTGACACAACCAGCAGTGGGGTCTGCTAAGCAGTGAAGGATCAGTTGAAACAGGTCTTAAGGGACTTGCCAGATCAGCAGGCCCTTGCCCTAGCTGATCTACCTAGAGCCTTAGGCTTTGCGGTTGACGCCATAAAGGATTCAATCCATCAGGCCTCCCGCCTTACGCTGTCTGTAGTACATATGCGTAGGCTTCTATGGCTCAAAAACTGGTCTGCTGAAGCTCCCTGTAAAAAATGGCTGGTTAGCGTCCCATTTTCATGGTGAACGCTTATTCAGGGAAGACCTGGACAAATATATCCAGAAAATTTCCAGCGGTAAAAATACACTCTTGCCGGTTAAAAACAGAGTTAGAGGTCCCTCTTTTAAGAGGCCTGCTTCTCCAGTCCCTGGGGCATCGGCTGTGAAACAGTTCCGACGGCCTCCTCGGTCAAATCCCGGGGGTAAAAATCAGGGACAATCGCAGGGTAATGAGAAACCCTGGGTCAGGAGAGGTACAAAACCCCCCCCCAAAGTTAAATTCATTGAAGGGTTGCCCCCACTCAGTCGGGTGGGGGGAAGACTCCAGTTGTTCGCAGAGACCTGGCGGGACACGATCAGAACAGATAGGTGCTCTCCGCAGTATGTTTGGGATACAGATTGGAGTTAAAAGACTCTCCTCCTTCCCATTTTTTTGAGGTCAAACGTGCCAAGGGATCCCCGGAAGAGAGAGTCCCTCCTGTTGGCACTAGAACAACTATTGCTCCAAGGAGTAATTATGGAGGCTCCCCTGGAAGAATGGGGGTTCCGGTTTTACTCAAACCTCTTTACAGTCCCGAAGCAAACGGGGACGTGAGGCCCATATTAATTCTAAAAGGGCTAAACAAATTCCTGTATATCAGGACTTTCCGATGGAGTCGATCCGATCAGTGGCCACTGCCCTACAAGGGGAGGAATGGTTAGCCGCGATCGACATCAAAGATGCTTATTTGCACATTCCCATCTTTCCAGTCCACCAAAAATTTCTACGCTTTGCAGTAGAAGGGCGCCATTTTCAGTTCAGAGCCTTACACTTCGGTCTGGCCACAGCACCACGAGTGTTTACAAAGATTCTGGCCCTTTATTGGCCAATCTAAGAATACAAGGTGTAATGATAATGGCATATCTAGATGACTTGTTGCTGATAGACCACTCAGTGAAAAAACTAGAAGTGGTCGTTCACAAGACAATCAAGTATCTGGAATCTCACGGTTGGATTATCAACCGAGACAAGTCAGCCCTAAAACCAGTCAAAAGTCTGGAATACTTGGGGCTAAGGCTGGATTCAGGCCAGAGAAAAATATTCTTGCCTCGAGGAAAGGTGTTGTCTTTGGGAGATTTGATCCACCTAGTGGGTACAAAAAGACAGCCGTCCATACGCCTGGGCATGAGGCTGCTGGGAAAAATGGTGGCATCATTCGAAGCAGTACCCTACGGTCAATTCCATTCAAGGAATTTGCAAAGGGCCATACTGTCAGCCTGGAACAAAAAAGTTCAGGCCCTAGACTTACCAATGTCCTTGTCCCCTTCCGTTTGCAAGAGCCTCCGTTGGTGGTGGGCTCCCCAGAATCTGGAAAAAGGAAAATCCTTCAGTCCGATTTCTTGGAAGGTGGTCACTACAGATGCCAGCCTTATAGGCTGGGGAGCAGTACTGGAGCAATGGTCTCTCCAGGGCAGATGGTCGGATGCAGAAAAAGCCCTGCCCATCAATCTCTTAGAGATACGAGCAGCCCAGTATTCCCTAGTAGCATGGACATCCAAACTCCAAGGGTCCCCTGTCAGAATTCAAACAGACAATGCCACAGCAGTGGCATATATCAAGCATCAGGGTGGCACCAGGAGTCGTGCAGCCCAGAGGGAAATTACATCCTGAAATGGGCAGAAAGATATGTCCCGGCCATATCCGCGGTATTCATTCCAGGAGTGGAGAATTGGAAGGCGGACTTCTAAGTCGCCAACAATTATGCCCAAGGGAATGGTCCCTTCACCCCGAGGTTTTCCGGACAATATGTCAGCGGTGGGGAACACCGGATGTAGATCTGCTAGCATCCAGATTCAACACAAAAGTGGACAGGTTTGTCTCTTGGGCAAGGGATCCCCTAGCGTGCGGCTCGGATGCCCTAGTGTTCCCTTGGGATCAGTTCAAGCTGATATATGCATTCCCACCGCCACAATTGTTACCTCGATTACTCCGCAGAATCAGGGTAGAAAAGAAACCAGTGATTCTGGTGGCTCCAGCGTGGCCCCGAAGAGCATGGTACGCGGAGATTGTAAAAATGTCAGTGGGGAGTCCTTGGACTCTCCCACGTCGTCCGGACCTGCTTTCGCAAGGACCGATATACCACCCTTCCTTACCAGCCCTAGGTTTGACGGCCTGGCTATTGAAGCCCACATTCTAAAAAAGAGAGGGCTCTCTAATCCTGTGGTATCTACCATGATCAATGCCAGGAAGCCGGTATCCAGGCAGATCTACTATAGAATCTGGAAGGCGTACATCGCGTGGTGTGAGGCCAAGAAATGGCATCCACGTAAGTACGTAATAGGTAGGATTCTGGACTTCCTACAGTGGGCTGTAGATAGGAAGCTTGCCTTGAGTACTATCAAGGGTCAGATTTCGGCCTTGTCAATATTTTTTCAAAGGCCCTTGGCTTCGCATTCACTAGTCAAAGCCTTTATACAAGGAGTGATGCGTATTAGCCCTCCGGTTAATATTCCCATATGTCCATGGGATCTAAACCTGGTTCTGTCGGTTCTACAGAAACAACCATTTGAACCATTACAGCATATTTCCTTGGTTCTTCTCACCACTGAAATTGATCTTTCTAGTAGCCATTCGTTCGGCTAAAAGAGTGTCGGAATTAGCAGCTATGTCCTGTAAAGAGCCATATCTGGTTATCCATAAGGACAGAGTAGTGTTACGTCCTCATCCAGCCTTTCTTCCTAAGGTGGTACCGAGGTTTCATTTGAACCAAGATGTGGTTCTTCCTTCTTTTTTTCCCCAAACCTAGTTCGGTAGAGGAAAAGTTATTGCATTCTTTGGATGTAGTAAGAGCAGTTAAAGCTTATCTAAAAGCCACTGCTCAGATTCGCAGAACGGATACTTTGTTTATACTGCCGGAAGGCCCCAGAAAGGGTCAGGCAGCATCAAAATCTACTTTAGCCAAGTGGATTCGACAGGTCATAATGCAAGCCTATGGCTTGAGAAGGAGACCGCCTCCGTTCAAAGTTAGGGCGCACTCCACAAGAGCAGTTGGAACTTCATGGGCAGTGCATCACCAGGCCTCCCTGGCTCAGGTCTGTAAGGCCGCAACATGGTCTTCAGTACACACGTTTACTAGGTTCTACCAGGTGGACGTTAGAAGTCAGGAGGAGGTCGCCTTTGGGCGCAGTGTGTTGCAGGCCGCAAAAGATCCTCATGTCTGATAGCGCTCAGCTTATGTATGGTGTATCCCCCCCCTCATTGGGCATTGCTTTAGGACATCCCACATAGTAATGACTATGTCGCACTGTGTCCCGTGATGTACGAGAAAGAAAATAGGATTTTTATAACAGCTTACCTGTAAAATCCTTTTCTTGGAGTACATCACGGGACACAGAGCTCCCACCCCTCTTTTGGGGACACTTATTGCTTTGCTACAAAACTGAGGTGCTCCCGGATGGGAGGGGCTTATATAGGGGAGGGTACTTCCGGTTTTGGAAGTTGCCAGTGCCAGCACCTGAAGGTATCTATATAACCCACATAGTAATGACTATGTCGCTCTGTGTCCCGTGATGTACTCCAAGAAAAGGATTTTACAGGTAAGCTGTTATAAAATCCTATTTTTGTTCCAATTTTTTGTATTTTTTCATTTGCTATTTTGGTCTCACGAAGTGAATCCCGTTCATTGGACGATTCACATTGTTGGCTTAGTATATGCAAATTCACAGCATGATAGGATTCAGTTAATTTAATTTTTTCAGTTAATCTCTCAACAGCATGACATTAAAGATTAAAGGGGAGGTAAAATGGTGCTGCCTAAATCTAATAAGTGGTTGTGTTAAAGTCTAATAACTTGTCCTATCTCTTCAAATCACACAAACATTATTAGTGTTAAATCGTAGTGCTCATTATAAAATTTGCAATCCTGGATGGCTAATAAAAAGTTCCATAAACCAAAAAATAAACATATAAAGTGCTTATTGAGCAAAAAGTGTCCATAAAAAATATTTGTCCATAAAACTGGATTATACTCCGTATAAAAATATAGATATGCAAGAATCCACTGGTGTAAACCAATAAAATCACACTTCAAAAAATATAATCATTCCAAAGTGACTTGTGCCTGGTGTGAGGGGGTTAACTCGGCAGCGGGTGTGTGTGGCCCCCTGGATGGGTTCACCACACAAGAAGTAGGCACAGCAGACAATGATAGGAGGAAAAACAAAAGGGTGCAGTTTTATTTGAACTATATACAAAAAATATAACAGAAAACAAAAGAAACACAAAAAGAAAACCTGGTCAACTTGACCGCTCACTATACACTTTGGTGTCCCTAACTAACAACTGGGTACAGCCTTGTTCTGCCCCAGTCCCTAACTCCCTGTTGTTTTTAAAGTTCTTAGTAATAGCCACACAGGCTTTGTCTCACCGCACAGAGATCACACTCCCCAGACTATCCACACAGATCTGGTTCCAGGTTGGAGCAACTCCCTTAGCCTGCTGGGAGTTTTTGTAGAGGACCTAATGAGCCCACCTAATTTAGCTGGGCCCATCAAGTCCTCCCAGCAGGACTCCCAGCACTCCCCCTAGAGGTACAAACTGGCATAAAGCCTGAACCTAGGACATATATATACTGCGTCCTGGATGCAACCAGGGAATTTAACCTGCCTGCTGTCACATACCCCCCCCCTCTTGTTTCAACCTTGGGATTGGAACACCAGCATTCAGGCATGCATGCACCCACGACAATGCATCTACATTCCCCATTTGGATGCCAGGGCGATGATTCACAGTAAAGTTAAATTCCTGTATGGCCAGAAACCATCTGTTTACCCTTCTGTTTGTCTCCTTGTTCTGGGCCATCCACTTTAAGAGCATGTGATCCATCACTAGGTCAAAGTGCCGACCTAGCAGGTAGTATCTAAGGGAGTCTAGAGCCCATTTCACCGCTAAACACTCCTTCTCAATGGTGGCATAATTTACCTCATGGGCCTTTAACTTTCTACTGAGATAAATGACCGGGTGTTCTTCCCCGTCCCAGACCTGGGACAATACTGCTCCTAACCCCACGTCCGACACATCCATTTGTACCACAAAGTTCCTGGAGAAGTCCGGTGAGTACAAGACCGGCTGGCTACATAAGGCTTTTTTTAAGGCCTGGAAGGCTGCTTCAGCCTCTGGGGTCCACTTAACCACGACCGAGTCTTTCCCTTTGGTCATTTTGGTTAAGGGCATAGCCTGAGAAGCAAAGTGGGGGATAAATCGCCGATAATAACCAGCGATTCCCAGAAAGGCTCGTACCTGCTTCTTGGTGTTAAGACGTGGCCAATTCTGTATGGTCTCGACTTTAGGGACTTGGGGTTTTATCACTCCCCTCCCAATAGTGTACCCAAGATATTTGGCCTCTTCCTGTCCAATGGTACACTTCTTTGGGTTGGCCGTAAACCCAGCTTCCCGGATAGAGTCTAGGACTGCTTGCACTTTTGGCAGATGTGAGGCCCAATCTGTGCTATGGATAACTACATCATCCAGGTAAGCTACAGCATACTTCTGATGGGGCCTCAGAATCTGGTCCATTTTCCACTGGAAGGTTGCCGGTGCATTCTGTAACCCAAACGGCATTCTTTTATACTGGAACGCCCCGTCTGGGGTTACAAACACAGTTTTCTCCTTGGCCGACTTAGCCAGGGGAATTTGCCAATACCCTTTTGTGAGATCAAGAGTTGTCATGTACCAGGCTGTTCCCAGCTGGTTGAATAACTCATCTATACGTGGCATGGGGTAGGTGTCAAATTTTGTTACTTTGTTCAGTTGTCGAAAATCGTTACAAAAACGCCAGCTCCCATCCGGTTTAGGCACTAACACTATGGGACTTGACCAATCACTTTGGGATTCCTCTATCACCCCTAACTTAAGCATTTTCTGTACTTCATCACGTATTGCCTCCCGTCGGGCCTCTGGGATGCGATAGGGTTTTAGCTTCACCCTTTCACCGGGCGGGGTAATAATATCATGCTCTACCCCAGACGTTTGTCCCGGCAGCTCAGAGAAAACCTCTTTGTTGCGAAGCACAAACTCCTTAACCTCCTGTTGTTGGGGCTTTGACTGCTATTCCAACCTCAGGAATCACGCAATCAGACTGAGCTGGTGACAACGTTTCTGCGACTAGGGATTCCCGATCCCTTCAGGCTTTCAACAGATTGATGTGATAGATCTGTTTGGGTTTTCACTTTCCTGGTTGTCTGACCTTGTAATTCACTTTGCTCGCTTTTTCCATTATCTCGTAGGGGCCTTGCCATTTGGCGAGGAATTTGCTTTCAACTGTAGGGATAAGTACCAATACCCTATCCCCCGGGGAGAAGGTACGGGTCTTGGCCCCACGGTTATACACTCTCTGTTGTGCTAACTGTGCTTGGGCCAGATGTTCCCTTACAATTGTTATTACCTGTGCAATTCTATCCTGCATCAGGGTGACATGCTCAATCACACTCCTGTGGGGAGAACTCTCACTTTCCCAAGTTTCCCTGGCGATATCCAACAACCCTCTTGGGTGTCTCCCATAGAGCAACTCGAAGGGTGAGAAACCCGTAGAGGATTGGGGTACCTCCCTAATGGCAAACATTAAATAGGGAATAAGACAGTCCCAATCCTTTCCATCTCTATCCACCACCTTCTTTAACATTTGTTTAAGGGTTTTGTTGAATCTTTCAACCAACCCATCTGTTTGGGGGTGATACACAGACGTACGCAATTGTGTCACTTTGAATATTTTACACAGCTCTTTCATAACCCGGGACATAAAGGGTGTACATCAACCCCTAAGTGTTCAAATCTTGTATGACTGATGAGATATCTGCCTCCTGACAGAGGTATGGTAAACACAGCTTCCCAGCCCAGTCCAAAGAGAATTAGGCAGGCTTTTTCCTGGTCGAAAGTTCCAGAGAAGAGCATCTAAAGGCCCATCCATACACACGATTGGACTTTCCGACAACAACGGTCTGACGGACGTGTTTTATTGGACAATCCGATCGTCTGTATGCTCCATCAGACAATTGTTGTCGGTTTTTCAATGGACAAATGTTCGCTGTGCATGCGCTCAAACTTTCCAACAACAAATGTCCGATGGAGGATCATCCGATCGTGTGTACACAAGTCCATCGGACGAAAGTCCAAAGTACAAACAAGCATGCTCCGAACCAATGCTAAACATCAGACAACAATAGCAGAAGTTGCACAAAGGGTGGCGGTAAAGAGCTGAAAAAACACGTGATTTGGTGAATGTTGGCTGAAAAAGTTCTGCCGTGTGTATGTATACCAAGTTCACGGCTAACGCCCCTTTGGACAAAAATCCACGGAAAAGTCAGATGGAAGTCCGATTGTGTGTATAATACTTTAAGGTAAACTGCATTATTTGTTTTGTTTTAGGTTTTGCTATGTGAATGGGTACATAAAAAATAGGTGTTATAATGTGAATGTACAATATATCTGTAAAACGCTATAAGTACCTGAAATAAGTAAATAAATACCAATTTGGCTGCAAAAGGGGAAATACCTTTAAAAGCTGACATCTAGTCATTCAAAATGTAAGAATAAAGGCTGTCATATACCCGGCGACTGGGAGTGCATCATTACCCTGATAATGCAGCGATGATCCGAGAGCCACCTTATCATCTTCATGCAGAGTCCTTATGGTGTGCACTCTGTTCCAAACGCTCTGAGCAGCACAGCCAATCGCGGTGCAGATGGTTCTTATCCTGGGTCCTCGGGGGGGGGGGGGTGATACACTTGTTTTGGAAGAAGCCGAAAAGCCTGTCGGTAATCTGAATTGCAAAGGTGACCATTGAGATGTATGGCAAGACTGAGTGTGTCTAAGGGTGGATCGGAGTCATCATAATTGACGAACATTGGAATGCTTTATTTCACCCAAAACATTTTTTTGTGTGTTCAGACTTGCCACTTCCTCAGTTTAGGGGTGATACACAAGTGTTTTACACTACCTGGTTTCCAATTCCATTGAAAAGTTTGTGCAGTACATTCATTATAAATCATTGCGAATTGGACGACTGTCAACAGGAGGTTTAATCTCTCAACATCACTACTCTTAAGCCTCGTACACACGAACGAGTTTCTCGGCAAAAACCAGCAAGAAACTTGCTGGCAGAGATTTTTTGCCGAGAAATTCGTTCGTGTGTATGGTTTCTCGTCAAGAAAAGCGACAAGAATCTCGACGAGAAAATAGAGATCCTGCTCTCTATTTTCTCGTCGAGATTCTCGTCGGCATGTTTCTCGACGAGAAAAGTGAGTGTGTGTACACTTACCTGTCCTCCCGGAAGCCCGCGCATGTTCAAAATGAATTCGACGCATGCGCGGTAGCTTCCTAGGCATACGTAGGGTATACCAAGATGGCGGCGACGGCATCGAATGTGACAAGCGCATGCTCGTCGTAGTCGATGACGTCACCGCGTATGCTCCATTCAAAGAACCGCGGGTTCTTTGAATCGAGCGTCTGTACACTCGGCCGGGACAAGTTTCTTGTCCAAGAATCTCGTCGAAAAAAACGACATGTTTTTTTCTACGAGAATCTCGGCCGTGTGTACGAGGCCTTACTCAAAATCACAATCAAAGGGACGAACGCACAGTGACCAGAAGTCAGAGACAGGGCCACTAGATAATTCCTTAATGACCAATATAGCCACTGACGATATGAAAATAATAAATCTCTCTGAGTTCAATCTCCAAAAACGACATATAGATCTATTGAGTCGCGGTCTCTCCTTCTCTCCATCGAGAGATATGGATGAATTTGAGATATTTAAGGATCTCAACCTCTTTCTCAGAAAGATTTATTTTAAGACACTTTTTTCCAACACCATTTCTCATCCCATCGATTTAAATGCTGTAGGCCCTGAAGAGATTGATGCACTCCATCAGCTTGAATCATTACTGGAAGAGGGTGGTTTATCCTCAAGTGATGATGAAACTGATGAACCTACTAACTGGAAAATAAATGCTGGCCTCACAATTAGATCCACTACCATGCCCCAGTTCAGAAAAAACAAAAGGCTTGGTATCTTCCTGGACCTTGTCCAGGAAGATCTAAGCAAGATTAATTGACAAACTGAACCTGTAGGAAATCTCCCTATATCTGAAAGAAAAGCCATTCAGGAACTACGGGAAGCAGATAACGTGATTATTAAATCAAGCGATAAGGGAGGCAATGTTGTCCTCCTCTCAACAGAACTCTATGAGAAGGAAGTAAAACGACTACTATCTGACTCAAGTACCTATCAAAAATTAGAATTCAATTCCTTCCCCGAGCTCGTTGCGTTGATCAATGACAAACTCAGATGGGCCTTTGAGGCAACATTGTTGTCAAAAAAAAGAATTTGAATACCTGAAAGTGGAAGACTTTAATACCCCTACTTTTTATATCATTCCAAAAATTCATAAACATAGAAAGAGCCCCCTAGGAAGACCAATAGTCTCTGCAATCAAAGGACCCCTTGAGAGGGTGGGCAAGTATATCGACAGTCTAATTAAAGACTTAGTCAAGAAACTCCCCTCATTTGTAAGAGATACAGCGGATGTCCTTAATCAAATACAGCACTTGGATATTCCTGACGGGCTCTCCTCATGGGTATCGATGTAGAGTCACTCTACACTTCGATCCCACATGAATGGGGTATCCTTGCGGTCCATAATTTTTTGGACCAGTGTTTTCCACAAATGGAGACCCAAAACGAGTTTGTGATTGATCTCCTCGATCTAGCCCTTAAAAAAAACTTCTAGTTTGCAGGTCAGTTCTTCCAACAATTAAGAGGTACTTCCATGGGAGCTCCCTGGGCTCCGGCTTATGCATGTTTACATCTAGGCTGGTGGGAGGAGGACACCGTCTTTGCCTCACCGATGTACCTCAGCCACGCTAGCTCCTGGCTGAGGTACATCGATGATGTCTCAATGGTGTGGACTGGCACCCCACAGGAGCTTGTTATATTCATGGAGGAACTCAACATGAACACCCACAATATACACCTCACGTATAGTGTGGATGGCAATCAAATCCCCTTTTTGGATCTTCTTATCGGGATTGACAATGGTAGACTCTTTACCAAAACATTCCGCAAACCAACGGCTGCCAATACTTTTTTAATGGCAGATAGCCATCACCCTGAATCTCTCAAGAGGGGTATTCCAGTTGGACAGTTTCTCCGCATCCGGAGAAACTGTTCATCTGAAATTGACTATCAACAGGAGTCTAAGGCTTTATATCGCCGGTTTCGTGAGCGTGAATACTCTCACCGAACTTTGCGACGGGCCAAACAAATCGCAGGTAGACGCCTTACAAAGGATCTGCTCCAACCTAAAACATATACTCCAACTACATCTAAGGAACCAATTCGATTTATAACTCCATTTGGAAATCAGTGGCAACAAGTAAAAAAGATTCTCACCCAACATTGACACATCCTTACCAGATGTAATACACTTAGAAATATAGTTGGAGATCGACCACTGGTGACAGCTAAACGAGCTAGAAATTTGCGTGACGACTTGGTTCAGAGTGAATTCAGACGCCCCACAAGGAGAAACTGGCTTACGGATATGCCACGTGTTAAAGGCATGTTCCCTTGTGGACACTGCAACACGTGTAAGTATGTAGATACAGCCAAAATCTTTAGGGACTCCGCATCAAAGGAAAGATACGAAATTAAAACTTTCATTAATTGTGGTACTTCAAGACTGTTGTACATACTGGAGTGCCCCTGTCATCTTCTCTATGGGTAAAACCAAACGGCAGTTAAGAGTCCGCTTTTCGGAACATCTCAAGAGTATCCGATTAAAGGAGGACACTCCAGTAGCACAACACTTTCTCAAATATCATCAAGGCAAAAGTAGAGGCCTGACAGTCAAATGTTTCTACATCCTTGAATTGCCTGAACGTAGGAGTGACTACGACACAATACTCATCCAGAAGGAAAAATCCTGGATATTTAGGCTGCAAACTCTGCAGCCCAAGGGGTTAAATACTGAATTGAGTTTAAAAAAATTCTTACAACCCTAAATTCTATATCCAGTGAATTTTTCTGGATGGGTCTTTTGCCGTACTCACCCATTTACCATGTTCTTCATATTTCAATCAATTCCTTACATGTAGGATATTTGACTATGTAATTATGCTCTCTCTATCTCTGACTATGAGCCTTCTTGACCAAACCAATGCTTCCTTATCTTGATCACCTAAACATGTGTATTTACTAGGCTTGTGCACAACGGAAAAATTCGTTCCGTTTCGGTTCGTTTCTTTCCGGTCCTGTTGATTCGTAATCATTCGTAATTTTGCTAGACGGGATTTTTCGTGTTCGGACTCATTCGTATTTTTGCAAGCGACATTTTTCGTTGAATTTTTTGTTGCTTTATAATTCGTACTTTCGGTAGAGTACGTTGTTTTTCGTTGATTCTGGACACAACTCCTACTTTCGTAACTTTTTTTGGGTTCGTTGATTCGTAATTTTCCGTGTCTCTCTCACAACGACGCTGCCTATTATGCCTAATGTGCTTCGAATGGATTTGTACTTTTCTAAATACATAGCGGTTATTTGTAACGATTCGAAATCTCGTATTTTACTTTCGTTTTTTACATGCGGCTATAGGCTCCGCCCCTGTACACCATTTTGAGAGGGTTCAGCACGGTGAGGGAGAAGCAGAGAGCAGAGCAGAGTGAGTGTTATTGTGCTTCGAATGGATTCGAAATCTCGTATTTTACTTTTGTTTTTTCATGCGGCTATAGCCTCCGCCCCCTGTACACCATTTTGAGAGGGAGTTCAGCATAGTGAGGGAGAAGCAGAGAGCAGAGTGAGTGTTATTGTGCTTCGAATGGATTCGTACATTCGTAACTTTTTTCATAACAAATTATGCCGAAGACCTTCGGGCATTCGCTATTTTGCGGTATAATTTATTTCGGATTCGGTTTTATTCGTAATTGCTCTGTTCGGAAATTCGAATGCTTCCGAATGTCCGAAAGTTGCTAAATTCGGACGAATTTCGATTCGTTACGAAACGAATTGCACAAGCCTAGTATTTACTCTATACACGTTTTTTAGTTTTTTCTCCCCACATATTCCAGTTTTCATATGATGATAATGGTTATAAGGATAGAATTTTCTCTATCCACTTTGTTATGATTGTCTTCTTAATGAAAACTGGATTTGTAATGTAAACATACTTGGATATAGCTTTTTCTATGAGCATATTTCTGATAGTGCTTTTTAAAATACAAATGATCAAAACCACAGTTTATTCTTGCCTTTCTTTCCCTTTCTTTTTGGGTGTATTTAGTGTTGTTGCCACAAGATGGCGCTATATTCGACCCTATTTAAACTTAGAATTTTTTGCCAACCGCCTTTCATCCTGTTGAAGTGACTATTCCTGGTCACGAAACATGTAGATGTTTGTTGCTGCAGGTATTTAAAGACGTAGCTGCTGTGACCTGAAAAGCTCCCTGAATAGAACTGTGTGTTACTGGACCTCAAGGAAGTTCTCTCACTTGTAATACTTTTTCTTCACCACTATGCTCTTCCGCATATCATCACGCTACCACGCTCTCCGCTCCCTGCTACCGTGAACTTTGAACCAGACGGATACGACCACGCGAACTGGCACGCCAAGCAGCAAACTAGATCTGTAGGCGTGGGTCTCCGCTATACCCTGGCAGTTTATCCATCTAGTGTCTCCTTTACACTCGCGGGACAGTCCCTATTGTAAGATTAAAGGGGAGGTAAAATGGTGCTGCCTAAATCTAATAAGTGGTTATGTTACAAAAGTCTAATGCCGCGTACACACGATCGTGATTCACGGCGGTTAAAAAACCGCCGTGAATCATGACATTAAAAACGAGGCAACGGCTTGTTCCCCCCACACACGGTCGTTTTTCCCATCATTTTTTCTCATGTCGAGAAAAACGACCGTGTAGAGGGTCCGTGGCAGTGTTTCCCTATGGGAAAACTGCCGCGGAAAAAAACGACGAGAAAAAACGACGAGAAAAATTAGAGCATGTTCTAATTTTTCTCGTCGTTTTTAATGCCGTTTTTCACGTCGGGAAAAATGTCAAAAAGACCACACACGATCGTTTTTCTTGTTGAAAAAAAAATATGACATTTTTCACGACGTGAAAAATGATCATGTGTACGCGGCATTATAACTTGTCCTATCTCTTCAAATCACACAAACATTATTAGTGTTAAATTGTAGTGCTCAATATAACATTTGCAATCCTGGATGGCTAATAAAAAGTTCCATAAACCAAAAAATAAACATATAAAGTGCTTATTGAGCAAAAAGTGTCCATAAAAAATATTTGTCCATAAAACTGGATTATACTCCGTATAAAAATATAGATATGCAAGAATCCACTGGTGTAAACAAATAAAATCACACTTCAAAAAATATAATCATACCAAAGTGACTTGTGCCTGGTGTGAGGGGGTTAACTCGGCAGCGGGTGTGTGTGACCCCCTGGATGGGTTCACCACACAAAAAGTAGGCACAGCAGACAATGATAGGAGGAAAAACAAAAGGGTGTGGTTTTATTTGAACTATATACAAAAAATATAACAGAAAACAAACGAAACACAAAAAGAAAACCTGGTCAATTTGACCGCTCACTATACACTTTGGTGTCCCTAACTAACAACTGGGTACAGCCTTGTGCTGCCCCAGTCCCTAACTCCCTGTTGTTTTTAAAGTTCTTAGTAATAGCCACACAGGCTTTGTCTCACCGCACAGAGATCACACTCCCCAGACTATCCACACAGATCTGGTTCCAGGTTGGAGCAACTCCCTTAGCCTGCTGGGAGTTTTTGTAGAGGACCTAATGAGCCCACCTAATTCAGCTGGGCCCATCAAGTCCTCCCAGCAGGACTCCCAGCACTCCCCCTAGAGGTACAAACTGGCATAAAGCATGAACCTAGGACATATATATACTGCGTCCTGGATGCAACCAAGGAATTTAACCTGCCTGCTGTCACATACCCCCCCCCCCTCTTGTTTCAACCTTGGGATTGGAACACCAGCATTCAGGCATGCATGCACCCGCGACAATGCATCTACATTCCCCATTTGGATGCCAGGGCGATGTTTCACAGTAAAGTTAAATTCCTGTAGGGCCAGAAACCATCTGTTTACCCTCCTGTTTGTCTCCTTGTTCTGGGCCATCCACTTTAAGAGCATGTGATCCGTCACTAGGTCAAAGTGCCGACCTAGCAGGTAGTATCTAAGGGAGTCTAGAGCCCATTTCACCGCTAAACACTCCTTCTCAATGGTGGCATAATTTACCTCATGGGCCTTTAACTTTCTACTGAGATAAATGACCGGGTGTTCTTCCCCGTCCCAGACCTGGGACAATACTGCTCCTATCCCCACGTCCGACACATCCATTTGTACCACAAAGTCCCTGGAGAAGTCCGGTGAGTACAAGACCGGCTGGCTACATAAGGCTTTTTTTAAGGCCTGGAAGGCTGCTTCAGCCTCTGGGGTCCACTTAACCACGACTGAGTCTTTCCCTTTGGTCATGTTGGTTAAGGGCATAGCCTGAGAAGCAAAGTGGGGGATAAATCGCCGATAATAACCAGCGATTCCCAGAAAGGCTCGTACCTGCTTCTTGGTGTTAAGACGTGGCCAATTCTGTATGGTCTCGACTTTAGGGACTTGGAGTTTTATCACTCCCCTCCCAATGGTGTACCCAAGATATTTGGCCTCTTCCTGTCCAATGGTACACTTCTTTGGGTTGGCCGTAAACCCAGCTTCCCGGATAGAGTCTAGGACTGCTTGCACTTTTGGCAGATGTGAGGCCCAATCTGTGCTATGGATAACTACATCATCCAGGTAAGCTACAGCATACTTCTGATGGGCCTCAGAATCTGGTCCATTTTCTGCTGGAAGGTTGCCGGTGCATTCTGTAACCCAAACGGCATTCTTTTATACTGGAACGCCCCGTCTGGGGTTACAAACGCGGTTTTCTACTTGGCCGACTTAGCCAGGGGAATTTGCCAATACCCTTTTGTGAGATCGAGAATTGTCATGTACCAGGCTGTTCCCAGCCAGTCGATTAACTCATCTATACGTGGCATGGGGTAGGTGTCAAATTTTGTTACTTTGTTCAGTTGTCGAAAATCGTTACAAAAACGCCAGCTCCCATCCGGTTTAGGCACTAACACTATGGGACTTGACCAATCACTTTGGGATTCCTCTATCACCCCTTAAGCATTTTCTGTACTTCTTCACGTATTGCCTCCCTTCGGGCCTCTGGGATGCGATAGGGTTTTAGCTGCACCCTTTCACCGGGCGGGGTAATAATATCATGCTCTACCCCAGACGTTTGTCCCGGCAGCTCAGAGAAAACCTCTTTGTTGCGAAGCACAAACTCCTTAACCTCCTGTTGTTGGGGCTTTGACAAGGTGACTGCTATTCCAACCTCAGGAATCACGCAATCAGACTGAGCTGGTGACAACGTTTCTGCGACTAGGGATTCCCGATCCCTTCAGGCTTTCAACAGATTGATCTGATAGATTTGTTCGGGTTTTCACTTTCCTGGTTGTCTGACCTTGTAATTCACTTTGCTCGCTTTTTCCATTATCTCGTAGGGGCCTTGCCATTTGGCGAGGAATTTGCTTTCAACTGTAGGGATAAGTACCAATACCCTATCCCCCGGGGAGAAGGTACGGGTCTTGGCCCCACGGTTATACACTCTCTGTTGTGCTAACTGTGCTTGGGCCAGATGTTCCCTTACAATTGGCATTACCTGTGCAATTCTATCCTGCATCAGGGCGACATGCTCAATCACACTCCTGTGGGGAGAACTCTCACTTTCCCAAGTTTCCCTGGCGATATCCAACAACCCTCTTGGGTGTCTCCCATAGAGCAACTCGAAGGGTGAGAAACCCGTAGAGGATTGGGGTACCTCCCTAATGGCAAACATTAAATAGGGAATATGACAGTCCCAATCCTTTCCATCTCTATCCACCACCTTCTTTAACATTTGTTTAAGGGTTTTGTTGAATCTTTCAACCAACCCATCTGTTTGGGGGTGATACACAGACGTACGCAATTGTGTCACTTTGAATAATTTGCACAGCTCTTTCATAACCGGGACATAAAGAGCGTACCTTGGTCCGTAAGCAGTTCCTTACAAATACCTTTGTGGCTAAAAACAAGAGATAGCTCTTTGGCTATGGTTTTGGCTGAGGTATTTCGGAGAGGAATAGCCTCCGGATAACGGGTGGCATAGTCCAATATAACCAAAATGTACTGATGCCACCTAGCGGACTTCACAATCGGACCTACCAAATCCATTGCGATCCGCTAAAAGGGAACCTCAATGATGGGAAGGGGTACGGAAATGTGGCATAGGTGCCGACTTCTGATACACAGGGCAGGAGGAACAATAATTTTCTGTTTCCTTCATGACCCCAGGCCAATAGAATCTCTGCAATACTCTCTCTCGGGTTTTCTCTGTCCCCAGATGACCTCCAAGAATGTGCCCATGGGCCAACTCTAATACCAACTTCCTGTAAGGTTTGGGCACCACAAGTTGCTCAACGGTTTCTTCTGCCCTTTGAGCCACCCGATACAGTTGGTCCCTTTCCATGATGAAGTACGGGTAAGTGCAGGTCTTATCTGGGTTCACTAACTCGCAATCTATTATCACTACGTTTTCCCGTGCATTTATCAGGGTGAGGTCTTTTAACTGTTCTGTGGCAAAATTTTCCTTGTGAACCTCGAGATCAGAAAACTCTACAGATTGCATGTTTCCATCTGAGAATGTGGGCTCCTCCCCAGTTTCTCGAGTCTCCCCTGCCAATACCGACAAGGAGAATTCTGGAGAGTCCTCACGACTCTCAGAGGAATTCTGGTTATCACCTTCCTGGTATATAGGGGCACCAGTGGGGGGCTCAGGATAATCCCATAGTTCCCAGAACTTTGGAAAATCCCTTCCCACAATGGCATCATGTGGTAAGTGAGACACTAACCCCACCTGATGAGAGAGGGTACCTTTTGGAGGTCTCAAAATATACTGTAGTCACAGGATACTCTCGGGTGTCCCCATGCACACAAATTACAGCTACCTTGTTATTCCCAGAGACCTCTGTAGTAACTAATTCAGCCTTTATCAGTGTCACCAGGCTACCTGAATCCAGCAACACAACAACATTTCTACCATTAATACATATTTTGCATAAATGTTTCTCAGTTCCCCAAATGGCAGTGCACGCGACTTTCACAAACAGCGACTGACGTCTGTCCCTTAGAAAGTCACATTGCGTGGGCTCATCCACAACCAGGCAATTTGCCGCAATATGTCCCTCCTGCCGGCAGCGGTAGCAAACAATCCTTTTTGCTGCCTCTTGAGCCCCTGACTTCCCAGGCTGTTCTCGCCAGACATTAGGTAGAACTCCCACCCTCTCACTCTCTCACTCTCTCCACCCTCACCCCTTGGAATCATCTTACCCGCCACTGGGGATGGTCTGGTCTTAGGGTGGAAAGTCTGTAAGTCTCTGGAAGAGGCAGTCAGGTTCTCTGTAGCCAAGTACTTCTCTACAAGATCCACAAGCTTATCGGCCGTTTCTGAGTCTCCATGGCTTACCCACTTTTGGATGGCAGTAGCAAGAGCTCTCAGGAAGCGGTCCATTACAACACGTTCCACAATCTTTAGTGCGTACAAAGTCTCTGGCTGTAGCCACTTCCTGCTCAGGTGAATGAGATCATACATTTGAGATCTGGGGGGTTTAACAAGCCAGAAAGTCCAGTTATGCACATGTTGAGCCCGGACAGCCAGGGTGACACCCACCCGTGCCAATATTTCAGTTTTTAGCATCACATAGTCTTTTGTTTGGTCAGGCTCTAGGTCATAATAAGCTTTCTGCGATTCCCCAGTTAACAGAGGGGCCACCAGTCCAGCCCACTGCTCCTTGGGCCACTTTTCCCTTTCAGCAATCCTTTCAAATGTGGTCAAAAACACCTCTGGATCATCCTCTCCAGTCATTTTTGTCAGTAAACGACTCACCCCAAAGGATACAGTGGGAGAAAAAGAAACCCTGGACTGCCGCACTCTGTATAGACAGTTATTTATTCCAAAATTTCAGGTAAAAAATCCAAATTCAAAATAAATCCATAAATCCAAAACAACAAATGCAGATGGTGTGCATGCAGGGAAGGGTGGCTAACGCGTTTCACGTCACGAATTGACGCTTACTCATAGCTAGGGTGTGTGGGAATCAATAGAGGTATAAATGAAAAATAAAGTAACTTTACACCAATCAGTACTGAAAGAACACAGCTGACTGGGATAACCCTGTGTTCTTTCAGTACTGATTGGTGTAAAGTTACTTTATTTTTCATTTATACCTCTATTGATTCCCACACACCCTAGCTATGAGTAAGCGTCAATTCGTGACGTGAAACGCGTTAGCCACCCTTCCCTGCATGCACACCATCTGCATTTGTTGTTTTGGATTTATGGATTTATTTTGAATTTGGATTTTTTACCTGAAATTTTGGAATAAATAACTGTCTATACAGAGTGCGGCAGTCCAGGGTTTCTTTTTCTCCCATGCATCAGTGCAGAGCCAGCACCTGTGTGAGTGACCGGGCGGAAGCAGCTATTTGGTGAATTCTCAAGCTTTTGAGCGGTACGTTTTTCCTTTCCAAAGGATACAGTATTAGAGGAACCACTTGCCTCACTGGTCTGCGGACGTTGCTGCATTAATGTCTCCATTTGTTGTTGTAGTCTCTGCTCTTGCTTCTGCAACAGGTTTATGAAGCGGCCTCAGATTGCTGCTGGGCTTGTTGCTGGGCTGCGAAACTCTGTTGATGAGCTTGCTGCTGCACTGCGAGGTTCTGTTGTTGAGCTGCAAGGCTCTTTTGCAAACCTGCATTTGTCTGCTGCTGATTGGCATTTGCTAGAGACAGCTGTTTCAGTATCTCCTCCATGCTGGCCTTTAAAAAAACTGCCACTGGTTCTCCACCAACTGTGAGGGGGTTAACTCGGCAGCGGGTGTGTGTGACCCCCTGGATGGGTACACCACACAAAAAGTAGGCACAGCAGACAATGATAGGAGGGAAAACAAAAGGGTGTGGTTTTATTTGAACTATATACAAAAAATATAACAGAAAACAAAAGAAACACAAAAAGAAAACCTGGTCAACTTGACCGCTCACTATACTCGTTGGTGTCCCTAACTAACAACTGGGTACAGCCTTGTGCTGCCCCAGTCCCTAACTCCCTGTTGTTTTTAAATTTCTTAGTAATAGCCACACAGGCTTTGTCTCACTGCACAGATATCACACTCCCCAGACTATCCACACAGATCTGGTTCCAGGTTGGAGCAACTCCCTTAGCCTGCTGGGAGTTTTTGTAGAGGACCTAATGAGCCCACCTAATTCAGCTGGGCCCATCAAGTCCTCCCAGCAGGACTCCCAGCACTCCCCCTAGAGGTACAAACTGGCATAAAGCCTGAACCTAGGACATATATATACTGCGTCCTGGATGCAACCTGGGAATTTAACCCGCCTGCTGTCACACTGGATAAACAATATCTCTTGGTGAAAAATTAGGTGAATTCCACACATGCTCCCCTCTCGGTTCCACATTTACCAGAAATATGTACCCCTGCAGGGGTAAAGTGCATTCAAGCACTTGTTTGGTGGTATCTCCTCCTCCACGGTGGGTCTGGTCATTGGGTACACTCTCATATGGGTGGATGGAAAGAAATGCTCCTCATAGTGCGAATCCATGAAAATAAATTTTATTCAAATCAAAGTTTGCAAAGTTCTAAAATTGCACTTTCAATAGTGCTGCAGGGTCAGTACAAATACTACAGAATATGCAGCTTCTGGTGACGTCTGTATGACGAAACAAGTAAGTCGGAGCTTGGAGCACCATTGCGTTATTTCCAGTCTGTGGAACGCAAGGCGTCCCAGGTCTATTGCTGTGGTATTTGTGCTGAGCCTGCAGCACTATTGAAAGTGTGATTTTAAAACTTTAATTTTAATAGAATACATTTTTATGGATTCAAGCAATGGGGAGCATTTTTTCCCATCCACCCATATGTGAGTGTACCCAATGACCAGACCCACCATGGAGGAGGAGATACCATCAGACAAGAGACCAGAGATGACCCTGCTCGAATACGCTTTACCCCTGCAGAGGTACATCTTTCTGGTGAGTGTAGAACCGAGAGTGGAGCACGTGTGAAATTCACCTAATTTTTCATTAAGAGATATTGTTTATCCAGGCACAAGTCACTTTGGAAGTTTTTATATTTTTTAGTGTGATTTTTTTTTTTTTTGTTGTTTACACCAGTGAATGCTTACATATATACATTTTTATACGGAGTAGAATTCAGTTTTTATGGACAAATATTTTATATGGACACTTTTTGCACACTGAGCACTTTATATGTGTATTTTTTGGTTTATGAAACTTTTTATTAGCCGTCCAGGATTGCAAATGTTATATTGAGCAGTACGATTTAACCCTAACAATTTTTTTTTTAACTTTTTTTACTTTTTTAACACAACCACTTATTAGATTTAGGCAGCGCCATTTCTTTATCGTACACCGCGGGACACAGAGCTAGTCATTACATAATGGGTTAAGGGTCACCAGCAGTGATTGGACACTGGCACAACCAATGGAAGACAGTTCCCCTCCATATAACCCCTCCCATCAGGGAAGTACCTCAGTTTTTTCGCCAGTGTCGAAAGGTGTTGGACGCGTTAGGAGGTGCTAAAGGAAAGCTCTACCAAAGAGACCCTCTGGGGGTAAAAGAGCTATGCTTTCGGATCCATCCAAGACGCCTACAAATGAGCTGAATCTGGATGGGATCCGGGCCTCATCCATGAGGCGTCGCCTGTAATGTCTCTCTTCGGAGGACTGGGCTCTAAGATCCAGCACTTTCGCTATTTCGCTATAAAGTCCTGGTAAGAGTCTTGTACAAGGCCCAGGGGAGAGGTATCCTTTAAATAGGAACCCATATCCCTGAAGGTTGGCACACATAGCCCACCGTGAAGGGTGAAGTTTGGTATCTGTCTGAAAACTTTCAGCAGAAAAACCTGCGGCGTGGATAAGGTGAGATTAGAAGGTCCATAACTAGGTTGGGACCTTTTTCAAAAAGTGGATGTCTTCTTTTTTTCCACCACTGGGGGGAGTAAAGAGCTGAATATACTCACCTCACTCTGTTCAGTGTCGGCTTCGGCGAAGTACACTGCTCGTCACCTCCGCTGCTGAGCTTGCTTGAGCACCCCGCTCCTCCTTCCGGTGGCCGATACAGACACCTGCAGATGCAGGTAAGTGGGGACAGGGGCTGATGAGAGTCCTCTCTCACTATGGCCACCACCATAGCGCTAAAGGCCGCGCGCGCGCGGGAGTGCGCTTTATCGGAGGGGGGGGGGCCAAGGCGTGCGCGGGCACGTGGCGCGCGCAGGCACAGAAACGGCACCAAATTTAAAAGACTGTCAGTGTAAAAAGCACTGCAGCAGCAAGCAAGCTCGTTAGTTCTCTTGTTCCTGGCAGAGAAACACAGCAGCTATACAGGGACGTAAGACTCCATGTGGTTGGATTGGGTACTTCCTAGAAGACATCCATGTTATGCATAGTTATGTGTTAAAAGTTGCATACTTAATGTATTTGCTAAACTGAACACGGTAGTATATGCATTTAGGTACCTTGTATTTTGTCTAAACAGTAAGTCTTCCAGGGGAAGTAATGCGGACGAAAAGAGATAAAAGAGCACCGCCGCCTGAGACAGGGGGCTCTAGCTGTGCTGACTCGGTACCTTCCTCTCCTGTGTTGCCAAAAGCACCTGTACAGGATGAGCCATTACCTCTGTCAGGTATGGCGGCTTCCCCAGTGAAGCCTGGGCCTGCATATGTCACTGAGGACACTTTATCAGCTGCCCTAAATAATCTGGAGGAGAAAATTGCTACTTTAATCGCTAAATCCTCTAAAAAGGACAATAAGCGAAGCAGATCTCCTCCAGTATTGGACCTCCCTTCAGAAGTACCTGAGGAGGAGGAGGATGAGGAGGAGGCTACATCAGCAGAGGATGAGGAGTCAGACGGATCAGGGATATCGGATGAGCCTTTTTCGGTATCCCAGATTTTAAAGTCACAGGTGCAATGCTATGCAGGAGCCGTGCGAGCTGCATTTAGGTTACCCTCTTTGGAGGTAACAGAATCACCTGTCTCCTCCCTAGGATCATTAAGATCCCTGCAAGGTGCATGCTCCTTCCCGGTTCATCCGTTACTAGAGGATCTATTGTACGCAGACTGGCAACATCCAGATAAGCGTTTTTCACCTCCAAAAAAGTTTAACATTCTTTATCCTATGGAGGAAAATTTTTTAAAGAAATGG
Organism: Rana muscosa; assembly: GCA_029206835.1. Classification (NCBI taxonomy): domain Eukaryota; kingdom Metazoa; phylum Chordata; class Amphibia; order Anura; family Ranidae; genus Rana; species Rana muscosa. The sequence continues at coordinate 73,675,206 of CM055125.1, forward strand.
AGCCTGCCTACGGTAGATGCGGCTATTTCTTGTGTAAATAAAAACCTGACATGTCCAGTGGATAATGTACAAGTGTTTAAAGATCCTTCTGAGAAGAAGTTGGAATCCTTACTGAAATCCTCCTTCCTTTTGGCCGGCTCAATTATCCAACCTGCAGTAGCAGCAGTCGGTATGTGTCAGGTCGTCAGCCAACAGGTAAAGCAGGGGCTGAAGGAGCTGCCTTCAGAGCAGGCTAAAAATTGGGAGAATTTGCCTAAAGCCTTATGCTTCACAGTGGATGCCATGAGAGATTCTATCATACAGGCATCACGCCTTACACTCCAGCTGGTACAGATGCGCAGAGTACTTTGGCTTAAGCATTGGTCAGCGGAAGCCCCATGCAAAAAGTTGTTGGCAAGTTTCCCGTTCCATGGCGAACGCCTTTTTGGGGAAGATTTAGAAAGATATATCCAAAAGATATCAAGTGGTAAAACGACACTTTTACCTGAGAGAAAGAAAAACAAGAGACCTTGTTTTAAACACACTCTCTCCCCAGCTCCCGGGAAATCTGACTCCAGCCAGTGGCGACGGCCTTTTCAGCCGCCCAAAAAAGCCAAAGAACAGGCTCAGAAGAACAAGAAGCCGTGGGGTTCAAGAGCTAATAAGCAAGCCCCCAAAACCTCTCATTGAAGGGGCGCCCCCGCTCGGCCGAGTGGGGGGAAGGCTTCGTCAGTTCTCAGCGACTTGGCGGACAGAAACCCAGGACAAATGGGTGGTATCCACAATATCCTCAGGGTACAGACTGGAATTTCGAGAGATCCCATCTTCTCAATTCCGAAGTTCAAGACTCTCCAAGGATCCACAAAAAAGAGGATCCTTCTTCAAAGGTTTGAATCACTTAATAGCTCAAGGTGTGGTTACAGAGGTACCCCAAAAGGAGCAAGGTTCAGGTTTTTACTCAAACCTCTTTGTGACTCCAAAACCGAACGGAGAAGTCAGACCCATCCTGGATCTAAAAAATCTAAACCAGTTTCTGAACGTTCGCCATTTTCGAATGGAAACGATTTGATCCGTGGTCGCTACTTTAAAAGGCGGAGAATTCATTGCGTCCATAGATATCAAAGACGCATATCTACACATACCAATCCTCCCCGCTCACCAAAGATTCCTAAGGTTTGCGGTAGAAGATCGCCACTTTCAATTTGTGGCCCTGCCATTTGGTGTAGCCACCGCGCCCAGAGTATTCACAAAGGTGCTAGCTCCTCTGTTAGCAAACCTAAGAACACGGGGCATTGCGGTATCAGCCTATCTAGACGATCTACTATTAATAGATCAGTCAAAGGAGGGATTGGATCACGCTGTAGACACTACAGTAGGATACCTGGAGCATTTAGGATGGATTATAAACTTACAAAAATCCTCTCTCCAGGCCCAAAGAAGGATAGTGTACCTGGGCATGATCATAGATACAGCCCAAAACAGGGTATACCTGCCAGAGCCAAAGATACAGTCTCTGAAAGACCTGATCCACAAGGTCAAAGCAAACAAGAGGCCGTCTATTCGCCTTTGCATGAGACTATTGGGAAAGATGGTAGCCTCCTTCGAGGCGGTCCCTTATGCCCAGTTTCATTCGAGACTACTTCAAGGCAATATTTTAGCCTCCTGGAACAGGAAGAGCCAAGCTCTGGATATACCCATGCGCCTGTCCTCACAAGTACGCCACAGCTTCAATTGGTGGCTAGAAGCCAGGAATTTACGGAAGGGAAAGTCCTTCCTCCCAGTGGCCTGGAAGGTGGTATCTACGGATGCCAGCCTATCGGGCTGGGGTGCAGTATTCGAGGAGGCTTCTACCCAGGGAACCTGGGCCAAGACTCAGGGGATCCTGCCCATCAATGTGCTAGAGATCCGGGCGGTATATCTAGCCCTCAAAACCTGGACATACAGGTTACAGGGCTACCCAGTTCGGGTTCAATCCGACAATGCTACGGCAGTAGCTTACATCAATCACCAAGGAGGCACCCACAGTCGGGCAGCCCAAAGAGAGGTGAACCGGATCTTGGCATGGGCAGAAGAGCATGTACCTGGCATCTCTGCAATCTTCATTCCAGGGATAGAAAACTGGCAAGCAGACTACCTGAGTCGTCAGCAGCTGCTACCAGGAGAGTGGTCTCTTCACCCAGAGATCTTTCAGGCCATATGTCTGAGATGGGGAAACCCAGATGTAGACCTGCTAGCTTCCAGGTTCAACAAGAAATTGGACAACTTTGTGTCCAGAACGAGAGATCCTCTAGCCTACGGGACAGACGCTCTAATAACTCCATGGAATCAGTTCTCACTGATCTATGCATTCCCTCCGATCCCTCTTCTACAAAGACTGCTTCGCAGGATCAAGGAGGAGGGAATACCAGTAATCCTAGTGGCCCCAAACTGGCCCAGGAGGCCTTGGTATGCCGAGATCGTAAAAATGGCGATAGGAAGGCCCTGGAAGCTTCCACTTCGACACGACCTGTTGTCACAGGGTCCAGTATTCCACCCTTCCTTACAAAGGCTAAATTTGACGGCCTGGCTGCTGAGACCCACATTTTGAAAAAGAGAGGGGTCTCTGGCCTGGTTCTTTCTACGCTCATTAATGCTAGAAAGCCAGCCTCCAGACTCATCTATCATAGAGTCTGGAGAGCATACGTTTCCTGGTGTGAATCCAGAAGTTGGAATCCTCTGAAATATGAAATAAGTAGGATTCTTGCTTTTTGCCAGTTAGGAGTGGATATGAAATTAGCCCTTAGCACCATCAAAGGGCAAATATCGGCTCTATCAGTCTTCTTTCAGAGACCATTGGCATCTCACTCCCTAGTTCGGACATTCATTCAGGGGGTACTGAGGATAAATCCTCCAGTCAGGTCTCCCTTGTGTCCATGGGATTTGAATTTGGTATTGTCAGTGTTGCAAAAGCAACCTTTTGAACCTATTCGCCATATTCCTTTAATTATATTAAGTAGGAAATTGGCCTTTCTGATTGCTATAGCTTCTGCTAGGAGAGTATCAGAGCTAGCAGCTCTTTCTTGTAAAGAGCCTTATCTAATTTGTCACAAGGACAAGATCGTACTACGACCCCATCCGGCTTTTCTGCCTAAGGTGGTGTCGGCTTTTCACTTGAATCAAGACATTGTTCTGCCTTCCTTTTTTCCAAACCCGCGGACGGCGGGGGAAAAATTATTACACTCTCTAGATCTAGTGAGAGCGGTAAGGGTGTATCTGCAAGCAACCGCTCAGATACGTAAAACAGATGTTTTGTTTATTTTACCAGATGGTCCCAAGAAGGGCCAAGCGGTATCAAAATCCACCATTTCCAGGTGGATTAGACAAGTAATTGTTCAAGCTTATGGTTTAAAGAACAGGACTCCTCCTTTTCCTGTTAAGGCGCACTCTACCAGGGCGATAAGTGCTTCATGGGCAGTGCACCACCAGGCTTCGATGGCTCAGATCTGTAAGGCTGCAACTTGGTCCTCAGTCCATACATTTTCCAAATTCTATCAAATAGATGTGAAAGGACATGAGGATTCCGCCTTCGGGCGAAGTGTGCTGCAGGCAGCAGTATAGGGCTTCTGGTCCGCAAGCGGTCGGTTTGATCTGTGTCTCCCCCCCTTCATATGAGCATTGCTCTGGGACGTCCCATTATGTAATGACTAGCTCTGTGTCCCGTGGTGTACGATAAAGAAAATAGGATTTTTATAACAGCTTACCTGTAAAATCCTTTTCTTGGAGTACACCACGGGACACAGAGGTCCCACCCTTCTTATGGGAACCTTACTGCTTTGCTACAAAACTGAGGTACTTCCCTGATGGGAGGGGTTATATGGAGGGGAACTGTCTTCCATTGGTTGTGCCAGTGTCCAATCACCGCTGGTGACCCTTAACCCATTATGTAATGACTAGCTCTGTGTCCCGTGGTGTACTCCAAGAAAAGGATTTTACAGGTAAGCTGTTATAAAAATCCTATTTTTTCCTCCCCTTTTCTTGTATCTTTCTTACCAACTCCACTCTGTGGAGCTTTGGGGGTAGGCAGCAGCCACACCTGTTTTACCATAGCGCGTAAAATAACAACTTATTTCAGCATGACATTAAAATCACCTGTTTACATTGTTTGTACATTCGACTTTAAAGTGTTACTAAACCCAGGACCCTTCATTCACTTTATATGGTCTCCCACAGTACACAGAACAGGGAAATGCAATAGTTTTAGTAAATATAAACTGCTAAATACCTTTTCTCATCAGCAGTATATAGCAGTCTTGTGACATCTATCAGTGTCTGATTAAAGCTTGTAGCAGGTGTTTTCATTCTCCTCTGACCCTCTGTCTGGACAATGCTGATTGGCCCTGTGCTGAACACATGCACCCTCCCAAAAATTTAAACAACTCTCTAGCAATACACACCAAATGTGCAGAGTGACTCCAAGGCTCTGTTCTATCAGTAGATGGATTGGGGTCAGAAAATAAGGGAGGATCAGAGAAGACAGGATCAAGTAGTTCTTTTACACAATGCAGAGGATTAACTCCTTAGGTTCCACAGTGAGTATAACAAGCATGCTTTACTGCATATACAGACTGATTTTACTGTTGTGGGATTAGTAACACTTTAAGTGGAAGTGCTGCATTTAAAGAAAACCTGGGAGGATAGGAACATGGGAATCACAGTTACTGTTTTAATATTTAAAGTGTATGTATACTCAACACTTTTTTTTTATGTTTTTGATGTAGATGGGAAGGGTTTAAAGTAACCTAACCTTGACTTATCTTTGTTATTCACCTGCAGCAGAGAAAGGTTGGGTCATCAGCCTAGCTATCAAGAAAACAGAAACTGGACATAAATTGGTATATCTCCCCCTTACTACTTTAGGCTCGGTTCACACTGGGATCCGGCTTGTGAGACCCCCAGGTCGTGTGACATGTGAAATCCCATTTTAGTCCATTTTAGTCAATGAGAGCTTAATTAGCACTACAGAAGTCGATCCGACTTTAGAAAAGGTTTCTGTACTGGGAGGAGTTCTGTAGTCCTCAGAGATAACTAAGAACAATGAAAATCATTTTAATTTTTATTCCACTGTAGCCCTCTGCTTTTTAGTAATTCGACCAGGCCTTAAATAAACATTCCCTATCTCTTCCTTCCTTTCAAGTTAGGTTTGTGTAGTGAAAGGAGGCTTTAAAAATGCCTATTGCCACACAAAAAAAGACTAGAAAAATGCCCCATTTATGTGCTAACATTGAATTAATCACTCACACATTCTATTTCTGAGTCTGCTTGGTCAGTTAAACTGCCTGTGGATCTCATCCAGTTAGCAAGTTGCCATACTGTCCATGCAGACTGGGTCTGATGCTGCGTACACACGACCGTTTTTAATGTCATTGAAAAAAACGCATTTTTCTCTACGTGATTCTTCTCAAGCCTGCCTTGCCTACACACTATCGTGGAAAAAAATGTTCGAGTAAAGCACGGTGACGTACAACACGTACAACGGTACTATAAAGGGGAAGTTCCATTCGGATTGCGCCACCATTCATGTTAGTAAAGTTTGTTGAGCGACGATTCGAGCTTTTCAGCCTCGTGCTTTTCAGTCCGTTACAGCGTGACGAATGTGCTATCTCCATTATGAATGCTAGTTTTACCAGAACGAGCGCTCCTGTCTCATACTAGTGTAGCGGGTATGTACTTTCCCGGGTGTAAATTTGAACTTGGCAGAGACATCAGTGATGTGTAATTCCCTGCAGCCCAGTGGGTGGCGCTGTCGCCCTGGGCTGGGGTTGAATCATTGCTGTGTGCTGTGCCTCTTTTTTGTCCTCCCTCGGCAGCGGTATGGTGGGGCGGGGAACCCGCCGTGCTTGCTGGAAGAGGGTATAAAGGGGCCGGCCATCTTTGTCATGGGGTCGGAGTCCCAAGCACCTTCAGCTTGTGGACGGTGGTTTGTGTCGGTCCTCTGGGTGGCCTAGGCCTAGAGGACAATCGGAGGTCGTCTTCCATCCCAGGCACCTTTAGCCTGGGGTGAGGTACTCGGATGGAGGTCCGGAGCTCAGTGCCCAACACTGAGCTCCGCGAGGGAAGGAGATCCTAGGGAACCCCGGGATTGGGTACCCGAATCCGGAAGGCGCAATGGACCGGGGGGAGCTCCTCACTTGAAGACCCGGTGCAGCATATTGCCGGTGACAGGTGAGCCTCTCGTCGGAGACCGCCTGGAAGGAAATTCCCCCTCGTGCGGAGACCGTAACCCACTTTCAGGAAGGAAAGTAGAGAACTACATTGTGTCTGGGCCTATTCGCATCCACACCTCCTTTTCTGTTCTGTTTCTACCAAGGGAGTTCAACTGATTGTGTTCATTCGAGAAGAATAAAGGAGTGTTGAACTTTTATGGTGTGGGGCTCATTTCCTAACGGAGGTTGATCAAGGTGACTCTTGGAGGGAGGATCCAGGTGCACAGCACTGACCCGAAGGTAATACAAGAATGTTGCTTATACCGCACTGACACATGTGGTGGAAGCCAGGCGTGGTGTCCCCGCTCCCTCCCCTCTAAGATACCCCTAGACAAGAGAAAGACGAGACGAGAGAAAGAGGGGAGTGAGGAGGGCGCTACATGTGGGGGCTCGGGTCCGGTATAGTGTTTTTGCACCACAGTATTGAACGTGTCTGTTGGAAGAGTTAAGCGAATAGGCAGGCCTTCATTGGCCGAAGTGCATCCCTGCTTGAAGTTGTGGACATGACCCAGTGAAGGGAAAGGCCTGCGCAGAAGAGTGGAAAGAGGGGGAAGTTCAGCCATGTGAAGTACTACACGTGGGGGCTTCTATTGCACTGCGCCACCAGGAACACCCTCATCGCTTAGTTCGTGGGCGTGACTCAGAAACAGAAAAGAAGACAAGCCCGTGAACTGGAGCAAAGGGGAGGAGTCCAATACGTGTGAAGGACTACACGTGGGACATTGGCGCAAAAACTTTGCAGTGTGCGATGGATCAGCAACAGGTCGCCATGTTTGGACATACATCGTGGAATCCAGTTCACCCTTCCACCACGACATTGACTGCTGCTGCTCGGGTAACAGATACGGGGATCCGGCTAAAGCCAAGGGGTCGATTTGCCCTGTACTCGTGCATGGACGTTGAGGCCCTGGGTGTGATTTGTCCCGGCTGTTCGGGACTGGTGTGCCAGCTGAAGCCATTCGGGCGATGTGAGGCCTGTGGGGAGTTCCTGTTCGAAGTGGATCCGGCGGGGGAGAGGCCGAGAACCATTTACCCCGGCCGTGCTGCGGGCAACACCACTCAGAGAGGAGGAATCACTGCTGTGAGAGCTATCCCTACGCACAATGCAGCGACCGCGGAGGAGGTCGTAAAACCCCAACGGGAGAAATCCGAGGATGCTGACTCGGTCACCACTGTCTCGCAGCGTCCACCACCGAAGAGAAAGACCGGCATGGTAGCCCCGACCAGCGGTTGTGGTGGACCGTCTCGCCCGCTTACGCCCGGCCTGGATGGATCCGTCGACAAGAGTTCCGGACGTCCCGCTTCAAGTAAAGGCCGAGGTAAGCCAGGCGGAGAGATTTGGTGTGTGGGCGGAGGTGTTGGGAAGTCATGGCCTAGCGAATCCGCGGGAGGTGGTGGCTCCGTTTCTACAACTGGCTACATACCCGCGGAGGAGTGTGACACCTCTGACCTGGTGTCGCTCTCGGACATGGGAGACGACGATGCTATAGACGATTTGTTTGCCGGGAAGGGCTGGGACAAAGTACCTCTCGCTTCATCTCGGAGGATCAGAGATCCACCCATGTCAACAGGGGAAAGTACACCCCGGGTGGAGGCACCAGCACCTGAAGAGAGGACCTGTCCCCAGCCTGCTTCTACATCCCAGGTGCCATCTGTACTGAAGGCCGGGGAAAAGAGACTGTTGCTGCGGGCGCCTATGCCCAGATCAGATGTGATCAAGGTCCCTCGCCACCCGGACTCGATAGTTTTGCCTGGTGAAGGGGACAAAGCTACCATGCCTCCTTTGGCAAGATTGCAACGGCTATTTGGCCAGAAGGTTGCTGCAGACTATGGATGGGAGTATCCATACTTGTCGAAGGAACTGCTGTATGAGGTGGAAGTGTGCCGGGAGCGCTGGTACAATGACTTTGTGTGGACCCACCTTCAGGTTCCCCACGCCCACAGGTACCTGGCATGCTCTCCAAAGGCCTCTCAACTTTTTAAAGACTGCAAGGCAGAATGGATGTTGGGACGACACATCCATGCAGATAAAGTGTTGATCCGGCGCAAAGAAGGAGAAGATGTGGAGTATCATCTGGAAACTATGGATCAGCACTTGAAACCAGTTGTTCTGCCGCATCCCCGCTTTTACCTGTAGGAGAAAAGAGACTCCGTTCTTATCATGCTGCTGAACTTTCTGGGGCCCGTTGCTTTTGTGCCCAGAGGAATGAAGAACTGTTCCTGTTTGTTCTTCACTTTTCCTGCAAGAGATTATGGACTCTGGGGTAGATAGGGCCAAAGGAAAAGAGGAAAGTTCCACGAGTGCAGTTACCGCGGTGCTGTCACCAGGTGGCAGTGTTGCGCAACGTTAAGACACTTTTCATGCACTCACTCTTTGGAGAAAAGGGATTTCTCCTCGGAGAAGTTTCTTTTCCATTACACAAATACAGGTGTCAGGGTTATATGTGTTAATCCTTTCTTTTCCCTCTGCAGGAGAACATCCCATCAAGTCCACTGAGTATGGGGTGGGTCTTAGTCAAGATGGGGGGGGGGAGTCAAATGTGAATATGTGATTCAAAGTTATGAATCAGTGCTGTTGTTTTTCTCTTGTCTTTATTCCCTTTTCTTTACAGGGCTCAGACACAATGTTTCAGTTGGATAGTTTTTTCTAAAATTTTACATTTTTGTACAATTGTTAGTCAGTTTCTGGATTGGATTATGTCAGCCGTTGAGGGCATGATTTACTCCAGACACTGGGGACCAGTGTCAAAGGACCAGGGGGAGAGTGTAGTGGGTATGTACTTTCCCGGGTGTAAATTTGAACTTGGCAGAGACATCAGTGATGTGTAATTCCCTGCAGCCCAGTGGGTGGCGCTGTCGCCCTGGGCTGGGGTTGAATCATTGCTGTGTGCTGTGCCTCTTTTTTGTCCTCCCTCGGCAGCGGTATGGTGGGGCGGGGAACCCGCCGTGCTTGCTGGAAGAGGGTATAAAGGGGCCGGCCATCTTTGTCATGGGGTCGGAGTCCCAAGCACCTTCAGCTTGTGGACGGTGGTTTGTGTCGGTCCTCTGGGTGGCCTAGGCCTAGAGGACAGCCGGAGGTCGTGTTCCATCCCAGGCACCTTTAGCCTGGGGTGAGGTACTCGGATGGAGGTCCGGAGCTCAGTGCCCAACACTGAGCTCTGTGAGGGAAGGAGATCCTAGGGAACCCCGGGAGTGGGTACCCGAATCCGGAAGGCGCAATGGACCTCGGGGAGCTCCTCACTTGAAGACCCGGTGCAGCATATTGCCGGTGACAGGTGAGCCTCTCGTCGGGGACCGCCTGGAAGGAAATTCCCCCTCGTGCGGAGACCGTAACCCACTTTCAGGAAGGAAAGTGGAGAACTATATTGTGTCTGGGCCTATTCGCATCCACACCTCCTTTTCTGTTCTGTTTCTACCAAGGGAGTTCAACTGATTGTGTTCATTCGAGAAGAATAAAGGAATGTTGAACTTTTATGGTGTGGGGCTCATTTCCTAACGGACGTTGTTCAAGGTGACTCTTGGAGGGAGGATCCAGGTGCACAGCACTGACCCGAAGGTAATACAAGAACGTTGCTTATACCGCACTGACACATGTGGTGGAAGCCAGGCGTGGTGTCCCCGCTCCCTCCCCTCTAAGATACCCCTAGACAAGAGAAAGACGAGACGAGAGAAAGAGGGGAGTGAGGAGGGCGCTACACTTGATTCTGAGCATGCGTATTTTTTTCACGTCGTTAAAGCCCACACACGGCCGTTTTTCTTGATGAGAAAAACGACGGTGTAAAAAACGATGTGAAAAATTTCAGCATGTTCCAATTTTTTCCTGCCCGTTTTTCACGTTGTGAAAAATGCTCTGAAGCCCACACACGATCATTTTTAATGACCATTTAAAAAAAATTCATTTTTCTCGTCATTAAAAACGGTCGTGTGTACGCGGCATTAGGAGTTATGTCTTGTGCAAAGTGACATTTGAGACAGAACAATATACTTGATAAGAGTTTAGCACACAGGTAAATACAGAGGTATTGTTTTGCACTTATCAAACTGATACAACAAAATTATTTCATTGGTATATGTAACAAAAAGGTTACCCAATAAGAAAAGTTAATTGTTAGGGTTTAAATATACCTTAAAGTCAATTTAAAATAACTGAATATAGAACTGATCAAAAAAACATTAGACTTTCCCTTTTAGTAAGCCAATACTATATTTTTCTGTGTTTGTACTGGAGTCAAGGCAGAATTAGGTCATACACTTCAGATACAACAGTCCATTGTGACTGCCCTGTTATGGTAATAATACAAGCATTGATATTTAAGCTTTTTGAGTGTTTGCACTGGCGAGAGCCATAATAAAGGTGACTCTTATGATACATGATTAGAAGAAGAACAGGGCTATAGATACTGTTGTAGTTTGCATTGTGTCTGAGATGCCGTGGAATGTCGAGGATGAAACTAGATCCACCAGGTATAATGTAAGACAAGAAAGAATAAATCTCTGTGTGGGAAAGCAGGATCTTTAGCTTTACTCTTGTTTATCATAAACCAGGTTTGTTAATGAATCATCCTTGGAGCAACAGGTCACAGTTTCACTTTCTTAGCTGGCCAGAGTTGAGACATTCTAGGCTCCAGCCAGGGGCAGTAAGCTTCAGAGGCTGCTTGTTGTGTTATAAGGAGACTGTAAATTAGTTACTTTTGGCCAGTGGCGGTGCATCCATAGAGGGCGCCGGAGCGCCGCCCCCTCTCGCTCCTGCATCGCCACTGAAAAACAATACATAGGTTGAGACACTGGACAAGCAGTGGAAAACCCTTGTTCTCCCTGAACCCAAGTACTATCTTTGAAGTGGGAACTTGTTTTTATCATTATTTTCACTTCAGGGAACTTGCCTTAAACTGCTGATCTGACTCTCTGCTCAAGAGGGAATTTACTCGGTTGAGGAATCGGGGGACTGTTTGTGTTTTTCTCCCTTTTCAGTCCCGCAGAGGAGAATGTTTTTTTTCCTTCCCAAGAAAATAACTGAACACTGGGTAGATTTAGTCAGGGCCAAAGCAGGAAGCCGTCATGATCAAGGGGGTGTCCTTGTGTATGGATCCGTGCCTATGCGCACCAAAGCTAGTGTAGTAATATCATGTGCTGCCACTAGGAGGTAGTGTTCTGCAGGAAATTATGCTACAGAAACCGGTCATTCCTTCCAGGGGGAATGGTCTGCTTCTGTTTCTAGAAGTTAGGATTAGGGTTGTCCCGATACCACTTTTTTAAGACCGAGTACAAGTACCGATACTTTTTTTTCAAGTACTCGCCGATACCGATTACCGATACTTTTTTTTCAATGTCATGTGACAGTTTGAAAGATGGGGACTGATAGGTGGCACTTATGGGCACGGATCGATGGCACTTATGGGCACTGATAGGTGGCACTTGTGGGCAGTGATAGGTGGCACTGATAGGTGGCACTTGGGGGCACTGATAGGTGGCATTTATGGGCACTGATAGATGGCACTTGTGGGCAGTGATAGGTGGCACTTGTGGGCACTGATAGGTGGCACTGATAGGTGGCACTGATTGCACTGAAAGGTGGCACTTGTGGGCACTTATGGGCACTGATAGGTGGCACTTATGGGCACTGATAGGTGGCACTTATGGCACTGATAGATGGCACTTATGGGCACTGATAGGTGGCACTTGTGGGCAGTGATAGGTGGCACTTGTGGGCACTGATAGGTGGCACTGATAGGTGGCACTTGGGGGCACTGATAGGTGGCATTTATGGGCACTGATAGATGGCACTTGTGGGCAGTGATAGGTGGCACTTGTGGGCAGTGATAGGTGGCACTGATAGGTGGCACTTGTGGGCACTGATAGATGGCACTGATTGCACTGAAAGGTGGCACTTGTGGGCACTGATTGCACTGATAGGTGGCACTTGTGGGCACTGATAGATGGCACTGATTGCACTATCAGTGCCATCTATCAGTGCCCACAAGTGCCACCTATCAGTGCCCATAAGTGCCACCTATCATTGCAATCAGTGGCATCTACCAGTGCCACCTGATAGGTGGCACTGGTAGATGGCACTGATTCCACTGATAGGTAGCACTTGTGGGTACTGATAGGTGGCTGGCACTGAAATGCTGCGGGGGGTGGGGGGGAAATGACACAGGATTTAAGAAAAAAAAAACTGCTGCAACGCCCATCTTGGTACACCCTGCCCTCGGCTGCAGTAAGCAACAGCAGACATCTTGTTACACCCAGCCCATATAGCTCGGGCTGGGTGTAACAAGATGTCTGCTGCTGCTTACTGCAGCCGAGTGCAGGGTGTACCAAGATGGGCGTGGGGACGTTCAGCCGCTGACGGCGACCGAATGTGACATCACCGGTCACCGATCCTGATGCGGCTGCGCCCTGAACCCCTGCCAGCTTACCAGGTTCAACTGCAGGTGAGGGACTCGCTCTCCGCCCGCGGACTCCGTCCACCGACTGTGCCCGCCCTCTTCAGCCAGACTCCGCCCGCACTTTCCTCTCCCGCCCTCCCCAGCCACTGACTCCTCCCGCCCTCTCCGGCCAGACTCCGCCCGCACTCCCCCGCCCTCTCTCCTGCCCTCCCCAGCCACTGACTCCTCCCGCCCTCTCCGGCCACAAAAAAAAAAAAAAAGTATCGGGTGAAGCATCGGGAGCATTTGCGCGAGTACAAGTACTCGCGCAAATGCTTGGTATCGGTCCTGATACCGATACTAGTATCGGTATCGGGACAACCCTAGTTAGGATGTTTGATTTTTGTGTGTTGTGTTTTTTTTTTCTCTCTCCCTCTGCAGATGAACTACAAGCAATTCTGCTGGAGAAAGGGTTTAGTAGTTATTTAGAAGGGGGTGGAATATGTACAGTGTAATGTGAAAATGTGACATTGAGAATGGATGTCAATGTTTGTGTTTTGGTTTTCTATATTTTCCTTCTCTATTTCTTTTCTCCCTTCCCATGCTCTTTATGTTGATTCAGGCACAATAACACAACAAATTGTACATAGTTTTCTGGAATAAATTCACGCTTGCTCAGGCTTGAGGGGTTGTGCATTAATTGCAGACACTGGGGACAGTGTTTATTTTAGGAGGGGGTGTATGTAGCGCCCCTTTGCTTTTAGGGGTGTTATGTGCCCAAATTTAGGGGCTGGTCTGTGCTATTAGCCAGGCTCAGACCATTGTCATTGCTAGGTATTGCTTCTGCCTATGTGATGCTGCCTGGTGTATGGTTCCCTGTGGCCTGTAGGTGGCACTGTCATATCAGGTCAGGGTTGAGCCAGGGGTGGCATTACTACGCCTTGGGGTGTCCTCTCTCGGCGGCAGGACAGTGGGCATGGTCAACCTGCTGTGCATGCCGGGAGAGGGTACTTAAGGGGCAGACGCCATTGGTGGGGGCCTCGTCCTCATCCCCGTCAGAGTCAGAGGAGTAGGAGTGAGACACTTACCCCACCTCCGGTGGCCCTCATGGCCAGGGGTACATGTGGGTGCAATCAAGCCCAGGCATCTTTAGCCTGGGGCCTGCAACTCTGCAAGTGGGCCTAGCACCTTTAGCTAGGGCCTACCTCCGAAAGAAGAGTCCCAGAGTGCCCGGGGGAGGGTACCCGCTCTGACCGAAAGGAAGCCAGGGGAGGATCGGTCCCATTGAGGAGATGAGTAATGGAAGATTGCTGTCTCGGGAGAGGCCTGGTGACCTATCAGAGGGAAGGATTCGTTATTCGGGAAAGCTAACCTGTAGAGTGCCCATTGGCATTGTCCTGTTCTTAAAGTCTACAGAGGTTAGAGGATTTCTAATACCCGTCCCTGGAGGGGATAGGGTGGCAGAACTGTTCGAGCTCCACACCGGCTGCTAGGACTGTGAGAGAGAACTATCCGGGTGAGCTAAACCCACTCGGGATCGAGTGGCGTCGAGATTGCTGGTTGTGCCTGGATCTATTCTTCACACTATTCCTTCTTTCATCCACCTGTCTCTATCTACTACGCAGCAAATAGAAAATAAACTCTCTGTTGGAGTTAAAGTACTTCTGGACATTGTTTTCTTTAGGGGAAGAAATAGAGACTTGACCCCATACTCTGGGGAAGAGAACCAGTGGAAAAGGGTAACTCGCTGAAAGACCCAAAATTTGTGAACACCGCTTAACCTCTTCAAACAGGAGGGTACGGGCATATAGCACGGTGTGCCTTGACTCGCAAGTGAGCCAGGCGAGAAAAAGGTTTGTGTGCTACACGTGCTATGTCAAGTCAAGTCAAGCTTTATTGTCATTCTAGTACACGTGAAGACATGCGGTAGAACAAAATGTCGTATCTCACAGGGCCACGGTGCTACATACAAATTAAACATAATAAAGAATAAAAACACAGCAAAGAACTAAGATTTTTTTTTTTATTATAAAACGATACACATCTGGGAACTACGTAGCTGTACATATATTGTATATTTCTAAAAGTCTTTGTAGCAGCAAGTGTTTATAAAAGTGTCTAGTGCATATTCAAGAGTAGGGATGAGCTCGGTGTTCGAGTCGAACGCATGTTCGACTTGAACATCGGCTGTTCGCCTGTTCGGCGAAACCAGAACTTTGTGGGCCGTTCGCGCCAAATTCGTGTGACGCGAATGGCCCACAATACACTGCGCCATCGCAGTACATTGCCGGCGCTGTGATTGGCCAACCATGCACTGTGACCCCGCATGCTTGGCCAATCACAGCGCCGGCAGCGAGGAGAGCCATAATTGGCCACAGGCAGGGACAGTGTCAGTGACATCCTTTGAAACCTTGTGCATTTACAGTGTGTTGGCGTGGAGGGACAGAGAAGGACAGGCAGGGACAGTGTCAGTGACATCCTTTGAAACCTTGTGCATTTACAGTGTGTTGGCGTGCAGGGACAGAGAAGGATAGGCAGGGACAGTGTCAGTGACATCCTTTGAAACCTTGTGCATTTACAGTGTGTTGGCGTACAGGGACAGAGAAGGATAGGCAGGGACAGTGTCAGTGACATCATTTGAAACCTTGTGCATTTACAGTGTGTTGGCGTGCAGGGACAGAGAAGGATAGGCAGGGACAGTGTCAGTGACATCCTTTGAAACCTTGTGCATTTACAGTGTGTTGGCGTGATATTCATCGCTAAACCTCCTGTACAGTATACACCTGAAGCTACCCCTTATTGCTCGTGGTGTTGTTCTGTTGTGTAACACAGACAGGCATCTGCAAGCAGTTACAGTGGGTGTAGGTGCCTCCTGCACAGTATACGCTACCCCTAATTGCTCGTCGTGGTGTTGTTCTGTTGTGTAACACAGACAGGCATCTGCAAGCAGTTACAGTGGGTGTAGGTGCCTCCTGCACAGTATACGCTACCCCTTATTGCTCGTCGTGGTGTTGTTCTGTTGTGTAACACAG
This sequence comes from Rana muscosa, assembly GCA_029206835.1. Classification (NCBI taxonomy): domain Eukaryota; kingdom Metazoa; phylum Chordata; class Amphibia; order Anura; family Ranidae; genus Rana; species Rana muscosa. The sequence goes on from CM055125.1 coordinate 73,690,827, forward strand.
ACAGGCATCTGCAAGCAGTTACAGTGGGTGTAGGTGCCTCCTGCACAGTATACGCTACCCCTTATTACTCGTCGTGGTGTTGTTCTGTTGTGTAACACAGACAGGCATCTGCAAGCAGTTACAGTGGGTGTAGGTGCCTCCTGCACAGTATACGCTACCCCTTATTGCTCTTCGTGATGTTGTTTTGTTGTGTAACACAGACAGGCATCTGCAAGCAGTTACAGTGGGTGTAGGTGCCTCCTGCACAGTATACGTTACCCCTTATTGCTCGTCGTGGTGTTGTTCTGTTGTGTAACACAGACAGGCATCTGCAAGTAGTTACAGTGGGTGTAGGTGCCTCCTGCACAGTATACGCTACCCCTTATTGCTCGTCGTGGTGTTGTTCTGTTGTGTAACACAGACAGGCATCTGCAAGCAGTTACAGTGGGTGTAGGTGCCTCCTGCACAGTATACGCTACCCCTTATTGCTCGTTGTGGTGTTGTTCTGTTGTGTAACACAGACAGGCATCTGCAAGTAGTTACAGTGGGTGTAGGTGCCTCCTGCACAGTATACACCTGAAGCTACCCCTTATTGCTCGTGGTGTTGTTCTGTTGTGTAACACAGACAGGCATCTGCAAACAGTTACAGTGGGTGTAGGTGCCTCCTGTACAGTATATGCTACCCTTATTGCTCGTGGTGTTGTTCTGTTGTGTAACACAGACAGGCATCTGCAAGCAGTTACAGTGGGTGTACGTGCCTCCTGCACAGTATACGCTACCCCTTATTGCTCGTGGTGTTGTTCTGTTGTGTAACACAGACAGGCATCTGCAAGTAGTTACAGTGGGTGTAGGTGTCTCCTGCACAGTATACACCTGAAGCTACCCCTTATTGCTTGTGGTGTTGTTCTGTTGTGTAACACAGACAGGCATCTGCAAGCAGTTACAGTGGGTGTAGGTGCCTCCTGCACAGTATACGCTACCCCTTATTGCTTGTGGTGTTGTTCTGTTGTGTAACACAGACAGGCATCTGCAAACAGTTAAAGTGGGTGTAGGTGCCTCCTGCACAGTATACACTACCACTTATTGCTCGTGGTGTTGTTCTGTTGTGTAACACAGACAGGCATCTGCAAACAGTTACAGTGGGTGTAGGTGCCTCCTGCCCAGTATACGCTACCCCTTATTGCTTGTGGTGTTGTTCTGTTGTGTAACACAGACAGGCATCTGCAATCAGTTACAGTGGGTGTAGGTGCCTCCTGCACAGTATACGCTACCCCTTATTGCTCGTGGTGTTGTTCTGTTGTGTAACACAGACAGGCATCTGCAAACAGTTACAGTGGTTGTAGGTGCCTCCTGCACAGTATACGCTACCCCTTATTGCTCGTGGTGTTGTTCTGTTGTGTAACACAAACAGGCATCTGCAAGTAGTTACAGTGGGTGTAGGTGCCTCCTGCACAGTAAACACCTGAAGCTACCCCGTATTGCTGGTTTTCCCATCTCCCTGCAAGCCATTAGAATGTCTGGAAGGCCAACAAAGAGAGGCAGACAGTCACGAGCCAATAAAAGAGGGCAAGCAGGCTCTGTGTCTGGGGGCAACAGTGCTGGTCATGGACGCAGTGCATTGTCATCAGCACGTGGCCATGGGACACGCTTGTCCTTATTTTCGGCAGCTGGACGTGTTGAGCCACATCATGCCGAAGACTTGGTAGAGTGGATGACCAAGTCCTCCTCATCCTCCTCATCCTCTCTCACCCAGGCTCAGGGTACTGGCAAAGCAGCTGCCAATGCGTCCTCTTCCCTCGTATCAATGTCATCATTAGTCACTCCTTCCCTAGACCCACCATGTCCTCCTGAGGAGTCCCCCGAACTGTTTGGTACATGCTCCAGGAGGATGCCCAGCGTTTTGAAGGGTCTGATGATGATACCCAGCTAGAGGAAGGCAGTAGCGTGAGCGCAGAGAGAGGGGATGCTCAAGAAGGACAGCAATCTGGCAGTCATGTTCCAGCAGCTGCAGCATACTGCCAGATTGGCTCCAGTGATGAGGAGGGAGGGGATGATGAGGTCACTGACTCCACGTGGGTGCCTGATAGGAGAGAGGAGGAGGATGAGGAGGAGGCACAGCGACTGAATCACACCGCAGATCTCCGCCTGTGCAGGGCGCTGCCTCTGCCCGTTATTCCAAAAGTTCTTTGGTGTGGGCCTTTTTTGAGTCGAGTGGATCAGATCGCACCGCTGCTATTTGCAACATATGTCTCAAGCGTATCTCGCGTGGCCAAAACATCAGCCACTTGGGCACCACATGCTTGACCAGACATATGTTGACCTGCCATGCAGCTCGTTGGCAAGCGTACCTTAAAGACCCACACCAAAGAACAAAGCAGACCTCTCTTTGCTCCTCATCAACTGGGATCTCCAGCCCCACTATACCTTCAGTCCTCTCTGAAACCTGCACTGAGAGGAATGAAGGTGTAGAATTAGGTGTGTCACAGCCAAGTACTTGCGGGCACTCTGCTAGCAGTACACCGACGTCCGATTGTAGCAGGCAAATTTCCCTGCCCCAGCTGCTGGACCGTCGAAAGAAGTTCACTCCCAGCCATCCACATGCCCAGCCGTTGAATGCTAGCTTGGCTAAATTGCTAGCACTTCAACTGCTGCCTTTTCAGTTGGTAGACTCGGCCCTCTTCCGTGGGTTTCAGTGGCAGGTTCCCAAACGCCACCTTTTCTCACGGAAGGCGATTCCAGCTCTCTACCGGCATGTGGAAGGCAATGTCCATGCCTCGCTGGACAGGGCGGTCAGCGGTAAGGTGCATATTACCGCTGACTCATGGTCCAGCAGGCATGGACAGGGACGTTACCTTTCTTTCATGGCCCATTGGGTCACTCTTTTGGCAGCTGGGAAGGATGGAGGACAAGGTGCAGTAGTGTTGGAGGTTGTTCCGCCGCCACGCCTCCAAAATGCTACTACTGGTTGTGACACACCTCTCTCCTCCACCCCTCCTCTTCTTCTTCCTCCATGGCCTCTTACTGTGCTTTGTCCTCGGAACCAGCGGTGCTCCTTAGGCGTTCAAGGGGCTACGCAAGTACGCAGGCAAAAAGATGCCATGCCGTGCTTGCGCTGGTGTGCTTGGGGGACAGGAGCCACACTGGGGCAGAGGTTCTGTCAGCTCTGCAGGGCCAGGCCGAGAGGTGGTTGACGCCACGCCAGCTTAAGCCAGGAATGGTGGTTTGCGACAATGGCACCAACCTCCTCTCCGCCCTCCGACAGGGACAACTGACCCATGTGCCCTGTGTGGCTCACGTCCTTAACCTGGTGGTGCAGCGGTTCTTGGGCAGGTACCCGGGCTTACAGGATGTCCTGAGGCAGGCCAGGAAAGTCTGTGTGCATTTCCACAGATCATATAATGCCAGTTCAACAGGGGCATCTAATAATTCACAGCAGGGCCCATTCTTGCGCCCACTAAGAGTAACTGTGAGGGCTTACAGTGTTGTGGCAACACCACCACCACCACCACCAAAGGCCGAATTTTTCTGCCCCTCTTCAACAGGGGCATGCAATTACAATTCTTGATCTAATAATTTACAGTAGGGCCTATTCATGCGCCCACCAAGAGTAACTGTGAGGGCTGACAGTGTTGTAGCACCAGCACCCCCACCAAAGGCCCAATTTTTCCTACCACTGTTCAACAATGGCATGTAATTACAATTCCTGATATAATAGTTCACAGCAGGGCGTTCCAGCGCCCACCAAAAGTAACTGTGAGGGCTCACAGTGTTGTGGCAACACCAACATGTAAGGAGCAAATTTCAGCAGAGTATATACGGCAGGCCCCTACTTTCAAACATCCAACTTACAAACGACTCCTACTTGCAAACGGAAGGAGACAAAAGGAAGTGAGAGGAAATCTACCCCTAGGAAGGCAAATTCTCTCCTGTAAGAGTTAATATGGGAAAAAGGTGTCTCCTCTCTACTGATGCTTTATCACCAATCCTTGTTTCAATAAAAAACCCACTTTTCCAAAAACATTTGTCATTGGGACGGAAAGTGAGGTGAAATGTTCTGAACAGGTGCACAGACAGCAAAACAAATGTTACAGGGGTGATAACCCTTCCCTATGTTTTCCAAAAAGCTTAAAAATATATTTTTTGGCTGGAGCTACACTTAAACAATGTACCTGTTCAAAATTACAAACAGATTCTACTTAAGAACAAACCTACAGTCCCTGTCTTGTTTGCACCACCTGTATACTGCTGTTCAGAGTATATAGGGCCTTTTTTTATTTTGGGTGCGGGGTTCCCCTTAATATCCATACAAGACCCAAAGGGGCTGGTAATGGTCTGGGGTAGGGAGGGGGGGTGATGGGGTAGCCATGCCATTTTTCTCAAAGATTTTCATCCATATTGCCAGGACAAGACATGACATTAAAGCCGCAAGCAGTTTTAAATGGCTTTTTTTTCCTTTAGAAATGTCATTTTGTGCAGGGACAGTTCTAAACACGGGAAACACATGCCACTTCACAGGCATACATTAGACACCCCCAGGTACGATATTTAAAGGAATATTTCACTTTCTTTTTTTTTTCACTTTATGCATCATTAAAATGACTGCTCCCGAAAAACGGCCGTTTTTAAAACTTATTTTTGCATTGATACATGTCCCCTGGGGCAGAACCCGGGTCCCCAAACCCTTTTTAGGACAATAACATGCATATTAGCCATTATAATTAGCACTTTAGATTTCGAACGTTCGCGTCCATTGTATTTAATAGGGTTCTAACGTTCGTGCGAACTTTCGGTCCGTTCGCAGGTTCTGGTGCGAACCGAACCGGGGGGGGTGTTCGGCTCATCCCTATTCAAGAGTAAAATGGAGGGGAAGTGAGACGTTCCTGGTCACAATATATAGGTTATAGAAGAGGTTTTAAAAAGGATTGGAGTTGAAGGCTCTCACAGCCTGGGGTAAAAAACTGTTGAGCAGTCTGACAGTCCAGGTTTTGATACTCCGGTACCATCTACCTGATGGCAAGAGCTGGAAGAGACTGTGGGAGGGATGGGTAGGATCCTTCACGATACTGGTAGCTTTGCTGGAGCATCGTGTATGGAAAATGTCCAGAGACACCAATAATCTTTTCAGCCGTCTTCACTAGCCGCTGCAGGGTCTTGAGGTCAGCAGAACTGCAGTTCCCATACCAGACAATGATGCAGCTGGTCAGCACACTTTCAATGGTTCCCCTATAGAATGTAGTAAGGATTAGTGGAGGGAGACTAGCTTTTTTAAGGCGACTGAGAAAATATAGGCGCTGCTTTGGGAGGGGGAGGGCTAGTGCTTGCAAGGTGAGGGGGCTTGGATATGTGCTGGGGGACACTTTGTGAGGGGAGAGAGCTAGAGCTTGCAAGGGGGGTCAGATATGTGCTGGGGTAGCGCTTTGGGAGGAGAGAGAGCTAGAGCTAGCAGGGCAGTGGAAGGGGGCTTTGATATCTGCTGGGCATTTCTATGGGAGGGGAGACGACTTGTGCTAGCAGGGGGGTCAGATATGTGCTAGGGGGAAGCTTTGGTAGGGGAGAGAGCTAGATCTAGTAAGGGGGGTCAGATATGTTCTGGGCAGGTCAGATATGTGCTGGGGGACACTTTGGGAGGGGAGAGAGCTAGAGCTAGCAAGGGGGTGTCAGATATGTGCTGGGGGCACTTTGGGAGGGGAGAGAGCTAGAGCTAGCAGGGGGGTGGTGGGGGGCTTGAATATCTGCTGGGGGGTTCTTTGGGAGGGGAGAGAGCTAGAGCAAGCAAGGGGGTTCAGATATGTGCTAGGGTGATGCTTTGGGAGGGAAGAGAGATAGCAAAAAGTTTAAAACAAGTAAATATGATATACTTTACTATCGATTTACTAATGCTAGCAGCATAAGGATTAAAAATAGTCAATGTTGATTGCGAGAGTGAAGTTCCACTGTAGGTGCAGATATGCTGTGCATACTTGTAATTAATGGCATATGCTCCTGGGATATGCTGCTGCTTTCATTCCACTTTAAGAAAGTAATTTTCTTTCTAATTCAGGTCTCTTATTCATATGTAGAAAGAGCTTTTAGAGTGCTTGCCACCTGGCAAATGGCCAATGAACAGAGAGCTTTAACAAATTTGCTGCATACAGCAGCTTTGGCTGACCCCTATCTCTGGCACTTTCCTCTGCTCTTTCCTTGACTCGCGCTCTATTACCCAGTGCAGGTCTTCTTCTGGACTTTAGCTGCAATCATGACCCTGTCTCTGGCGCTCTCCTCTCTACAGCTCAGTACAGGTCCTCTTCTTGGTTGATATTTCATGTAACCAGGTTCTTGGTTAAGAATAGAAAGTGAGAGAAACACTGGCTGTAGCTGCACTCTGTATGTTCTGTCTCAACTACAAAGCGATAAAGTTCATCTCCAGGTTGAAGTAGGCCTAACACAAGCTGGTTTGATATTCATCCCTTGCATCGATACAGGCAGTTTAACTCAATGAATAAACTCACTGTTAGGACGACAGACGATAAATCGTTTCGAATGTTCCGTTTAATGATGGATATTCATAGGTAGAAAAACATTGCAGTTGTAAGCCACATGTAAGATGCTTAGCATGGAAGATATACAGGACTAATGACAGAGAGCCAGGAAGTGGAGGAGAAATATAAAGAACTACGGTGAGAGAGAGAGTTCAGCTGGAAAGAAGGGGACAGATCTTAAAGACACAGAGCAAGAATAATCACATAGTGTAACACAACACTCCCCGTCTGAAATCTTTAGATTTCATAACCTTAAACTAATATATATATTTTCAATAAGTCCTATACTGATAAATGTCCTGGAACCTGTAATGAAAAACATGCAACAAGCAAATAATAAACGTACGTTCAACAGGATGAAGAACATAAAGTCACAGTAGGATGTCTTCAAAGAATTCCAAAGTTCTGAGTAGAACCTGTAGATGGCAGCAATGTACTCCCCGCCGTGCCAACAGCATGGCTAGTCCTTGCACAAGTCACTCACCTAGCAAAAGGAGTACTAACTCTGTAATTGGTTGACTAAAGGTTTGTGTCGATCCTCCCTTGGTTACCTTGACTTCTACCATCCGGACTTTGTTATCGTCACTGTGCATAACTTTAGTAATAAGACCCATAGGCCACTCATTCCGACAAACTTCCTTGTCTTTTAGAAGGATGAGGTCTCCAACCTTAAGATTCAGCTTAGATGCTTGCCATTTGTTACGACCTTGAAGGTGGTGAAGATACTCCTTCTTCCAGCAATGCCAGAACACATTGGCTACATGCTGCACCTGCTTCCATTGATGCTCGTAACGGTGTGACCGCAGCTTCTGTTTTGTACTTACAGAAGTGTGTAGTGAGATGTTTACAGTTCTTATTTCCTTATCATCTTCAGGGTTTACTAGCCCATAGGTGGTGTCAATAGGGAGTAAGTAAGAGTCCTCACACAGAAACCTTGGAGGTGACAGCCATAAGCTGTCCTGAAGAGCAGCAGGTGACACGGCTCTGGTCCCACAGTCAGCCGGGTTGAGCTCAGTGGGAACGTGATGCCATTAACTTGGTAGAGAGAATCTCTTGATGCGTTTAACCCTGTTGCTGACGTACATATAAAATTGTTTTGTTTGGTTGTTTATGTAACCAAGTACTACCTTACTGTCTGTATGGAAGGTGAAAGAATAAATTCTAGTGTCCATTTCACTTCGTATGACCTCTGCAATTTCTACTGCTAGCACGGCTGCACAAAGTTCAAGTCTTGGTATGGTATGTGCAAGCTTGGGAGTGAGTTTTGCCTTGCCTAGGACAAAACTACAGTGTGATTCTCCATTCAGTTCAGAGGTCTTCAAATAGGCTACTGCAGCAATAGCTTCAACTGATGCATCAGAGAAAATATGAATCTTTCTCGGGTTAGCAGTTCAAGTGGAACCTGGAACATAGCAACGGGTAATCTGAAGTTTTTCTAGTGACTTCAAAGAATATCTCCACCTTTCCCACTTGTGTTGATTCTCACTAGGCAAGGGAGTATCCCAGTCTATGTTCTCAGTAGACAACTGTCTTAGTAAAATCTTACCTTGAATGGTAACTGGAGCAAGGAAACCCAGTGGGTCATAGATGCTATTCACCACGGACAGGACTCCTCTCTTAGTGAAGGGTTTGTCACAAGTTGACACTTGGAAGGTGATTTTGTCTTGTTTGATGTTCCACAACAAACCCAGACTTTGCTGTACAGGAGGCACATCTGTACCTAAGTCAAGGTTTTTTAGACTAGTGGCATAGTCCTCAGAGTGAAAGGCATTCATAAGTTCCTGGCTGTTGGATATAATCTTGTGCAGTCTAAGGTTTGCTACAGACAGCATCTCCCTTGTTCTGGTGAGAAGATCAATTGCTTCTTTAGCAGTTGGAAAAGACTTAAGTGCGTCGTCAACGTAGAAGTTTCTTTCAACAAATTGACGGGCATCAGATCCATATTCAACTTCTCCAGTATGAGCTGTTCTCCTTAGCCCATAAGTTTCCACTGCTGGGGAAGGACTGTTACCGAAGACATGTACCTTCATGCGAAAATCTATAACTTCCTTGTTGAGGTCATTGTCCTTGTGCCATAGAAACCTGAGGTAGTTTCTGTTGTCTTCTCTGACAATGAAGCAGTGAAAAATCTGTTGAATGTCAGCCATTACTGCTACAGGCTCTTGTCTGAAATGAATCAAGACTCCTATTAGACTGTTGTTCAAGTTGGGTCCCGTAAGGAGCATGTTGTTAAGAGAAACACCTTCGTGCTGAGCACTAGAATCAAAGACAACTCTGATTTGGTCTGGTTTGCGTGGGTGATACACGCCAAAGGATGGAAGGTACCAGCATTCTTCTCCCTCCTTTAGTGGGGGAGCAGGCTCTGCATGATCTCTGTCAAATACATTTTGCATAAAGTCCACAAAGTGCTTTTGCATCTCTGGTTTCCTGCTTAAGTTTCGTTTTAAGGAGGAGAATCTACTGATGGCCTGCTGTAAGTTGTTGGGCAATCTCTCTCTTGGGAGACGAAAGGGTAGGGGTGCTACCCAGTTATTGGAGTCATCTTGTAAAGCGTGGATAATCCGCGCATCCCCTATATTGCCAAAAAAGCAATGATTCACAAAAAAAAACACTAGTGCAATAAATACAAAAACATATACAAAAAACACAATATGAAAACGTTTTTGAAATGTAAAAAAATTAATCCTTATATAAAAGGCTATAATAGAAAAAAAGAAGAAAAGATTTCTCAAACATAAATAATAAGTGCTGCATTTACAAAATAGCTGGAATATACAGCTATACAATAATGATCAAAAATAATAAGAAAATGCGCTACCAAAACAATGTGCAAAAAAACAAAGTACAAACTCAACAATATTAGATGCAATTGTATGCAAAAAAGTTCCAGGTGAAAGGCTGTCAGATAGTGTCCTAATAAACACAAACAGGCTGTGAAAAAGACTCGCTGCATTTGGAACCAAATGGGAGAAGTAATGATTGATGGAAAAGGTTGATATCTTCCTCCAAAGTTTTCCAGCAAGATGAGACAGAATAGTAAAAATGGGGGCTTACCAAATCCGGTGGATCTCTATTACGGAGATCATACAGGCTCAGCACATCATAGGACTCCACAGTATCCCGGCATCAGTCCTGCAGCAGGTCCGCTCTCTCCTTAGGCTGTTCAGAGGCACAACTTCCTTGCAGTCAGGATCGGTTCCCAATGTTGGATATGATAAGCGTGAGTATCATAAAAGAGATAAAGGGAGACTCATGGTGCAGTATAATAAAAGTCCATTTATTTAAAAATTCAGGAACTGACAACCAGAGTCTCAAACAAAATTTCAAAATTCAGCGGTAAGACGAGACAACCAGCCGCGGCTCAGGCCACTAAGCTGGAGCGTGGTGACGTCAGAGATGATTGCTCCGCCCCTCATCCGAGCAATCATCTCTGACGTCACCACGCTCCAGCTTAGTGGCCTGAGCCGCGGCTGGTTGTCTCGTCTTACCGTTGAATTTTGAAATTTTGTTTGAGACTCTGGTTGTCAGTTCCTGAATTTTTAAATAAATGGACTTTTATTATACTGCACCATGAGTCTCCCTTTATCTCTTTTATGATACTCACGCTTATCATATCCAACATTGGGAACCGATCCTGACTGCAAGGAAGTTGTGCCTCTGAACAGCCTAAGGAGAGAGCGGACCTGCTGCAGGACTGATGCCGGGATACTGTGGAGTCCTATGATGTGCTGAGCCTGTATGATCTCCGTAATAGAGATCCATCGGATTTGGTAAGCCCCCATTTTTACTATTCTGTCTCATCTTGCTGGAAAACTTTGGAGAAAGATATCAACCTTTTCCATCAATCATTACTTCTCCCATTTGGTTCTGAATGCAGCGAGTCTTTTTCACAGCCTGTTTGTGTTTATTAGGACACTATCTGACAGCCTTTCACCTGGAACTTTTTTGCATACAATTGCATCTAATATTGTTGAGTTTGCACTTTGTTTTTTTGCACATTGTTTTGGTAGCGCATTTTCTTATTATTTTTGATCATTGGAGTCATCTTGAAAGAACTCATTGTCCATTACCTTGATGAATTCTTTGTCTTCCATTGAAGGAGCCAGTATGTCATCTTCACTGGTTGCATTAAACACTGTAGAGCCGAAGTCGCCATCATGGCAGGAGAAAGGGCTTGTGTCACCTGAGATACCATGTTGCCATTCGTGGCTGGCTATCTTCTCTTTCACCCAGTAGTGATGTGGGCATGGCTCAAAGTAAGTGTTTCGGCCATTCGGCAGAACATTTGTCTTGAATGACGAAATGTTGGTAGGTCTTTTCATTTTGCCTATACAGACATTGCCTATGATGACCCACCCTAGATCCGTGCGCTGGGCAAATGGGGCATCTGGGGGTCCACTGACTTGTCTGTGTACCTTGTAAACTCTTAGAATGTCACTTCCTAACAGAAGAAGGATCTGAACATCTTTGTCAAGCGGCGGTATCTCATTTGCTATTACCTTGAGGTGAGGGTGATGGAAAGCAGCAGCTGGAGTAGGGATTTCTTCCCTGTTAGCAGGTATCTGATTGCACTCAACAAGTGTAGGTAAGGGTAATTGCAAGTTACCTTTGAGAGAAGATACCATGAGTCCATGAGACCTTCTTCCAGAAACCTCTATAGTTCCACTACAGGTACCCAAGGTGTAAGGATGAGCTTCGCCTTTCATTTCAAATAGATTGAACAATTCTGATTTTGCAAGTGATCGATTGCTCTGATCGTCTAAGATAGCATATGCCTTTAGAGACTTTTCTGGTTGATCCTTGTGGTATATGTTCACTAGGGATGAGCTTCGTGTTCGAGTCGAACATACGTTCGACTCGAACATTGGCTGTTCGATCGTTCGACGAAGATCGAACGATTTGGGCCGTTCGCGCCAAATTCGAGTGACGCGAACGGCCCACAATGCACTACGCCATCGCAGTGTCATCCAGGCGCTGTGATTGGCCAAGCATGCACTGTGACCCCGCATGCTTGGCCAATCACAGCGCCGGCAGCGAGGAGAGCAATGATTGGCCACAGGCAGGATGCCTGTGGCCAATTATTGCTGAGGGTGTTTAGTACACGCCCCACACTATAAAAGGCCGCCAGCACGGCGGCCTAGTGTAGTGTGTTCCGGAGCAGGGATAGAGTAGCATAGGCAGGGACAGTGACTGTTATTTCTTTCTTGCTTAACCTGGATTCCTTTAGTTTAGGGAAAGAGAAGGATAGGTAGGGAGAGTGTCAGTGTGTTTTGTGCTTCTGCTATAGTGTGCTTAAAAAAAACATTTATTCTAGGGACAGAAAACTCTAGGTAGGGACAGTGTCAGTTTCTTTCACTCTGCAAGTCCTTGTTTCCAGGGACCTGTAAGGACAGTGAGTTAATTGTCCTTGTGCTATATTGTGCTTAAAAAAAACATTTATTCTAGGGACAGAAAACTCTAGGTAGGGACAGTGTCAGTTTCTTTCACTCTGCAAGTCCTTGTTTCCAGGGACCTGTAAGGACAGTGAGTTAATTGTCCTTGTGCTATATTGTGATTAAAAAAAACATTTATTCTAGGGACAGAAAACTCTAGGTAGGGACAGTGTCAGTTTCTTTCACTCTGCAAGTCCTTGTTTCCAGGGACCTGTAAGGACAGTGAGTTAATTTTCCTTGTGCTATATTGTGATTAAAAAAAACATTTTTTCTAGGGACAGAAAACTGTAGGTAGGGAGAGTGTTTTTTTTCTTTCACTCTGCAAGTCCTTGTTTCCAGGGACCTGTAAGGACAGTGAGTTAATTGTCCTTGTGCTATATTGTGCTTAAAAAAAACATTTATTCTAGGGACAGAAAACTCTAGGTAGGGACAGTGTCAGTTTCTTTCACTCTGCAAGTCCTTGTTTCCAGGGACCTGTAAGGACAGTGAGTTAATTGTCCTTGTGCTATATTGTGATTAAAAAAAACATTTATTCTAGGGACAGAAAACTCTAGGTAGGGACAGTGTCAGTTTCTTTCACTCTGCAAGTCCTTGTTTCCAGGGACCTGTAAGGACAGTGAGTTAATTTTCCTTGTGCTATATTGTGATTAAAAAAAACATTTTTTCTAGGGACAGAAAACTGTAGGTAGGGAGAGTGTTTTTTTTCTTTCACTCTGCAAGTCCTTGTTTCCAGGGACCTGTAAGGACAGTGAGTTAATTGTCCTTGTGCTATATTGTGCTTAAAAAAAACATTTATTCTAGGGACAGAAAACTCTAGGTAGGGACAGTGTCAGTTTCTTTCACTCTGCAAGTCCTTGTTTCCAGGGACCTGTAAGGACAGTGAGTTAATTTTCCTTGTGCTATATTGTGATTAAAAAAAACATTTATTCTAGGGACAGAAAACTCTAGGTAGGGACAGTGTCAGTTTCTTTCACTCTGCAAGTCCTTGTTTCCAGGGACCTGTAAGGACAGTGAGTTAATTTTCCTTGTGCTATATTGTGATTAAAAAAAACATTTTTTCTAGGGACAGAAAACTGTAGGTAGGGAGAGTGTTTTTTTTCTTTCACTCTGCAAGTCCTTGTTTCCAGGGACCTGTAAGGACAGTGAGTTAATTTTCCTTGTGCTATATTGTGATTAAAAAAAACATTTTTTCTAGGGACAGAAAACTCTAGGTAGGGAGAGTGTTTTTTTTCTTTCACTCTGCAAGTCCTTGTTTCCAGGGACCTGTAAGGACAGTGAGTTAATTGTCCTTGTGCTATATTGTGCTTAAAAAAAACATTTTTTCTAGGGACAGAAAACTCTAGGTAGGGACAGTGTCAGTTTCTTTCACTCTGCAAGTCCTTGTTTCCAGGGACCTGTAAGGACAGTGAGTTAATTTTCCTTGTGCTATATTGTGATTAAAAAAAACATTTATTCTAGGGACAGAAAACTCTAGGTAGGGACAGTGTCAGTTTCTTTCACTCTGCAAGTCCTTGTTTCCAGGGACCTGTAAGGACAGTGAGTTAATTTTCCTTGTGCTATATTGTGATTAAAAAAAACATTTTTTCTAGGGACAGAAAACTGTAGGTAGGGAGAGTGTTTTTTTTCTTTCACTCTGCAAGTCCTTGTTTCCAGGGACCTGTAAGGACAGTGAGTTAATTGTCCTTGTGCTATATTGTGCTTAAAAAAAACATTTATTCTAGGGACAGAAAACTCTAGGTAGGGACAGTGTCAGTTTCTTTCACTCTGCAAGTCCTTGTTTCCAGGGACCTGTAAGGACAGTGAGTTAATTTTCCTTGTGCTATATTGTGATTAAAAAAAACATTTATTCTAGGGACAGAAAACTCTAGGTAGGGACAGTGTCAGTTTCTTTCACTCTGCAAGTCCTTGTTTCCAGGGACCTGTAAGGACAGTGAGTTAATTTTCCTTGTGCTATATTGTGATTAAAAAAAACATTTTTTCTAGGGACAGAAAACTGTAGGTAGGGAGAGTGTTTTTTTTCTTTCACTCTGCAAGTCCTTGTTTCCAGGGACCTGTAAGGACAGTGAGTTAATTTTACTTGTGCTATATTGTGCTTAAAAAAAACATTTTTTCTAGGGACAGAAAACTGTAGGTAGGGAGAGTGTTTTTTTTCTTTCACTCTGCAAGTCCTTGTTTCCAGGGACCTGTAAGGACAGTGAGTTAATTGTCCTTGTGCTATATTGTGCTTAAAAAAAACATTTATTCTAGGGACAGAAAACTCTAGGTAGGGACAGTGTCAGTTTCTTTCACTCTGCAAGTCCTTGTTTCCAGGGACCTGTAAGGACAGTGAGTTAATTTTCCTTGTGCTATATTGTGATTAAAAAAAACATTTATTCTAGGGACAGAAAACTCTAGGTAGGGACAGTGTCAGTTTCTTTCACTCTGCAAGTCCTTGTTTCCAGGGACCTGTAAGGACAGTGAGTTAATTTTCCTTGTGCTATATTGTGATTAAAAAAAACATTTTTTCTAGGGACAGAAAACTGTAGGTAGGGAGAGTGTTTTTTTTCTTTCACTCTGCAAGTCCTTGTTTCCAGGGACCTGTAAGGACAGTGAGTTAATTTTACTTGTGCTATATTGTGCTTAAAAAAAACATTTTTTCTAGGGACAGAAAACTGTAGGTAGGGAGAGTGTTTTTTTTCTTTCACTCTGCAAGTCCTTGTTTCCAGGGACCTGTAAGGACAGTGAGTTAATTGTCCTTGTGCTATATTGTGCTTAAAAAAAACATTTATTCTAGGGACAGAAAACTCTAGGTAGGGACAGTGTCAGTTTCTTTCACTCTGCAAGTCCTTGTTTCCAGGGACCTGTAAGGACAGTGAGTTAATTTTCCTTGTGCTATATTGTGATTAAAAAAAACATTTATTCTAGGGACAGAAAACTCTAGGTAGGGACAGTGTCAGTTTCTTTCACTCTGCAAGTCCTTGTTTCCAGGGACCTGTAAGGACAGTGAGTTAATTTTCCTTGTGCTATATTGTGATTAAAAAAAACATTTTTTCTAGGGACAGAAAACTGTAGGTAGGGAGAGTGTTATTTTTCTTTCACTCTGCAAGTCCTTGTTTCCAGGGACCTGTAAGGACAGTGAGTTAATTTTACTTGTGCTATATTGTGCTTAAAAAAAACATTTTTTCTAGGGACAGAAAACTGTAGGTAGGGAGAGTGTTTTTTTTCTTTCACTCTGCAAGTCCTTGTTTCCAGGGACCTGTAAGGACAGTGAGTTAATTGTCCTTGTGCTATATTGTGCTTAAAAAAAACATTTATTCTAGGGACAGAAAACTCTAGGTAGGGACAGTGTCAGTTTCTTTCACTCTGCAAGTCCTTGTTTCCAGGGACCTGTAAGGACAGTGAGTTAATTTTCCTTGTGCTATATTGTGATTAAAAAAAACATTTTTTCTAGGGACAGAAAACTCTAGGTAGGGACAGTGTCAGTTTCTTTCACTCTGCAAGTCCTTGTTTCCAGGGACCTGTAAGGACAGTGAGTTAATTTTCCTTGTGCTATATTGTGATTAAAAAAAACATTTTTTCTAGGGACAGAAAACTGTAGGTAGGGAGAGTGTTTTTTTTCTTTCACTCTGCAAGTCCTTGTTTCCAGGGACCTGTAAGGACAGTGAGTTAATTTTCCTTGTGCTATATTGTGATTAAAAAAAACATTTTTTCTAGGGACAGAAAACTGTAGGTAGGGAGAGTGTTTTTTTTCTTTCACTCTGCAAGTCCTTGTTTCCAGGGACCTGTAAGGACAGTGAGTTAATTGTCCTTGTGCTATATTGTGCTTAAAAAAAACATTTTTTCTAGGGACAGAAAACTGTAGGTAGGGAGAGTGTTTTTTTTTTTTCACTCTGCAAGTCCTTGTTTCCAGGGACCTGTAAGGACAGTGAGTTAATTGTCCTTGTGCTATATTGTGCTTAAAAAAAACATTTATTCTAGGGACAGAAAACTCTAGGTAGGGACAGTGTCAGTTTCTTTCACTCTGCAAGTCCTTGTTTCCAGGGACCTGGAGAGACATTGAGTGAATTGTCCTTGTGCTATATTGTGATTAAAAAAAACATTTATTCTAGGGACAGAAAACTCTAGGTAGGGACAGTGTCAGTTTCTTTCACTGTGAAAGTCCTTGTTTCAAGGGACAGAGAAGGACACCTGAAGGTAGCCCTTATTGCTTTTTTCCCATCTCCCTGCAGGCCATCTATTAGAATGTCTGGAAGGCAAACAAGGAGAGGCAGACAGTCAGGAGGCAATAAAAGAGGGCAAGCAGGCTCTGTGTCTGGGGGCAACAGTGCTGGTCGTGGACGCGGTGCATTGTCATCAGCACATGGCCATGGGACACGCTTGTCCTTCTTTTCGGCAGCTGGACATGTTGAGCCACATCATGCCGAAGACTTGGTAGAGTGGATGACCAAGCCCTCCTCCTCCTCCTCATCCTCTCTCACCCAGGCTCAGGGTACTGGAAAAGCAGCTGCCAAAGCGTCGTCTTCCCTGGTATCAATGTCAGACAAATCATCAGTCACTCCTTCCCTAGACCCACCATGTCCTCCTCCTGAGGAGTCCCCCGAACTGTTTCAGCACAGTGTTGGGTACATGCTCCAGGAGGATGCCCAGCGTTTCGAAGGGTCTGATGATGAAACCCAGCTAGAGGAAGGCAGTAGCGTGAGAGCAGACAGAGGGGATGCTCAAGAAGGACACCAATCTGGCAGTCATGTTCCAGCAGCTGCAGCATACTGCCAGATTGGCTCCAGTGATGAGGAGGGAGGGGATGATGAGGTCAATGACTCCACGTGGGTGCCTAATAGGAGAGAGGAGGAGGAGGAGGATGAGGAGGAGGCACATCTCCAACGAGGCAGGATGCCCTTTGGTGGCCAGCGTAAGGGCAGTACACCGACGGAATCACACCGCAGAGCTCCGCCTGTGCAGGGCGCTGCCTCTGCCCGTCATTCAAAAAGTTCTTTGGTGTGGGCCTTTTTTGAGGCTAGTGCATCAGATCGCACAGCTGCTGTTTGCAACATATGTCTCAAGCGTATATCGCGTGGCCAAAACATCAGCCGCTTGGGTACCACATGCCTGACCAGACATATGTTGACCTGCCATGCAGCTCGTTGGCAAGCCTACCTCAAAGACCCACACCAAAGAACAAAGCGGACCTCTCCTTGCACCGCATCAGCTGGGATCTCCAACCCCACTATAACTTCAGTCCTCTCTGAAACATGCACTGAGAGGAATGAAGGTGTAGAATTAGGTGTGTCACAGCCAAGTACTTGCGCCCACTCTGCTAGCAGTACACCGACGTCCGATTCTAGCAGGCAAATTTCCCTGCCCCAGCTGCTGGACCGTCGAAAGAAGTTCACTCCCAGCCATCCACATGCCCAGCGGTTGAATGCTAGCTTGGCTAAATTGCTAGCGCTTCAACTGCTGCCTTTTCAGTTGGTAGACTCGGCCCCCTTCCGTGAGTTTGTGCAATGTGCGGTTCCTCAGTGGCAGGTTCCCAAACGCCACTTTTTCTCACGGAAGGCTATTCCGGCTCTCTACCGGCATGTGGAAGGCAATGTCTTGGCCTCGCTGGACAGGGCGGTCAGCGGTAAGGTGCATATTACCGCTGACTCATGGTCCAGCAGGCATGGACAGGGACGTTACCTTTCTTTCACGGCCCATTGGGTCACTCTTTTGGCAGCTGGGAAGGATTCAGGACAAGGTGCAGTAGTGTTGGAGGTTGTCCCACCGCCACGCCTCCAAAATGCTACTACTGGTTGTGACACACCTCTCTCCTCCACCCCCTCCTCTTCTTCTTCCTCCATGGCCTCTTCCTGTGGTTTGTCCTATGAACCAGCGGTGCTCCGTAGCCGTTCACGGGGCTACGCAAGTACGCAGGCAAAAAGATGCCATGCCGTGCTTGCGCTGGTGTGTTTGGGGGACAGAAGCCACACTGGGGCAGAGGTCCTGTCTGCTCTGCAGGGCCAGGCCGAGAGGTGGTTGACGCCACGCCAGCTTAAGCCAGGAATGGTGGTTTGCGACAATGGCACCAACCTCCTCTCCGCCCTCCGACAGGGACAACTGACCCATGTGCCCTGTGTGGCTCACGTCCTTAACCTGGTGGTGCAGCGCTTCTTGGGCAGGTACCCGGGCTTACAGGATGTCCTGAGGCAGGCCAGGAAAGTCTGTGTGCATTTCCGCAGATCTTATAATGCCAGTGCTCGCCTGGCTGAGCTGCAAAAGGAGTTGAACCTGCCCAAGAACCGCCTTATATGTGACATGCCCACCAGGTGGAACTCAACGTTGGCCATGCTGCAGCGGCTGCACACGCAGCAGAGGGCCATCAATGAGTACCTGTGCGACTACGGCACCAGGACAGGGTCAGGGGAGCTTGGTTTTTTTTCTCCACGCCAGTGGGGCATGATCAGGGATGCATGCACTGTCCTGGCACCATTTGAGGAGGCCACGAGGATGGTGAGCAGTGACAGTGCATGCATCAGTGACACTGTACCTCTTGTCCACCTGTTGGAGCACACGCTGCGTGGAATAATGGACAGGGCACTTGAGGCAGAACAGAGGCAGGAAGAGGAGGACTTCCTTGCCTCTCAAGGCCCCCTTTACCCAGACAGTGTTCCTTCTGTCCCACCCATCGCACAGGAAGAGGAGGAGGAGGAGGAGGAGGAGGAGGAGGATTGTGTCAGCATGGAGGTGGAGGCTGGCACTCAGCATCATCAGCAGCAGTCTTTTAGGGATGATTTACAGTCCCAAGAAACCAGTGGACTTGTACGTGGCTGGGAGGAGGTGGCTGCGGATCATGTCGTCCTTAGTGACCCAGAGGACTCCGGAGCGAATGCCTCAGCAAACCTACGCTGCATGGCCTCCCTGATCCTGCAAAGTCTGCGGAAGGATCCTCGTATTCTTCGGATCAAGGAGAGGGACCATTACTGGCTGGCCACTCTCCTTGATCCACGGTACAAGGGTAAGGTTGCGGACCTTATGTTACCGTCGCAGAGGGAGCAGAGGATGAGACAACTCCGGGAGGCCTTGCAGAAAGGTCTGTGCAACGCGTTCCCAGAGACTGGGAGGTTGCAAACTCCTGGTCCTGGACAACGAGTTGCTGAGGCTTCGGCCAGTCAAAGAAGGAGCGGTGGGGAAGGTGGCCGTCTGACCGATGCGTTCAGACAATTCTTTAGTCCGCAGCCCCAAAGTATGATCGGTTCCAGCAACCATCGCCAGCGTCTGATAAACATGGTGCAGGAATATCTAGGGGCAAGGTCAGACTTGGACACCTTCCCCACCGAAAATCCTCTGGCTTACTGGGTCTTGAGGATGGATCACTGGCCAGAGCTTGCACAGTATGCAATTGAGCTACTGGCCTGTCCTGCATCCAGCGTTCTTTCGGAACGCACATTCAGTGCTGCTGGAGGATTTGTCACGGATCACAGGGTGCGCCTGTCCACCGACTCGGTTGATCGACTGACTTTCATCAAGATGAACCAGTCTTGGATCACCACCAGCTACCACACACCTGATGCTGATATAACAGACTAATTGATTTTAAAATGTCACATCCCTTCAAGACTGATGCTGATGCTGAGTGCCTGTGCTGTTATGTTGACTGGCTATCCTCCTCCTCCGAGTCCTCAATGATACGATTGATGATGATAGCTTGGAAGATCATTTTTGTTTATGGGTGCCGCCACCAGTGCCTAACGCCCAATTTTTCAGCCCCTGTTTAACAGGGGCGTGTAATTACAATTTTTGAAGCAATACTTTGCAACAGGGCTCATTGCTGTGCTCCAAGTACAGTATCTGTGAGGAGTTGCAGTGTTGTGCCACCAGTGCCTAAGGCCCAATTTTTCAGCCCCTGTTTAACAGGGGCGTGTCATTACAATTTTTGAAGCAATACTTTGCAACAGGGCTCATTGCTGTGCTCCAAGTACAGTATCTGTGAAGGGTTGCAGTGTTGTGCCACCAGTGCCTAAGGCCCAATTTTTCAGCCCCTGTTCAACAGGGGCATGTAATTACAATTCTTGATCTAATAATTCACAGCAGGGCCCATTGCTGCACCCACCAAGAGTAACTGTCAGGGCTTACAGTGTTGTGGCACCAGCACCACCATCAAAGGCCCAATTTTTACTACCACTGTTCAACAATTATATGTAATTAAAATTCCTGATATAATAGTTGACAGCAGGGCGTTCCAGCACCAACCAAGAGTAACTGTGAGTGCTTACAGTGTTGTGCCAACACCAACAACTAAGGGGCCTATTTCTGCAGAGTATATACGGCAGGTCCCTACTTTCAAACATCCAACTTACAAACGACTCCTACTTGCAAACGCAAGAAGACAACAGGAAGTGAGAGGAAATCTACCACTAGGAAGGAAAATTCTCTCCTGTAAGAATAAATATGGGAGAAAGGTGTCTCCTCTGTACTGATGCTTTATCAGCAATCCTTGTTTCAAGAAAAACACCACATTTCAAAAACAGTTGTCATTAGGACGGAAAGTGAGGTGAAATGTTCTGAACAGGGGCACAGACAGCAAAACAAATGTTACAGGGGTGATAACCCTTACCTATGTTTTCCAAAAAGTTTAAAAATAGATTTTTGGTCTGGAGCTACACTTCAACAATGTACCTGTTCAAAATTACAAACAGATTCTACATAAGAACAAACCTACAGTCCCTGTCTTGTATGCACCGCCTGTATACGGCTGTTCAGAGTATATAGGGCCTTTTTTATTTTATGTGCGGGGTTCCCCTTAATATCCATACAAGACCCAAAGGGGCTGGTAATGGGCTGGGGTAGGGGGGGGGTCATGGGGTAGCTATGCCATTTTTCTTAAAGATTTTCATCCATATTACCGGGACCAGACATTACATTAAAGCCGCAAGCAGTTTTAAATGGCTTTTTTTTCCTTTAGAAGTGTCATTTTGTGCAGGGACAGTTCTAAACACGGGAAACACGTGGCACTTCACAGGCATACTTTAGACACCCCCCAGGTACGATATTTAAAGGAATATTTGACTTTTTTTTTTCACTTTATGCATCATTAAAATGACTGCTCCCGGAAAACGACCGTTTTTAAAACTTATTTTTGCATTGATACATGTCCCCTGGTGCAGAACCCGGGTTCCCAAACCCTTTTTAGGACAATAACATGCATAATAGTTTTTATAATTAGCACTTTAGAATTCGAACGTTCGCATCCATTGTATTTAATAGGGTTCTAATGTTCGTTCGAACTTTCGGTCCGTTCGCGGGTTCTGGTGCGAACCGAACCCGGGGGTGTTCGGCTCATCACTAATGTTCACTAAGCATATCTTAGCACAGGACTTACCACAGCGGTCTTCTCCACAAACTTCAGTGCAGGATGAAGAAATGATGGTAGAAATAGGCACTTGGTCTGTATTCTCCCCGCCATGCGTTAACCTGGGAGGAGTGTTGGCAGGTTGTGCAGAGCTGGGCTCAAGAGGATGGAGGGCTTGCACATGTTCTTCAGAGCCACACTCTATGCACTTGATGGACACATTACAGTCCCTTGCAAAATGTTCCGTAGAAGCACAGCACCTGAAACATACCCTAAATGTCTTTAAAAGATCCTTGCGCTCTTCCAGAGGCTTTTTCCTAAAGCAGATACATTTATTGAGGGGGTGTGGCTTCTTGTGTATGGGACACTCTCTGCTAGGGTTTTCAATCTTCCTACTCTGTTTGTTCGTGGCCAGAACTGTGGTAGGAGTGGGAAGGATGTCAGTCTTTTTCACGGACACTGGGCCTCTATGGTTTCTATAGTTACCCTGAAGACTGGTACTCTTAAGAAAGGGTGAGAAGAGACTGTACTCACCGTAGGAAAAACTTGGATCGTTCTTGGTCTCTGCAATTTTCCTGATGAATTCACAGAAGAAAAGAATGGAGGGAAGGAAACCTTGTTCTCTCTTTTGTATGATGACCCTAGTGCAGTCCATTTCTCTTGCAAACCATACGGGAGCTTGGAGACAATTGGGTTTACCCCTCTTGGAGTGTCAAGGTAACTGAGTCCAGGTAGTTTTGGGTCTGTCTTGGCTAGCTGAAGCTCAAGGAGAAGGTCACTCAGTCTCTGGAACTCCTTGTTGTCCTTACCGGATATCTTTGGGAAAGTTTCCAGACGCATGAACAAAGCATTTTCTATAGCTTCTGGACTGCCATAACTTTGCTCTAGTCGCTCCCATGCAGCTGTGAGGCTGGCAGTAGGATTGTCCATGAAAACTGATCTTAATGGCTTAACACGTGCAGCAGATAGAGGACCAAGCTATTTGATCAGCAGCTCCAATTCTTGAGCAGCTGTAATGCCAAGATCGCTGATTGTAGTTCTGAAGGCACATTTCCAACTTCTGTAGTTCTCAGGTTGGTCATCAAAACTTGTAAGACCAGTTTTTGTGAGCTCTCTGCGAAGTATGTACCTCACAAACTCTGCTGTCTCAGTTGTCTCCACCTTTATGTGAAATGCTGTTGGCTGAATGGTGCTGATTGCGTTATCTTTGACATTGTTGTTAAAGGACACAGGGAAATATGGTGCAGCAGATGCATCCAGGTGAGTTGCTTGCTTGAAGTCAGTTGTTCCAATGGTACGTTGATTCAAGGCTGTACCGATGACTGGAGATTGATGAGTTGATTGAAGCTTGCGCTGATGCTCTGTGACGTATGAAGGCAGGCAAGGTAGGCAGGTAGGAAATGCAGTGGAGTGATTTTGTGTGCAGGAAGTTGCTGGAACCTCTTTAACTTGAAGCTGTGAAGGAGTCTCTATGTAGTCGGGAGCATTGAAGATGATGGAGTGTGCACTGCAGTGGCTTAGGACATAGTCTTTAGTGCGTTTGAGGGGGTCTTCCATATCTGCTATGTTTAGGTTAATGCTGTCTTTCTCACTTGCACCTTCGTCTGCACTGATAGCTTGCTGTAGGACCCTTAGCTTTGCCATAGCTGCGTCATGTTTACACTGTTCATTTAAGGTTTCCATTGTTGCTCTTTGACGTGCTGACTGAGCTTCCAACTCTACTCTTTGACGTGCTGACTGAGCTTCCGACTCTGCTCTCTGAGCTTCCAACTCTGCTCTTTGACGTGCTGACTGAGCTTCCGACTCTGCTCTTTGACGTGCTGACTGCGCTTCCAACTCTGCTCTTTTTTCTGCATACGCCAGCTGCACCTTGCTGGCTTCCACTTCAGCGCGGGCATTAATAAGTCGCTCACTGAGTGTTGAGTATCTTGAACTATGGGATCTTGACGAGTTTTTAGAATGTCTGGTGGAAACAGATCTGTGAGATGCAGTGTCCTGTAACAGCTTTATCTTTGCTTCTGCCTTTAATCTGGTTTGCTGGATAAAACTGTCTCTTTCAAGATTAAGAATGTTGACACGCTTTAACTGCACCAGTGAATCTTCTGAATTCATGTTTTGTAAGACATTAGTGAATTTGATGCTGGTAAGCTGATAAAGCTCATATGAGGCAGAAAGTTGTTTAATGGCGCCCTCTAGTGTCAGTAGTTCACGTTCAACAGACACTGTATTAGCTTCAGCAAGGATTTTCTCCGAGACTAATTCCAAGCTATTTGACAATTCAGTCCTTGAAGCTTCATAATTCTCCATTACTTTCCAAGTGGGTTTAACTGAGCATTTGGGTAACTCAGTTTCTTCAGGAACTTGTGGGGAGGTAGATGTGAGTTCACATATAGAAGCTTGGTCACTCATGATAGCAGGCAGGATCTGTGTGCTGAAATATGACAATGTAGACAAACTCAAGCTATAAGGCTGCCATGTGCTGCTCTGTTATTCTTTCTTGCTATGAGGGCAGTAAATGTTGTCTGTATCAGTACTGTCATGCAGAAATCTTGTAATTAGGCTGTGAAACTCAGTTTTTCTACTGTTCTGTCTCAACTACAAAGCGATAAAGTTCATCTCCAGGTTGAAGTAGGCCTTACACAAGCTGGTATGATATTCATCCCTTGCATCGATACAGGCAGTTTAACTCAATGAATAAATTCACTGTTAGGACGACAGATGATGAATCCTTTCGAATGTTCAGTTTAATGATGGATATTCATAGGTAGAAAAACATTGCAGTTGTAAGCCACATGTAAGATGTTTAGCATGAAAGATATACAGGACTAATGACAGAGAGTCAGGAAGTGGAGGAGAAATATAAAGAACTACGGTGAGAGAGAGAGTTCAGCTGGAAAGAAGGGGACAGATCTTAAAGACACAGAGCAAGAATAATCACATAGTGTAACACAACACTGTAGCTGCTGCCCTGTGATGCTGAACTGGTTAACAGCCATATCAGCGAGAGGAGGGAGCTGCTGAGCAGGAAGAGTTAAATAGACTTAGTCAGGCAGCAATGCACTGTGGGAATTATAGTCTTGAGGAAAGAGAGCTTTTGAACTGCATTTTCCAGAAGAACACTGCCTTGAGGAGGGGAAAGAGCTGCAATTTCCCAAGCTGTACAGGACACAGCTTTGTCTTGCCATGAGGGAGCCCAGAAAGTGCACATCGCTGTCCAGTGTGTACCACCACTGCTGCATAACGTCGGTCTGAGCAGGACGCTCCCCACCCCTGTTATCTCCACTCCCCCCTGCTCTTTGCCCCCACCCATGTGCTCTCTGCTCCCCCTTCTCTCCAGCTCCCACCCAGTGCTCTCACTTCCCCAGGACCAGAGGACAGGCTGACTGGGACCAGAAAATGAGGACGGCTGAAGGTGCAGGTGGCCAGGGACCACTACATCTCACAGCAAACAGATCCTCTGGAAGGAGCACTGTCCGCATCCAAAACGAGAACAGACCCTGCCTGCTGATGGCGATCATAGATATCCTGCTGGCATGGAAGGTACCGTACCGAGCATCAACAACACACCTTCCCACAGACAGGGACTGCAGACTGGGACATGGGGCATAGGAGAGGCTGCATTCATGGGCACAGTGAGACTCCATTCACGGGCACAGTAAAGCTGCATTTGATGAGCACAGTGAGGCTGCAATGATGGGCACAGTGAGGCTGCAATGGTGGGCACAGTGAGGCTGCATTCATGGGCACAGTAAAGCTGCATTTGATGAGCACAGTGAGGCTGCATTTATGGGCACAGTGAGGCTGCATTTATGGGCACAGTGAGGCTGCAATGATGGGCACAGTGAGGCTGCAATGATGGGCACAGTGAGGCTGCAATGGTGGGCACAGTGAGGCTGCATTTGATGAGCACAGTGAGGCTGCATTTGATGAGCACAGTGAGGCTGCAATGGTGGGCACAGTGAGGCTGCAATGGTGGGCACAGTGAGGCTGCAATGGTGGGCACAGGGAGGCTGCATTGATGGGCACAGTGAGGCTGCATTGATGGGCACAGTGAGGCTGCATTGATGGGCACAGGGAGGCTGCATTGATGGGCACAGTGAGGCTGCATTGATGGACACAGTGAGGCTGCATTGATGGGCACAATGAGGCTGCATTTGATTGACACTGATGAGGCTGCATTTGATGGGCACTGGTGAGGCTGCATTGAGCTCCTGTATCATGTCTGCAACCTCTGACTATCTCCTGTATCACGTCTGCAGTCTCTGAGGGAGTCTGGAGAGGAGTCAAGAGTGGGAGCACCGCCAGGATGGGGGTCATGGGAGAAGTCAGATGTGTGTGGACTGTGGAGAGGAGACTATATAGGATAAAACCAGAGCCACCGAGCTGGAGCCGACTGACTGAGCCATGCACGGTGCACCTGAGAGGAGGTCAGTGACAGCACCGCTAGGCCAGTCTGAGGGGGGGTCACTGATGTAAGGGGGGAGTGAATACGATAATGTAAGGGGGCACTGATATAAAGGTTTCCCCCCTATATCAGTAACCCACCCCCCCCCTTACCTTAGTGTATTCTTTCTGCGGAAGGTGCCCCCCCCCACATTCTGAGTTCCTGGGGTCCCCCTTGATGATTGACCACTTTTACCACTTTTAACTGGAATTTGGTTTATATATATAAAGCCCTATGTGCTTTCATATCTGTCTTATCTATATATAATACACTTTTCAAATGTGCTTTATAATGTATGGTTTTCCCTTTTATGAACAAGAAAATAATGACGTTATGCTGTTACGCTGGTATAATAATGCTGTGGGGCTGGTATGAATTTTTTTCCAGGGCTGGATTTTATTCCCAGTCCTGCCCTGGTTGGATGTGTGCTGGGGGGACGCTTTGGGAGGGGACAGGTCTAGTGCTGGGGGGGACAGATATGTGTGTAGTGCCCCTTTGATTTTAGGGGTGTTATGTGCCTAAATTTAGGGGCTGGTCTGAGCTATTAGCCAGGCTCAGACCATTCTCATTGCTAGGTATTGCTTCTGCCTATGTGATGCTGCCTGGTGTATGGTTCCCTGCGGCCTGTAGGTGGCGCTGTCATATCAGGTCAGGGTTGAGCCAGGGGTGGCATTACTACGCCTTGGGGTGTCCTCTCTCGGCGGCGGTACAGTGGGCATGGTCAACCTGTTGTGCATGCCGGGAGAGGGTACTTAAGGGGCAGACGCCATTGGTGGGGGCCTCGTCCTCATCCCCGTCAGAGTCAGAGGAGTAGGAGTGAGACACGTACCCCACCGCCGGTGGCCCTCATGGCCAGGGGTACGTGTGGGTGCGATCAGGCCCAGGCACCTTTAGCCTGGGGCCTGCAACTCTACTAGTGGGCCTAGTACCTTTAGCTAGGGCCTACCCCCGAGTCCCAGGGTGCCCGGGGGAGGGTACCCGCTCTGACCGAGAAGAAGCCAGGGGAGGATGGGTCCCATTGAGGAGATGAGTAATAGAAGATTGCTGTCTCGGGAGAGGCCTGGTGACCTATCAGAGGGAAGGATTCGTTATTCGGGGAAGCTAACCTGTAGAGTGCCCATTGGCATTGTCCTGTTCTTAAAGTCTACAGAGGTTAGAGGATTTCTAATACCTGTCCCTGGAGGGGATAGGGTGGCAGAACTGTTCGAGCTCCACACCGGCTGCTAGGACTGTGAGAGAGAACTATCCGGGTGAGCTAAACCCACTCGGGATCGAGTGGCGACGAGATTGCTGGTTGGGCCTGGATCTATTCTACACACTATTCCTTCTTTCATCCACCTGTCTCTATCTACTACGCAGCAAATAGAAAATAAACTCTCTGTTGGAGTTAAAGTACTTGTCAGAGAACTCACCTTGCCGGACGTGCTGTTTATCGCCTTGGGGCGCGCGCGCTGACGCGAGCTGCTGTTGTGCGTTCTCCTGTGCGCGTGGGTGCGTGTGCGCGCCGATGCGCGCCAAACGGCCTATTTAGATTCCTGGAACACTTCAGCCCGGTGCTGTCTGATCTGCAGCTCGCTGTGTATCCTGCCCCTGCTGTTTGCCTGAAATCTGACCCGCTGACCACCCGGCCTGTTACTTGGACTTCTCCTGCCTTCCACCTGCATCTGACCACGGCTTGCCTTTGACCCTGAACCTGTCTGCTCCTCTGTACCACGTTGCCTGACCGTTGCCAAACCCTGCTTGTTATTTGACCATTCTGTGTTGCTCCTGCTCAGCTTCACCCTCCAGCATCCCTGCCTGCCTGTCTGCAGCCTGTGAGGCTCTCCTTCCCTTCTGCATCCGGATCCTGAGCCGTCTTCCAGCAAGTATCCACCAGGCTCTCTAACCCTTCCGTACTCCTGTGATTCCTGTCTGCACTACCAGGGGCCGCGAGTCGGATCCGTACGGGGGACCTTCCTCTGCTCCGTTTGGCTCGTCGACCAGATACATGTAAGTCTGACAGTACTTCTGGACATTGTTTTGTTTGGGGGAAGAAATAGAGACTTGACCCCATACTCTGGGGAAGAGAACAAGTGGAAAAGGGTAACTCGCTGAAAGACCCAAAATTTGTGAACACCGCTTAACCTCTTCAAACAGGAGGATACGGGCATATAGCACGGTGTGCCTTGACTCGCAAGTGAGCCAGGCGAGTAAAAAGGTTTGTGTGCTACACGTGGGGGCTCGTCCGGGATTCAGCTGCCCCAAAACTGGACTTTATGTTTTTCCCCTGGTGTGATTCTGTGGAGGCTGGCCATTTTGGGAAAGGTGAACTGTGTCACTTGTAAAATAAATGGAGGTACAGGCCAAGACCTATGCTGAATTTTCTAACTGCATAGTTCGTGGGCGTGTCTGAAGTTTAGAAAAGCCAGCGAGCTACGTGCAGAAAGAGAAGAAAAGGGGTAGGAGCCCCCGCCAACTTATGTTGCACGTGTAAGTTTGGCGCCAAGGGACAGTATAGCTGAACTGGTGAAGAAGCAACATGTCTGCCGCCCCATGGATTTCTGATTCATCGGGACCACAGATGTTCCCACCTGCCTCAGCCATGGACGTTGTTTCTTTTGCTGCCCGCCTGACGTATACAGGGATTCGGCTCAAGCCTAGGGGCCGCTTCGCGCTATATATGTGTAGGGATGCGGAGGGCCTGGGCATGCTCTGTCCTAAGTGCCAAGGAAAGGCGCTGCAATTTCGGCCTTTCGGAAGGTGTGCTACGTGTGGAGAGTTCCTTTTTGAGGTGGACCAGCCGACGGAGAAGCCAAAGGGTTACCAGGTCAACTGCCTTACAGGTGTCACCACTCTTGAGGAGGAAACCATTACTCCAACAGCCGAGCCCACACGCACCGCTCCGACTGCCACGGATGTGGAGGATGGAGTTCCGACCATTGCTGAGCTTGCAACGGAGGTCATCGCGGATGCTGTCTTCTTTACAACAGAGAACTCTCTCCCACCCGCCAAGCGGAAGGTGGGATACGTAAAGGCCTCCCGCGGCCGCGGTCGAAGCCTGCCCCAGCGCCTGCCTGAACCGGATCTTTTAGCCGGAGGGACCTCCAGGAGATCCGCGTCGGGGGAAGGTAAGGAGGCTGGGAGAAGAGGGACATTGACTTTGTTGGAGAGGGAAGGGAAGCCCACACCCCACGCTACAGGGAATGTGTGGACAGCCAGCCCACAAAGACCCTCCATTTTCAGGGACGTTGTGTCTGTCTCCACCGCCAGCTATCTAACGGCGGAGGAGTATAATACTTCTGAGTTGGACTCATCTTCAGATGTGGGAGATGATCGTGATGTGGATGAAGTATTTGAAAGAAAGGGTTGGGATAGAATTCCGGCAGCTTCACCCCGCAGTTTAGGTGGAGTTTCATTGATGGACTCTGGGGAAACTACACCCCGAGTGAAAGTCTCTACTGCAAGGGAAGAGACTGATTCTACGCCCGCTTTGCCAGCTCCAGCGTCTTCTGTGCCTGCTGTTGCGGATGCCCGGGCACCATTACGGCCACCTATGCCGCTGCTAGAGCCTGCACCATTGAGAAGGTCTCCGGACGCTATTGTCTTCCCAGGAGCAGGAGGTCGGGCCACCATGCCACCCCTAGCCCGTTTGCAATGGCTCCTGCACAAAAAGGTCGCCGCTGACTATGGTTGGGAATATCCTTATGTTCCTAAAGAACTGCTTTACAAGATCGAGGCCTCTCGTGAACATTGGTACGCTGACTTTGTATGGGACCATGTGAAGGTACCAAGAGGCTACCGATATTTGAAGTGTTCTGCTGTAATGGCTGATCGGTACAAAGGCTGCCGCAAGGACTGGACTTATGGTCGGCACATTCACGCGGACCGTGTGGTCATCTGCAGCAAGGACAGAGACGATGCTATTTACTACGTAGAGACACAGGACAAGCAGTGGAAAACCCTTGTTCTCCCTGATCCCAAGTACTATCTTTGAAGTGGGAACTTGTTTTTTTAAATTATTATTTTCACTTCAGGGAACTTGCCTTGAACTGCTGATCTGACTTGTGCTAGCAGGGGGGTCAGATATGTGCCAAGGGGACGCTTTGGG
The DNA here is from genome assembly GCA_029206835.1 of Rana muscosa. Classification (NCBI taxonomy): domain Eukaryota; kingdom Metazoa; phylum Chordata; class Amphibia; order Anura; family Ranidae; genus Rana; species Rana muscosa. Next base: position 73,720,591 of record CM055125.1, read on the forward strand.
AGGGGAGAGAGCTAGATCTAGTAAGGGGGGTCAGATATGTGCTGGGCGGGTCAGATATGTGCTGGGGGACACTTTGGGAGGGGAGAGAGCTAGAGCTAGCAAGGGGGTGTCAGATATGTGCTGGGGGCACTTTGGGAGGGGAGAGAGCTAGAGATAGCAGGGGGGTGGTGGGGGCTTGGATATCTGCTGGGGGGTTCTTTGGGAGGGGAGAGAGCTAGAGCTAGCAAGGGGGGTCAGATATGTGCTAGGGTGATGCTTTGGGAGGGAAGAGAGCTAGCAAAAAGTTTAAAACAAGTAAATATGATATACTTTACTATCGATTTACTAATGCTAGCAGCATAAGGATTAAAAATAGTCAATGTTGATTGCGAGAGTGAAGTTCCACTGTAGGTGCATATATGCTGTGCATACTTGTAATTAATGGCATATGCTCCTGGGATATGCTGCTGCTTTCATTCCACTTTAAGAAAGTAATTTTCTTTCTTATTCAGGTCTCTTATTCAGATGTAGAAAGAGCTTTTAGAGTGCTTGCCACCTGGCAAATGGCCAATGAACAGAGAGCTTTAACAAATTTGCTGCATACAGCAGCTTTGGCTGACCCCTATCTCTGGCACTTTCCTCTGCTCTTTCCTTGACTCTCACTCTATTATCCAGTGCAGGTCTTCTTCTGGACTTTAGCTGCAATCGTGACCCTGTCTCTGGCACTCTCCTCTCTACAGCTCAGTACAGGTCCTCTTCTTGGTTGATATTTCATGTAACCAAGTTCTTGGCTAAGAATAGAAAGTGAGAGAAACACTGGCTGTAGCTGCACTCTGTAGCTGCTGCCCTGTGATGCTGAACTGGTTAAAAGCCATATCAGCGAGGGGAGGGAGCTGCTGAGCAGGAAGAGTTAACTAGACTTAGTCAGGCAGCACTGCACTGTGGGAACTATAGTCTTGAGGAAAGAGAGCTTTTGAACTGCATTTTCCAGAAGAACACTGCCTTGAGGAGGGGAAAGAGCTGCAATTTCCCAAGCTGTACAGGACACAGCTTTGTCTTGCCATGAGGGAGCCCAGAGAGTGCACATCGCTGTCCAGTGTGTACTACCACTGCTCCATAACGTCGGTCTGAGCAGGACGCTCCCCACTCCTGTTATCTCCACTCCCCCCTGCTCTTTGCCCCCACCCATGTGCTCTCTAACCCCGCCAGTGCTCTCTGCTCCCCCTTCTCTCCAGCTCCCACCCAGTGCTCTCACTTCCCCAGGACCAGAGGACAGGCCAAGACCTATGCTGAATTTTCTAACTGCGTAGTTCGTGGGCGTGTCTCAAGTTTAGAAAAGCCACATGCAGAAAGAGAAGAAAAGGGGAAGGAGCCCCGCCAACTTGTATTGCACGTGGCAGTTTGGCGCCAGGGGACAGTATAGCTGAACTGGTGAAGAAGCAACATGTCTGCCGCCCCATGGATTTCTGTTTCATCGGGACCACGGATGTTCCCACCTGCCTCAGCTATGGACGATGTGACACGTAGCTTGGAGGTGAACCTGACGTGCAGAGGGAGACCTCTCGTACAGCCCTGGTTCCCAGGTCACTGGAGTTGGGACAGTGGCCGAAGGAGCACAGTGGCGTATGAGTGCCTGTTAGGTTCTCCTGGACTAGATGAGAAGACCGCTATGGACGGCTGAAGATGCAGGTCAGGTGATGCAGGCCAGCGGGTGCAGGTAGCTGGGGAAGCGGCTGGGAAGGTGCAGATCAGCTGATGCAGGTAGCCGAGGATGCCGGTGGATGCGGTTGCAAGCAGCAGGCAGGAGAAAGGTCAGACAAGCCAGGTCATGCACAGCGGATCAGATACAGGCAGAAGCGTCAGGCAGCGGAGGGTCAAGTTCAGGCTGGATCAGGCAACGGAGGATCAGGCAGACAGATAAGCAGGACTGGGTCTAGGAAGCCAAAGGTCAGGACTGGAGATAGCAGCAAGGAAGCTGGGTCAGAGTAACAGCAGGTGCAAGTTCAGGATCAGGTCACCGGATAACTGCAGATCAGACAGCAAGAGTCTGGACAGAAGAAGCCCCTTTTAAAGGCCACTGGGCGCCAAGGCAGCGTCACCGTGCGTGCGTGCGCGGTTGGTGCGCGTGCGTGTGCAATGGAAAACTTCTGTTTGGAAGCCTACTAGCGGGGATGTGCCTGAGCCTTGTTGTGGGTCCAAGAGGCATACGTCCATGACACGTTGTTTCTTTCACTGCCTCCCTGATGGATACAGGGATTCGGCTCAAGCCTAGGGGCCGATTCGCGCTATATACGTGTAGGGATGCGGAGGGCCTGGGCATGCTCTGTCCTAAGTGCCAAGGACTGGCGCTGCAATTTCGGCCTTTCGGAAGGTGTGCTACGTGTGGAGAGTTCCTTTTTGAGGTGGACCAGCCGACGGAGAAGCCAATGGGTTACCGGGTCAACTGCCTTACAGGTGTCACCACTCTTGAGGAGGAAACCAGTACTCCAACGGCCGAGCCCACGCGCACCACTCCGACTGCCACGGATGTGGAGGATGGAGTTCCGACCATTGCGGAGCTTGCAACGGAGGTCATCGCGGATGCTGTCTCTGTTACAACAGGGAACTCTCTCCCACCCGCCAAGCAGAAGGTGGGATACGTAAAGGCCTCCCGCTGCCGCGGTCGAAGCCTGCCCCAGCACCTGCCTGAAGCGGATCTTTCAGCTGGAGGGACCTCCAAGAGATCCGCGTCGGGGAAGGTAAGGAGGCTGGGAGAAGAGGGACATTGACTTTGTTGGAGAGGGAAGGGAAGCCCACACCCCAAGCTACAGGGGATGTGTGGACAGCCAGCCCACAAAGACCCTCCATTTTCAGGGACGTTGTGTCTGTCTCCACCGCCAGCTATCTACCGGTGGAGGAGTATAATACTTCTGAGTTGGACTCATCTTCAGATGTGGGAGATGATCGTGATGTGGATGAAGTATTTGAAAGAAAGGGTTGGGATAGAATTCCGGCAGCTTCACCCCGCAGTTTAGGTGGAGTTTCATTGATGGACTCTGGGGAAACTACACCCCGAGTGGAAGTCTCTACTGCAAGGGAAGAGACTGATCCTATGCCCGCTTTGCCAGCTCCGGCATCTTCTGTGCCTGCTGTTGCGGATGCCCGGGCACCATTACGGCCACCTATGCCGCTGCAGGACCATATGATTGGAATCATCATAGCCTGCATATATACGAGCTCGGCATTCGTAGGATTGATGTCCACGCTCACTAGTTTGATGTGAGTGTGAGAATACATCCTTTGGTCACTTGTTTGCTGAACCCACAGAGTTACGCTATATATTTCTTTTTTGCTTGTGTATTTCTATGCATCTATGTGAGTGAGATCATACTTCCATGCAAGATTGCTGCATCGCTGTTCACATTAGAAGCCCCAGCACATGCTGTCTCTTCCCAGCAGGGAGGTAAACTGCTAGTGAGCACTGGGTGGATTTGCACCAGAGTTTCTTCTTTCAAGCACTCTACGGGTGATGGGACTTGCTACACATTGGATTTTTTTATATTAGTTACAGGAAGTTTTTGGAGGATTTCTTTGTTCACAGTTCTGTGCTATACACTTTTACCATATACCGCCACCATTATTTTCAGGAATTTTTTGGAGATTTTCACTATTTGTAGTTTTGTGCTATACACCTTCATTTTATTGTTTACATATTTTTTCTTTGTTATTATATGCACAGGTTGATCACTTAGAGTGATACACGTTTTGGCATACATTATTAATTGTCCACTGTTGGTTACACACCTTTCAGGTGTACAGGTGTGATTCATTCAGTTTATGTACATATTATGTATGTTACACATTGGTTGTCAACACGCTACTGCATCTGGTTGGTTTACATTCGATTCATTTATTTGGTTAGTATTAGGTAGTTTTCTTTTCCAGATCCTTCCCTTCACTACCTTCACTAGTTATAATCACAGCACAGCCACCATCACCCTTTTTTCATTTATTCACTCTTGTCTGTTTGGATCAGACTCCCTGGTGACTGCTGCAGTGTCCCTAGCCCTTTCTCTTTCCTCCATTTCCATTCCCCTTCACTAGTTAAATACCCAGCTAGCGCGGGGGTTTCTTCTTTTTTATAGTGGAAAACCCTTGCTCTCCCTGATCCCAAGTACTATCTTTGAAGTGGGAACTTGTTTTTTTTTTATTATTATTTTCACTTCAGGGAACTTGCCTTAAACTGCTGATCTGACTCTGCTCAAGAGGGAATTTACTCGGTTGAGGAATCGGGGGACTGTTTGTGTTTTTCTCCCTTTTCAGTCCCGCAGAGGAGAACGTTTTTTTTCCTTCCCAAGAAAATAACTGAACACTGGGTAGATTTAGTCAGAGCCAAAGCAGGAAGCTGTCATGATCAAGGGGGTGTCCTTGTGTATGGATCCGTGCCTATGCGCACCAAGGCTAGTGTAGTAATAATATGTGCTGCCACTAGGTGGTAGTGTTCTGCAGGAAATTATGCTACAGAAACCGGTCATTCCTTCCAGGGGGAATGGTCTGCTTCTGTTTCTAAAAGTTAGGATGTTTGATTTTTGTGTGTTGTGTTTTTTTCTCTCTCCCTCTGCAGGTGAACTACAAGCAATTCTGCCGGAGAATGGGTGGAGTAGTTATTTAGGAGGGGGTGGAATATGTACAGTGTAATGTGAAAATGTGTCATTGAGAATGGATGTCAATGTTTGTGTTTTGGTTTTCTATATTTTTCTTCTCTATTTCTTTTCTCCCTTCCCATGCTCTTTATGTTGATTCAGGCACAATAACACAACAAAATGGTCCCATTGAGGAGATGAGTAATGGAAGATTGCTGTCTCGGGAGAGGCCTGGTGACCTGTCAGAGGGAAGGATTTGTTATTCGGGGAAGCTAACCTGTAGAGTGCCCATTGGCATTGTCCTGTTCTTAAAGTCTACAGAGGTTAGAGGATTTCTAATACCCGTCCCTGGAGGGGATAGGATGGCAGAACTGTTTGAGCTCCACACCGGCTGCTAGGACTGTGAGCGAGGACTATCCGGGTGAGCTAAACCCACTCGGGATCGAGTGGCAACAAGATTGCTGGTTGTGCCTGGATCTATTCTTCACACTATTCCTTCTTTCATCCCCCTGTCTCTATCTACTACGCAGCAAATAGAAAATAAACCCTCTGTTGGAGTTAAAGTACTTCTGGACATTGTTTTCTTTGGGGGAAGAAATAGAGACTTGACTCCATACTCTGGGGAAGAGAACCAGTGGAAAAGGGTAACTTGCTGAAAGACCGAAACACACCGCTTAACCTCTTCAAACAGGAGGGTACGGGCATATAGCACGGTGTGCCTTGACTCGCAAGTGAGCCAGGCGAGAAAAAGGTTTGTAAAGTCAAGTCAAGCTTTATTGTCATTCTAGTACACGTGAAGACATGCGGTAGAACGAAATGTCGTATCTCACAGGGCCACGGTGCTACATACAAATTAAACATAATAAAGAATAAAAACACAGCAAAGAACTAAGATTTCTTTTTTATTATAAACCTATACACATCTGGGAACTACGTAGCTGTACATATATTGTATATTTCTAAAAGTCTTTGTAGCAGAAAGTGTTTATAAAAGTGTCTAGTGCATATTCAAGAGTAAAAAGGAGGGGAAGTGAGACGTTCCTGGTCACAATATATAGGTTGTAGTAGAGGTTTTAAAAAGGATTGGAGTTGAAGGCTCTCACAGCCTGGGGTAAAAAACTGTTGAGCAGTCTGACCGTCCAGGTTTTGATACTCCGGTACCATCTACCTGATGGCAAGAGCTGGAAGAGACTGTGGGCGGGATGGGTAGGATCCTTCATGATACTGGTAGCTTTGCTGGAGCATCGTGTATGGAAAATGTTGAGAGACACCAATAATCTTTTCAGCCGTCTTCACTAGCTGCTGCATGGTCTTGAGGTCAGCAGAACTGCAGTTCCCATACCAGACAATGATGCAGCTGGTCAGCACACTTTCAATGGTTCCCCTATAGAATGTAGTAAGGATGGGTGGAGGGAGACTGGCTTTTTTAAGGAGACTGGCTTTTTTAAGGCGACGGAGAAAATATAGGCGCTGCTTTGGGAGGGGGAGGGCTAGTGCTTGCAAGGCGAGGGGGCTCGGATATGTGCTGGGGGACATTTTGTGAAGGGAGAGAGCTAGAGCTTGCAAGGGGGTCAGATATGTGCTGGGGGGGGCGCTTTGGGAGGAGAGAGAGCTAGAGCTAGCAGTGGGGTGGAAGGGGGCTTGGATATCTGCTGGGCATTTCTATGGGAAGGGAGACGACTTGTGCTAGCAGGGGGGTCAGATATGTGCTAGGGGGACGCTTTGGGAGGGGAGAGAGCTAGATCTAGTAATGGGGGTCAGATATGTGCTGGGGGGGTCAAATATGTGCTGGGGACACTTTGGGAGGGGAGAGAGCTAGAGCTAGCAATTGGGTGTCAGATATGTGCTGGGGGCACTTTGGGAGGGGAGAGAGCTAGAGCTAGCAGGGGGGTGGTGGGGGGCTTGGATATCTGCTGGGGGGTTCTTTGGGAGGGGAGAGAGCTAGAGCTAGCAAGGGGGGTCAGATATGTGCTAGGGTGATGCTTTGGGAGGGAAGAGAGCTATCAAAAAGTTTAAAACAAGTAAATATGATATACTTTACTATCTATTTACTAATGCTAGCAGCATAAGGATTAAAAATAGTCAATGTTGATTGAGAGAGTGAAGTTCCACTGTAGGTGCAGATATGCTGTGTATACTTGTAATTAATGGCATATGCTCCTGGGATATGCTGCTGCTTTCGTTCCACTTTAAGAAAGTAATTTTCTTTCTTATTCAGGTCTCTTATTCAGATGTAGAAAGAGCTTTTAGAGTGCTTGCCACCTGGCAAATGGCCAATGAACAGAGAGCTTTAACAAATTTGCTGTATACAGCAGCTTTGGCTGACCCATATCTCTGGCACTTTCCTCTGCTCTTTCCTTGACTCGCGCTCTATTATCCAGTGCAGGTCTTCTTCTGGACTTTAGCTGCAATCATCACCCTGTCTCTGGCGCTCTCCTCTCTACAGCTCAGTACAGGTCCTCTTCTTGGTTGATATTTCATGTAACCAGGTTCTTGGCTAAGAATAGAAAGTGAGAGAAACACTGGCTGTAGCTGCACTCTGTAGCTGCTGCCCTGTGATGCTGAACTGGTTTACAGCCATATCAGCGAGAGGAGGGAGCTGCTGAGCAGGAAGAGTTAAATAGACTGAGTCAGGCAGCACTGCACTGTGGGAACTGTAGTCTTGAGGAAAGAGAGCTTTTGAACTGCATTTTCCAGAAGAACACTGCCTTGAGAAGGGGAAAGAGCTGCAATTTCCCAAGCTGTACAAGACACAGCTATGTCTTGCCATGAGGAAGCCCAGAGAGTGCACATCCCTGTGCAGTGTGTATCACCACTGCTGCATAACGTCGGTCTGAGCAGGATTTGGAGTGCTGAGTCGAAAAGTGGTAACAGCCAGAGTCACCTAGGTGCAGAGCAGAAAGTGGACTGATCGATGTGTGTGATTGGATGGTGAGCTGCAATATTGCTGGGACTGGTGATATGCTGCTGTGGGGATTTATTATCCACTGCTAAACAGACTAAGCCCTTTAGAAACTGACCATACAACCATTCCCTGGACTATTTGAAATATCATTATTCACATTGCAGTTAATGCAATATCGCTGGGACTGGTGGTCTGCTGCTGTGGGGATCTATCTGCTGCTAGACAGACTAAGCCCTTTAGGAACTGACCATAAAGCCATCTAGGACCCTTATTGCTGCCTGAAGGTTTGACTGGGACTTTCTTATGTGCACCAAAGATACAACTCGGCCCCAACGCTAGCCAGCTGAAGAGTTAAGACTAAAGACTGTCTGCTTCTCAAGGACCTTCACCTACGTCTGTTTCACTCCTTGAAGATGTCACACAACGAAACGGACATAGAGTAGGGACAGGACGCTGAGGACATCGCAATTGCCAGTTCACACTTGCAGTCCATGACAGGTCTGGAGGTGAGCGATATACATGGCTGAGCGTGTCACTCCCTAGTGTAGAGCAGGCACTCTTCAAATGTTAGTGGAATGCAAATAGATTTTTAACTAGCCTGTGAGATATTTTTATGCTATGGAAGCCATTTTCTTTGTCTTTTCCATGATATTCTGTAATCGTTGAGAGAAAAACTGTGATTGATGACCATTTGTGGAGAGTGTGTTCCTCCAATTGATACAGTTGTGCTCATAAGTTTACATACCCTGGCAAAATTTATGATTTCTTGGCCATTTTTCAGAGAATATGAATGATAACACAAAATCTTTTCTTTCACTCATGGTTAGTGATTGGCTGAAGTCATTTATTATCAATCAACTGTGTTTATTCTTTATAAATCATAATCACAACAGAAACTACCCAAGTTGACACAAAGGGGTTTGAATGGCTATTAAATGTAACCATCCTCACCTGTGATCTGTTTACTTGTAATTAGTGTGTATGTGTATAAAAGGTCAATGAGTTTCTGCACTCCTGACAGACCCTTGTATCTTTCATCCAGTGCAGCACTGACGTTTCTGGATTCTGAGTCATGAATAACTCAGAATCCAGTAATGAATAAGCACAGTTTTGCTGTGTGAAATGTGTCTACCTGTACCTGTTTGCCTGTCCTGTGGTGTTATTCATGTAACGGATTTTACAATAAAGAGATTCATCACTACCTCGGTGTGCAACCATCCATTCCTTTTATTCACGCAAGACAGCCCAAGAATTTACAGGAACTGGAGGCTTTTTTCCAAGAGGAATGGACAGCTTTACCATCTAAGAAGATAAAGAGCCTCATCCACAAATACCACAAAAGACTTTAAGCTGTCATTGATGTTAAAGGGGGCAATACACGGAAATAAGAACTGGGGTATGTAAACTTTTGATCAGGGTCATTTGGGTAGTTTCTGAGTCCAATTGAGAGAGAGCGGTGAAGGATTCACATATTGCGTTTTTTATGATAATCACATAAGGAAAGACTGTTAACTCATTTGGCATATTTTGTATTTTTTTGTTTATTATTTTAATATTGATATTCATCGTTGCACATTTGGTGATCTTTTTTTAAACTTATCTCAGCAACTTTATAGGATATTTCATAGAGTTTATATTATGCACTAGCACTTTATAGATATTGCACATTGAATTGGTTTAACACATATATATGTATGTACACATGCAAACGTTGAACAATTGGTTTAAACACATATGTTGGAAGGCCAGCATGGTGGCCTGAATTTATGGGAGGAGCTCGGCGGCTATATAGCCAGCCCACTCCTCCACAAGCCTTGTCGGTATTCCTGTGCGCACCACATGGTTTCCGGCGCAACGTCATACGTCATTTCAGCGCGACCCATCAGCAGCGCGGCACAATTTGAAGCACTCTCGTCCCGGGGGTTCAGCGCCGTACGCACGCCTGGCTCGGCCACCACAGGTAGGCTCCGCTTCTCATCCTGTTGCATAGATGCCATGTCGGAGATTTTGCTCTTAAACCAGCAAAATCTCCCCTTAGACCCCCGCACAGCCGGTCGTTCTTGTGCCAGTGTTCACCCGGCGTCACAATCCCACTCACGGCCGCACCTCGCCGCACTATCGGGCATCCGGTACTTCTACCGTTGCACCCGCACCGCCCCCCCTCACCCCACTATTATTACCTTCGTTCCGTCAGACGCTGCCTCAGGTCCGAGGTCCGAGTCCAGGCTGCATCCGTGCACCGACTCGCACCAGCGCGCTCCACTCCCCTTGACAATCGCACCCACAGTGCACCAGCAATCCCACTTTTCACAGTCTGTGTCAAAAGTAAGGGTCAGCTGCTCAGTGCTATACTGCCAAATCCCTCGAATTGAAAAATATACAAAGAATTTCTGCGCTACTAAACAAAACACACAAGCAGCTGCACAACCAATGGACAAAGGTGAAAAACAGAACAAAAAACAAAAAATGCAGCGCTAAACAAAAGTGAAAATTAAAAACACCCAGTGTGATAAAAAATAATGTCCAATTAAGTGACAAAAATTCATGTGAATGGTGAAAAAGTCTCTAATAAATAAAGCGATTCTTGAACAGTTGTGTATGGAATCTGCAATCTTGGAAAAGAAGTGTAGATAACCACCACCAATATGTGGAAGGCTTACCGGAACAAATGAACCCAAACAAACATACGTTTGAAGGGTCACATCAGGCTTTTAGATGTATGTCTCCTCCTGCGCTGATCCTATGTAGGTAAATCCTCAGGACAATGCTCTCAGCAATAGTGATAGAGGTGAATGGAAAAAATGGCTCAAATGGTGGTAAACCAGGATGCCGATCAGATAAATATATGGGAGAAAAGAGAAGGGCACATGGCATAATATCGTCTAAAAATCAAACTTTAATGTAGCCAAATACACTTACATCAAGATGGTTTAAACAAACGCTTGTACAACAGTGGCAGCAGTGGAATCTCCCAGTCGCTACCGCAAAAACGCAACGATTCATGTCTCTGTCATGGGTCATTTCGGCCACTGATTTAGCAGGGACACAGCTGTTCGAGTTTTACGCGCATTCTCGGCAGCAGCCTCGCCCTAAACTCGCACCAGTCCTGCACGGCCCCATTTCAGTACATGCTCCAGAGCTCGGTAGTTTAGCCGCATAGCAAACGCACCGATTCGTGTCTCTGTCATGGGACATTTCTGTCACTCACTTTCACCATCGTTACCGCATCCGGTTCGCTCAATTAGGTACAGTCAAATCAGTCAGTACCAGGGATGAGCCGAACACCCCCCTGTTCGGATCGCACCAAAACCTGCGGACAGACAAAATGTTTGTGTAAACTTTAGAACCCTATTAAATACAATGGACTCGAACGTTCGAAATCTAAAGTGTTAATTATAAAGGCTAATATGCAAGTTATTGTCCTAAAAAGTGTTTGGGGACCCGGGTCCTGCCCCAGGGGACATGTATCAATGCAAAAAATTTTTTTAAAAACGGCAGTTTTTTCGGCAGCAGTGATTTTAATAATGCTTAGAATGAAAAAATAAAAGTGAAATATTCCTTTAAATTTCGTACCTGGGGGGTGTGTATGATATGCATGTGAAGTGGCGCATGTTTCCCGTGCTTAGAACTGTCCCTGCAAAAAATGTAATTTTTGAAAGAAAAAAAGTCTTTTAAAACTGACTTGCGGCTATTAATGAATTGTCGGCTCCCGGCAATACATTCAAAAGTCATTGATAAAAAAAAAAAAAAAAAAGCGTGGGGGTTCCCCAGAATTCAATTACCAGGCCCTTCAGGTCTGGAATGGATATTAAGGGGAACCCTGCCGCAAATTTAATAAAAAATTGACGTGGGGTTCCCCCACATATCCATTCCAGGCCCTTCAGATCTGGCATGGATTTTAAGGGGAACTCCACCCCAAATTTAAAAAAAAAATGGCGTGGAGTCCCCCTAAAAATCCATACCAGACCCCTTATCCGAGCACGCAACCTGGCCGGCCGCAGGGGAAAAGGGGGGGACGAGAGAGCGGCCCCCCCTCCCTCCTGAACCGTACCAGGCCACATGCCCTCAACATGGGGAGGATGTCCCCATGTTGATGGGGACAAGGGCCTCATCCCCACAACCCTTTCCCGGTGGTTGTGGGGGTCTGCGGGCGGGGGGCTTATCGGAATCTGGAAGACCCCTTTAACAAAGGGGACCCCCAGATCCCGGCCCCCCCCATGTGAATTGGTAAGGGGTACATTGTACCCCTACCATTTCACGAAGAAAGCGTAAATTTTTTTAAAAAAAAAAACACACAAACACCTTGAAAAAGTCCTTTATTTAAAAAAAAAAAAAAAACATTCCAGCGGTGAAATCCAGTGTCCCGCGGCGATCCCGATGTCCAGCGCTGTCCTTTATTGGTTGTGCCTGAGCGGACCTGATGGGGAACTCCCTCTCAGTATTTTAAATGTATAGACCCGCCCCTTCTAAAGTTCCCCATCAGGTCCGCTCAGCGGACCAGATGCGGAACATGAGAAGGGGCGGGTCTATACATGTATTGCCAAAGTGAGAGCAGTTCCCCATCAGGTCCGCCCCCTCGGTATGTCGGACCCGCCTACGTCATTGGCTTGAGCGGGGAACTTCCTTCACTATGTAAATTTAAATTACACAGTGAAGGAAGTTCCCCGCTCAAGCCAATGACGTAGGCGGGTCCGACATACCGAGGGAGCGGACCTGATGGGGAACTTTAGAAGGGGCGGGTCTATACATTTAAAATACTGAGAGGGAGTTCCCCATCAGGTCCGCTCAGGCACAACCAATGAAGGACAGCGCTGGACATCGGGATCGCCGCGGGACACTGGATTTCAGCGCTGGAATGTTTTTTTTTTTTTTATTATTTTAAATAAAGGACTTTTTCAAGGTGTTTGTGTGTTTTTTTAAAAAAAATTTTACGCTTTCTTCGTGAAATGGTAGGGGTACAATGTACCCCTTACCAATTCACATAGGGGGGGCCGGGATCTGGGGGTCCCCTTTGTTAAAGGGGTCTTCCAGATTCCGATAAGCCCCCCGCCCGCAGACCCCCACAACCACCGGGCAAGGGTTGTGGGGATGAGGCCCTTGTCCCCATCAACATGGGGACATCCTCCCCATGTTGAGGGCATGTGGCCTGGTACGGTTCAGGAGGGAGGGGGAGCCGCTCTCTTGTCCCCCCCTTTTCCCCTGCGGCCGGCCAGGTTGCGTGCTCGGATAAGGGGTCTGGTATGGATTTTTAGGGGGACTCCACGCCATTTTTTTAAAATTTGGGGTGGAGTTCCCCTTAAAATCCATGCCAGATCTGAAGGGCCTGGAATGGATATTTGGGGGAACCCCACGTCAATTTTTTTTTAAATTTGCGGCGGGGTTCCCCTTAATATCCATTCCAGACCTGAAGGGCCTGGTAATTGAATTCTGGGGAACCCCAACGCTTTTTTTTTTTTTTTATCAATGACTTTTGTATGTATTGCCGGGAGCCGACAATTCATTAATAGCCGCAAGTCAGTTTTAAAAGACTTTTTTTTCTTTCAAAAATGACATTTTTTGCAGGGACAGTTCTAAGCACGGGAAACATGCGCCACTTCACATGCATATCATACACACCCCCCAGGTACGAAATTTAAAGGAATATTTCACTTTTATTTTTTCATTCTAAGCATTATTAAAATCACTGCTCCCGAAAAAACGGCCGTTTTTAAAACTTCTTTTTGCATTGATACATGTCCCCTGGGGCAGGACCCCGGTCCCCAAACACTTTTTAGGACAATAACTTGCATATAAGCCTTTATAATTAGCACTTTAGATTTCTCCCATAGATTTTTCAAATTTGCCGCGAACACCCCAATTTGTTCGCTGTTCGGCGAACGGGCGAACAGGCAATGTTCGAGTCGAACATGAGTTCGACTCGAACTCGAAGCTCATCCCTAGTCAGTACCCCCTCGTCACGTATTATCTATTGTCTCTCCTCCAGATCAGTCAAATCCAGGTCCATCCTGCACTAGGTTGGACGTCATTTCTACAGGTAAAAAAAAAAAGAAAAAAAGAAAGTGAAAAAAAAAATCCCCCATAGAAACAGAAACAACCCTGATTGTCGTGTCATCCCTTACAGGTTCCGGTCACCAGCCCAACCTTGAAAGACAGGATATCCTATCCAGGCCCGATTTACTCAGAGCCATGTCTCAGGCCGGCAGTGAAGATCTCACCGCCCCTCCTTCACCTTCTTCCGCCTCAGAGAGCGGCAGCACACGTTCTCTCAGGGGATGGACCACCCCCAAGTTGACCGCAGAACTGAGACGCCGGCAGGTGCCCTTCCCGGCCACAGCCAGGAAGGCAGAGCTCTTTAGGCTCCTATTTCCGCCACCAGCCTCAACCGACCTCCCCATGCCAGCTTCACCTGGACCAAGCACACAGCAGGCATCTCTGCACTCCATTGCCGCTGCCGTCGCTCAACTCCACACCTTGGTAGCATCCTTGTCTACCTCAGTCACAGCCATGCAGGCCAGAGTGACGCTCCTGGAGGTCCACCCACTGACCGTCACTCCTGACCTACCCGTAGTCCAGCTCCCGACACCCCCTCCGGCTATCCCAACAGGCAAGTGCCCCGTTGTCCTCCCAGCACATTTGGTCCCAGCCAGCATTAGGACGGACATCCTGGATGGCAAGGACATTAACCTCGCCTCCCTACTCATCGCAGTCCACGATGTAGTGGAAAACAAGGCCTACACATGGGGAGACGTTTTAGTGGTCCTCAAGGCCAAAGACCCGAGACTGAATCTCAAATTGTCAGTACCAGAATTTGCGCTGGCTTTCGGGACTCTCAGGGATGTCCTATGCTCGGCCTCCCCCAACAGACGGGAAGAGTTGGACCTATATCTCCACACTTTGGTGGATCTAGGTTACAAATACGGAGGATTTTCGTTTTACGACTATCACCGCTCCTTCTCAGCCAAAGCAGCTGCCAGGCTGTTACAGTTCCAAACAGCCACAGACTGGAGTCTCATGGATACCGAGCTGTTCTGCCGCCACTTCGCTGGCCTACGCTCACCTCTATGCACGAACTGCCAGTCCTCTACCCATACTGCCACTTGGTGCTCCAACACCACCAACGTTCGCCCCCACGAAGTCCCCTCCACCTCAAGGGCAGATCTAGGCTTACCGGCCTCCCAGCAGACGACCCAGGTGGACAAATTCTGACCCCAAATACTGACAGCAGGGGGAGCAGCCATCTGCAATAATTTCAACTTCGGATCCTGCAACTTTAGCCAATGTCGCCTGCTTCATGTTTGACTTGTATGCCACAGGGCACACCCCAAAACCCTATGCCAGATCAAGCAACAGAGAAAATCTTGACTAGGCCAAGTAAACATTCTGTGGCTGGAGCACTACCTCACTTCACACCCCACCCCCTCTCTCACCACCTTCCTCGTCCAAGGGTTCACAACCGGCTTCCACACAGGCCTCATCTCCCTACCCCACACGTCTCACGAATGTAAGAATCTGCGTTCAGCCGCCACAGACGAACAGGCCATAGATCAGCTGTTGCTCACCGAGCTGGAGCGAGGCTTTGTCATAGGCCCCTTTACTCAGCCCCCTTTCAACACCTGGAGAGTCAGCCCTATTGGGCTTGTCAAGGGCAAGTTCTCAAATAAAGTTCGTTTGGTGTACGACCTGTCTGCGCCTCATTCTTTCCCCATCCCCAGCCTGAATTCCTTAATCACCTCGGAAGAGTTCTCCCTTAAGTACACCTCCGTAGACATGGCAATCCAAGCCATAATCAAAACCGGCACAGGCGCCTGGCTCTCCAAAGCCGATATCTCGGACGCCTCTAAGCTCCTACCTATCCATCCATCCCTCTGGTGCTGGCACGGCATTAAATGGAGAGACTCTTACTACTTTGCTACCAAGCTGACTTTCGGCTCCAAGAGTAGCCCCTGGCTCTTCGACACTTTCGCACGGTCTCTCACCTGGATACTGTTGCACCAAGCCCAGTGTCAAGAAGTCATCCACTACTTGGACGACTTTTTGCTGATTGAACAGCCTGATACGCCCCCGAAAGACCTCGACAAGTTAAGAGTCGTCTTCGGAAATCTCAATATTCCCATTGCGGAGCATAAAGTAGACGGTCCAGCACACACGGTCACCTTCCTTGGTATCAATCTGAATACCACCGCCATGCAAGCCAGTCTCCCCCCCCCCCGACAAACTGGCCCGCATTAGATCAGTACTCCAAACTTTCACCCGCACACGGGGGTGTACTTAAAAACAGTTGCAATCCCTTCTGGGAATGCTTAATTTTGCAATAAGGATCATCCCCCAGGGACGGTCCTTCGTCTCACGTCTCCTAGTTTTTCTTTCCCAGTCACAGGATCCTGATCAGATCCTTAATCTAGACACCGCAGCAGTAGCGGACTTGCTGATGTGGGAAGAGTTCCTCACCAGTTGGAACGGGATATCCATGTTCATACCCACGATGTCTCCCCTCTCCCCGCAGGTAATCACAGACGCTGCAGCCTCCACAGGCTTCGCGGCAATTTTTGGCCACCACTGGTTCGCAGGATCATGGCCGGCAGAGATACTAGCAATCCCAGGCTTTACTCAGACTTCCTCCCTGTTTGAGTTATACCTGGTGGTAGCAGCCGCCCGATTATGGGGCCACAATTGGACAGGACAAACCGTAGGCTTCACCACTGACAACCAGGCCACTGCCGACATTATCAACAAAGGCAAGTCCAAGTCGCTCACAACAATGTCCTTCCTACGCAGGCTGGTACAACTCTCGTTACAACATCAGTTCAATGTTCACTGCACCTACCTCCCAGGCAAGTATAATCTTGCCGCAGATGCTCTGTCCCGCTTTAATTATACATCCTTTTTTCAGCAGAGACCCGGAGCCGACCAGACCTCAGCCCCTATCCCTCCTTGGTCTGAGCTGACCCAGGACTAGGACACCACCTACAGCAAGCACCACACCTCATCAATCAGTCCCTGTCTTACAACACCTTAAAAGCCTACCGTGCAGCCTGGGACATTTTCAGCAAGTTTCTGGCACCCCGCTCCGACAATACGGCCGTAGACGTCAAGCACATACTGGCCTTTATCTCGTACTGCCATAATAGCTTGGCCTTATCCCACAACACCATCTGTCTGTACTTAGCAGGCGTTCAGCACTTTATGGCCTTTCAAGATCCTGCAAAACCCTCGTTATTCACATCCCACGCAGTCAGAGCCGTCCTACGCGGAGTCCAGAAACAACAACCCATTGTCAACCCCAAACGTCTACCTATAACCGGTGCCATCTTTAGGGACATGTCCAACATCCTCGCCACATCTCCGTTTGGCCTCCTCCCTAGCTTGATCATACAAGCGGCCATCTATTTAGCCTATTATGGATTTCTACGGCCAAGCGAGTTCACCAACAATAGTCCCACCGGCCAAGTCTTGCGCAGACGTTACTTAGTTCGCCATCCAACTCACTTCACACTCCACCTTGCAGTGTCCAAAACTCAACAGTTGGGCGCCGGCGTGGATATCTGCATATATAGAACAAACAATGCCTGGTGCCCAGTAGCCATATTGGATCGCCTACTATCATACCTACCAGCACAAACAGACTCTACTCCCCTACTCCCTTTCCCGACCAAACCTTTGAGCATCTGCCAGTTCGTCAAGCACGTGAGGATCCTTCTACGAACTCTACATCTCGACCCAGCTCAGTATACAGCTCACTCTTTCCGTATTGGGGCAGCCTCGGCCGCCTCCCATCATGGGGTGCCAGATCATGTCATCAAGAAGCTAGGCAGATGGAAGTCCGCCTGCTTCGCCTGGTACCTTCCTAACCCTCAGCTGGAGATCGCACAGGCTTTTTCCAAACTTGCTCAATAAACAATCCAAATAAAGTGATATCCCTACCTGAATGTTTTTGCCCCCTTATTTTGGCATACCGTCCGTTAGGCCAGGGCACACTTCAGGTATGTCTATGTTGTAAGTCCACGTCAATTGTGACAGCAGGAAGGTAAAGTCACCTGGTTGCATCCAGGGGGGTAGATATATTTCGCCCAGATTCAGGCTTTACGCCGACTTATACAACTAGGCGGAGAGTTGTATAAGCCCAGCTGGGGCTAGTGGGCTCATGGATGACTCATACCTCTAGGGAGAGGGCTGGGCGTCGTGCAGGCAGGGAGTTGATGAGACCAGCTGAAGCCTGTCAGTTCGTTTAAGGCCTCTATAAAAACTCCCAGATTCATTAGGTGTTGGCTCATGCCTGGAACCAGACCTGTGTGGACTGTCTAGGGAGAGTGAACCCCTGTGCGGTGAGACAAAGCCTGTGTGGCTATTTGCTTGGACATTTAAAACCAGGGACTTAGGGACTAGGACAGCACTAGGCTGATCCCAGTTGTTAGTTAGGAAACCTGTATGTTTAGTTAGAGGTCAAGTTGACCAGGATTTATTTTGTTTATGTTTCTTTTGCTTTGCTGTGTTTTGTCACTGTAAATAGAAAATAAACCGCACCTTTTTGATTTTGAAAACCACAACCTCCGTTTGCTGGGCCTGTTTTTGTGTGGGAGCCCATCCCGGGGGTCACCCACACCCGCTGCCGAGCTAACCCCCTCACAGTTGGTGGAGAACCAGTGGCAGTTTTTTTTTAAGCCAGCATGGAGGAGATACTGAAACAGCTGGCTCTAGCAAATGCCAATCAACAGCAGACAAATGCAGGTTTGCAAAAGAGCCTTGCAGCTCATCAACAGAGCCTTGCAGCTCATCAACAGAGCCTTGCAGCCCAGCAGCAAGCTCATCAACAGAGCCTTGCAGCCCAGCAGCAAGCTCATCAACAGAGCCTTGCAGCCCAGCAGCAGACAAACGCAACTTTGCAACAGAGTCTGGAGGCTCAGCAACAAGCCCAGCAGCAATCTGAGGCCCGCTTCATAGACCTGTTGCAGAAGCAAGAGCAGAGACTACAACAACAGATGGAAGCAGTAATGCAGCAACGTCCGCAGACCAGTGAGGAAAGCCGTCCCACTAATACCGCGTCCTTTGGGGTCAGTCGTTTATTGACAAAAATGACTGGAGAGGATGATCCAGAGGTATTTTTGACCACATTTGAAAGGACTGCTGAAAGAGAAAAGTGGCCTGAGGAGCAGTGGGCTGGACTGGTGGCTCCTCTGTTAACTGGTGAATCGCAGAAAGCTTACTATGACCTAGAGCCTAACCAAGCAAAAGACTATGTGATGCTAAAAGCTGAAATATTGGCAAGGCTGGGTGTCACCCAGGCTGTCCGGGCTCAGCGTGTGCATAACTGGACTTTCCAGCTTGGAAAACCCCCCAGGTCTCAAATGTATGATCTCATTCACCTGAGCAGAAAGTGGCTACAGCCAAAGACTTTGTCCGCACCAAAGATTGTGGAACGTGTTGTAATGGATCGGTTTTTGAGAGCTCTTCCTACTGCCATCCAAAAGTGGGTAAGCCATGGAGACCCAGAGACGGCCGATGGTCTTGTGGATCGTGTGGAGAAATACTTGGCTACAGAGAACCTGACGGCCTCTTCCAGAGACACTCGGACTTTCCACCCTAAGACCAGACCATCCCCAGGGGCGGATAAGAGGATTCCAAGGGGTGAGGGTGGAGAGAGTGAGAGGGTGGGAGCTCTACCCCAAGTTTAGCGAGAACAGCCTGGGAAATCAGCGGCTCAAGAGGCGGCAAGAAGGATCGTTTGCTACCGCTGCCGGCAAGCGGGACATATTGCAGCCAATTGCCCGGTTGTGGAGGAACCCATGCAGTGTGACTTTCTGACGGGCAGACGTCAGTCGCTGTGTGCGACAGTCGCATGCACTGCCATTCGAGGAACTGAGAAACATTTATGCAAAATGTGTGTTAATGGTAGAAATGTTGTGGTATTGCTGGATTCAGGTAGCCTTGTGACCCTGATAAAGGCTGAGTTAGTTAAAACAGAGGTCTCTGGGAATAGCAAGGTAGCTGTTATTTGTGTGCATGGGGACACCCGAGAGTATCCAGTGACTACAGTGTGTTTCGAGACCCCCAAAGGTACCCTCTCTCATCCAGTGGGCTTAGTATCTCAGTTACCGCATGACGCCATTGTGGGAAGGGATTTTCCGAAGTTCTGGGAACTGTGGGATGATCCTGAGCCCTTCACTGGTGCCCCTATGTACCAGGAATGTGATAGCCAAAACTCCCCTGAGAGTGGTGAGGACTCTCCGGAATTTCCCTTATCAGTATTGGCAGGGGAGACTCAAGAAACTGGAGAGGAGCCCACCTCCTCAGACGAAAACCTACCGTCTGTGGAGTTTTCTGATCTTGAGGTTCACAGGGAAAACTTTGCCACAGAACAGTTGAAAGACCCCGCCCTAATAAAGGCACGGGAAAACGTAGTGAAAATAGATGGCGAGTTAGTGAACCCAGATAATACCTGCACTTACCCATACTTCAGCGTAGAGAAGGACCTACTGTATCGGGTGGCAAAAAGGGCAGAAGAAACCGTTGAGCAGCTTGTGGTGCCCAAACCTTACAGGAAGTTGGTGTTGGAGTTGGCCCATGGGCACATTCTTGGAGGTCATCTGGGGACAGAGAAAACCCGAGAGAGGGTATTACAGAGATTCTATTGGCCGGGGGTGATGAAGGACGTAGAAAATTATTGTTCCTCCTGCCCTGTGTGTCAGAGGTCGGCCCCGATGCCACATTTCCGTAGCCCGCTGGTCCCTCTACCCATCATTGAGGTCCCGTTTGAGAGGATCGCCATGGATTTGGTAGGTCCTATAATCAAGTCCGCTAGGGGGCACCAGTACATATTAGTTATAATGGACTATGCCACCCGTTATCCAGAAGCGATCCCTCTCCGAAATACCTCGGCCAAAACCATAGCCAAAGAGCTATCTCTTGTGTTTAGCCGGGTGGGTATTTGTAAAGAACTGCTTACGGACCAAGGTACACCCTTTATGTCCCGGGTTATGAAGGAGCTGTGTAAATTATTCAAAGTGACGCAATTACGTACATCTGTGTATCACCCCCAAACCGATGGGCTGGTTGAAAGATTCAACAAAACCCTAAAACAAATGTTGAAGAAAGTGGTGGATAGAGATGGAAAGGATTGGGACTGTCTACTTCCTTATCTGATGTTTGCTATTAGGGAGGTGCCCCAATCCTCTACGGGATTCTCCCCCTTTGAGTTACTGTATGGGAGACACCCAAGAGGGCTGTTGGATATTGCCAAGGAAACTTGGGAAAGTGAGAGTTCTCCCCACAGGAGTGTGATTGAGCATGTCGCCCTGATGCAAGACCGAATTGCACAGGTAATGCCCATCGTGAAGGAACATTTTGCCCAAGCGCAGTTAGCACAGCAGAGAGTGTACAACCGTGGAGCCAAGACCCGTACCTTTTCCCCGGGGGATAGGATACTGGTACTTGTCCCTACGGTTGAAAGTAAATTCCTTGCCAAATGGCAAGGCCCCTACGAGATAATGGAAAAAGTGAGCGAAGTGAATTACAAGGTCAGACAACCAGGAAGGCGAAAGCCCGAACAGATCTATCACGTTAATCTGTTGAAAGCCTGGAGGGATAGAGAGTCCCTAGTCGCAGACACTTGGTCACCAGCTCAAACTGGTTGCGTGATTCCTGAGGTTGGAATAGCAGCCACCTTGTCACAACCCCAACAACAGGAGGTTAAGGAGTTTGTGCTTCGCAACAAGGAGGTATTCTCTGAGCTGCCGGGACAAACATCTGGGGTAGAGCATGACATCATTACCCCGCCCGGTGAAAGGGTGAAGTTAAAACCCTATCGGATCCCAGAGGCCCGACGGGAGGCAATACGGGAGGAAGTACAGAAAATGCTGAACTTAGGGGTGATAGAGGAGTCCCAAAGTGATTGGTCTAGTCCCATCGTGTTGGTGCCTAAACCGGATGGGAGCTGGCGATTTTGTAACGATTTTCGTCAGTTGAACAAAGTTACAAAATTTGACACCTACCCCATGCCACGTATAGATGAGTTGATCGACCGGCTGGGAACAGCCCGATACATGACGACTCTTGACCTCACAAAAGGGTATTGGCAAATCCCCCTGGCCAAGTCGGCCAAAGAGAAAACCGCATTTGTAACCCCAGACGGGGCGTTCCAATATAAAAGAATGCCGTTCGGGTTACAGAATGCGCCGGCCACATTCCAGCGGAAAATGGACCAGATGCTGAGGCCCCATCGGAAGTATGCTGCGGCTTACCTGGATGACGTAATTGTCCATAGCACAGATTGGGCCTCACATCTGCCAAAAGTGCAAGCAGTCCTGGACTCTGTTCGGGAAGCGGGGTTTACGGCTAACCCCAAGAAGTGTACCATTGGGCAGGAGGAGGCCAAATATCTTGGGTACACCATTGGGAGGGGAGTAATAAAACCCCAACTCAACAAAGTCGAGGCCATCCAGAGTTGGCCACGTCCCAACAGCAAGAAGCAGGTACGAGCCTTTCTGGGAATCGCTGGGTATTATCGGCGATTCATTCCCCACTTTGCTTCTAAGGCTGTGCCCCTAACCAACCTGACGAAGGGGAAAGGGTCGGTCATGATTAAATGGACCCCCGAGGCTGAGGCAGCATTTCAATTCTTGAAACAAGCCTTATGTAGCCAGCCAGTGTTGTACTCACCCGACTTCTCTAAAGACTTTGTCGTACAAAGTGATGCGTCAGATGTGGGGTTAGGAGCAGTATTGTCCCAGGTCTGGAACGGGGAAGAGCACCCAGTCATTTACCTCAGCAGGAAGTTGAAGTCCCATGAGGTAAATTACGCCACCGTTGAAAAGGAGTGTTTAGCGGTGAAGTGGGCTCTAGATTCCCTTCGGTACTACCTGCTAGGTAGGCACTTTGACATGGTTACGGATCACGCTCCGTTAAAGTGGATGGCTCAAAACAAGGAAACAAATAGAAGAGTGAATAGGTGGTTCCTGGCCCTCCAGGAATTCAACTTCACAGTAAAGCATCGCCCTGGCGTTCAAATGGGGAATGTGGATGCTTTGTCTCGAGTACATGAATGCCTGATTGCTGGTGTTCCAACCCCGAGGTTAAAACAAGAGGGGGGGTATGTGACAGCAGGAAGGTAAAGTCACCTGGTTGCATCCAGGGGGGTAGATATATTTCGCCCAGATTCAGGCTTTACGCCGACTTATACAACTAGGTGGAGAGTTGTATAAGCCCAGCTAAGGCTAGTGGGCTCATGGATGACTCATACCTCTAGGGAGAGTGCTGGGCGTCGTGCAGACAGGGAGTTGATGAGACCATCTGAAGCTTGTCAGCTCATTTAGGCCTCTATAAGAACTCCCAGCTTCATTAGGGGTTAGCTCATGCCTGGAACCAGACCTGTGTGGACTGTCTAGGGAGAGTGAACCCCTGTGCGGTGAGACAAAGCCTGTGTGGCTATTTGCTTGGACATTTAAAACCAGGGACTTAGGGACTAGGACAGCCCTAGGCTGATCCCAGTTGTTAGTTAGGAAACCTGTATGTTTAGTCAGAGGTCAACTTGACCAGGATTTATTTTGTTTATGTTTCTTTTGCTTTGCTGTGTTTTGTCACTGTAAATAGAAAATAAACCGCACCTTTTTGATTTTGAAAACCACAACCTCCGTTTGCTGGGCCTGTTTTGTGTGGGGAGCCCATCCCGGGGGTCACACACACCCGCTGCCGAGCTAACCCCCTCACAGTATGTATGTGTATGCAGTGTGCATGTAAGTTGCATGTATGTATGTATGTGTATGTATGTTGTATGCAGTGCGTATGTGTTTGCAGTGTATATGTATGTTGTATGTATGTGTGTGTATGTTGTATGCAGTGCCCATGTATGTTGCATGTATGTGTATGCATGTATATTTTTGTATGCAGTGTGTATGTATTTGTATGTGTATGCAGTGTGTATATGTAGCGCTACCCCCGTAGGAGCCGCTGGTTTTAATTTGGGCCTGCCGTTATCTTACTGTTCCGTATGCTCGTCTCAGGGGTTCTCCTTGAAGAGTTGTCCAGAAGAAGTTTGCACCAACACAAAGTCTCTTTCAAGGGTTTTATTGAACAAAGTTTCAACAGAGGGGGTTGAAGGGATGGGGAGGACTCAGGTACCTTAGTTGCAGATCACAGGAACTTTTCTAGGTCCAGAGGAACAACTGCCTCCACGCTGGATTCAGCAAACACCGGATAGGCCCAATCTCACTGGCCTAGCAGCCGATGCGTAGCTCAATCACATATAGTCTCTGCCACAGACTTAGTGAGAATAGAACAGTCTCTGCCACAGACTTGGTGTAACCCTTCCCTGGGTTACCTTCTGAATAAGAACACAGCTCTCAGTGCCAGGATCTTCCAGCCGTTCCGGCAGCACTGTGAGGTAGATTATGATCCAGATGCATCCTCCAATTGAGTCCTCAATTGCTTGGTCCATTCCAGCAGGCAAGGCGACACAGGATCATCCCCGGATTAGTAGCCCCCCCCAGAAACTTCTGGGGCCTACAATTCAGTAACGAAGCCTCAGGCCAAAGTAGCCCCGAGGCGGAAACTGCCAGCACTTCCCTGAGGCCATGAGGGCCCTCAGGTCGGGATCGGGCGGGTGGTGTCCACCACCCACAAATGACAACCCCCAACTCTCCTCCAATTGCAATGGCGTCTGTCACTTAAGTACCCTCTCCCAGCATGCACAGCGGGTAAACCACGCCCCCTGGGCTGCTGCTGGGAAAGAGATACCCAATACGTCCAGCCTGTTGCCTGTCCAACCCTGACCAGTGGTGACAGCGACAGCCACTGTCAGGAGGGAAATCATGCAACCAACCAAACTGAAACAGTGCCATAATTTAAATGAACCATCTCTCTGGGCTAAACTAATGCCCAGACAACTAAATTTCAAATATAGCGCCCACTCATTGGGAGCAGGGCGCTACATATATATGTGCTTTGAATGCTCTCTTAAACTATGTACATTAAACACACCTGACCCTCACACCTCATCCCTGCACTGTGTGTACATTACCCAATTTGAACCTCTGTACTAAGTTTAGTGTTAGTAAATACAATGTACTTCTGACTATTGCATTCTGTACATAGGGTGATGTTTTAAGCCCCTCCCACTGTTAGTGTAATTTTGTCACACCCACCATTCTCTGTGGCATATTAAGCTATTAGCCCCGCCCCCTACTCTGCCCCCATTCTCAGAAAATCAGGTTTTCAAAAGTTACCAGGTATGCTAGTTCCCCATCAGGTCTACTCACTCCTTGTGATTTACAGCAGACAGTGAGACAATTCTATAGCCAATAGCAGGCTGTCATCAGGCTCTGCCTACCCAGCTACAAAATTTCTCAGCTGCTGCTCTGTCTGTGTGATATCTGCAATGAGGATGGAGTGTCTAGATCAGGGGTGCCCAACCAGTGGCCCGGGGGCCACATGTGGACCGCGGAGCCCTCTGATGTGGCTCGCGACCACCTGCTCTGGGATGGATCAGAATAGAATACTGTTATTAAAGGTAATTTTATTACTAAAATCACAGTGTATATATGGGCATATCTCTTCTGCAGTGGTTACTGAGCTGCTTTCAAACTGATCCGCAGGTGCAGACCAGTGCACCTGCGGGTTACTTGCACTGAGCCATAGACATCTTTTATTACCTGAGAGTTTGGTGAGCTTTCTGAAAGTGTAACAAACCTGCAGAATATAATATAAGTCTATAAGACATCCCGTCCACCTGCTCTGCTCATTGTGGGCCGCGACCGGTTACCAAGTCACTTAAGTGGCCCTTACTCTTCAAAAGGTTGGGCACCCCTCGTCTAGATGGACACTCTGGCATCAGTGTACTTCTGCATGTGGTCCTTGCCCCAAATTCAATCCTCGTTTCCAACAGGTACATGAATCTTTCAACCAAAGCAACATTTGTTGTGCAGAGGTATGACATGTCATAAACTTTCTTTATGAATTCCCCTGACTGTATTTACTTATACTGTATGTTTTTGTGGTGTTGATAAAAAATGATGGCCCAATATTAGCTGATAAGCCTGAGCTGACACCCAGAATACTTGATTTGTCTTGACTGGGCTGTTTTTTATTCCATTGTGAGTGACTTTTATATGCACCGGACCCCATAAATAGCAAGGGTAGACCCAAAAATAACAACTTGATCCAACCAAAAAAAAGCCCAAGAAAGCCACAACCTAATATCTCTGTTCTACAATCAGAGATGTCTGGCTGCCCGTTCTGAAGGGCTGGGTATTATGATTCCACAGCACCCTCCCTCACTGGGATGTAAACTTATGAAAACAAAAACTTGCATGTCTGCTTTCAGCTAACTTTTTTTTCATGATGATGGTCAAGTTATGCCGTCACGTTCAACCAACCTCTTAGAATGAGCCCATACTTTATTCGTAGTTGGCAAATCTATAGGTTCACTTCATAGAAAGTAGGCTTGTGCAATTCGTTTCGTAACGAATCGAAATTCGTCCGAATTTAGCAACTTTCGGACATTTGGAAGCATTCGAATTTCCGAACAGAGCAATTACGAATAAAACCGAATCCGAAATAAATTATACCGCAAAATAGCGAATGCCCGAAGGTCTTCGGCATAATTCGTTATGAAAAAAGTTACGAATGTACGAATCCATTCGAAGCACAATAACACTCACTCTGCTCTCTGCTTCTCCCTCACCATGCTGAACTCCCTCTCAAAATGGTGTACAGGGGGCGGAGGCTATAGCCGCATGAAAAAACGAAAGTAAAATACGAGATTTCGAATCCATTCAAAGCACAATAACACTCACTCTGCTCTTCTCTCTGCTTCTCCCTCACCGTGCTGAACCCTCTCAAAATGGTGTACAGGGGCGGAGCCTATAGCCGCATGTAAAAAACTAAAGTAAAATACGAGATTTCGAATCGTTACAAATAACCGCTATGTATTTAGAAAAGTACAAATCCATTCGAAGCACATTAGGCATAATAGGCAGCGTCGTTGTGATAGAGACACGGAAAATTACGAATCAACGAACCCAAAAAAAGTTACGAAAGTAGGAGTTGTGTCCAGAATCAACGAAAAACAACGTACTCTACCGAAAGTACGAATTATAAAGCAACAAAAAATTCAACGAAAAATGTCGCTTGCAAAAATACGAATGAGTCCGAACACGAAAAATCCCGTCTAGCAAAATTACGAATGATTACGAATCAACAGGACCGGAAAGAAACGAACCGAAACGGAACAAATTTTTCCGTTGTGCACAAGCCTAATAGAAAGCTTGTTCTTGACTTGGTTCAACTTGTCTCCCCCAAATCCACTTGCACAGCCCCCAGATGGTTCCACATAAGACTCAATGTTCAGATAATGTCTAAATCTACAATCTCATACTAGATAATCAAGTGTAGTATCTGTTCTTTCAGTTTTCGGGAGGGAGAATGCTGTTGCCTCTTGTTGAGTGGAGGTGCTGGCGAGTGTCCCCTCTGATATAATTAAGTAAGAAATGGTGAGAATGGTGGGAGGGCCTTTTTCCTCCCTGTTGAATCTGGCCTGGTGTACTGGGCTTGTCCCCGGTTGAAGTCAAGGCTCTCCCTAAGCTGTCTAAGTTCTGATGGCTTCCTGGTAGGGATGGGGCTGCATTTTTCTGGCAGAGGGCCAGGCTGTGAAGGAAGTTGAGCTTGGAAGTTCTTTGGTTTCATTTGTGAAGGAAGCCCGTGGTGTATGTGCCCCTGGGGTGGCAGTCCAGGGGTGCCGTAATTCTCACAGGTGGGAATGCTCATCTTGAGTTTTTGGCACCAAGGTCACACACTTTTTTCACACCTGCCTTTAGGGCTAAGCCATTTGGCCAGGACTAGAGGAATTTTTTACTCCTGGCCGAAGGGCCTGCCATGGTATTGCACTATGGCACATGCACTTATCCACTGCCCCCTTCCCTTTTTTATACGTGTGTTTGTCACTGCACTTTTTCCACAGCACGTATTCACTTTCTCACCTCCTGATCAGTAGGGTGTAGGTCCTTGGGCCTGCCCTGAAAGTCTTGGGGGGGGGCACGTGGCCTTCTGGTCAGGTTCTCCATCTCCCTTTGGGGGAGCCCCACTTAGCACTTGGTTGGTCTGTTTCGGCAGGCCTCCCAGAGAACGGGGTCCACCTGATTTCAGCCAGGTGGGCCAGTGAGTACTCCAGTCCCTTTCAGGAACTGTGTGCCCCGGGGGATCAGGACAAGGGTCCTTTCTCTTCAGAGGAGGACCATGTGTACACCCTGTGCACTTTTTTGTGTGCACACTTTTTTTTGCACTGGGTGTTAAGTTTTCAAGTATGTTTCACTACACCATGCTACTTTTTCTTCCTTTTTTTTTGTTTTTCCAACTCCACCACTGCATTCTGTATTTATTTCCCTTTCCTCAGACAAACATGGATCTTGCCAATAATTTTCATTCTGCAAATTCCTTTGTTGCATGGCCGACCCATTTGCTTTAATACTTCAAGTCACTGAATATCAAATACTGTACATGCCAGTAAGGTTAGAGTAAAATTGAGGCTGGCACATCCACCAGTGCATTAATACGTGTTGTGTTTTGGGAAGCCCATAACCATTTTTTCCCAAGCCCTGTGCATTGTGATGTACTGCAGTGCGATTGTGTTGTATGCTACTGTATATTTTGTATCTCCAACATGTCCCACATCATTATTTGGTAACCTGTTCTTTCCCCACTATTCCTGACCCACGTTTCAAAATAATTAATGGCTTGCTCTCCATCTAATCTTTTATATTTACGGCTTTCTTAGTCACCTACTGAGGACAAGCAAACAGGTCAGATGCCTATGTGATCTAGGCCAGGGGCTTGCAACAGGTCAACTGCGGCCATGTGGTGGAAAGATGTAACCCCCCTGTCGTGGGCATTAATAGCATCAGACACCTAGGGCCTGACATCTCTTGCCTTGTGCCCTGGGTGCTCACACTGCTGCTGTATATGTTTTCTGGTGTTGGTGCCAGCGGAGGAACTTAAGATAAGTGATGGCTGGTGTGTGCATGTTATTCTGTGTGCATGAGTATTAGAGTGTATGTATAAAGATATAAGAAAAATGTGGCCAAGGGTGTGTGTTGTCACAATGCCTCATGGAGGTCATGCTGTGCTATAAATTAAGTAGGGGGGAAATTAATCATAGGGTGTGCTTTGCACTATGGTATTTATATTCCTGACCCCTGCACTCTAGTCACTAGGTTGTACTTTACTTTGAGTCCTGACCCCTGCATAAGAAGGACAGCCCCCCATCATGCCACTTCTCCCCAGGACCGCTCCCCACTAGTAGGAGTGGGAACAAGTAACTGAAAAGATTAGAGGGACAACCAGTCATGCCAGTAGAGGAACTTAGGATAAGCGATGGCTGGTGTATTTCTACGTAAAGGAAATGTGTGTGCGCCTTGTCAAAGTGCCTTAAAGGGAGTACTGCTGTGCTATGAATAAAGGGTTGTAATGAATCAAGAGAGATGCTGTGCAATAGGGTGTATAAACTCCTGACTCCTGCAATCTGTTCACTGGGCTGCAAGTTACTTTTACACCGCTTGTACTTAGCACACTCATGGCCCCTGGCCTCTGTACCCTTGCATCAGTCTTACGGATGAAAAAAATTACTCTCTGAAGAAACTACCTATAAACGGAAGTGAAAGCCAAATTTTTAATTGAAGCTAAAAGTTTAGATTGGTACAATTACATTTTTATTATTATATTTTTCAAAATTTTCTTCAAACCTTTTTATTGGGGTTTTAGTGGGTTAAGAAAAGAAGAAGAAGAAGAAGAAAAAAAAAAAAAAGGGGAGCACGCTGTACCCTGGGGATCTTTGGTCTCTTCATGTAGATCTCCAAGGTTGCCTACCCCTGGTCTTGGCCAATATGTTCAACACACACACACCTGGCAACTTCATTTTAAGTAGGGTGTCTGAAGGAGTTAAAATTATGAGCTATACCATGCTGCCATTTCACTACATTCTGAAAATTCTGACCTTGCATTCACTTTTTTAAATCATAAAAGTAGACAATGTCCCATTTTGTTTGCGAAAGCACTGTGTATCATTAATAAGATGGTCAAATTTCTCACTGCTGACCTCCTTTGGCATCTTTACAGACACCTCTTGTCTACAGTCAATCTAGTGATAGCTACATGGCATGGATATAATTCTCAGGGCTGGTTACCTTATGATGACAAGGGCAGACTATTGCCTTTATAATGTGGGTTGAAACTGCCACTTGCAATCTCGGCTAAAAGCCTATGTGTCAATGCATCCCATTTGTGAGCTAGAAACCTGATCATTGTCACCCTAAAACTTGAAGTTAATAAAAATATATATTTTTATAAAATGATTAAGCATATTTTGGGTTTACATAAACTTTGACCTCAATCCTTAAACAATGGACCCAACCCTAATGTTAAAGTGGTGTTTCGGCCGAAATTACACTTTTTAAATAAAAATATACAAGCTTAATGTATTCTAGTAAAGTTAGTCTGTAAACGAAGGTCCGTTTTGTTAGGTTATTAAAGCATTTTGAACGTTTATAAACTAGCAGCAGACCGTGGCCATCTTAAGTGTGGGCATCTGAAGCCAGACTGTATTTCTTGATGGATTTCAGCCTTGCAGATCTCGCACATGCTCAGTGCTGCACAAGCAGTGTAATAGGATTCAGGTCAGGTTTCCATAGCAACGGCAGTGTCAGAGGAAGTTGCCGCCCCTTATTTATGCAAACCTCTCTTCCCCTCCTCCCTCCAGGAACCAGTAAATATACTGCATGTACAAGGAATATTATTCAAGATATATATATATATATATATATATATATATATATATATATATATATAAAATGTCTTATTATATATTTATCTTGTTCTGTGTATATATATATATATATATATATATATATATATATATATATATATATATATATATATATATATATATATAATATAAATACACATGCACACACACAGCAGCTACTTTTTTCTGTACAGCTTTTCATTAAAAAAAATAATAATAATCTCAGCAACAAAATTCATTTATGCATCTAGATGTATTGAAGACGACTTTATGAAGTTCAAACTGCGCATATTAATGTTGAAAAATGGGGCTTGTGTTCTGGTGTTATATGGGATGGTGGGAGTATTTCAAAAACTGCTTATTTACTACTTGCACAAACAACTTTCTCTATGTTATATAGATAGTCGCGTTCAAATTGAGTAAATATTCCCCCAGCGCATCGCCCACCCGCCAAATTGTATTGCATCGCCCACCCACCAAAACGCATCGCCCCCAGCACATCGCATTGCCCCCCTGCCAAATTGCATCGCATCGCCCCAGCACATCGCATCGCCCCCCCACCAAATCGCATTGAATCGCCCCCAGCACAGCGCATCGCCCACAGCACATCGAATCGCCCCAGCACATTGCATTGAATTGCATCGCCCACAGCACATCGCATCGGCCCCAGCACATTGCATCGAATCGCCCCCGAGCACAGTGCATCGCATTGCCACCAGCACATCGCATTGAATCGCAGCGCCCCCAGCACAGTACATCGCCCCCAGCACATCGAATCGCAGCGCCCCCAGCACAGCGAATCAAATCGCCCACAGCCCATCGCATCACATGGCCCCCAGCACATCGCATTGAAACGCATCGCCCCAGCACATCTAATTGAATCGCCCCCAACACATCGAATTGAATCGCCCCAGCACATTGCATCACCCCTAGCACATCGAATCGCATAGCCCCCAGCACATCTCATCAAATTGCATCGCCCCAAGCACATCACATCGAATCACATCACACCGCCCCCAGCACATCGAATCGCCCCAGCACATCGCATCGCCCCCAGCACTTTGCATCGAATTGCATCGCCCACAGCACATCGCCCCAGCACTTCGCATCGAAACGCAGCACATCGCATCGCCCCCATCACTGGTGACACTGGTTGGCACTGGCAGGTGTCACTGATTGGCACTGGCAGGTGACATTGGTTAGCACTGGCAGGTGACACTGGTTGGCACTGGTTGACACTGGCAGGTGGCACTGGCAGGCAATGGCAGGTGGCAATGGCAGGTGGCACTGGCAGGCAATGGCGGTTGGCACTGGCAGGCATTGGCAGGTGGCACTGATTGGCACTGGTTGACACGGGCGGATGGCACTGGTTGCCACTGGCAGGTGGCACTGGCAGTTTCACACTGAGCCAATTTGTCAGTTTCAGTTACACTATATGTAACTGAATGCAGAGACCAGCTGTCAGCGTGATGTCGGGGGTGGGTGGGACCCGGGTGGGTGGGACCCGGCTGATTGGGCTGCTTAAGAAAGTGGGCGGGGCCACATACACGTAGCGGCCCACCTAGATCCCATCCCATTGGCTGGTGTTTGATAGCTGCTGGGCTGGGTCACACCCCTGACATCACACTGATTTATTACAGCTCCTCTTTCTGCAATGCATTCAGTTGCAAATCAGTCTCACACACTGAGCACAGAGCCACTCAGTGTGTGAAACGGTCAGTGGAGTGTGGGGAGTAACAATGGCAAAACACGCCTGGTTGCCCTTATTTAAAATGGCGCCGCCTTGCATAGCGTCATTTCCGGTTACAAAATAATGTGATGCTACGGCCCAGGGATGGCTATGCCTCCTGGAATTGATTACAAACATCTCCCAGGAGGCATAGGGGTCTGTGGATGACGCGCTGAGGCCGCGGCCGGAACAAGGAAGTGAATATGTAATTGATAAATAAAACAGTGAGTTTTTAAAATAAAAAATTTATATATGCCAAATTGATATAAGGGGACAGACCTGCAGGGGATGCAGATAACTTGTAAAAGAGGGTGGAACTCCACTTTAACCTAATTCCAAACAATAAGCCCATCTCCCGATATCCATACTTACTTTCTCCTTGACAAAAGAGGCCAGCCATCCTGTGGCAGGATTCACATGAAAACAACCTGTGGCAAAAAAAAAAAAAGTAGCCCCAGATGGTCGGAGTCAAAATGGTTTCATGAACTCCATTTAATGTAACAAGCCACAATATATCTAGAGACAGAATGTTGGGACTTGCATATTAAAAACCTGATAGCTTATTACAAAATGTATATAAAATCTGTAGTTATATTTCACTATACATCATAGTAGTCAATTTTAATAATCAAAAATACATTAACTGGAAAAAAACAAAAAACAAATGAAAAAAAACAAACAGTGTAAGTCCCATGTGATACAGTCCAGTAAAAGACCTCATACTCACAAGACAGTCTACAGAGAGACCGCCTCCTACTGTGGATGTGGAATGGCATTAGCAGATTGAGCCGTAAGGAAATTGGAACACCGGTGAGAGCAAAGTAAGCATGGAGGAGAGAGACCAAGTCACTGCTTGTGTAGTGCAGGACTTCTGTATGATATTGTCCTTGGAAAACAACTTGGCCATAACAGGAGTTGCAGCTTTAGCATTTTTACATTCAGCGTTGCCCCCAAGGCATCCCTGTGGACTCTGTAGCTTAGCTGATCACACAGCATTCAGTAGCCACAAAAGTAGCATCCCCAACCCTAGGGAGAAGGAGACCTTGAGAGAGTTGCCAGCGTTGCATTGATCTGTGTTACAGCAGGAAACGCTGTAGTCATAACCAAAGACATTGTCCGTGGTTTTAGTGGTATCAGTGCAGTTTGGGTCGCAGTTCAGCTTGGAGAACAGGGAAAGTGAACCTGTAAAAAAGTAAAAACAAAGATGCACTAAAAGCATGCTACTAATTTTTAAAAGTCAGCTACTAATATTTAAAAGCCAATTCCACCCAAACATGGCACCTCTATTTGGGCAAAGGTTAGTGCATTGAAGCACCCTCTTGTTTCCTATATGTCTGAGTCTTCAGTGGTGATGTGCACCCAGGTTATCTACCATAATGAAGGTCTTAGTCTTACACCTTGGCTGCTACTAATATTTCATTGTGAATGGAGCACAACACCATAATCTGAATTGGTGATAGCTGCAGCAGCCGGACAGATTGTAAATTGTGGCATAATCAGGGCTTTTTTTTTTTCAGCGGGAACGTGGGGGAACGCAGTTCCGGCACCTCCTGGACTGACTGTATGTAATGGCAGGGGGTGCTGGGGTGGGCTACTGGGTATTGATGCTCACTGCTGGGGATCTATTTTTTCAGGGGGGGGGGTCTATTGTTGCTGGGGAGGTCTATTGTTTCTGGTGGGGGACCTATTGTTGCTGGGGGGTTAGTTGTTCCTGAAAGAGATCTACTGTTGGGAGAGGGGTCTATTGTTGATGGCAGCCAGAGAGTCTATTAATGCTGGCTGTGCAGAGATCTGTTGATGCTGCCGGAAGTCTTTGTTGCTGGTGGGGGATTTATTTTACTGTTTTTCTTGATATCATTACCAAATCCTATACAAATTACTTAGCACCACAAAATGATATTTGGTTCTATATTGTCTAAAAGGGGCAGTACTGGGAGGTGGGTAGGGGCGGAGAAAAGGGGTGACTTGGAAAGGGGGAGTTCCTGCACCTATTGTCTTAGAAAAAAAGCCCTGGGCATAATAATAGGCAACCCTCACAACATACCATTAATATTGGTAATATCCTGCATATGGAGAACTTCATGCTCTATGTCCATATTTTAAGAGAGACCATGTTGCTGAAACAATAATTTCAACAAAAAAAAATCTTCCCAAAAGATTATATCTGCACACTTAATGTATTTTAGGCATGTTTTTTACCCATAACATGCCTCTTTTTTATAGACATCCAAAAGCCCTGAGACTGCTGGGTGCCGCTATCTGGGATGTGAGGTCAGCAGCCCCAATAGACTCGGAGCCATCACTCAACTGACACTCTAAAGCAGTGGTTCTCACCTTCGTTCCTCAAGTACCCCCAACGGGCCATGTTTTCCTTTACTTTGCACAGCCGCTTTAAATCGATATCAATGACATGGTATTGATAAGAGCTATTTTATCTAAGGGAAGTTCCCAAAACATGGCCCGTTGGGGGAGCTTGAAGACTGAGGTTGCGAATCACTGCTCTAAAGTATTCCCTTTTGCTTCTCCCCATACCCTACTCCTAAACTACCAGCGCATAAGAGATTACCCTCTCCCCTCCCATTCCAAACCAGAGGAAAGTTTTGATTGGGGTTGAGCTTAAAAGTATACTGTATCTAAACAACACTAAACTTGAAAGGGATATCAACTCTCCCCCGATTTTATCTGAAACAAAAACATTTGGCTGCAGATATACTTTAAAAAAGAAGTAAGGTTTTCCAAAAAAATAAAACATACATACTCACCCCCATGCTGCAGCGTCAGTCTGATGCTGCAGCTGTCCTCCTCTGGCTCTATGCCAGAGAACTGAGCCAATCACATGACTGCTGATGCCTCAGTTCTAGGTTTGCGCAGGAGCAGAGAGCAGCAACTGTCAGTCACTGCTCTCTGCTCTGCCCCTCCAGCACTCACTGGAGCGCCTGTCTGGTGAGATGGCAGGCACAGCTGGCTTGGCTCTCAGCCATGTGCAGAGAGCCAGAGCCATCTGTCAGTCAGATAGCTGGGTGGATACTGACAATATGATCAGGATCCTTCCAGAGCCTTGAGCAGCTCTGTGACATCAGCTGATAATGGGCTTTAGCAAGCCATTAGATGACTCGGTCACAGGAGATTAAAAGGAAGAACACTTCTGTGACCCAGAATTGAAATATAAAAAAAAACCCACACAAAAAAACAAACACAACACACATTTGGTCATACTTCTATTAAAGTGGTTGTAAAGGCAGAAGGTTTATCTTAATGCAGTCTATTCTAAGATAAAAAGCCGTCTGTGTGCAGCAGCCCCCCTAAGCCCCTCTAATACTTACCTGAGGTCCATCTAGAAGATCCAGCGATGTTGCAGGAGTGTCTCGGCTGCCCGGGACTCCCTTCCTCACTGGCTGAGACAGCAGCGCAATTGGCTCCTGCTGCTGTTAAAGTCAGTCAGCCAACGAGGAGAGAAAGGGGCAGGGCCAGGCCACGGCTCCATGTCGGAATGGACACAGGGAGCTGTGGCTCGGCTCAGGTGCCCCATGGCAAGCTGCTTGCTGCGGGGGCACTTAACAGGAGGAAGGGGCACCAAAGAGGGATCCGAGAAGAGGAAGATATGGGCTTCTCTGTGCAAAACCACTACACAGGGCAGGCAAGTATAACAGGTTTATTATTTTTAACAAAAAAAAACAAAAAAAACAAGACCTTAGTATCACTTTAAGAACCCTTGCAACAGACAGTAGGCAGGGTGCCAAGATTCTGCTGCTATAGAAAGTAATAAAAATGCACTAAGGTTTTAGTTCCTCTACTATGAATTCTGAAGATGAATTTCTCCACAGTGCCTATAAATAGCTGACACTGCATTTGCTACTGGGAGATTTATGCCATTTAAACTGGCACAATTGATGGTTGAACGCTCATCTGTTATGTGCATGGTAGTTTTCTGTTTTGCTATACTTATCTTTTGCATACTATGTTTTATTTTTTTGTTCTCATTATATTTCTTTGCAAATCCACTGCACGGGGCAGGTAAGTATAACATTTTTTTTTTTAACAAAAACACAAGACTTTATTATCACTTGAAGGCTGATCAGTAGACCTACAGCTACACTGTCTGTGTTAGTCATTCCAGGCTTGACATTAAAAAAAAAGTATATTTGTAATTACCGAAGCTAGCTTTGGTGGTGGAGCAGTTGCCAGTGCAGCTTAGAGTGGATGATCCAGTGAAGCAGATGGAAAGAGCCTTGAATTTACAGATGTTACACATGGAGGCGGAGGCTGCAAAGAGAAAAGAATTACAAGTTCTGAGACCTCTACCAAAAAGGGGCTGGGGACAGCTTTAGTAAAACATTCTGGGATGACTTGCCATAAGAGAACATGCATGCAAAAATCGAGCATTCAATGTTAAATGTTCGCTTGGAGTTCCTGTCAATTCTATCAGGCAGCATATTAAAACTGAACCCCAGTCTTACCTTCAGTCTTGCACAGTTGTACAGCTTCCTCTTGTAATGCAACTGCTTACTGTTTTTACTGCATGCTGTAAGCTTCTTACAGTATGCACTGGAACCTGCAACCTGAAGTCAGAGAGACCCTTGTTTCCTGGATGGAAGACAGCCAACATCTTTCGCTTCCTTCCCAGCCTTCCTGTCCTTTACTCTTATTGGATTTCAGTTTTTTTTTTAATCATGGAGGCTTAGCATCATATGTGAGCATTACCTTAAGGTGTCTTTATGCAACTGCAGTCCTCCGAAGTAGGCCCACCAACCTATTAAGGTATTTTGATGTTTGCATAACCCTTCCCAAGAGCCAGCCCATTACTTGCATCAGCGCTGAGGACTCTTGAGAGGAGTTACTGTAAATGGTGCAATAATGATTTGATGCTACATGGAGCTTCCTGTTGTCCCCTCCCACTGACAATGATCTGTCTGAGTTGCGCAGAAAAGAACAGAGACCTAGTGATAACATCACCAAATCTAAAATAACGTATGTAAACAGGAAGGTTTTTATTTTAAAAATTTACTAGGATGTTGAGAAGGGGGGACCAGGGAAGGCAAAATACAAGCAGAATAAATGTCAACTTTAAAGCTCCAAAACGAACTACTAAAGCGTGAAAGAGAGGGGGAGTAGGAGTGGCGCTGTCTATTTACTGTCTTGGTACCATACCAAATAAGGTATGTACATGAAAAGAATATGCCAATAGATAGTAATATTAGTGGGTGATAAAACCTTCCATAAATTAATATAATTAAATAAATAAAAAATTAGATGTGAAAATGAATATGGCAATGAAATAAATAAAAACACATCTGTGATAAATCCTGTGATGAAACAATAAACGATAAAAGACTAAAAAACTGTGATAAGATTAATAATATAGTCCGTGGTGATAAAGTGCTGTGACTCAGAACGGGGAAAAAAAATAAAAAATAATCCTAATGCGTTCAGAAAAGAGTTCATTTGCTTCATATAAATAAATAAAGTGCTTGGTGCTGCCAAAGAATTGCTGGTGTGATTTCGGTGGTCACTGCAAACCGTGGTTCATCCGTGCTCTGATAAAAATGCTCACTCACCAGATTATTCTTACCTTGAAGGGGTGTGTGGCATCCACAGTGTTAGCCACTGTGAGGCTCTGTGGCAAAAACTCTATTCCTCTATGCTTGGTAATTGAGTTCCAATGTTACCCAGATGGAAGAAAGAAAAGGGGATACTCCCAATAGTGTGATACCGCTATGCACACAATCTTTATTCATATAAATTATACAGGATACTCACATTTTTTGTAGTAAAAAAAGGCATGTAAACAAACAATGCTTGGCTGGGAAGTGGTGTGATGCTGTGCTGCTACCGCTCTACCGGTTTCGTCGTAATGACATCATCTGGAGTGTGCACATGCATCACTGCACTTCCTATTTATAGCATACCGCGTTAAGCTGGATGTGGCGGCCATTTTGGGTGAGATATGCAGACCGAAGCCAGCAGATAGAACAAAACAAAAAACATATATGGTGGCCATTTTGGGTGTGATGTGCAGACCGAAGTCTGTTGTTAGACAATGGCGGCCATTTTTGGTGTGGTTTTGATGGCCGAAGCCCACCAATAAATAAAACATATATTATGTCGAACATCGTAGTACTAAAGCAACAGAGCTAGCAAATAGCTAAAATCGTATGTGTCAACAGCTTATGCTTTAAAGAGATCATTATTCTACACAAACAGTTGACTCGTTCTCTTGTAGAATAAAGATAGATCCAACTTCGTCCTTAAAATGTATCTCCAATCAGTTGTATCAGCCAACATCTCTTATAACGTGCACATCATAGTTATATGCGGTCAATCACTACTTCCCACTCATTTTAGGATAGGTAAAAAAAGACCACAATACTAAAAATAAAGTTTGCTGCCAATTGACAAATGGTTTTAACTGATTCTGGAACAATAACTTTAAATAAATACTATCACTTTACCTATTCAGGGCAAAGTGACATTGTCCATGCATAACCCATTAACCCCCAGAAATGTACCCTCAGACTTAACCTGCCATACTCCACTACCGCCTTACCTTAGCATCCCTGTCTGTTGAAGTTTTAGTTTCAACTGGTGTTGGAGGAGGTCATGGAACCCCTTTTGCCACATAGGGAGATAAGTTGTCCCTCCCTCAATATCTGGAAGCCACAATCCATTACAGAGGGCTTAAAGCGGAGGTTCCGCCGAAAATGTTTTTTTAAAAGTCAACAGCTACAAATACTGTAGCTGCTAACTTTTAAAATATGGACACTTACCTGTCCAGCGCGCCCGTAATGTCGGCAGCCGAGGTTGAGCAATCGCTCGTCCCTCGGCTGCACCCGCCGCCATCCTCGGTGAGGGAATCAGGAAGTGAAGCGTTGCGGCTTCACTGCCCGGTTCCCTACTGCGCAATGCGCGAGTTGCGCAGTGCGCCGTCACTGGTCACTGGGGGGGCGGTAAGGGGCGTGTAAATACCTGTCTTAGACAGGTATCTGCACCCCCATCTCGCCTAAAAGGTGCCAAATGTGACACCAGAGGGGGGGAGGGTTCCGAAAAGCAGAAGTTCCATTTTTGGGTGGAACTCCGATTTAAGTGGTGTTGGGAGGCAGCAATGGAGTTTGGCTAGGTGAAAGACAAATAAGCAGTGTCTCTTTAAAGAGAACCTGTATTTTGCTTTGTTCAGTGAACTGAAAATGGAAAATGCCCAGTACTTCCAGAAATGGAAACGCGTGTGACAGCACTGGCCCAATCAGCGCTGTCACATGGGAAGTCCATAGCCCAGTGATTCAAAACAGTATCTGCACTCATGTGGCAGCACTTTGAGATGAGCGATAGTTGAACCCCATACAAGTACATTAAAAAACACTTGTATATGCTAAACTGCATGTCTGATTAAACTTTTATGAAAAAAGATGAAGTTGTGAATCCATTACACCTCAAAATACACCAAGACCTTCATCACTGATGTATGTAGATGTAGTATGTCCCCAAACAGTATATGTTGATCAGAAGAGTACAGGTGCTTTTTACATTATGTACTGTGTAGTATATTTCCTTCTACCACCTATCCTGTGCTCTGGTGTCGATAGCCCTACACATCCAACACGCACACCAATTTTCTATGATTTTAGCCTTATCTACGATGACCCTCTCTACCCTTCAAAAAGCATTTTATTGAGTAAGCAGCCTCTGTCAGAATTTCCACTGTTGACAGAGCAAATATTTGCCCTATAAATTAACGTCTCATTTATGGAAAACGGATATGGTATATAATACCATGTTTACATTATGAGTATTAAACTACATGACCTATTGCTAAAAGGGATTCTTGATTACATCCCTCAATGTAATCTTGGCATGACTTCTCTTTGCCCCGCTGGAGATAAGAAGGTAAGGACACCCTGACCACTCAGGTTACCAAACAAATGACAAGTTTTAAGGGCAAATATAGTGGCTTGAAAAAGTATTCATACCCCTTGAAATTTTCCACATTTTGTCATGTTACAACCAAAAAACGTAAAATATATAGACCAACACAAAGTGGCACATAATTGTGAAGTGGAAGGAAAATTATAAATGGTTTTCAATTTTTTTTACAAATAAATATCTGAATAGTGTGGCGTACATTTGTATTCAGCCCCCTTTACGCTGATACCCCCCCAACTAAAATCTAGTGGAACCAATTGCCT
The DNA here is from genome assembly GCA_029206835.1 of Rana muscosa. Classification (NCBI taxonomy): domain Eukaryota; kingdom Metazoa; phylum Chordata; class Amphibia; order Anura; family Ranidae; genus Rana; species Rana muscosa. The sequence goes on from CM055125.1 coordinate 73,760,783, forward strand.
TCAGATGTCACCTAATTAGTAAATAGAGTCCACCTGTGTGTAATTTAATTTCAGTATAAATACAGCTGTTCTGTGAAGTGAAGTTTGTTACAGAACCTCTGTGAACAAACATCATGAAGGCCAAGGAACACACCAGACAGCTCAGGGATAAAGATGTGGAGAAGTTTAAAGCAGAGTTAGGTTATAAAAAAAATATCCCAAGCTTTAAACATCTCACGGAGCTCTGTTTAATTCATTATCCAAAAATGGAAAGAGTATGGCACAACTGCAAACCTACCAATACATGGCCGTCCACCTAAACTGACAGGCTGTGCAAGGAGAGCATTAATCAGAGAAGCAGCCAAGAGAACCATTATAACTCTGGAGGAGCTGCAGAGATACACAGAACAGGTGAGAGAATCTGTCCACAGGACAACTATTAGTCGTGCACTCCACAAATCTGGCCTTTATGGAAGAGTGGCAAGAAGAAAGCCATTGTTGAAAACAAGTCATAAGAAGTTCTGTTTGCAGTTTGCGAGAACTTTTTGGCCTAAAAGCAAAACACTATGTATGGCAGAAAACTAACACTGCACATCACCCTGAATACACCATCCCCATCTTGAAACATGGTGGTGGCAGCATCATGTTGTGGTGATGCTTTTCTTCAGCAGGGACAGGGAAGCTGGTCAGAGTTGATGGAAAGGTGGATGGGGCCAAATACAGGGCAATCTTAGAAAGAAAACACGTTAGAGTCTGCAAAAGACTTGAGACTGGGGCAGAGGTTTACCTTCCAGCAGGATAACAACCCTGAACATACAGCCAGAGCTACAATGGAATGGTTTAGATCAAAACATATTCATGTGTTAGAATGTCCCAGTCAAAGTCCAGACCAAAATCCAATTGAGAATCTGCGGTAAGACTTGAAAATTGCTGTTCAGACGCTCTTCATCCAATCTGACAGAGCTTGAGTTATTTTGCAAAGAAAAATGTCACTCTCTAGATGTGTAAAGCGGGTAGAGACATCCCAAAAAAGACTTGCAGCTGTAATTGCAGCGAAACGTGGTTCTACAAAGTATTGATTCAGGGGGGATGAATACAAATGCACACCACACTTTTCAGGTAAAAAAAAAAAAAAAAAAGGGGGAGAAAACCATTTATCATTTCCCTTTCCACTTCACATTCATGTGGCACTTTGTGTTGGTCTATCACATAAAATCCCCCCCTCCCAAAAACAAAACAAAAAAAAAACACATTTACACACATTTTTGAAGACATGATTATAGAAAAAGAAATTAATGTAATGGTGGCCTTTCACACGAGAAATAGGACTGGCTTGGCCGACCTTCTGAAGGGGACTGGCTGGCTGTTACAGGCTACAGGGTAAATTATTTGATTGTAGATCAAGACCAAGAAAAGGCAGTAATCCTTATCTAAAAATTGGTTCCATGCCAGAGATATAAATGATTGAAGTCAAGGGGTTAGTATGTCAGGCAGACGACTAGTACATTTAAAAATGACAGCCTCCAAGTTTCTCTTGTGTCAGATCTGTTTAATATCTTAAAAATGGGAATCCCACCAGTAGCCGGTCATCTGACTAAAACCTATGCATTGGGTTAATGGTTTGTGCCAAGGGGAAGATCACTGTCCAGTCCCTGTTGCAGACTTGTATGTTATGTAATGTTTAGTCGTCACTCATCCAATCCCCTACTGTACAGCATACATACATACAGAACAAGGAAAGTGCTGGTGTGCAGTGGCAATGTATACAGATTAACAGATATATCCAGAATACAGAACAATAAGGTGCAACGGTCATGCATACAAAATAGATTGTAGTATTTGTTATTTACACCCCGGAATACATTACAAGAGAAGTACTATTGTGCAACATTTGCAAAAAACATTAATCTAACTGCCATGCGTAACAAAAACATAGTAATGAGGAAGATGACCACCATGCAAAATAGATGGATGGGTGTGGGGACAAGTACATCATGCGGCATAACAGGGTGAGAAGGGCAGAAAACTGGTGACTCCAAGACTATCAGAGTGAGTTGACAAGGCCAATTTATCTATAAAAACGGTGCCAAGGAGATTTCGTAGATTTTGACGTTGTACTGGTATGTGTAAAAGTTGGCTTGGCCACCTGCTTTGGCAAAAATAGGCATATCCCCAAAGAGGTTAAAAAAAAAATAAATAAGAAAATTGTTATTCTAACTAATAGAGAGTAGTGAAATCAAAATGGAAAAATCTGCACGTTGTGTTCCATCACCCGTTCTTTGTTCCACTGTGCCCGAAGAGCCTTTTGAAGTACAGAGCAGGAACAGGAAATGTTCATCCTCTGCTTTCCACTCCTGATGCAGCATGTTAAATGTTATTACAGAATTTTCCTATTAGTCACCAAGTACTATGGAGTCTGTTCATGCATAACAGAACAAGGTAAAACATAGATGTACTATATTATGAAATATGATTATGGGCTATATTTAGTAGTCTCGGTATGTCTAATGATGCAGTCTATTCAGTTCTTTAACAGACATGGATACTCAACACACACTAACTTTCTCTGGTTGAATAATTGTTATACAAAGAAATCTTTATTTTATTAATTTTTTTAGAAAAATAAGAACGATCAGATTAAATACATTAATAGCTCACACATTGAAGGAGTATGAAGTAAAAAAAAAAAAATGTAAGGCAACATCTAATTGCTTGTTATTTTGATCTGACCTCAACTATGGCCAAATGAAGCCAAATAACCCATTAATTATCAGAAGATAGGAAGTATGAACGATTGTGCGTCATTAGCATGACATTCTTACTTTTGCCATATGGTTAAATTGGCTACTAATATATCACAACGATGGGCTTTTTTTTTTTAATACATACATATATATATATAAAATGTAGCGGACCCTTAAATTTAGGGGGTCGCTATGCCCAAATTTAAGGGACGGCCTGGGCAATAGTTTGGCTCAGGCCTTCTAATTTGCTACTGGACTCTGCTCTGCTGTGGTGTTGTCTGGTGTACAGTTCCCCTTTGGCCTGTTAGTGGCACTGTTGCCCAGGCCTAGGGTCGAACCTCAGGTGACAAAGTGGCGTGATTGGATGTCCTCTCTCGGCTGCCGTGCGGTGGGCGGGGCTTTGCCTGCTGTGCATGCCGGGAGAGGGTATATAAGGAGCAGACGCCATGTTTAGGGGTGTGAACGAGAGGAGTGTCGGGGAGTGAGTCCCGGGGGGAGTGTGCCCCCTGGGGGTGCGTGGACTGGCCGAGGAGTCTCGGGCACCTTTGGCCCGAGGCTACAGCGTTCCAGGTGGGCCCAGGAACTTTAACTGGGTCTACAATCAGCACATTGGAGTCCCAGGGTGCCCAGGTGAGGGTATCCGCTCTGACTGAGAGGAAGCCAGGGAAGGATCGGTCCCACAGAGGAGACGAGTGATAGTAGGTCGCTGTCTCGGAAAAGGCCTGGTGACCTGTCAGAGGGAAGGATTCCTTACTCAACAAAGCTAACCCTGTAGAGTGCCCATTGGCATCATCTGTTCTCTAAATTCTACAGAGGTTTAACCACTTCTCTACTGTGCACGAAAACCCCCTTCCTGCCCAAGCCATTTTTCAGCTTTCAGCGCTGTCACACTTTGAATGACAATTGCGCGGTCGTGCGACGTAGCGCCCAAACGAAATTTGTGTCTTTTTTTCCCACAAATAGAGCTTTCTTTTGGTGGTATTTGATCACCTCTGCGTTTTTTTTTTTTGCGCTATAAACAAAAGAAGAGCGTCCAGTTTGGAAAAAAAACACTATTTTTTACTTTTTGCTATAATAAATACCCTTTTTTTTTTTTTTTATTGTGACTGCGATATTGCGGCGGACACATCGGACACTTTTGACACATTTTTGGGACCATTCACATTTATACAGCGATCCCTGCTATAAAAATGCATTGATTACTGTATAAATGTGACTGGCAGGGAAGGGGTTAACCACTAGGGGGCGGTAAGGGGTTAAATATGTTCCCTCAATGTGTTCTAACTGTGGGGGGAGGTGACTGACTGGGGGAGGTGACCGATGGTTGTCCCTATGTACAAGGGACACACCATCGGTCCCCTCTCCCTCACAGGACGTGGATCTCTGTGTTTACACACAGAGATCCACTTTCCTGCTCGTTTCCCGGGCAATTGCAGGTGCCCGGCGGCAATCGCGGCCGCCGGGCACGCGCACCGGGGCCTTGTGAACGCGGCGGGCGCGCGCCTCCTAGCTCGTTTTAAAGGGAGGACGTCATATGACGTCCTCCCAGAACGAGAGTATCCTCCGCCCGCCGTCAATTGACAGTGGGCGGGGGACAAGTGGTTAAGGAAAGTTCTGGATTCAGGAATAACAGGATTCTGCTGCTATTAGAGGATCTCCTGAACCTGTACCTGGAGGGGACAAAGTGATAGTAATGTTCGAGCTCCACTCCGGCTGCTAGAACTGTGAGAGGGATCTATCCGGGTGAGCTAAACCCACTCGGGATCGAGTAGCGACGAGTGAGTCAAGTGTTGTGTGCCTGAATCTACCTTCTAACTTCGCTAGCTTCTTTCTCTCTTCAATTTCCCGTTAACTGAAGCAAAGGAAAATAAACCCTTTTGCCGCGTACACACGACCGTTTTAAATGTCATTGAAAAAAACAAAGTTTTTCTCAACGTGATTCTTCTCAAGCCTGCCTTGCCTACACACTATCGTGGAAAAAAATGCTTGAGTAAAGCACGGTGACGTACAACACGTACGACGGCACTATAAAGGGGAAGTTCCATTTGGATGGCGCCACCCTTTGGGCTGATTTTGCTGATCCTCGTGTTAGTAAAGTTTGGTGAGAGACGATTCGCGCTTTTCAGCCTCGTGCTTTTCAGTCCGTTACAGCGTAACGAATGTGCTATCTCCATTACGAACGCTAGTTTTACCAGAACAAGCGCTCCCGTCGCATGCGCATTTTTTTCACGTCGTTAAAGCCTACACACGGCCATTTTTCATGACGAGAAAAAAGACGAGGTGAAAAACGACGAGAAAAATTAGAGCACGTTCCAATTTTTTCAAGGCCATTTTTCATGTCGTGAAAAATGCTCTGAAGCCCACACACGGTCATTTTTAATGACCATTTTAAAAAATTGCATTTTTCTCGTCATTAAAAATGGTCGTGTGTACGCGGCATTTGTTGGAGTTAAAGTCGTGTGGACATTGGCCTTCTTGGGAAAGAATATAGAATTTTCCCTACATTCTAGGGACGAGAACCAGTGGAAAGAGGAAACTCGCTGCAGGACCCAAATCTGTGAACACCGCCTGACCTCTGATAAGGAGGACACGGGCTTGTGGCATAGTGTGTCCTACCCCCCGCAGGTGAAGGTAAGCGGGGGCACAAGGATTGGTGTGCTACATATATATATATATATATATATATATATATATACTTGGACACCTGCTTTCCTGCCTAGTTTTTCCTGCACTGCCATTGTCATCAAATGGTCCTTAAAGGCACAACATATAAAAAAAAAAAAAAAAAAAACTGAAATCAAAATTTTCAGCCAGTACATGTCGCACATGAGCAATAGTACTATTAAAAACAATGAGTAACCTGTGCACATGCCAAAGTGGTATAAAAAAAAAAAAACACAACATTATTTAACATTTAAGTTACATGCAGTAGAGTGTAAAACCCCATACACACGGTCGGACTTTTGGCCAACAAACTTAATTTTGAGCAAGTTGGACCAACAATCCGACCGTGTGTACGCTCCATCGGACAAACTTTTTTTGCATTTTTCTTGTTTTCATCGGACAAAAGTTGGGTCTGCAAACGGACAAACTTTTGCCCAACAAAAGTCCGATGGAGCAAAGTCCGACCGTGTGTACAGGAAACCATCGGACTTTTGTCCGATGGACTAAACAAGTAATGTTAAAATCAACCAACAATAGCAGAAGTTGACCAAAGGGTGGCGGTAAAGAGCAGAAAAGAGCAGAAAAACCACGTGATGTTGCCAAAAGTTTTGGGAAAGTTTGCAGAAAAGTCCGAGCGTGTGTATGCTATGGGTGTTCCCGACCAACTCCGTTCGGACAAAAAACCACGGACAAATCTGATGGAAGTCCGACCGTGTGTACGAGGCTTATGGGACCCATGCAGACAGGAAGGATTATAATAAAACAAATTATGGCATATACATTATAGTTCCCCTAAAGTGCGTAGATGTGAATGATCCACAGAGGAAAGGCTTGGGTTTTGCACAAAATGTATTTCATGTAGTAAAATTACATGTATTTCACAACAAGAGACAGGAGAAATGTGAAGAGGTCATTAAAGCGACACACAGGAGACACACCCAAGCACAACAAAGAAAAAAGGCATACAAAATAAAAAATAATAATAATAATAATAATATAACTCAACCCCTCTCCCTCCAGGATCAGAATTGCAAAAAAAAGTCACCACTTACCTACTGCAATCACTCCGACAGCAAACGTTAGATATAAGAGCACCTTCATTGTTCTAGACTTTCAAGTATTTCTAGAAAGGAACAATAACAACACTTCTTCACTAACACATCCTTCATATTGGAGTGCCTAGTAGAGCGCAGAGATAGCCAAGAGGTACATGAAAGAGAACAGCACAGCTGGGATGGGCACATCCATATCCCTGAAGCTAGAGGAAAACATGAGAGGCGTTGGCAGGAAGAGACACAGACAGGCTTTACCAACGGTGAAAAATGCAGGAAAAAAAAATGGAATATTTCACTAATCTGACACTGAAAAACCCAAATCAGACTAGTCAGTAACATATGCTGCACTTTGGAAAATCTTTGCACAAAGCATATAGCATAAAAATAAATAAACATAAAAAATAGAGCATAAAAAGTAAAAATAAAAAAAGTGGGGGCTTTGAGTATAAATCCTAAATTAAAAATAAATAAAACAATTAAAATAGAGCACAAGGTTTTAACAATTAATTACAAAAATTTAAGTCTTGAATTTCCAAAGCAGGTGGATGAAATGGCATTTTGAAAAAACAAAAAGTCAAAAGAAACATTATGAAAGGGGAAACAGAAGGGAAAAAAAATTACCAAATATTCTCGGAGACTTCAACCTCTTGCAGACTGCACATAGCTATATAAACCCCTCTATATACCTCTATTTCAGGGGAGGAGAAAGTGGATCAAGTTACTCCCTAGAGTGCCACACCTGTCTAGCTCTGTTGTGAGAGCAGCAGAGAGTGACAGGCACAGGGGATCAGAAATCCTGTTCACTGGCTGTTGGGTTATTATTGCTTTTACGTACATGATTCCTGGAGCGCAGGCTCTTGTAGTTCCTCAGCTTTATTAGGCTACATTCACACAGGGGCGGATCCAGAGTCTTTTCTCGGGAGGGGCACTGCCAAAAAATGATTTTTTTGTGGGAAATTTATCGGGGAAATGGTTGGTGTCGGCGCTTCAATCATCCCGGCACCATGGTTGTTATGGTGTCAGGATGATTGAAGCGCATTATTTCTATTATTACATTGTAATATGAAATTAAATAGTTCAATGCAGAATCAGTAGGAGCCCCGAGTGTGTCACTTGCCACCGCCGCCTGCAATTAGTGGGAGCCCTGAGCATGTCACTTGCCACACGTTGTGGATTGTCACTTGCCACGTCACCTGCCACATCTTGTGGATTGTCACTTGCCAAACCTTGTGGATTGTCACTTCCCACATCACCTGCCACACCTTGCGGATTGTCACTTGCCACGTCACCTGCCACACCTTGCTGATTGTCACTTGCCTGCCACCAGATGCAGATTGTCATTTGCCACGTCACCTGACACAATTTGCGGATTGTCACTTGCCACGTCGCCTGCCACACCTTGCGGATTGTCACTAACTTGCCTGCTAAGGTGTAGTTTTGGTTGTCTCTTGCTGTGTCCCAGACTCCCAGAGTCAGGCAGCAGAGAGATAATGTAATCTCTCTGCTGCCTGCACAGTGAGGGCGGAAGTCACTGCAGGAATGCAGGGCAGGCACGGGCGGTGAGAGATGATCTCATCTCTCTGCTCCCCCGCTCCCGGCTAGCTGATTGGCCAGCTGCCACACTGAGCCTGCTCTCTCACTCTCACCTGTGCTGCCAACACACTGAGCAGCACGGTCTGCCCACGAACCGCGCCGCCCCCGACAACAAACCGCGCCGCAAGTGGAGCCGCCCGCTTTCTTACCCGCCTGTGGATACGCACGCTATTGCACCTGCCCGCAGAGCAGCCTGACGTGACTCACTGACGTCACTCGTTGCTAGACGCCAAGCGGCCCAGGCGTTAGCAGCGAGTGCAGGGAAGAGGCTCCACCCACCTCCTCTTCCGCTCCTGGTATCGTGTCAGTGCGCCACGTAACTACATTAGACGAGTCTCTCTCTCAGCGCCGCTGATCGGCTGATGTGAGAAACTGAGAGAGAGAGACTCAGAGAGGCAGCGGCAGCCGCAGAACAAGTACTGTATATACTCAAGTATAAGCCGACCCGAATATAAGCCGAGGCACCTAATTTTACCCCAAAAAACTAGGAAAACTTATTGACTCAAGTATAAGCCTAGGGTGTCCTAGGCTTATACTTGCCTCACTGTGCCCATGCCTCACTGTGCCCATGACTAGACTGATGTTTAACATGGAAGTCTATGGAAGGAGTGCCCAGCTTTAAAAAATCGGTTCTCTCAGACACCAAACTTTTCAAACTTATAGAGGAGACATGGGGCTACATGTGTGCCAAGTTTGGGGTCCAGAGGACCTACGACCGGCTGGTACCGGGTCCGCAAAATCACTGGAGAAATTACCGTTTAACATTCGAGTCTATGGAAGGGGTGCCCGGTTTAAAAAATCAGTGCTCCACGGCCGTAGGTCCCCCAGACACCAAACTATGCACAATTTTAGAGAAGACATGGGGCTACATGTGTGCCAAGTTTGGGGTCCAGGGGACCTACGACCGGCCGGTACCGGGTCCGCAAAATTCACCAGAGAAATGACCATTTAACATTGGAGTCTATAGAAGGGGTGCCCGGATTTAAAAAATCAGTGCTCCCCGGCCGTAGGTCCCCCAGACACCAAACTTTGCACACTTATAGAAGAGACATTGGGCTATATGTGTGCCAAGTTTGGGGTCCAGGGGTCCTACAGCCGGCCGGTACCGGGTCCCCAAATTTCGGGAGATAAGGCGCAACAAAAAAAAAACAGAGCAAGCAAGTGAGTGTGACAGATGGTCTCGGGGGGGGGGGGCAATTGCCCTGTTGCCCCCCCCCCTGGATCCGCCACTGCATTCACATAGGCATGACATTTTTGCTGATCCTATTATGCATGTTTTTTTCTAGCACAAACATTCCCGCCTAATGCTCAGTAAGTAAAATCTGCATCTGGCATACGTGTACATAGACATTCCGACTTTGTGTTTTAGATCTGAATGCAGTGCGTGTTTAAGTACCAGTGTTCATTTCTCAACTGAAAACAATGCAGCTGCGTTCAGAGCAGTAATTTTTTTTACAGCTGTTTGAATGAGGCCTAATGCCGCGTACACACGATCATTATTCACGGCGGTTTAAAAACCGCCGTGAATAATGACATTTTAAACGAGGGAACAGCTTGTTCCCCACACACGGTCATTTTTCTCGTCATTTTTTAAAATGACGAGAAAAACGATCGTCTATGGGCTCCGCGGCAGTGTTTCCCTATGGGAAACACTGCCGCGGAAGAAATGTCAGGAAAAACGACGAGAAAAATTAGAACATGTTCTAATTTTTCTCATCGTGATTAATGCCGTTTTTCCCGTCGGGAAAAACGGCAAAAAGCTCACAGACGATCGTTTTTCTCGTCCAAAGGAAAAAATTTCATTTTTCCCGACGGGAAAAATGATCGTGTGTACGCGGCATTAAAGGAGGAGTATAGTCACAGCTTTTTTGTCTGTACTTCTCCTATGGATCACAGGAGTGCAGTCGGTTTTGTACTGCTGTCACCAGTTTTCAGTCAGCTGATGACACTGTGTTGATCCAGTCTCTGAAAAGATCCCGACCATATGGTTGAGCCTGAGCCAGTTGCTCCCACCCCCTGCACAGCCCAGCACTCCAGTGAGCGCTGGAGGGGCAGAGCAGAGAGCCACAGACTGTCAGCCACCAGGTCTATGAAGACAGATAACTCAGCGATCAGCAGTGTTTGGACGCTCAGCTCCTGGTCTTAGAGCCGGCTGGGGACAGATACAGCATCAGACCAATGCTGAATCCACCTAGGTGAGTATAATTATTTTTTTTTTTTATGAAACCCATATATCTCTTTTAGGCAGTGGTGGCTAGTGCTCAACTCTTTTTTTTGGGGGGGGTGCACAAAGAAACTGAAAAAATAAACTGTTAGTAATGCTGGACTGTAAAAAGCCATTTATCGGGTAATTATGTATCATTACTGCTAGATAAAACTGTGCCCATCAACTGCAGCCTCACTGTGCCAGTCACAGTAGGCTAATCACATCCACATTTCAAGTAACAGAAAATAAAACCACTTAACATAAGGTGTCCTCATCAGATGTCCCAATCAGAGTCCCCCTTTACATCAGGTGTCCCAATCAGAGTCCCCCTTTACAACAGGTGTCCCCATCAGACTCCCCCTTTACAACAAGTGTCACCATCAGAGTCCCCCTCTACAACAGGTGTCCCCATCAGCATCCCCTATACATCAGGTGTCCCCATCAGAGACCCCCTTTACATCAGGTGTCCCCATCAGAGTCCCCCTTTACATCAGGTGTCACCATCAGAGTCCCCCTTTACATCAGGTGTCACCATCAGAGTCCTCCTTTACATCAGGTGTCACCATCAGAGTCCTTCTTTACATCAGATGTCCCCATCAGAGTCCTCCTTTACATCAGGTTTCACCATCAGAGTCCCCCTTTACATCAGGTTTCACCATCAGAGTCCCCCTTTACAACAGGTGTCCCCATCAGCATCCCCCTATACATCAGGTGTCCCCATCAGAGTCCCTCTTCACATCAGGTGTCACCATCAGAGTCCCCAACCATATCAGGTGTCACCATCAGAGTCCTCCTTTACATCAGATGTCCCCATCAGAGTCCCTCTTTACATCAGATATCACCCTCAGAGTCCTCCGTTACATTAAATGTCCCCATCAGAGTCCCCCTTTACATCAGATGTTCCCCCCTCCCCCCCCCCCTCAAACTCACAGTTCTTACAGCAAGTCGCCTTCCATCCACCTTTGGACCGGCCGTGATGAGTCAAAGAAACCAGAAGTGATGGCGCAGGACCCACCAATCACTAACCACCGCAGGGAACAATGCTATAGTGCGCAGAGCTCAGCGCCCGAGGATGTTCTAAGGGAAGCCAATAGAGCTTCTTGTTTGCAATCACGTGATTGCAAACATGTCTTGCTTCCCATAGCAGCTGTGTGTCCGGCGCCCTGGACACTCTTAAAGGGCCATTATATTTTTTTAATCTTTTTTTTTTTTTGGGGGGGATTGCAGCACGTCATGCTAGAACATACACCTGTTTTTCCGGCGTCCCACACAGCTTTTTTTTTTGTATGATGGGTGGGTCACCACTGCTTTTAAGTGAGCCCATGCTGCTGATGGCTGAGAACCATAAATTACCTCCAAATCCCAAAATGATGAAGGCGAACACCTTTACCTATGTAGCGGGTGGTTACATTTAGGGGGAAGCATCTGAGTGGTAACATGGCTCAGATGCACTAATTGTTAGGTCTCATGGACCATTTCTGTCCCTGGGAGATGGTACTGGTGTGTAAGTTCCCTAGGGCCTATAGGTGGCGCTGTTGTCATGGGCCCGGGTTGAACCGCAGTACAAGGTTGTGCTTTTCTTTGTCCCCTCTCGGCAGCAGTATGGCGGGGCGGGGAACCTGCTGTGCCTGTCGGGAGAAGATATAAAAGGGGGCGGCCATCTTCCAGAGGGGTCGGTTCCGCGCTCAGGCACCTTAGGCCTGGGTGCGTGTGTGTCGCCTCCGGGTGCTCTAGGCCCGGAGGCCTGGTCGGGTTGTCTCTGGGTGCCCTAGGCCCAGAGACGGAGCTGCTGTTCCATCCCAGACACCTTCAGTCTGGGGTGAGGTACTTTGGAGAAAGGCCCGGAGCCCAGCAGTCTTCAGCTGGGATCCGCCGGGGACCAAGACTCCCAGGGATCTGCCTTGCGAGGAGGACCCGTATCCAGGACGAGGAGGCCAGGGAGGTGACCCTTTCTGAAGACCCAGCGCAGAGTCGTGGTGACAGATGGGGCCTCTGGTAACTCTTCGGAGGGATGTTGTTGTCCTATAAAGGGCTAGTTTACTAACAGAAGGAAGTGCGTGTTCTTTAAGTCGCAATGATACTACGCACCCATGGTCAGTGGCAGTGACTTTCATCTTTTTCACCCGGTCAGTGGCAATGACCAACTTCATGGTCTGTGGCAGAGACCATGCGCCAAGCCTGTTCGTGCTAATCAGAACAGGAGAAAACCCAATTCAAGTTTGTGCCTGGACCTCCTCCCACCTTATCTGACCTGTGTCTTGTCCCAACCTGTTTGCTCTCAAAGAGACTGTTTATTGTGCTAAAAAGAATAAACAAGTGTTGGATCTTTCAGTTGGTGTGGACAGTTGCTTACTGGGGAGAACTAAAGACTTGTTTCTGACTACCGCAGAAACTAGGTCAGCACTGGAGGTTTTTAACACTGGCTGCAAGCAGGCCCGAGAAACTAACACCGCTCAACCTCCCCATCCAGGAGGGTACGGGCTTGTGGTGCGGTGTGCCTCATTCTTTCCTGCGGAGGAGCCAAGCAGAAGAAAAGCAGGTAAAGTCTGGCGTTGGTGCGCTACACGTAGGGGCTCGTCCACGATGTGTTTGCGGTCACAGAGTGAAAACCCCCCCAGAAGCTGAACTTTTATTCCCCAGTGAAGTTCCATGGAGGTCGGCCATGTTTAGAACTGCGCCACGAGGAGAACCCTGACTGCGTAGTTCGTGGGCGTGTGTATTCAGAAAAGCCCGCAAGTGAAGTAGGAGATGGGAGGAGTCTGATCATGTATGGAGTTGCACGTGGGGACTTTGGCACGAAAAGGTCAGTGCGCGATGGAGCAGCAGATGGTCAGCATGTCGTCTCATGCATTATGGGTTCCAGCTTCTACAACCGTGAAGATGACCTCATTCGCTGCTTCGTTTACTGATACAGGGATTCTGCTCAAGCCCCGGGGAAGATTTGCCCTCTACGTGTGCAAGGACGTGGAGGCCCTCGGTGTGATTTGGGAATAAACCCAAAAAGGGCATGAGTACCCCCCGGTACAACGGGACTTTTACGGGCAAACAGAGAAAAAAAGAGCGATTTTTAAAAAATATATATATAAATCGTTTATTTAAAATTTAACAAAAAAAATGATGAATAAAAGATATGCACATATCAGAGAGTGTGTTGAGCACAATGATAGATTTACATATCAAACATGAATTTGCAAAAAGTACGGAACATTCAGACATTTAGTATACATATTCCAACAAAGAAAAACAAACAACTCCTTTAGCCTGACATGTTTCAGGAATACCAATCCTTTCTTCAGAGGCTCTTGATAGGAGACAATACAGTTGTGTTTCTAGAGATAAGACAAAGGGACAAAACTCAAAATATGCTTGCAGAGGTTCCCACTTGTAACAAGCACACACACATCTAATATACATACCACGCATGAAACCGGTATCTATTTATGTAGGAATGTTCTATTTTCAATTTGATATCAAGGACATGGAAGAGTCCTATAAGTGAAATATAAAGAATAACAAACAAATACTTTTGTGTAGTTTGCAACAGTCAATCGTGCCTTCTCCTCCCTCTCTGTTTCCTCAACTTACACATGTTGTGCCAGTATGTGGCACACACGTCATATCTTTTTTCTTTTTCATTCTTTTCAATAGGCACTTGGAATTTCATCCTCAGACCCCCCATACGGATCTGGTTCTCTGGGAATGCCGGTCCGGGACCTCTGCATGAGCCGTTCCGGGCTTTGATGTGGGTTTCTTTTCCCATATGAGTGGCAACAGCGGTTTTGTCCGTTTTTTTTCTCTTTTTTCTTTATAGTTGTCTTGCCACTCTACGCCATAGCCCAAATGGCTGTGTACCCAAATGTTTGTCACAGATCAGCCCCTGCTGCAATTTCTCATCCTTTGATAAGCCTTGCTAGAAGATTACAATGTTTCAGTTTAAACAATTGGGGAGAGTAGAGAAGAGGAGAAATGCTCCCTCCTGCCTTCAGCAGACTTTTGGCATCATCACAGCCTGGGCAAAGTTACTGTACTGGAATCTAACACGCCATTCTGAGCTAAAACTATTTTCCTATCCATCCCTCCCTCTGCTATTTAACCCATTCTACTAGGCCAATTTTTACCCTTAACTTAAAAAGCCAGATATACTCACCTAAGTCCCCCTCCCCACCTCTGGTTACAGATGCAAAGGACACCAAATCCAGCTGTGCGAATGGAGCCCGATATCGCCAGTCCGCTACTGTCCCCCTGTGATGATGTCATCCTCTTCTGTATCCTGAGAAGACCCTGTTCTTGGGCATCCAGGAGATGTCCATGTCATGCAGGCACTGATGTGCACACCTGAAGAAGAGAAGAAGACTTGGGCTGGGGCATCAACAGGATCAAAGCTTAAGGCAAGTCAAAATGGACAGTTTTTTAAATCCAGTGATCAGATAGAGGGTGTAAAATAGAGGGGTGGGCTGGGGCTAAAATATATCGCTTTTTCTAATAAAAGGTGGAGCTTTTCTGAAAAAGGTATAGTGTTGTCTTATTTCTGTGATATGTCTGAAGGCTAATATTAGACTTGTAGAGCTACTAAAAGGTCTACTTTAAGAGGGCTATCAGTGGTGGTAAGAGGGGAAAGTCATTTTAAGTCAAGAGCAGGAAAAATTGAGGGGCTATAGAGATATGTCTTCAATATTGAAGAACACAGTACAGAAAGTGGTTAAAGTTTCTGGTGCCTCGGGCTATCTCGCTACGTCCCTCCTGAGTCCTGACCAATGACTTGCCTCTGCTTGTCTGCATAACTGCAGAGTGAGTGTAAAGGAGGAGGATAGTCAGAGGTGGATGAGTTCTCTCCTGCATACAAATACTGAAAAGGATAAAAAATACCAGGGTGTGTAAAAATATTATGTCAATTTCAACAATGCTTTACACATAACTCACAATATACTACTTACGCATTGAAAGAGCCAGTCTGCCCAAACTGATATATCAGTTTTTAACAAATCCCGGTACGTTAAAATTTAAACCCAGTCACTAAACTTTCATACAACATGTTATTGAAATTTGTGTAATATGAAGGTATATGCAACTTTCAGTAAAATAATACCTGGTGATCCTGTCATGAAGGTCCTTGTTCAGGCACTTTTTGTTATATGGTAATAATGCTACAGGTTTACATTATAAAAGGTAAAATAATGTGGACAACCCTCCAAGTTATTGAGTTCAGGTGTTTCCTTTCACACTGCCAGCGCCTGGGCCTTGACGGTAAAGCGCCGCTAGTTTTAGCCGCGCTTTACTGTAATTTTTGCGGGGCTTTTCGGGTGCTAGCGGGGCGCTTTTAACCCTCATTAGTGGCCGAATAAAGGGTTAAAAGCGTCCGCAAAGGTGCTTTGGCGGTGATGCCTATTGATTTCAATGTGCAGGGGCGCTTTAGGAGCAGTGTATACACCGTTTCTAAAGCGCCTCAAAGAAGCTGCTTGCAGGACTTTTTTTTACGTCCTGCCAGCGCAGCACCCCAGTGTGAAAGCACTCGGGCTTTCACACTGGGATTGCAGATGAGGCTTTTTTCAGGCGCTTTACAGGCGCTATTTTTAGTGCTAAAACGCCTGAAAAACGCCTCCAGTGTGAAAGGGGTCTAAGGCTCCATTCAGACCTAGTCGATTTGAATTGCGTGCGAAATCGGCGCGATTCTGCCCACGGTTACAGAATCATGGTAAAATGCAGGACGCATTTGCGCTGACGTTATTTCTTAATGGCACCCCTCAAACGCAGTGCGATTTTGCCGTGATTGTTGCGCAAAAATCACAGAACGCGAGTTCCGGAACTTCTTTTTGGCGACACGCGTCCCGCGATTTTGTTTGCGCGATTTTGCCACGATTTGTCATGCGACATTTGTGGCAAAATCGCACCGCGTTTGGGGTGCTATTGCGAAATAATGGCATCACAAATACATCCCGTGTTTTGCCGTGATTCTTGAGTTGCAGGCAGAATCGCAGCAATTCCGCCCGCAATTTAAATCGCATAGGTGTGAATGAAGCCTTACTGTTCAGACCACCGCATACAAAAACATTTTAGACAATTATGCACTTGTAACCTTGTGGCAACAGTTTGAGGGAGGCCCTTTTCTGTTCAAGCATCACTGTGACAAAAGGACATTTCCATAAAGACATGGTTTCACAAGCTGACCTCAGCCCTACTGAACATCTTTGGGATGAAATGGAACACTTATTGCAAGCCAAGCCTTTTCATCCACCACCAGTACCTGACTTCACAAACTAAATATGAAGCCAAATAATTATGATTCACTCTTCATTCATTATGTGGGCTAAACAAAAATTAGTAAAATCAGATTAGAAGAAAGGGACTTGTAATTATAGACATGTGGATCTCCTTAATGATGAAAGCAACAAAATCCACCCTGTGGTGCCCACCAAAAATATCATTGTTGGCTGGAGTTGGCCTTTTACTACTGTTTTAGATGTATGCCTTAGTAAAGCCAATGAGAGCCAAATCTTGAAATTCAGTTCTCTTAATTTCCAAGGCTAATAAGCAAAGGATTGTCCAACAAAGGACATGGGGAACTGGGCACTGCCAATGCAAATAAAGTTTTGAAAGTACTGGTCAAAGGGGAGCTGTTCTTTTAACAATTGTTAAAGGGCAACATTAAAAATGCACGCCAAAAACTTGCCTGTGAAGTGCAACACCTGTACAAGTACACAAGCAAAAGTGACATTTACAAAAATATAAACCCATTTAAATTACCTATAAAACAGTATCATATAAAACTAATAAAAAGTTCAGAATAAAACTGCAGCAGCGCTACGAACAAAGTTCAATTGTGCGTCTTCTATGATAATCGCTTATATAGGTGATGAGGTAGTAAATGGTGAATCTAGTTGTAATATATCCAATTCATATTCTTAGTGCTCCTTTCACCAGTAGTGTATAACACCACGTGGGGGGATTTTAGAAAGTCCCCTTTAGGGGGCGCACTCACCAGATGTAAGATAAATAAAGCCTAGATCAACATTCCTCCTTCAGCAATAATATAATTGGAATTATCCTTCTCCGCCATAGACAGATGTCAAATCAGGTATGGGTATAGAAAAGATATCCTCCTCAATCTATCCTGTCTTCTTATCCTCAGTGATAGAAAAAAGGTGCCGCTGGCATAAATGTGGAAAAAATACAAACTACATAGGGTAGTACTGTTTGACCATTTATTAAAATATTTAATCCCCAGGTAATCCCTTGGTTACATATATGCGTACCACAAAGTAAAATAATACAGGCGAAATGATAAAATGAGCGCTACAGCGCCAGACACTTGCCCCTGATGAGCGCCACGGTGTATTTCCCTCGGCACTTCCTTGTTTGGCAGGTCCTGGAGCGCATGAACGTCACTTCCGGTTTGCTTGGTTGGTTGGCCACGCCCTGACGTTTCGTCACTTCCTGACTTCCTCTGAGGGCGTGACCAACCGTCATAGCAACCGGAATTTATGCTAGGTCAGATCCCGCCCTCTGGTTAAACGTCAGAGCACGCTCTGCGTGCCTGCGACGTCGCGCATGCGCGCTGAGCGAGTCGACGTCCATGCCCTGCTGTGGGCAGAAATTCTATCAGGTGCAGCTCGATCTGCCCCACTCTGATAGGCGTTTGCACTCGGGCTGCATCCTGATTGGCTACTCTGTCTAAACATGTCGGGAGCGGTGTCGAGCCGACATGTATACAGAGGGGACTTCAATTAATGATTATGAGGATTGATGTCAGACACACCACCTCATACCGTCATACAGTCGTTCCTTCTGCTGACACTTGTGCCCTGAAGCAATAAGGGCATGTTTTGGTAACAACGTTACCCCCGGTGGTCAGAATTTTTTTTATTCTATTTATATTCTAATGCCGGGTTTAATGCTAAATAATGTGTGCACACACTCTACCGATCATAATGAGGAAACGCTGGGATGGCTGTAAACCTTGACATCATAATCAGCAGTGTTTCGTTTTCCCAATCCACAGAACATGCATCCATCAATAAATATATGAATAATTCAATATATATGGCAAAAAAATATATATAAAAAAATAAATAATAAAAATGACAAGAATAACACACCGAAATATATGGCAAAAAAATATATATAAAAAATAAATAATAAAAATGACAAGAATAACACACCGAAATATTCAGATAAATACCAAGTAAACTCTGCTATGTAGAACTAATAAAAGTACTCATAAAATTATTAAAATCACTAAAATCGAGGGTGGAGGCCCTATGTGTATGTTCGTAGCGTTCTAGTAATATGTCGTGCTAATATTAATAGTTATTCAGCTTAATGTTTACGAATCACTAATAAAACAATTGATGTCTAATTCAATGTTCAAACCTTTGGGCGCTAAAACTTCGGTTAAAAAAATCCATTTTGTCTCTTTTTTAGAAAGTTCGCGCACCTTATGGGAACCCCTCCAGTTTGGTTCCAAACTTTCAATCCCCCAGAATTGCAGGCCTGAGGGGTCCTGGTTGTGCTTAAGTTTGAAATGCAGTGACACATTGTGGTCCTTATAACCTATCTTAATGTTGTTCACATGCTCAGCTATTCGGATGCGTAAAAGTCTTTTGGTGCGCCCTATATATAAAAGCCTGCATGGACATTTTAGAGCATAGACCACGAAGCTGCTGTTGCACGTAATAAACTGCTCGATGTCAAATTGTCTCTGATTGGAAGGAGAGATGAAGTTTTCTAGCCCCCTAATGGGGCGTGACACTTCCTTACATGCTCTACATCTTCTACAGGCAAAAAAAACATTTTTGTTCCAGAACGTCTGAGATTTGCTGGGAGGGTCCAGTATTTTCTTCACCACCCTATCCCCGTGATTAGGAGCCTTTCGATATATAAATTGTGGTTTAGGGGGGAGTACTGGGCTCAATTTCTTATCCAAAAGTAAAATGTGCCAGTGTTTTGTGAAAATGTCCTCCACCTCCCTGAATTGACTGTGAAATTGCGAGATAAAGCCCCATTCTTTTAAGTTGGTGCCCCCTACTGCTGGTTTGGGTTTGATCTGTAGGCACAATTCCCTGGGCATTTGTTCGATTTCCTCTACAATTTTCTTTAGGGGTTGTGGTGCATAGCCCTTAGCTATGAATCTGTCTGATAAGACTTTTGCTTGCGTGAGAAAGACCTCATTATCTGAGCAATTCCGTTTAACGCGCATGATCTGTCCTTTAGGAATATTCCTTAGCCACTGTGGGTGGTGTCCACTTGTAATAGGTAGATAGCTGTTTCTGTCTGTCGCTTTAAAAAACACCTTGGTACCAAATCCTGTGTTATGGCGATCAACAGTCACATCCAGGAAGTTTATCGTCTTACTGCTCCATTCAGAGGTTAGTTTAATGTTATTGTTGTTGGTGTTTAGGGTCTTTAAGAAAGTCAATAATGATTCTTCTGAGCCGGCCCATATTAAAAACATATCATCGATAAAACGTTTATAAAAAATGAGTTCAGCTCTTCTGTCGTTAAAAATCATTTTATCCTCCCATTCTGCCATAAACAAATTTGCGATACTGGGTGCGAATTTGGCACCCATTGCAACTCCCCTCTGTTGCAGATAAAATTTACTATCGTACCAGAAATAGTTGTGAGATAAGCAGAAATCTAGGGCCTGGCCAATAAAAACTTTCTGATTGTGCGGGAGTTCCTCCCTCTTACTCAAGGCCCAATTTAGGGCTAATAGTGCATCATCATGTTGAATTATTGAGTAGAGGGAGGATACGTCCGAGGTTACCAACAGAACTTCCTGGTCATGTCTTAACGTAATGTTTTGTAGACAATTTAGGAAGTACTTTGTGTCTTTCAAGTAAGCTTGCGTAATCGACACACTCCTTTGTAAAAACGTATCTAGATACTGTCCCAACCTAGCTGTGACGGAGTCTATGCTATTTACAATAGGTCTAGGTGGTGGGTTTATTGAGTCTTTATGGATCTTTGGCAATGTATAAATCGTAGGGATCTTGTTACTGGTTGGTACCAGATAATGCCTTTCTTTTTCTGAAAGTACTCCTGATTTAGTGCCCATCTCGATTAGAGTGACGAGTTGATTCCTGAACGCTTGTGTCGGATCCTTATCCAAAGCTTTATACGTGTTGGTATCTGATAACAAATCAAGGATCTGTGCATGATACATATCTTTAGGGAGGATGACGACCCCTCCTCCTTTATCAGCTGGCCTTATGATGATGTATTTTCGTTTCTCTAGAGCTACGATACCATCCTGAATGTGTTTTAAACTTGTGTTCTTTTTTGGTTCCAATTGGTGGAGGTCCCGTATAATGAGACCTTTAAATACCTCTACTTGATGGTTGGGGTTATTGAGGGGGTTGAATAAAGATTTGTTTTTCAAGCCGCTATTAATGATGCCCCGAGGGTTCTCTATGGTAGACACCATCTGTGAGGTTAGTCCCACAAAATGCTTCTTAATGTTTAGTTTCCTAATAAATTGGTGTACATCAATATAAACATTGAATTTGTTTAAGGGCTGTTTCAATCCACATTTGAGGCCCATATTTAAGATGTTTAATTCCTTATGAGTCAGTACCACTGGGCTTAAGTTAAATATACCGGTTATTGATTGTTTCTCCTTCTTTTTTTGGATTTTCTTTCCGGCCCTGCATCCTCTGGTTCTGTGTTCCTTTGTTGAGCGTGATAGGTTTGTTCCCTGGGCCATTGGTATTGCGGGTGAGGTTCTCTCCACTCTCGCTCCCTCTGTTGTGGCGGGGGGTATTGGGGTTTCCCCCTGTGTGGGGGAAAGCCCCTGCCCCTTCCCTGTCCCCCTCCTCCTCTCCCTAAAAAAGGACGGGGTGGTTGGTAGTTGTTTTGTTGTTCAAAGGGGTGAAATCTATTTTGCGTTGGTACTTGATATGGTGTGTGTGGACGGTTATATTGTTGCTGATTGTATGCCTGATTATTCTTACCTCCTCCTCCTTTCATTTTTTCTTTCGTTGGTGGGATTGGAGTGGAGAAATTTGCTGGCGTATCAAATACAATCTCGTCGTCACTTATAAAACCCCGGACTCTGTCCATTAACGTGGTGATGGCCTGGTTTATAAGGGGTTCGGTTGGTTGAGGTTTTTCCACTAAATTAATATTCCCTGGCAGAGTTTGTTGCCATGCATAAATACTATTAGTTTTGAAGTCCCCCAAATCTCTGTGATATTTCTTAATTTTCTTTTTTTGTGTGTCCTTATCCACTTTCTCTAATCTTTTATTTGTTCTGGTGTTAAAATCGGTGATTGGTTGGGTGTCTTTAATTGGGTCCAGCTGTTGCTGTAGTGTGTTGATTTTGGTTTCTAAGATGATCATTTTGCGTTTTTTTCTCTGTAGGATCAATTCTTGTAGTTTGAAACCTACTCCGTTAAAAAAATCAAACCATTCTTGGATGGACCCTGGATCGTCTAAACCATCCTGGGGTACTACTTCCCATCTCAAGCTTCTGATAATGATTTTATCTTTTATGTATTGCTCCAGGGTACATATATCCCACCATGTTCTGACCTGTTTTTCTAGAATGTTCCCCAACATTGTCATTGCTCCGTTATAATTTACCTGGGTGGCTGTGGGTTCACTCTGTGAAAATATTGTATCTACATTAATGTTCCTATTGCTTAGAAATCTTAGAGCATCCATAGCTGCGGAGTAATTGGTTATGTGATATGTAAAAAGATACTAAAATGATAATCTGGCCCTCCTTTCTAGTATCACTCTGCGCTTGTGGATGTTATGTCATAAGGATATAAACAATAGTAAAATGTATAAAATAGATATAAATATATATAAATATATAAATATGTGAACATATGAGCATATAAATATAAAACATATATATAAAAGAACAGCAGCTGCTAAAAAATCAAGCGTACATATAAAACAGTATCATATAAAACTAATAAAAAGTTCAGAATAAAACTGCAGCAGCGCTACGAACAAAGTTCAATTGTGCGTCTTCTATGATAATCGCTTATATAGGTGATGAGGTAGTAAATGGTGAATCTAGTTGTAATATATCCAATTCATATTCTTAGTGCTCCTTTCACCAGTAGTGTATAACACCGCGTGGGGGGATTTTAGAAAGTCCCCTTTAGGGGGCGCACTCACCAGATGTAAGATAAATAAAGCCTAGATCAACATTCCTCCTTCAGCAATAATATAATTGGAATTATCCTTCTCCGCTAGTGATGAGCCGAACACCCCCGGGTTCGGTTCGCACCAGAACCCGCGAACGGACCGAAAGTTCGAACGAACATTAGAACCCTATTAAATACAATGGATGCGAACGTTCGAATTCTAAAGTGCTAATTATAACAACTATTATGCATGTTATTGTCCTAAAAAGGGTTTGGGAACCCGGGTTCTGCACCAGGGGACATGTATCAATGCAAAAAGAAGTTTTAAAAACGGTCGTTTTTCGGGAGCAGTCATTTTAATGATGCATAAAGTGAAAAAAAAAAAGTCAAATATTCCTTTAAATATCGTACCTGGGGGGTGTCTAAAGTATGCCTGTGAAGTGCCACGTGTTTCCCGTGTTTAGAACTGTCCCTGCACAAAATGACACTTCTAAAGGAAAAAAAAGCCATTTAAAACTGCTTGCGGCTTTAATGTAATGTCTGGTCCCGGTAATATGGATGAAATTCTTTAAGAAAAATGGCATAGCTACCCCATGACCCCCCCCCCCTACCCCAGCCCATTACCAGCCCCTTTGGGTCTTGTATGGATATTAAGGGGAACCCCGCACATAAAATAAAAAAGGCCCTATATACTCTGAACAGCCCTATACAGGCGGTGCATACAAGACAGGGACTGTAGGTTTGTTCTTATGTAGAGTCTGTTTGTAATTTTGAACAGGTACATTGTTGAAGTGTAGCTCCAGACCAAAAATCTATTTTTAAACTTTTTGGAAAACATAGGTAAGGGTTATCACCCCTGTAACATTTGTTTTGCTGTCTGTGCCCCTGTTCAGAACATTTCACCTCACTTTCCGTCCCAATGACAACTGTTTTTGAAATGTGGTGTTTTTCTTGAAACAAGGATTGCTGATAAAGCATCAGTACAGAGGAGACACCTTTCTCCCATATTTATTCTTACAGGAGAGAATTTTCCTTCCTAGTGGTAGATTTCCTCTCACTTCCTGTTGTCTTCTTGCGTTTGCAAGTAGGAGTCGTTTGTAAGTTGGATGTTTGAAAGTAGGGACCTGCCGTATATACTCTGCAGAAATAGGCCCCTTAGTTGTTGGTGTTGGCACAACACTGTAAGCACTCACAGTTACTCTTGGTTGGTGCTGGAACGCCCTGCTGTCAACTATTATATCAGGAATTTTAATTACATATAATTGTTGAACAGTGGTAGTAAAAATTGGGCCTTTGATGGTGGTGCTGGTGCCACAACACTGTAAGCCCTGACAGTTACTCTTGGTGGGTGCAGCAATGGGCCCTGCTGTGAATTATTAGATCAAGAATTGTAATTACATGCCCCTGTTGAACAGGGGCTGAAAAATTGGGCCTTAGGCACTGGTGGCACAACACTGCAACCCCTCACAGATACTGTACTTGGAGCACAGCAATGAGCCCTGTTGCAAAGTATTGCTTCAAAAATTGTAATGACACGCCCCTGTTAAACAGGGGCTGAAAAATTGGGCCTTAGGCACTGGTGGCACAACACTGCAACTCCTCACAGATACTGTACTTGGAGCACACCAATGAGCCCTGTTGCAAAGTATTGCTTCAAAAATTGTAATGACACGCCCCTGTTAAACAGGGGCTGAAAAATTGGGCCTTAGGCACTGGTGGCACAACACTGCAACTCCTCACAGATACTGTACTTGGAGCACAGCAATGAGCCCTGTTGCAAAGTATTGCTTCAAAAATTGTAATGACACGCCCCTGTTAAACAGGGGCTGAAAAATTGGGCCTTAGGCACTGGTGGCACAACACTGCAACTCCTCACAGATACTGTACTTGGAGCACACCAATGAGCCCTGTTGCAAAGTATTGCTTCAAAAATTGTAATGACACGCCCCTGTTAAACAGGGGCTGAAAAATTGGGCCTTAGGCACTGGTGGCACAACACTGCAACTCCTCACAGATACTGTACTTGGAGCACAGCAATGAGCCCTGTTGCAAAGTATTGCTTCAAAAATTGTAATGACACGCCCCTGTTAAACAGGGGCTGAAAAATTGGGCCTTAGGCACTGGTGGCACAACACTGCAACTCCTCACAGATACTGTACTTGGAGCACACCAATGAGCCCTGTTGCAAAGTATTGCTTCAAAAATTGTAATGACACGCCCCTGTTAAACAGGGGCTGAAAAATTGGGCCTTAGGCACTGGTGGCACAACACTGCAACTCCTCACAGATACTGTACTTGGAGCACAGCAATGAGCCCTGTTGCAAAGTATTGCTTCAAAAATTGTAATTACACGCCCCTGTTAAACAGGGGCTGAAAAATTGGGCGTTAGGCACTGGTGGCGGCACCCATAAACAAAAATGATCTTACAAGCTATCATCATCAATCGTATCATTGAGGACTCGGAGGAGGAGGATAGCCAGTCAACATAACAGCACAGGCACTCAGCATCAGCATCAGTCTTGAAGGGATGTGACATGTTAAAATCAATTAGTCTGTTATATCAGCATCAGGTGTGTGGTAGCTGGTGGTGATCCAAGACTGGTTCATCTTGATGAAAGTCAGTCGATCAACCGAGTCGGTGGACAGGCGCACCCTGTGATCCGTGACAAATCCTCCAGCAGCACTGAATGTGCGTTCCGAAAGAACGCTGGATGCAGGACAGGCCAGTAGCTCAATTGCATACTGTGCAAGCTCTGGCCAGTGATCCATCCTCAAGACCCAGTAAGCCAGAGGATTTTCGGTGGGGAAGGTGTCCAAGTCTGACCTTGCCCCTAGATATTCCTGCACCATGTTTATCAGACGCTGGCGATGGTTGCTGGAACCGATCATACTTTGGGGCTGCGGACTAAAGAATTGTCTGAACGCATCGGTCAGACGGCCACCTTCCCCACCGCTCCTTCTTTGACTGGCCGAAGCCTCAGCAACTCGTTGTCCAGGACCAGGAGTTTGCAACCTCCCAGTCTCTGGGAACGCGTTGCACAGACCTTTCTGCAAGGCCTCCCGGAGTTGTCTCATCCTCTGCTCCCTCTGCGACGGTAACATAAGGTCCGCAACCTTACCCTTGTACCGTGGATCAAGGAGAGTGGCCAGCCAGTAATGGTCCCTCTCCTTGATCCGAAGAATACGAGGATCCTTCCGCAGACTTTGCAGGATCAGGGAGGCCATGCAGCGTAGTTTTGCTGAGGCATTCGCTCCGGAGTCCTCTGGGTCACTAAGGACGACATGATCCGCAGCCACCTCCTCCCAGCCACGTACAAGTCCACTGGTTTCTTGGGACTGTAAATCATCCCTAAAAGACTGCTGCTGATGATGCTGAGTGCCAGCCTCCACCTCCATGCTGACACAATCCTCCTCCTCCTCCTCCTCCTCCTCCTCCTCTTCCTGTGCGATGGGTGGGACAGAAGGAACACTGTCTGGGTAAAGGGGGCCTTGAGAGGCAAGGAAGTCCTCCTCTTCCTGCCTCTGTTCTGCCTCAAGTGCCCTGTCCATTATTCCACGCAGCGTGTGCTCCAACAGGTGGACAAGAGGTACAGTGTCACTGATGCATGCACTGTCACTGCTCACCATCCTCGTGGCCTCCTCAAATGGTGCCAGGACAGTGCATGCATCCCTGATCATGCCCCACTGGCGTGGAGAAAAAAAACCAAGCTCCCCTGACCCTGTCCTGGTGCCGTAGTCGCACAGGTACTCATTGATGGCCCTCTGCTGCGTGTGCAGCCGCTGCAGCATGGCCAACGTTGAGTTCCACCTGGTGGGCATGTCACATATAAGGCGGTTCTTGGGCAGGTTCAACTCCTTTTGCAGCTCAGCCAGGCGAGCACTGGCATTATAAGATCTGCGGAAATGCACACAGACTTTCCTGGCCTGCCTCAGGACATCCTGTAAGCCCGGGTACCTGCCCAAGAAGCGCTGCACCACCAGGTTAAGGACGTGAGCCACACAGGGCACATGGGTCAGTTGTCCCTGTCGGAGGGCGGAGAGGAGGTTGGTGCCATTGTCGCAAACCACCATTCCTGGCTTAAGCTGGCGTGGCGTCAACCACCTCTCGGCCTGGCCCTGCAGAGCAGACAGGACCTCTGCCCCAGTGTGGCTTCTGTCCCCCAAACACACCAGCGCAAGCACGGCATGGCATCTTTTTGCCTGCGTACTTGCGTAGCCCCGTGAACGGCTACGGAGCACCGCTGGTTCATAGGACAAACCACAGGAAGAGGCCATGGAGGAAGAAGAAGAGGAGGGGGTGGAGGAGAGAGGTGTGTCACAACCAGTAGTAGCATTTTGGAGGCGTGGCGGTGGGACAACCTCCAACACTACTGCACCTTGTCCTGAATCCTTCCCAGCTGCCAAAAGAGTGACCCAATGGGCCGTGAAAGAAAGGTAACGTCCCTGTCCATGCCTGCTGGACCATGAGTCAGCGGTAATATGCACCTTACCGCTGACCGCCCTGTCCAGCGAGGCCAAGACATTGCCTTCCACATGCCGGTAGAGAGCCGGAATAGCCTTCCGTGAGAAAAAGTGGCGTTTGGGAACCTGCCACTGAGGAACTGCACATTGCACAAACTCACGGAAGGGGGCCGAGCCTACCAACTGAAAAGGCAGCAGTTGAAGCGCTAGCAATTTAGCCAAGCTAGCATTCAACCGCTGGGCATGTGGATGGCTGGGAGTGAACTTCTTTCGACGGTCCAGCAGCTGGGGCAGGGAAATTTGCCTGCTAGAATCGGACGTCGGTGTACTGCTAGCAGAGTGGGCGCAAGTACTTGGCTGTGACACACCTAATTCTACACCTTCATTCCTCTCAGTGCATGTTTCAGAGAGGACTGAAGTTATAGTGGGGTTGGAGATCCCAGCTGATGCGGTGCAAGGAGAGGTCCGCTTTGTTCTTTGGTGTGGGTCTTTGAAGTAGGCTTGCCAACGAGCTGCATGGCAGGTCAACATATGTCTGGTCAGGCATGTGGTACCCAAGCGGCTGATGTTTTGGCCACGCGATATACGCTTGAGACATATGTTGCAAACAGCAGCTGTGCGATCTGATGCACTAGCCTCAAAAAAGGCCCACACCAAAGAACTTTTTGAATGACGGGCAGAGGCAGCGCCCTGCACAGGCGGAGCTCTGCGGTGTGATTCCGTCGGTGTACTGCCCTTACGCTGGCCACCAAAGGGCATCCTGCCTCGTTGGAGATGTGCCTCCTCCTCATCCTCCTCCTCCTCCTCTCTCCTATTAGGCACCCACGTGGAGTCAGTGACCTCATCATCCCCTCCCTCCTCATCACTGGAGCCAATCTGGCAGTATGCTGCAGCTGCTGGAACATGACTGCCAGATTGGTGTCCTTCTTGAGCATCCCCTCTGTCTGCTCTCACGCTACTGCCTTCCTCTAGCTGGGTTTCATCATCAGACCCTTCGAAACGCTGGGCATCCTCCTGGAGCATGTACCCAACACTGTGCTGAAACAGTTCGGGGGACTCCTCAGGAGGAGGACATGGTGGGTCTAGGGAAGGAGTGACTGATGATTTGTCTGACATTGATACCAGGGAAGACGACGCTTTGGCAGCTGCTTTTCCAGTACCCTGAGCCTGGGTGAGAGAGGATGAGGAGGAGGAGGAGGGCTTGGTCATCCACTCTACCAAGTCTTCGGCATGATGTGGCTCAACATGTCCAGCTGCCGAAAAGAAGGACAAGCGTGTCCCATGGCCATGTGCTGATGACAATGCACCGCGTCCACGACCAGCACTGTTGCCCCCAGACACAGAGCCTGCTTGCCCTCTTTTATTGCCTCCTGACTGTCTGCCTCTCCTTGTTTGCCTTCCAGACATTCTAATAGATGGCCTGCAGGGAGATGGGAAAAAAGCAATAAGGGCTACCTTCAGGTGTCCTTCTCTGTCCCTTGAAACAAGGCCTTTCACAGTGAAAGAAACTGACACTCTCCCTACCTACAGTTTTCTGTCCCTAGAAAAAATGTTTTTTTTAATCACAATATAGCACAAGGACAATTCACTCACTGTCCTTACAGGTCCCTGGAAACAAGGACTTGCAGAGTGAAATAAACTGACACTCTCCCTACCTACAGTTTTCTGTCCCTAGAATAAATGTTTTTTTTAAGCACAATATAGCACAAGGAGAATTCACTCACTGTCCTTCCAGGTCCCTGGAAACAAGGACTTGCAGAGTGAAAGAAAAAAAACACTCTCCCTACCTACAGTTTTCTGTCCCTAGAAAAAATGTTTTTTTTAATCACAATATAGCACAAGGACAATTCACTCACTGTCCTTCCAGGTCCCTGGAAACAAGGACTTGCAGAGTGAAATAAACTGACACTCTCCCTACCTACAGTTTTCTGTCCCTAGAATAAATGTTTTTTTTAAGCACAATATAGCACAAGGACAATTCACTCACTGTCCTTACAGGTCCCTGGAAACAAGGACTTGCAGAGTGAAAGAAAAAAAACACTCTCCCTACCTACAGTTTTCTGTCCCTAGAAAAAATGTTTTTTTTAATCACAATATAGCACAAGGACAATTCACTCACTGTCCTTACAGGTCCCTGGAAACAAGGACTTGCAGAGTGAAATAAACTGACACTCTCCCTACCTACAGTTTTCTGTCCCTAGAATAAATGTTTTTTTTAAGCACAATATAGCACAAGGAGAATTCACTCACTGTCCTTCCAGGTCCCTGGAAACAAGGACTTGCAGAGTGAAATAAACTGACACTCTCCCTACCTACAGTTTTCTGTCCCTAGAATAAATGTTTTTTTTAAGCACAATATAGCACAAGGACAATTCACTCACTGTCCTTACAGGTCCCTGGAAACAAGGACTTGCAGAGTGAAAGAAAAAAAACACTCTCCCTACCTACAGTTTTCTGTCCCTAGAAAAAATGTTTTTTTTAATCACAATATAGCACAAGGACAATTCACTCACTGTCCTTACAGGTCCCTGGAAACAAGGACTTGCAGAGTGAAAGAAAAAAAACACTCTCCCTACCTACAGTTTTCTGTCCCTTGAAAAAATGTTTTTTTTAATCACAATATAACACAAGGACAATTCACTCACTGTCCTTCCAGGTCCCTGGAAACAAGGACTTGCAGAGTGAAATAAACTGACACTCTCCCTACCTACAGTTTTCTGTCCCTAGAATAAATGTTTTTTTTAAGCACAATATAGCACAAGGACAATTCACTCACTGTCCTTCCAGGTCCCTGGAAACAAGGACTTGCAGAGTGAAATAAACTGACACTCTCCCTACCTACAGTTTTCTGTCCCTAGAAAAAATGTTTTTTTTAAGCACAATATAGCACAAGGACAATTCACTCACTGTCCTTACAGGTCCCTGGAAACAAGGACTTGCAGAGTGAAAGAAAAAAAACACTCTCCCTACCTACAGTTTTCTGTCCCTAGAAAAAATGTTTTTTTTAATCACAATATAGCACAAGGACAATTCACTCACTGTCCTTACAGGTCCCTGGAAACAAGGACTTGCAGAGTGAAAGAAACTGACACTGTCCCTACCTACAGTTTTCTGTCCCTAGAATAAATGTTTTTTTTAAGCACAATATAGCACAAAGAGAATTCACTCACTGTCCTTCCAGGTCCCTGGAAACAAGGACTTGCAGAGTGAAATAAACTGACACTCTCCCTACCTACAGTTTTCTGTCCCTAGAATAAATGTTTTTTTTAAGCACAATATAGCACAAGGACAATTCACTCACTGTCCTTACAGGTCCCTGGAAACAAGGACTTGCAGAGTGAAAGAAACTGACACTCTCCCTACCTACAGTTTTCTGTCCCTAGAATAAATGTTTTTTTAAGCACAATATAGCACAAGGACAATTCACTCACTGTCCTTCCAGGTCCCTGGAAACAAGGACTTGCAGAGTGAAAGAAACTGACACTGTCCCTACCTACAGTTTTCTGTCCCTAGAATAAATGTTTTTTTTAAGCACACTATAGCACAAGCACAAAACACACTGACACTCTCCCTACCTATCCTTCTCTTTCCCTAAACTAAAGGAATCCAGGTTAAGCAAGAAAGAAATAACAGTCACTGTCCCTGCCTATGCTGCTCTATCCCTGCTCCGGAACACACTACACTAGGCCGCCGTGCTGGCGGCCTTTTATAGTGTGGGGCGTGTACTAAACACCCTCAGCAATAATTGGCCACAGGCATCCTGCCTGTGGCCAATCATTGCTCTCCTCGCTGCCGGCGCTGTGATTGGCCAAGCATGCGGGGTCACAGTGCATGCTTGGCCAATCACAGCGCCTGGATGACACTGCGATGGCGTAGTGCATTGTGGGCCGTTCGCGTCACTCGAATTTGGCGCGAACGGCCCAAATCGTTCGATCTTCGTCGAACGATCGAACAGCCGATGTTCGAGTCGAACGTATGTTCGACTCGAACACGAAGCTCATCCCTATTCTCCGCCATAGACAGATGTCAAATCAGGTATGGGTATAGAAAAGATATCCTCCTCAATCTATCCTGTCTTCTTATCCTCAGTGATAGAAAAAAGGTGCCGCTGGCATAAATGTGGAAAAAATACAAACTACATAGGGTAGTACTGTTTGACCATTTATTAAAATATTTAATCCCCAGGTAATCCCTTGGTTACATATATGCGTACCACAAAGTAAAATAAGACAGGCGAAATGATAAAATGAGCGCTACAGCGCCAGACACTTGCCCCTGATGAGCGCCACGGTGTATTTCCCTCGGCACTTCCTTGTTTGGCAGGTCCTGGAGCGCATGAACGTCACTTCCGGTTTGCTTGGTTGGTTGGCCACGCCCTGACGTTTCGTCACTTCCTGACTTCCTCTGAGGGCGTGACCAACCGTCATAGCAACCGGAATTTATGCTAGGTCAGATCCCGCCCTCTGGTTAAACGTCAGAGCACGCTCTGCGTGCCTGCGACGTCGCGCATGCGCGCTGAGCGAGTCGACGTCCATGCCCTGCTGTGGGCGGAAATTCTATCAGGTGCAGCTCGATCTGCCCCACTCTGATAGGCGTTTGCACTCGGGCTGCATCCTGATTGGCTACTCTGTCTAAACATGTCGGGAGCGGTGTCGAGCCGACATGTATACAGAGGGGACTTCAATTAATGATTATGAGGATTGATGTCAGACACACCACCTCATACCGTCATACAGTCCTTCCTTCTGCTGACACTTGTGCCCTGAAGCAATAAGGGCATGTTTTGGTAACAACGTTACCCCCGGTGGTCAGAATTTTTTTTATTCTATTTATATTCTAATGCCGGGTTTAATGCTAAATAATGTGTGCACACACTCTACCGATCATAATGAGGAAACGCTGGGATGGCTGTAAACCTTGACATCATAATCAGCAGTGTTTCGTTTTCCCAATCCACAGAACATGCATCCATCAATAAATATATGAATAATTCAATATATATGGCAAAAAAATATATATAAAAAAATAAATAATAAAAATGACAAGAATAACACACCAAAATATATGGCAAAAAAATATATATAAAAAATAAATAATAAAAATGACAAGAATAACACACCGAAATATTCAGATAAATACCAAGTAAACTCTGCTATGTAGAACTAATAAAAGTACTCATATATATTGAATTATTCATATATTTATTGATGGATGCATGTTCTGTGGATTGGGAAAACGAAACACTGCTGATTATGATGTCAAGGTTTACAGCCATCCCAGCGTTTCCTCATTATGATCGGTAGAGTGTGTGCACACATTATTTAGCATTAAACCCGGCATTAGAATATATATAGAATAAAAAAATTTCTGACCACCGGGGGTAACGTTTTTACCAAAACATGCCCTTATTGCTTCAGGGCACAAGTGTCAGCAGAAGGAACGACTGTATGACGGTATGAGGTGGTGTGTCTGACATCAATCCTCATAATCATTAATTGAAGTCCCCTCTGTATACATGTCGGCTCGACACCGCTCCCGACATGTTTAGACAGAGTAGCCAATCAGGATGCAGCCCGAGTGCAAACGCCAATCAGAGTGGGGCAGATCGAGCTGCACCTGATAGAATTTCCGCCCACAGCAGGGCATGGACGTCGACTCGCTCAGCGCGCATGCGCGACGTCGCAGGCACGCAGAGCGTGCTCTGACGTTTAACCAGAGGGCGGGATCTGACCTAGCATAAATTCCGGTTGCTATGACGGTTGGTCACGCCCTCAGAGGAAGTCAGGAAGTGACGAAACGTCAGGGCGTGGCCAACCAACCAAGCAAACCGGAAGTGACGTTCATGCGCTCCAGGACCTGCCAAACAAGGAAGTGCCGAGGGAAATACACCGTGGCGCTCATCAGGGGCAAGTGTCTGGCGCTGTAGCGCTCATTTTATCATTTCGCCTGTATTATTTTACTTTGTGGTACGCATATATGTAACCAAGGGATTACCTGGGGATTAAATATTTTAATAAATGGTCAAACAGTACTACCCTATGTAGTTTGTATTTTTTCCACATTTATGCCAGCGGCACCTTTTTTCTATCACTGAGGATAAGAAGACAGGATAGATTGAGGAGGATATCTTTTCTATACCCATACCTGATTTGACATCTGTCTATGGCGGAGAAGGATAATTCCAATTATATTATTGCTGAAGGAGGAATGTTGATCTAGGCTTTATTTATCTTACATCTGGTGAGTGCGCCCCCTAAAGGGGACTTTCTAAAATCCCCCCACGTGGTGTTATACACTACTGGTGAAAGGAGCACTAAGAATATGAATTGGATATATTACAACTAGATTCACCATTTACTACCTCATCACCTATATAAGCGATTATCATAGAAGACGCACAATTGAACTTTGTTCGTAGCGCTGCTGCAGTTTTATTCTGAACTTTTTATTAGTTTTATATGATACTGTTTTATATGTACGCTTGATTTTTTAGCAGCTGCTGTTCTTTTATATATATGTTTTATATTTATATGCTCATATGTTCACATATTTATATATTTATATATATTTATATCTATTTTATACATTTTACTATTGTTTATATCCTTATGACATAACATCCACAAGCGCAGAGTGATACTAGAAAGGAGGGCCAGATTATCATTTTAGTATCTTTTTACATATCACATAACCAATTACTCCGCAGCTATGGATGCTCTAAGATTTCTAAGCAATAGGAACATTAATGTAGATACAATATTTTCACAGAGTGAACCCACAGCCACCCAGGTAAATTATAATGGAGCAATGACAATGTTGGGGAACATTCTAGAAAAACAGGTCAGAACATGGTGGGATATATGTACCCTGGAGCAATACATAAAAGATAAAATCATTATCAGAAGCTTGAGATGGGAAGTAGTACCCCAGGATGGTTTAGACGATCCAGGGTCCATCCAAGAATGGTTTGATTTTTTTAACGGAGTAGGTTTCAAACTACAAGAATTGATCCTACAGAGAAAAAAACGCAAAATGATCATCTTAGAAACCAAAATCAACACACTACAGCAACAGCTGGACCCAATTAAAGACACCCAACCAATCACCGATTTTAACACCAGAACAAATAAAAGATTAGAGAAAGTGGATAAGGACACACAAAAAAAGAAAATTAAGAAATATCACAGAGATTTGGGGGACTTCAAAACTAATAGTATTTATGCATGGCAACAAACTCTGCCAGGGAATATTAATTTAGTGGAAAAACCTCAACCAACTGAACCCCTTATAAACCAGGCCATCACCACGTTAATGGACAGAGTCCGGGGTTTTATAAGTGACGACGAGATTGTATTTGATACGCCAGCAAATTTCTCCACTCCAATCCCACCAACGAAAGAAAAAATGAAAGGAGGAGGAGGTAAGAATAATCAGGCATACAATCAGCAACAATATAACCGTCCACACACACCATATCAAGTACCAACGCAAAATAGATTTCACCCCTTTGAACAACAAAACAACTACCAACCACCCCGTCCTTTTTTAGGGAGAGGAGGAGGGGGACAGGGAAGGGGCAGGGGCTTTCCCCCACACAGGGGGAAACCCCAATACCCCCCGCCACAACAGAGGGAGCGAGAGTGGAGAGAACCTCACCCGCAATACCAATGGCCCAGGGAACAAACCTATCACGCTCAACAAAGGAACACAGAACCAGAGGATGCAGGGCCGGAAAGAAAATCCAAAAAAAGAAGGAGAAACAATCAATAACCGGTATATTTAACTTAAGCCCAGTGGTACTGACTCATAAGGAATTAAACATCTTAAATATGGGCCTCAAATGTGGATTGAAACAGCCCTTAAACAAATTCAATGTTTATATTGATGTACACAAATTTATTAGGAAACTAAACATTAAGAAACATTTTGTGGGACTAACCTCACAGATGGTGTCTACCATAGAGAACCCTCGGGGCATCATTAATAGCGGCTTGAAAAACAAATCTTTATTCAACCCCCTCAATAACCCCAACCATCAAGTAGAGGTATTTAAAGGTCTCATTATACGGGACCTCCACCAATTGGAACCAAAAAAGAACACAAGTTTAAAACACATTCAGGATGGTATCGTAGCTCTAGAGCAGGGGTCTCCAAACTTTTCAATACGGGGGCCACATTGTAGATTTTACAAGTATTCGGGGGCCGAAAAAAATCAGTTATGTACAAATGAATGAATCGTCATTCCCATCAGTGTCCCCAGCAGAGTTTTCCCCATTATCAGTGTCCCCAGCAGAGTTTTCCCCATTATCAGTGTCCCCGGCAGAGTTTTCCTCATTATCAGTGTCCCCGGCAGAGTTTTCCCCATTATCAGTGTCCCCGGCAGAGTTTTCCCCATTATCAGTGTCCCCGGCAGAGTTTTCCCCATTATCAGTGTCCCCGGCAGAGTTTTCCCCCATTATCAGTGTCCCCGGCAGAGTTTTCCCCCATTATCAGTGTCCCCGGCAGAGTTTTCCCCCATTATCAGTGTCCCCGGCAGAGTTTTCCCCCATTATCAGTGTCCCCGGCAGAGTTTTCCCCCATTATCAGTGTCCCCGGCAGAGTTTTCCCCCATTATCAGTGTCCCCGGCAGAGTTTTCCCCATCGGTGTCCCCAGCAGAATTTTCCCCATCGGTGTCCCCAGCAGAATTTTCCCCATCGGTGTCCCCAGCAGAATTTTCCCCATCGGTGTCCCCAGCAGAATTTTCCCCATCGGTGTCCCCAGCAGAATTTTCCCCATCGGTGTCCCCAGCAAATTTTTCCCCATCGGTGTCCCCAGCAAATTTTTCCCATCGGTGTCCCCAGGGTTCAGGGGTGAGCTATGTACAGGGTTCAGGGGTGAGCTATGTACAGAGTGCAGGGTTAAGGGGTGCGCTACATGCAGAGGGTGAGGTGGGTGCAGAGGGTGAGGTGGGTGCAGAGGGTGAGGTGGGTGCAGAGGGTGAGGTGGGTGCAGGGTGCAGAGGGTGAGGTGGGTGCAGAGGGTGAGGTGGGTGCAGGGTGCAGAGGGTGAGGTGGGTGCAGGGTGCAGAGGGTGAGGTGGGTGCAGGGTGCAGAGGGTGAGGTGGGCGCAGGGTGCAGAGGGAGGGTGCAGCAGCAGAGGGTTAGGTGGGCGCAGGGTGCAGAGGGAGGGTGCAGCAGCAGAGGGTGAG
Organism: Rana muscosa; assembly: GCA_029206835.1. NCBI lineage: Eukaryota > Metazoa > Chordata > Amphibia > Anura > Ranidae > Rana > Rana muscosa. The sequence continues at coordinate 73,796,771 of CM055125.1, forward strand.
GTAGAGGGAGGGTGCAGAGGGTGGGTACAGGGTGCAGAGGGTGAGTTGGGCGCAGGGTGCAGAGGGAGGGTGCAGAGGGTGGGTGCAGAGGGTGAGGTGGGTACAGGGTGCAGAGGGTGAGGTGGGCGAAGGGAGCAGAGGGAGGGTGCAGAGGGTGGGTGCAGAGGGTGAGGTGGGTACAGGGTGCAGAGGGTGAGGTGGGCGAAGGGAGCAGAGGGAGGGTGCAGAGGGTGGGTGCAGGGTGCAGAGGGTGAGGTGGGCGCAGAGGGAGGGTGCAGAGGGTGTGTGCAGGGTGCAGAGGGAGGGTGCAGAGGGTGAGGTGGGTACAGGGTGCAGAGGGTGGGTGCAGGGTGCAGAGGGTGAGGTGGGCGCAGGGTGCAGAGGGAGGGTGCAGAAGGTGTGTGCAGGGTGCAGAGGGTGAGGTGGGTACAGGGTGCAGAGGGTGAGGTGGGCGCAGGGTGCAGAGGGAGGGTACAGAGGGTGGGTGCAGGGTGCAGAGGGAGGGTGCAGAGGGTGAGGTGGGTACAGGGTGCAGAGGGTGAGGTGGGCACAGGGTGAGATGGGTGCAGAGTGCACGGCTCCCCCCCCAGCCCCCATTCCAGTACAGTCAGAGCTCCACACTCCACTCCAAGGCAAGATTCTCCTCCCACAAAGCTTCCCCCCCCCCCATTCCAGCCAAAGTTTTCCTTATTTTACTCACAGCATTTTGTCCTCCGATCTCCGTGCAGCAGTTCCACAGGCATCTTCCTGTTGGCAGATTCCCCGTCCCCTTCCTCCTCTGCTCTGACTCCAAGTGCTCTCATAGAGCGTGTGTACACAAGGATGATCAGAGCGGCTGCGGGGAGAGGAGCGCGCTGTCACTTGGAAATACACAAGCAGAGCTTGTGTATTTCCAAGTGACAGTAGCACGCAGCCAGCATGCGACCAGCACCGGAGGTGGCCGAACTCCAGCGGTCAGCACGGGGCGGGCAGCGCAGGGCCAAAGACGGCAATGTGGCAGAGCCTGGGAAAGCTGCGGGCCGGACAAATCAAACCCGCGGGCCGGATGTGGCCCGCGGGCCGGGGTTTGGAGACCCCTGCTCTAGAGAAACGAAAAGACATCATCATAAGGCCAGCTGATAAAGGAGGAGGGGTCGTCATCCTCCCTAAAGATATGTATCATGCACAGATCCTTGATTTGTTATCAGATGCCAACACGTATAAAGCTTTGGATAAGGATCCGACACAAGCGTTCAGGAATCAACTCGTCACTCTAATCGAGATGGGCACTAAATCAGGAGTACTTTCAGAAAAGGAAAGGCATTATCTGGTACCAACCAGTAATAAGATCCCTACGATTTATACATTGCCAAAGATCCATAAAGACTCAATAAACCCACCACCTAGACCTATTGTAAATAGCATAGACTCCGTCACAGCTAGGTTGGGACAGTATCTAGATACGTTTTTACAAAGGAGTGTGTCGATTACGCAAGCTTACTTGAAAGACACAAAGGACTTCCTAAATTGTCTACAAAACATTACGTTAAGACACGACCAGGAAGTTCTGTTGGTAACCTCGGACGTATCCTCCCTCTACTCAATAATTCAACATGATGATGCACTATTAGCCCTAAATTGGGCCTTGAGTAAGAGGGAGGAACTCCCGCACAATCAGAAAGTTTTTATTGGCCAGGCCCTAGATTTCTGCTTATCTCACAACTATTTCTGGTACGATAGTAAATTTTATCTGCAACAGAGGGGAGTTGCAATGGGTGCCAAATTCGCACCCAGTATCGCAAATTTGTTTATGGCAGAATGGGAGGATAAAATGATTTTTAACGACAGAAGAGCTGAACTCATTTTTTATAAACGTTTTATCGATGATATGTTTTTAATATGGGCCGGCTCAGAAGAATCATTATTGACTTTCTTAAAGACCCTAAACACCAACAACAATAACATTAAACTAACCTCTGAATGGAGCAGTAAGACGATAAACTTCCTGGATGTGACTGTTGATCGCCATAACACAGGATTTGGTACCAAGGTGTTTTTTAAAGCGACAGACAGAAACAGCTATCTACCTATTACAAGTGGACACCACCCACAGTGGCTAAGGAATATTCCTAAAGGACAGATCATGCGCGTTAAACGGAATTGCTCAGATAATGAGGTCTTTCTCACGCAAGCAAAAGTCTTATCAGACAGATTCATAGCTAAGGGCTATGCACCACAACCCCTAAAGAAAATTGTAGAGGAAATCGAACAAATGCCCAGGGAATTGTGCCTACAGATCAAACCCAAACCAGCAGTAGGGGGCACCAACTTAAAAGAATGGGGCTTTATCTCGCAATTTCACAGTCAATTCAGGGAGGTGGAGGACATTTTCACAAAACACTGGCACATTTTACTTTTGGATAAGAAATTGGGCCCAGTACTCCCCCCTAAACCACAATTTATATATCGAAAGGCTCCTAATCACGGGGATAGGGTGGTGAAGAAAATACTGGACCCTCCCAGCAAATCTCAGACGTTCTGGAACAAAAATGTTTTTTTTGCCTGTAGAAGATGTAGAGCATGTAAGGAAGTGTCACGCCCCATTAGGGGGCTAGAAAACTTCATCTCTCCTTCCAATCAGAGACAATTTGACATCGAGCAGTTTATTACGTGCAACAGCAGCTTCGTGGTCTATGCTCTAAAATGTCCGTGCAGGCTTTTATATATAGGGCGCACCAAAAGACTTTTACGCATCCGAATAGCTGAGCATGTGAACAACATAAAGATAGGTTATAAGGACCACAATGTGTCACTGCATTTCAAACTTAAGCACAACCAGGACCCCTCAGGCCTGCAATTCTGGGGGATTGAAAGTTTGGAACCAAACTGGAGGGGTTCCCATAAGGTGCGCAAACTTTCTAAAAAAGAGACAAAATGGATTTTTTTAACCGAAGTTTTAGCGCCCAAAGGTTTGAACATTGAATTAGACATCAATTGTTTTATTAGTGATTCGTAAACATTAAGCTGAATAACTATTAATATTAGCACGACATATTACTAGAACGCTACGAACATACACATAGGGCCTCCACCCTCGATTTTAGTGATTTTAATAATTTTATGAGTACTTTTATTAGTTCTACATAGCAGAGTTTACTTGGTATTTATCTGAATATTTCGGTGTGTTATTCTTGTCATTTTTATTATTTATTTTTTATATATATTTTTTTGCCATATATTTCGGTGTGTTATTCTTGTCATTTTTATTATTTATTTTTTTATATATATTTTTTTGCCATATATATTGAATTATTCATATATTTATTGATGGATGCATGTTCTGTGGATTGGGAAAACGAAACACTGCTGATTATGATGTCAAGGTTTACAGCCATCCCAGCGTTTCCTCATTATGATCGGTAGAGTGTGTGCACACATTATTTAGCATTAAACCCGGCATTAGAATATAAATAGAATAAAAAAAATTCTGACCACCGGGGGTAACGTTGTTACCAAAACATGCCCTTATTGCTTCAGGGCACAAGTGTCAGCAGAAGGAACGACTGTATGACGGTATGAGGTGGTGTGTCTGACATCAATCCTCATAATCATTAATTGAAGTCCCCTCTGTATACATGTCGGCTCGACACCGCTCCCGACATGTTTAGACAGAGTAGCCAATCAGGATGCAGCCCGAGTGCAAACGCCTATCAGAGTGGGGCAGATCGAGCTGCACCTGATAGAATTTCTGCCCACAGCAGGGCATGGACGTCGACTCGCTCAGCGCGCATGCGCGACGTCGCAGGCACGCAGAGCGTGCTCTGACGTTTAACCAGAGGGCGGGATCTGACCTAGCATAAATTCCGGTTGCTATGACGGTTGGTCACGCCCTCAGAGGAAGTCAGGAAGTGACGAAACGTCAGGGCGTGGCCAACCAACCAAGCAAACCGGAAGTGACGTTCATGCGCTCCAGGACCTGCCAAACAAGGAAGTGCCGAGGGAAATACACCGTGGCGCTCATCAGGGGCAAGTGTCTGGCGCTGTAGCGCTCATTTTATCATTTCGCCTGTCTTATTTTACTTTGTGGTACGCATATATGTAACCAAGGGATTACCTGGGGATTAAATATTTTAATAAATGGTCAAACAGTACTACCCTATGTAGTTTGTATTTTTTCCACATTTATGCCAGCGGCACCTTTTTTCTATCACTGAGGATAAGAAGACAGGATAGATTGAGGAGGATATCTTTTCTATACCCATACCTGATTTGACATCTGTCTATGGCGGAGAAGGATAATTCCAATTATATTATTGCTGAAGGAGGAATGTTGATCTAGGCTTTATTTATCTTACATCTGGTGAGTGCGCCCCCTAAAGGGGACTTTCTAAAATCCCCCCACGCGGTGTTATACACTACTGGTGAAAGGAGCACTAAGAATATGAATTGGATATATTACAACTAGATTCACCATTTACTACCTCATCACCTATATAAGCGATTATCATAGAAGACGCACAATTGAACTTTGTTCGTAGCGCTGCTGCAGTTTTATTCTGAACTTTTTATTAGTTTTATATGATACTGTTTTATATGTACGCTTGATTTTTTAGCAGCTGCTGTTCTTTTATATATATGTTTTATATTTATATGCTCATATGTTCACATATTTATATATTTATATCTATTTTATACATTTTACTATTGTTTATATCCTTATGACATAACATCCACAAGCGCAGAGTGATACTAGAAAGGAGGGCCAGATTATCATTTTAGTATCTTTTTACATACCATTTAAATTACCAGCCATTAAATTACATTTCCTGGCCAGTTTCCCTCTGTTTGTAAACAAAGAGACTCCCTTCATCCATACCAGACCCGTATCCTTATAATGGTTTGGTATGAATTATAAGCAGGATTCCACATAAAAAACACCCGCCTGTGTCCTAGCAACGAAGGATGCTGTGCAGGCTAGCCCCTTGCATCCTAGCAACTGATGATGTAGGGACATGACCATGGGATAGGCACGGGCACTGTGTTTCTCTCTCTCCCTAATAGACAATCTGACCTGGGGCATAGACTGCGCAGCAAACTCAAGCTGGACACCCATGAGAGAATTTTGGCCAAAATCTGCTACTTGGGTGGCCCTGTCACCCTCCACGTGCCTGACATCTTTCAAGTAAAAAAACAAAGGAGTCAGGAAGAAAAATTGATGGTCGAATAGCGCCTTCATCCAATAAGACGTACAAACTTTTTGGGTATACTGACAACCGGCAAAAGATCCTGTCAGAATGCAATAGCCACTGATGAAGATTTATCTATCTGCACTGTTTAGCACTGTTTTAGCTAAATGAGAAAAAAATCTTTGTATGTGTGGCCAGCATTACATTGTATACATGTGTAAGGACTTTTACACACATAGTTGTGTCTGTGGTTAGTAACTCTGTCACACCATGCAATGTGCATACAATGTGATTTGTGACTCAGATTGTAAAATCTCCTTGTGGTTTCCAGCTATTAACAGAGGCACACCCTTACCTCGGGATTTAAGATTTATTTGACAATCATCGCAAAGCATAAGTAATGAGACATTCTCACCGCAGTTTATAAGTATTTCTGCTGATGGATCTCTTCACCAGGGAGCCTAAAGGCATGAGATGATAGTCCACTGTTCCAACCATTGATGGTGGATTTGGGCAATAATGTAATGTTTATAAAGCATCTGCACAAATCACCTGCCAATGCACTCAAGATGAAATCCTAAGGCCTGGTTCACACTATTTCGGGTTTGTGACCCGGGTTTGTGTGAGCACGGCAGCCCATTTATTTCAATGGGCTGCCATGCCTGCGTTTCTCGCAGAAAAAAAGGTGCATGCACTATTTTGGAAATGCAGCTGCCAGGAAATCGCATGGTGCTTTTGCACCATGCAATTTTCCTGCAGTTCCTGCACCCGCAAATGCATTGCGTGGGGGGTGCCATTAAGAGTGAATGGCAGCCCTATGCGTTTTTCTACAGCGACTAGTTTTGCATGGGTGGTTGACCACAGCCACCCGCGGTAATGTTAACCAGGCCTTACTGCCCAACAGATTTTACATAAATTATTATTATTAATATTATACAGGAATTATATAGTTCCAACAATTTGCAACCGTTATAATACAATTCAATACAGGAGGAATCAGAGGGCCCGGCTCGTTAGAGCTTACAATCTAGAAGGGAGGGTCAGTTGAAACAAAAGGTAATAACTGTGGGGGGTGATCAGATGGAGAAATTAAAAATACAGTTGTTTGGTGTGGGTAGGATAGGCTTCTCTGAAGAGGAAGGTTTTCAGGGATCGTCTAAAAGCTAATAGAGTAGGAGATAATAGGACTGATTGGGGTAAGGAGTTCCAAAGGTTTGGAAAAGCTCTGGAAAAGTCCTGGAGGCGAGCAAAGGAGGAGGTGACGAGGGAGCGAGAGAGCAGGAGGTCTTGAGAGGAGCGAAGAGAACGAGTAGGTTTGTATTTAGAGACTAGGCTAGTGATGTAGCTGGGGGCTAAATTGTGGATGGCTTTGTAAGTAGTTGTTAGTATTTTGAATTGAATTTGTTGGGTGAGCGGAAGCCAGTGGAGGGAATTATTGACAGAGGAGTAGCAGACACAGAGCGATTGGTAAGGTGGATGAGTCTGGCAGCAGCAATAATGATGGATTGAAGGGGGGGGGGTAACCTATGTAGAGGTAAGCCAATGAGTAGGGAGTTCCTGTAGTCAAGGCGAGAGATGACCAGGGAGTGAATTAAGAGCTTTGTTGTGTCATTGGTTAGAAAGGGACATATTTTGGAGATTTTGCGGAGGTTGAGGCGGCAAGATTTGGACAGTGATTGGACGTGGGGCTTAAAGTGGTTGTAAACCCACTTTTTCAACTTGCACCTACAGGTAAGCCTAGATTAAGGCTTACCTGTAGGTGCAAGAAAGATCTCCTAAACCTACACGGTTTAGGAGATATTTAGTTAAATGATAGGCGCCGCTGTCTACGGCGCATGCGCACCGTAGACAACGGCGCATTCATGGGGTTAATCTCATTCACAAATTCGGCTAGGTCGCAGCATTCGACGACGTAGCCAAATTCGACGGCTCATGCGCACATGCGTGGAGTGATGTCTTCGCCGCTCCGGCCAATCACAGCGTCGGAGCGGCACTGTGATTGGCTGGAGCGGCGATACCCGGAAGTAACCTTCCGGCTATCGCTGCAGCGATGGCTGTGGCTGAAGAGGGAGACGAGGACGGCTTCGGGAGCCCCGATCTAAGGTAAGTGATGCATAATGAGCTATTATGCTAGTCATATTAGCTCATTATGCCTTTCTCTTACAGGTAGTTTAAAAAAAAAAAATTCTAATGCCGCGTACACACGTACGTTTTTAATGTAATTTTTAAAACCGACGTTTTTCTCGTCGTTTTTTTCTTGTTTCCTCTCAACCCTGTCTTGCGTACACACGATCATGAAAAAAACGCTCGAGCAAAGCGCAGTGACGTACAACACGTACGACGGCACTATAAAGGGGAATATCCGTTCGAATGGCACCACCCTTCATGTTAGTAAAGTTTGTTGAGCGACGATTTGCGCTTTTCAGCCTCGTGCTTTTCAGTCCGTTACAGCGTGATGAATGTGCTATCTCCATTACGAACGCTAGTTTTACCAGAACGAGCGCTCCCGTCTCATACTTGATTCTGAGCATGCACGTTTTTTTCCCCTCGTAAAAGCATACTACCGTTTTTCACGGCGTTAAAAAAACGACGTGAAAAAATAGAGCATGTTTGTAATTTTTAATGGCCGTTTTTCACGTCGTTAAAAATGCTCTGGAGCCTACACACGATCGGTTTTAATGCCCATTTTTAAAAATGGCATTTTTAACGTCATGAAAAACGATCGTGTGTACGCGGCAAAAGGGTTTACAACCACTTTAAAGGAGAGTTCAGAATGCAGGACCATCTAGGACCTTGGCATGCGAGGATGAGCTTATTGTTGTGCCATCGGATTTGACAGAGAGATCAGGGGAAGGGGCACGTGGTGGAGGAAACATTATAAATTCCATTTTGGATAGATTGAGTTTGAGGAAGTGGTTTGACATCCAGACTGATATATCTGTTAGTAAATTAGTGAAAATCCAATAGGGTTTCCCACACTAGTCATTGTCAATAATGGCAGCCATTAAAAAAGTGATATACAGCCAATTTCAGTTCTAATAATATAAAAATGATTGCATTGCTACTTATCTAATGCACTCAAAGAGGAAAATGGTGACAAATTCAACTCAAAATTGGAAACACACTCACTGTAGATGTGTCATAAGAGTTCAATACAATCTAAAACTTAAAGATGAAAAAAATTATTTTACTGTTTGTTTTGTCCAGGGGCTCAAGGAAAAGCTCTACTTACCCGATCCTTTGATCCTCTGGAAAACCACGCTCCCTGATGTCCAGCGGTGGACTGTTCCTGCCATCCTCATGTACAAAGCTGGTCTATGGGTGTGATGACTTCAGGAATAGTCCATTCACAAGACCGCTAGCATGCAGGGAGACAAGAGCAGTGGGATCCTGTTCTTGCTAGTGATGAGCCGAACACCCCCGGGTTCGGTTCGCACCAGAACCCGCGAACGGACCGAAAGTTCGTACGAACATTAGAACCCTATTAAATACAATGGATGCGAACGTTCGAATTCTAAAGTGCTAATTATAACAACTATTATGCATGTTATTGTCCTAAAAAGGGTTTGGGAACCCGGGTTGTGCACCAGGGGACATGTATCAATGCAAAAAGAAGTTTTAAAAACGGTCGTTTTTCGGGAGCAGTCATTTTAATGATGCATAAAGTGAAAAAAAAAGTCAAATATTCCTTTAAATATCGTACCTGGGGGGTGTCTAAAGTATGCCTGTGAAGTGCCACGTGTTTCCCGTGTTTAGAACTGTCCCTGCACAAAATGACACTTCTAAAGGAAAAAAAAGCCATTTAAAACTGCTTGCGGCTTTAATGTAATGTCTGGTCCCGGTAATATGGATGAAAATCTTTAAGAAAAATGGCATAGCTACCCCATGACCCCCCCCCCCCACCCCAGCCCATTACCAGCCCCTTTGGGTCTTGTATGGATATTAAGGGGAACCCCGCACATAAAATAAAAAAGGCCCTATATACTCTGAACAGCCGTATACAGGCGGTGCATACAAGACAGGGACTGTAGGTTTGTTCTTATGTAGAATCTGTTTGTAATTTTGAACAGGTACATTGTTGAAGTGTAGCTCCAGCCCAAAAATCTATTTTTAAACTTTTTGGAAAACATAGGTAAGGGTTATCACCCCTGTAACATTTGTTTTGCTGTCTGTGCCCCTGTTCAGAACATTTCACCTCACTTTCCGTCCCAATGACAACTGTTTTTGAAATGTGGTGTTTTTCTTGAAACAAGGATTGCTGATAAAGCATCAGTACAAAGGAGACACCTTTCTCCCATATTTATTCTTACAGGAGAGAATTTTCCTTCCTAGTGGTAGATTTCCTCTCACTTCCTGTTGTCTTCTTGCGTTTGCAAGTAGGAGTCGTTTGTAAGTTGGATGTTTGAAAGTAGGGACCTGCCGTATATACTCTGCAGAAATAGGCCCCTTAGTTGTTGGTGTTGGCACAACACTGTAAGCACTCACAGTTACTCTTGGTTGGTGCTGGAACGCCCTGCTGTCAACTATTATATCAGGAATTTTAATTACATATAATTGTTGAACAGTGGTAGTAAAAATTGGGCCTTTGATGGTGGTGCTGGTGCCACAACACTGTAAGCCCTGACAGTTACTCTTGGTGGGTGCAGCAATGGGCCCTGCTGTGAATTATTAGATCAAGAATTGTAATTGCATGCCCCTGTTGAACAGGGGCTGAAAAATTGGGCCTTTCGTGGTGGTGGTGGTGGTGGTGGTGTTGCCACAACACTGTAAGCCCTCAGAGTTACTCTTGGTGGGTCCAGGAATGGGCCCTGCTGTGAATTATTAGATCAAGAATTGTAATTGCATGCCCCTGTTGAACAGGGGCTGAAAAATTGGGCCTTTCGTGGTGGTGGTGGTGGTGGTGGTGTTGCCACAACACTGTAAGCCCTCAGAGTTACTCTTGGTGGGTGCAGGAATGGGCCCTGCTGTGAATTATTAGATCAAGAATTGTAATTACATGCCCCTTTTGAACAGGGGCTGAAAAATTGGGCCTTTCGTGGTGGTGGTGGTGGTGGCGTTGCCACAACACTGTAAGCCCTCAGAGTTACTCTTGGTGGGTGCAGCAATGGGCCCTGCTGTGAATTATTAGATCAAGAATTGTAATTGCATGCCCCTGTTGAACAGGGGCTGAAAAATTGGGCCTTTCGTGGTGGTGGTGGTGGTGGTGGTGTTGCCACAACACTGTAAGCCCTCAGAGTTACTCTTGGTGGGTGCAGCAATGGGCCCTGCTGTGAATTATTAGATCAAGAATTGTAATTGCATGCCCCTGTTGAACAGGGGCTGAAAAATTGGGCCTTTCGTGGTGGTGGTGGTGGTGGTGTTGGTGTTGCCACAACACTGTAAGCCCTCAGAGTTACTCTTGGTGGGTGCAGCAATGGGCCCTGCTGTGAATTATTAGATCAAGAATTGTAATTGCATGCCGCTGTTGAACAGGGGCTGAAAAATTGGGCCTTTCGTGGTGGTGGTGGTGGTGGTGGTGTTGCCACAACACTGTAATCCCTCAGAGTTACTCTTGGTGGGTGCAGCAATGGGCCCTGCTGTGAATTATTAGATCAAGAATTGTAATTACATGCCCCTTTTGAACAGGGGCTGAAAAATTGGGCCTTTCGTGGTGGTGGTGGTGGTGGCGTTGCCACAACACTGTAAGCCCTCAGAGTTACTCTTGGTGGGTGCAGCAATGGGCCCTGCTGTGAATTATTAGATCAAGAATTGTAATTGCATGCCCCTGTTGAACAGGGGCTGAAAAATTGGGCCTTAGGCACTGGTGGCACAACACTACAACCCCTCACAGATACTGTACTTGGAGCACAGCAATGAGCCCTGTTGCAAAGTATTGCTTCAAAAATTGTAATGACACGCCCCTGTTAAACAGGGGCTGAAAAATTGGGCCTTAGGCACTGGTGCCACAACACTCCAACCCCTCACAGATACTGTACTTGGAGCACAGCAATGAGCCCTATGGCAAATTATTGCTAAAAAAATTGTAATTACACGCCCCTGTAAAACAGGGGCTGAAAAATTGGGCCTTAGCCACTGGTGGCGGCACCCATAAACAAAAATGATCTTCCAAGCTATCATCATCAATCGTATCATTGAGGACTCGGAGGAGGAGGATAGCCAGTCAACATAACAGCACAGGCACTCAGCATCAGCATCAGTCTTGAAGGGATGTGACATGTTAAAATCAATTAGTCTGTTATATCAGCATCAGGTGTGTGGTAGCTGGTGGTGATCCAAGACTGGTTCATCTTGATGAAAGTCAGTCGATCAACCGAGTCGGTGGACAGGCGCACCCTGTGATCCGTGACAAATCCTCCAGCAGCACTGAATGTGCGTTCCGAAAGAACGCTGGATGCAGGACAGGCCAGTAGCTCAATTGCATACTGTGCAAGCTCTGGCCAGTGATCCATCCTCAAGACCCAGTAAGCCAGAGGATTTTCGGTGGGGAAGGTGTCCAAGTCTGACCTTGCCCCTAGATATTCCTGCACCATGTTTATCAGACGCTGGCGATGGTTGCTGGAACCGATCATACTTTGGGGCTGCGGACTAAAGAATTGTCTGAACGCATCGGTCAGACGGCCACCTTCCCCACCGCTCCTTCTTTGACTGGCCGAAGCCTCAGCAACTCGTTGTCCAGGACCAGGAGTTTGTAACCTCCCAGTCTCTGGGAACGCGTTGCACAGACCATTCTGCAAGGCCTCCCGGAGTTGTCTCATCCTCTGCTCCCTCTGCGACGGTAACATAAGGTCCGCAACCTTACCCTTGTACCGTGGATCAAGGAGAGTGGCCAGCCAGTAATGGTCCCTCTCCTTGATCCGAAGAATACGAGGATCCTTCCGCAGACTTTGCAGGATCAGGGAGGCCATGCAGCGTAGGTTTGCTGAGGCATTCGCTCCGGAGTCCTCTGGGTCACTAAGGACGACATGATCCGCAGCCACCTCCTCCCAGCCACGTACAAGTCCACTGGTTTCTTGGGACTGTAAATCATCCCTAAAAGACTGCTGCTGATGATGCTGAGTGCCAGCCTCCACCTCCATGCTGACACAATCCTCCTCCTCCTCCTCTTCCTGTGCGATGGGTGGGACAGAAGGAACACTGTCTGGGTAAAGGGGGCCTTGAGAGGCAAGGAAGTCCTCCTCTTCCTGCCTCTGTTCTGCCTCAAGTGCCCTGTCCATTATTCCACACAGCGTGTGCTCCAACAGGTGGACAAGAGGTACAGTGTCACTGATGCATGCACTGTCACTGCTCACCATCCTCGTGGCCTCCTCAAATGGTGCCAGGACAGTGCATGCATCCCTGATCATGCCCCACTGGCGTGGAGAAAAAAAACCAAGCTCCCCTGACCCTGTCCTGGTGCCGTAGTCGCACAGGTACTCATTGATGGCCCTCTGCTGCGTGTGCAGCCGCTGCAGCATGGCCAACATTGAGTTCCACCTGGTGGGCATGTCACATATAAGGCGGTTCTTGGGCAGGTTCAACTCCTTTTGCAGCTCAGCCAGGCGAGCACTGGCATTATAAGATCTGCGGAAATGCACACAGACTTTCCTGGCCTGCCTCAGGACATCCTGTAAGCCCGGGTACCTGCCCAAGAACCGCTGCACCACCAGGTTAAGGACGTGAGCCACACAGGGCACATGGGTCAGTTGTCCCTGTCGGAGGGCGGAGAGGAGGTTGGTGCCATTGTCGCAAACCACCATTCCTGGCTTAAGCTGGCGTGGCGTCAACCACCTCTCGGCCTGGCCCTGCAGAGCAGACAGGACCTCTGCCCCAGTGTGGCTTCTGTCCCCCAAACACACCAGCGCAAGCACGGCATGGCATCTTTTTGCCTGCGTACTTGCGTAGCCCCTTGAACGCCTACGGAGCACCGCTGGTTCCGAGGACAAACCACAGGAAGAGGCCATGGAGGAAGAAGAAGAGGAGGGGGTGGAGGAGAGAGGTGTGTCACAACCAGTAGTAGCATTTTGGAGGCGTGGCGGTGGAACAACCTCCAACACTACTGCACCTTGTCCTGCATCCTTCCCAGCTGCCAAAAGAGTGACCCAATGGGCCGTGAAAGAAAGGTAACGTCCCTGTCCATGCCTGCTGGACCATGAGTCAGCGGTAATATGCACCTTACCGCTGACCGCCCTGTCCAGCGAGGCCAAGACATTGCCTTCCACATGCCGGTAGAGAGCCGGAATAGCCTTCCGTGAGAAAAAGTGGCGTTTGGGAACCTGCCACTGAGGAACCGCACATTGCACAAACTCACGGAAGGGGGCCGAGTCTACCAACTGAAAAGGCAGCAGTTGAAGCGCTAGCAATTTAGCCAAGCTAGCATTCAACCGCTGGGCATGTGGATGGCTGGGAGTGAACTTCTTTCGACGGTCCAGCAGCTGGGGCAGGGAAATTTGCCTGCTAGAATCGGACGTCGGTGTACTGCTAGCAGAGTGGCCGCAAGTACTTGGCTGTGACACACCTAATTCTACACCTTCATTCCTCTCAGTGCATGTTTCAGAGAGGACTGAAGTTATAGTGGGGTTGGAGATCCCAGCTGATGCGGTGCAAGGAGAGGTCCGCTTTGTTCTTTGGTGTGGGTCTTTGAGGTAGGCTTGCCAACGAGCTGCATGGCAGGTCAACATATGTCTGGTCAGGCATGTGGTACCCAAGCGGCTGATGTTTTGGCCACGCGATATACGCTTGAGACATATGTTGCAAACAGCAGCTGTGCGATCTGATGCACTAGCCTCAAAAAAGGCCCACACCAAAGAACTTTTTGAATGACGGGCAGAGGCAGCGCCCTGCACAGGCGGAGCTCTGCGGTGTGATTCCGTCGGTGTACTGCCCTTACGCTGGCCACCAAAGGGCATCCTGCCTCGTTGGAGATGTGCCTCCTCCTCATCCTCCTCCTCCTCCTCTCTCCTATTAGGCACCCACGTGGAGTCAGTGACCTCATCATCCCCTCCCTCCTCATCACTGGAGCCAATCTGGCAGTATGCTGCAGCTGCTGGAACATGACTGCCAGATTGGTGTCCTTCTTGAGCATCCCCTCTGTCTGCTCTCATGCTACTGCCTTCCTGTAGCTGGGTTTCATCATCAGACCCTTCGAAACGCTGGGCATCCTCCTGGAGCATGTACCCAACACTGTGCTCAAACAGTTCGGGGGACTCCTCAGGAGGAGGACATGGTGGGTCTAGGGAAGGAGTGACTGATGATGAGTCTGACATTGATACCAGGGAAGAGGACGCTTTGGCAGCTGCTTTTCCAGTACCCTGAGCCTGGGTGAGAGAGGATGAGGAGGAGGAGGAGGGCTTGGTCATCCACTCTACCAAGTCTTCGGCATGATGTGGCTCAACATGTCCAGCTGCCGAAAAGAAGGACAAGCGTGTCCCATGGCCATGTGCTGATGACAATGCACCGCGTCCACGACCAGCACTGTTGCCCCCAGACACAGAGCCTGCTTGCCCTCTTTTATTGCCTCCTGACTGTCTGCCTCTCCTTGTTTGCCTTCCAGACATTCTAATAGATGGCCTGCAGGGAGATGGGAAAAAAGCAATAAGGGCTACCTTCAGGTGTCCTTCTCTGTCCCTTTACTTAAGGATTTCTAAATATGGTTGAGGATGATTGCTTTTGCACAGAATAGCACAACGACAATTTCCCTGACTGTCCAAAAAAACAAGGATTTCAAAGATGGTTGATGAGGAATGCTTTAGCACACTATAGCACAAGGAGAATTTCCCTCACTGTCCTTCCCTGTCCCTAGAAACAAGGATTATCACAGTGAAAGAAACTGACACTCTTCCTACCTATAGTTTTCTGTCCCTAGAAAAAATGTTTTTTTAAAGCACACTATAGCACAAGGAGAATTCCCTCACTGTCCTTCCCTGTCCCTAGAAACAAGGATTCACACAGTAAAACACACTGACACTCTCCCTACCTATAGTTTTCTGTCCCTAGAAAAAATGTTTTTTTAAAGCACACTATAGCACAAGGAGAATTTCCCTCACTTTCCTTCTTTGTCCCTAGAAACAAGGATTATCACAGTGAAAGAAACTGACACTCTTCCTACCTATAGTTTTCTGTCCCTAGAAAAAATGTTTTTTTAAAGCACACTATAGCACAAGGAGAATTCCCTCACTGTCCTTCCCTGTCCCTAGAAACAAGGATTCGCACAGTAAAAGACACTGACACTCTCCCTACCTATAGTTTTCTGTCCCTAAAAAAAATGTTTTTTTAAAGCACACTATAGCACAAGGAGAATTTCCCTCACTTTCCTTCTTTGTCCCTAGAAACAAGGATTATCACAGTGAAAGAAACTGACACTCTCCCTACCTATAGTTTTCTGTCCCTAGAAAAAATGTTTTTTTAAAGCACACTATAGCACAAGGAGAATTTCCCTCACTTTCCTTCTTTGTCCCTAGAAACAAGGATTATCACAGTGAAAGAAACTGACACTCTTCCTACCTATAGTTTTCTGTCCGTAGAAAAAATGTTTTTTTAAAGCACACTATAGCACAAGGAGAATTCCCTCACTGTCCTTCCCTGTCCCTAGAAACAAGGATTCGCACAGTAAAAGACACTGACACTCTCCCTACCTATAGTTTTCTGTCCCTAGAAAAAATGTTTTTTTAAAGCACACTATAGCACAAGGAGAATTCCCTCACTGTCCTTCCCTGTCCCTAGAAACAAGGATTCGCACAGTAAAAGACACTGACACTCTCCCTACCTATAGTTTTCTGTCCCTAGAAATTTTTTTTTTTTAAAGCACACTATAGCACAAGGAGAATTTCCCTCACTTTCCTTCTTTGTCCCTAGAAACAAGGATTATCACAGTGAAAGAAACTGACACTCTTCCTACCTATAGTTTTCTGTCCCTAGAAAAAATGTTTTTTTAAAGCACACTATAGCACAAGGAGAATTCCCTCACTGTCCTTCCCTGTCCCTAGAAACAAGGATTCGCACAGTAAAACACACTGACACTCTCCCTACCTATAGTTTTCTGTCCCTAGAAAAAATGTTTTTTTAAAGCACACTATAGCACAAGGAGAATTTCCCTCACTTTCCTTCTTTGTCCCTAGAAACAAGGATTATCACACTGAAAGAAACTGACACTCTCCCTACCTATAGTTTTCTGTCCCTAGAAAAAATGTTTTTTTAAAGCACACTATAGCACAAGGAGAATTTCCCTCACTTTCCTTCTTTGTCCCTAGAAACAAGGATTATCACAGTGAAAGAAACTGACACTCTTCCTACCTATAGTTTTCTGTCCCTAGAAAAAATGTTTTTTTAAAGCACACTATAGCACAAGGAGAATTCCCTCACTGTCCTTCCCTGTCCCTAGAAACAAGGATTCGCACAGTAAAACACACTGACACTCTCCCTACCTATAGTTTTCTGTCCCTAGAAAAAATGTTTTTTTAAAGCACACTATAGCACAAGGAGAATTTCCCTCACTTTCCTTCTTTGTCCCTAGAAACAAGGATTATCACAGTGAAAGAAACTGACACTCTTCCTACCTATAGTTTTCTGTCCCTAGAAAAAATGTTTTTTTAAAGCACACTATAGCACAAGGAGAATTCCCTCACTGTCCTTCCCTGTCCCTAGAAACAAGGATTCGCACAGTAAAACACACTGACACTCTCCCTACCTATAGTTTTCTGTCCCTAGAAAAAATGTTTTTTTAAAGCACACTATAGCACAAGGAGAATTCCCTCACTGTCCTTCCCTGTCCCTAGAAACAAGGATTCGCACAGTAAAAGACACTGACACTCTCCCTACCTATAGTTTTCTGTCCCTAGAAAAAATGTTTTTTTAAAGCACACTATAGCACAAGGAGAATTCCCTCACTGTCCTTCCCTGTCCCTAGAAACAAGGATTCGCACAGTAAAACACACTGACACTCTCCCTACCTATCCTTCTCTTTCCCTAAACTAAAGGAATCCAGGTTAAGCAAGAAAAAAATAAATGTCACTGTCCCTGCCTATGCTTCTCTTTCCCTGCTCCGGAACACACTACACTAGGCCGCCGTGCTGGCGGCCTTTTATAGTGTGGGGCGTGTACTAAACACCCTCAGCAATAATTGGCCACAGGCATCCTGCCTGTGGCCAATCATTGCTCTCCTCGCTGCCGGCGCTATGATTGGCCAAGCATGCGGGGTCACAGTGCATGCTTGGCCAATCACAGCGCCTGGATGACACTGCGATGGCGTAGTGCATTGTGGGCCGTTCGCGTCACTCGAATTTGGCGCGAACGGCCCAAATCGTTCGATCTTCGTCGAACGATCGAACAGCCGATGTTCGAGTCGAACGTATGTTCGACTCGAACACGAAGCTCATCCCTAGTTCTTGCGCTCTGAGGATCAATTGGGTAAGTACAGTGGGTACGGAAAGTATTCTGACCCCCTTAAATTTTTCACTCTTTATTATATTGCAGCCATTTGCTAAAATCATTTAAGTTCATTTTTTTCCTCATTAATGTACACACAGCACCCCATTTTGACAGAAAAACACAGAATTGTTGACATTTTTGCAGATTTATTAAAAAAGAAAAACTGAAATTCCCTAGAGAAGAATGAGCAGTTAACCCATGTAAGTGGGGGCACAGCCCCACTGCATGGGAAAATAATATTTTTTTCCCAGAGTTCTCCTTTAATTTTAGGCCGATATAAAAGATACAAAATAACACAGCTCTGTAAACACTGATATATAATTAAATGTATTTCTTTCTCGTACATCACGGGACACAGAGCGGCATAGTCATTACTATGTGGGTTATATAGTTTACCTTCAGGTGCTGGCACTGGCAACTTCCAAACCAGAAGTACCCTCCCCTATATAAGCCCCTCCCATCCGGGAGCACCTCAGTTTTTTGCCAGTGTCTAAGGTGTTGGCCAAGAAGTAACATGTGTTTTTTCACTAAGCTTGCGTACAGGTTCTTTTGGGCCTCAGTAAGCTATTCCGGATCCGACCAAAAAAGCTTCATAGCTAAACGGTCGGTACCCGGGCCTTGCAGAGAAGAGCAAGGTTTTGCCTGTAATGCTTCTCTTAGGAGGGCTGGACCCTGGGATCCAGAGCTCTGGTCATACCCACGACCAAGATGTTTTCTGTGCAGGGTGCTATACAGGTTCAGGGGAGTGGAATCCTTGGGAACCCGGTCCCTGAAGGTTTAATTACAATGCCTGCTGTGAGAGGTGAAGTTTGGGCTTCTGTGGACCAAACAGAGTCCTGCGGCGGGGAAAAGGTAAGTGGGGGCCCCTCAGGAACTTGGTTCTATTGGGGGACCCCCAAGCCTAATATGTCTTTCTGCCTGTTACCTAACGGTATTCCCGCTAAATATCTGTGCATGCCTGTAACTACTAAAAAATGTAATAATTTTAAGAGTGGTCAAGAAAAAAAAAATGGTTAAACCGCGGTACCTGTGTTAAACCACTAGAGGCCGCTGTGGAACGTTGTTTTCTTGTCATGTGGATTTTTTCTTTCCAAGTCTAAATCCAGGCAGATGGTGAGTTCTCTGGATGGGAAACTGTTTCCTCTGCCATGTTGCAATGCTCGTCCATCCCCCGGCCCTGTGGCAAACAGGGCCCTGGCTTCTGTCCCTAGTTCCTTTTCAAAAAGAGCGCCGAAGGTGCACGTGCCCGCGCGCGTGCGCGGGCACGCGCCTCTATTTATAGAGGTGAGCTGGAAAAAGGGCGGAGCTTGGTGGATGACGCTCTGTGCGCGCCGCAGCGCTTCTGCGCATGTGCGGGCGTCCCAGCATGATGAAAAGCACAATTAGGTGTTGTCAGCTGGTTATGGAAGGCAGAAACAGAGCTGGCAACATTTAGAAAGGCATACAGCAGGCGGTTGATGCAGGCATCCCCATAGAAAGGCACATTAGTAGACACCAACTGTTTATATAGCAGCAATTGTGCTAGACTTTTGTCAGTAAGTGGTGTATTTCGGCTGGAATACCTCAGCTTTGGGCTTAGGAATATGCCGTCTAAAGTCTCCGGGACTAAGAATCCCAGGAAGCATAGGGGGTCTCCATCGGGCTCTGAGGATCTTGGGCATGCTTCGGCTGCACCAATCTCCCCTGAAAAATCAGAGGTTAGTGACCGTAGAGCACCCTCAGGAGTACCTGGTACTGTGGCTGTCCTCAGTTCACCTGCTCCTGTGTATATACAGTAACAGAGGAGGTTTTTTCCTCAGCTCTGGGAGGACTGGAAGAGAGATTGACAACATTGATCGCTGCTTCCCTGTCAGAGGGAAAGCGCGCCCGATCTCCGTCTCCTCCCTCAGAGTACCTGTTAGCAGAGCAACAGTCCCATACAGGGATCGACCTACCTGAAGGGGATCAGGATGAGGTTGATTCTGTTGTAGAGGAATCAACAGTGGAAGAGCCATTCTCAGCATCACATGCTGAAAGATTATGGGTTCAGTCCCTGACTAACATGGTCCGATCAGCATTTAAAATGCCCCTTGCAGAGCCATCATCCACTTCTGTCTCCTCGTTGGGGTCGCTAAAAGCTCCCCAGACTGTCTGTTCCTTTCCAATCCACCCTTTACTGGAAGGACTCATTTACCAGGATTGGGAACATCCTGATAAAATATTTACTCCCCCCCCAAGAGATTTCCGGTGGTCTATCCCATGGAGGATAAGTTCATCAAAAAATGGAGGGTCCCTACAGTGGACGCAGCCATCTCTTGTGTGAATAAATCACTGACATGTCCAGTAGATAATGTCCAAATGTTCAAGGACCCAATAGATAAAAAATTGGAGTCCTTTTAAAATCTGCTTTCTCTACAGCAGGCTTGGTGACACAACCAGCAGTGGCAGCTATTGGGGTCTGCCAAGCAGTGAAGGATCAGTTGAAACAGGTCTTAAGGGACTTGCCAGATCAGCAGGCCCTTGCCCTAGCTGATCTACCTAGAGCCTTATGCTTTGCGGTTGATGCCATAAAGGATTCAATCCATCAGGCCTCCCGCCTTACGCTGTCTGTAGTACATATGCGCAGGCTTCTATGGCTAAAAAACTGGTCTGCTGAAGCTCCCTGTAAAAAATTGCTGGTTAGCTTCCCATTTCATGGTGAACGCTTATTCGGGGAAGACCTGGACAAATATATCCAGAAAATTTCCAGCGGTAAAAGTACACTCTTGCCGGTTAAAAACAGAGTTAGAGCTCCCTCTTTTAAGAGGCCTGCTTCTCCAGTCCCTGGGACATCGGCTGTGAAACAGTTCCGACGGCCTCCTCGGTCAAATCCCGGGGGTAAAAATCAGGGACAATCGCAGGGTAACAAGAAACCCTGGGTCAGGAGAGGTGCAAAACCTCCCCCAAAGTCAAATGCATGAAGGGTTGCCCCCACTCAATCGGGTGGGGGGAAGACTTCAGTTGTTCGCAGAGACCTGGCGGGACACGATCAGAGACAGATGGGTGCTCTCCGCAGTAAGTCTGGGATACAAATTGGAGTTTAAAGACTCCCCTCCTTCCCATTTTATAAGGTCGAATGTGCCAAGGGATCCCCGGAAGAGAGGATCCCTCCTGTTGGCACTAGAACAACTATTGCTCCAAGGAGTAATTATGGAAGTTCCCCTGGAAGAATGCGGGTTCGGGTTTTACTCAAACCTCTTTACAGTCCCGAAACCAAATGGGGACATGAGGCCCATATTAAATCTAAAAGGGCTAAACAAATTCCTACATATCAGAACTTTCAGGATGGAGTCGATCCGATCGGTGACCACTGCCCTACAAGGGGAGGAATGGCTAGCCTCGATCGACATCAAAGATGCTTATTTGCACATTCCCATCTTTCCAGTTCACCAAAAATTTCTACGCTTTGCAGTAGAAGGGCGCCATTTTCAGTTCGAAGCCTTACCCTTCGGTCTGGCCACAGCACCAAGAGTGTTCACAAAAATTCTGGCCCCATTATTTGCCAATCTAAGAACACAAGGTGTAACGATAATGGCATATCTAGACGACTTGTTGCTGATAGACCACTCAGTGGAAAAACTAGAAGTGGTCGTTCACAAGACAATCAAGTATCTGGAATCTCACGGTTGGATTATCAACCGAGACAAGTCAGCCCTAAAACCAGTCAAAAGTCTGGAATACTTGGGGCTAAGGCTGGATTCAGACCAGAGAAAAATTTTCTTGCGTCAAGAAAAGGTGTCGTCTTTGAGAGATTTGATCCACCTAGTGGGTACAAAAAGACAGCCGTCCATACGCCTGTGCATGAGGCTGCTGGGAAAAATGGTGGCATCATTCGAAGCAGTACCCTACGGTCAATTCCATTCAAGGAATTTGCAAAGGGCCATACTGTCAGCCTGGAACAAAAAAGTTCAGGCCCTAGACTTACCAATGTCCTTGTCCCCTTCCGTTCGCAAGAGCCTCCGTTGGTGGTTGGTTCCCCAAAATCTGGAAAAAGGGAAATCCTTCAGTCCGATTTCTTGGAAGGTGGTCACTACAGATGCCAGCCTTATAGGCTGGGGAGCAGTACTGGAGCAATGGTCTCTCCAGGGCAGATGGTCGGATGCAGAAAAGGCCCTGCCCATCAATCTCTTAGAGATACGAGCAGCCCGGTATGCCCTAGTAGCATGGACATCCAAACTCCAAGGGTCCCCTGTCAGAATTCAATCGGACAATGCCACGGCAGTGGCATATATCAATCATCAGGCTGGCACCAGGAGTCGTGCAGCCCAGAGGGAAGTAAATTGCATCCTGAAATGGGCAGAAAGATATGTCCCAGCCATATCCGCGGTATTCATTCCAGGAGTGGAGAATTGGAAGGCAGACTTCCGAAGTCGCCAACAATTATGCCCAGGGGAATGGTCCCTTCACCCCGAAGTTTTCCGGACAATATGTCAGCGGTGGGGAACACCGGATGTAGATCTACTAGCATCCAGATTCAACGCAAAGGTGGACAGGTTTGTCTCTCGGACAAGGGATCCCCTAGCTTGCGGCTCGGATGCCCTAGTGTTCCCTTGGGATCAGTTCAAGCTGATATATGCATTCCCACCGCCACAATTGTTACCTCGATTACTCCGCAGAATCAGGGTAGAAAAGAAACCAGTGATTCTGGTGGCTCCAGCGTGGCCTCGAAGAGCATGGTACGCGGAGATTGTAAAAATGTCTGTGGGGAGTCCTTGGACCCTCCCACATCGTCCGGACCTGCTTTCGCAAGGACCGATATACCACCCTTCCTTACCAGCCCTAGGTTTGACGGCCTGGCTATTGAAGCCCACATTCTAAAAAAGAGAGGTCTCTCTAATCCTGTGGTATCTACCATGATCAATGCCAGGAAGCCGGTATCCAGGCAGATCTATTATAGAATCTGGAAGGCGTACATCGCTTGGTGTGAGGCCAAGAAATGGCATCCACGTAAGTATGTAATAGGTAGGATTCTGGACTTCCTACAGTGGGCTGTAGATAGGAAGCTTGCCTTGAGTACTATCAAGGGTCAGATTTCGGCCTTGTCAATATTTTTTCAAAGGCCCTTGGCTTCGCATTCACTAGTCAAAGCCTTTCTGCAAGGATTGATGCGTATTAGCCCTCCGGTTAATATTCCCATATGTCCATGGGACTTAAACCTGGTTCTTTCGGTTCTACAGAAACAACCATTTGAACCATTACAGCACATTTCCTTGGTTCTTCTCACCAGGAAATTGATTTTTCTAGTAGCCATTTGTTCGGCTAAAAGAGTGTCGGAATTGGCCGCTATGTCCTGTAAAGAGCCATATCTGGTTATCCATAAGGACAGAGTAGTGTTACGTCCTCATCCAGCCTTTCTTCCTAAGGTGGTACCGAGGTTTCATTTGAACCAAGATGTGGTTCTTCCTTCCTTTTTCCCCAAACCTAGTTCGGTAGAGGAAAAGTTATTACATTCTTTGGATGTAGTAAGAGCAGTTAAAGCTTATCTAAAAGCCACTGCTCAGATTCGCAGAACGGATACTTTGTTAATTCTGCCGGAAGGCCCCAGAAAGGGTCAGGCAGCGTCAAAATCTACTTTAGCCAAGTGGATTCGACAGGTCATTATGCAAGCTTATGGCTTGAGAAGGAGACCGCCTCCGTTCAAAGTTAGGGTGCACTCCACGAGAGCAGTTGGAACTTCATGGGCAGTGCATCATCAGGCCTCCCTGGCTCAAATCTGTAAGGCCGCAACATGGTCTTCAGTACACACGTTTACTAGGTTCTACCAGGTGGACGTTAGAAGTCAGGAGGATGTCGCCTTTGGGCGCAGTGTGTTGCAGGCCGCAAAAGATCCTCATGTCTGATAGCGCCCAGCTTATGTATGGTGTATCCCCCCCCCTCATTGGGCATTGCTTTGGGACGTCCCACATAGTAATGACTATGCCGCTCTGTGTCCCGTGATGTACGAGAAAGAAAATAGGATTTTTATAACAGCTTACCTGTAAAATCCTTTTCTTGGAGTACATCACGGGACACAGAGCTCCCACCCCTCTTTGGGGACACTTATTGCTTTGCTACAAAACTGAGGTGCTCCCGGATGGGAGGGGCTTATATAGGGGAGGGTACTTCCGGTTTGGAAGTTGCCAGTGCCAGCACCTGAAGGTAAACTATATAACCCACATAGTAATGACTATGCCGCTCTGTGTCCCGTGATGTACTCGAAGAAAAGGATTTTACAGGTAAGCTGTTATAAAAATCCTATTTTTTTAAATGCAAGCAGTATAAGTACCTGAATTTGACCTGGTATCAGCCTCTTGTAGTCCCTGTACAGCAGGGCTGGAATGTGAGAAGAAGAAACCGTACATAGAGCCAGACAGTTCATGTACTGACAAGGAGCTTGCTAATAGTTGGAGAGAGTAGAGTAGAGTTAGAGATGAGCTCATCACTGTGCTGCTTCTCCTTTCACTTAACAGTCAGAAGCTGGGGTAGGTATAGGACAACCTGGGCACAGAGGAAATGGGTAAAATGATGCTGGCCATCAGACTGAGGACCTCTACCAGCAGGAAAAAAAAACACTACAGGAGAATTTCCCTGAACTAAAGGTGAATAATGCAGCAAAAACTGGTTTTCCTAGTTTATCTTTGGTTTCAGCTATTCATTTTGATCTTTTTGGCTGGAGCTCTGTTTTAAATTGATTGCCCAGATCATCTACAACCAGTTGCTTCCAGTTGCCATAATGGCACTTCCAATACCTGCAACTGGTCTGGTGAATGACTCATCCCAGGTTTTATATACTGTATGGTATTATATACAGTGGGGAGAACAAGTATTTGATACACTGCCGATTTTGCAGGTTTTCCTACTTACAAAGCATGTAGAGGTCTGTAATTTTTATCATAGGTACTCTTCAATTGTGAGACAGAATCTAAAACAAAAATCCAGAAAATCACATTGTATTATTTTTTAATAATTAATTTGCATTTCATTGCATGACATAAGTATTTGATCACCTACCAACCAGTAAGAATTAAGGCTCTCACAGACATGTTATTTTTTCTTTAAGAAGCCCTCCTGTTCTCCACTCATTACCTGTATCAACTGCACCTGTTTGAACTCATTACCTGTATAAAAGACACCTGTCCACACACTCAATCAAACAGACTTCAACCTCTCCACAATGGCCAAGACCAGAGAGCTGTGTAAGGACATCAGGGATAAAATTGTAGACCTGCACAAGGCTGGGATGGGCTACAGGACAATAAGCAAGTAGCTTGGTGAGAAGGCAAACAACTGTTGGCGCAATTATTAGAAAATGGAAGAAGTTTAAGATGACGGTCAATCTCCCTCGGTCTGGGGCTCCATGCAAGATCTCACCTCGTGGGGCATCAATGATCATGGGGAAGGTGAGGGATCAGCCCAAAACTACACGGCAGGACCTGGTCAATGACCTGAAGAGAGCTGGGACCACAGTCTCAAAGAAAACCATTAGTAACACACTACGCCGTCATTGATTAAAATCCTGCAGCGCACGCAAGGTCCCCCTGCTCAAACCAGCGAATGTCCAGGCCCGTCTGAAGTTTGTTAATGATCATCTGGATGATCCAGAGCAGGAATGGGAGAAGGTCATGTGGTCTGATGAGACAAAAATAGAGCTTTTTGGTCTAAACTCCACTCAACATGTTTGGAGGAAGAAGAAGGATGAGTACAACCCCAAGAACACCATCCCAACCGTGAAGCATGGAGGTGGAAACATCATTCTTTGGGGATGCTTTTCTGCAAAGGGGACAGGACGACTGCACCATATCGAGAGGAGGATTGATGGGGCCATGTTGACCAACAACCTCCTTCCCTCAGTAAGAACATTGAAGATGAGTCGTGGCTGGGTCTTCCAGCATGACAACGACACGAAACACACAGCCAGGGCAACTAGGGACTGGCTCCGTAAGAAGCATCTCAAGATCCTGGAGTGGCCTAGCCAGTCTCCAGACCTGAACCCAATAGAAAATCTTTGGAGGAAGCTGAAAGTCCATATTGCCCAGCGACAGCCCCGAAACCTGAAGGATCTGGAGAAGCTCTGTATGGAGGAGTGGGCCAAAATCCCGGCTGCAGTGTGTGCAAACCTGGCCAAGAACTACAGGAAACAAATATTAAGTTCCGTTTTTTAGATGTATCAAATACTTATGTCATGCAATAAAATGCAAATTAATTACTTAAAAATTATACAATGTGATTTTCTGGATTTTTGTTTTAGATTCCGCCTCTCACCGTAGAAGAGTACCTATGATAAAAATTACAGACCTCTACATACTTTGTAAGTAGGAAAACCTGAAAAATCGGCAGTGTATCAAATACTTGTTCTCCCCACTGTATGGAAATAAACTTGCATTGTGCCGATTAAATTGATTCATTAGAAGTCCATATACCCTTCATAAATTCTGCCCAGATAAAAACAGTATACCACCACCAGCATCAATCTAACGCAATGCACATCTGATGTCACAGTTACGAACTCTGTACAGGTTTCACTTATTGTCCTCAACTCATAAACCAGAGCTGGGTTGTCTGCAGTTTACCTCTTCTGGCCTGCTT
The DNA here is from genome assembly GCA_029206835.1 of Rana muscosa. Lineage (NCBI taxonomy): Eukaryota > Metazoa > Chordata > Amphibia > Anura > Ranidae > Rana > Rana muscosa. The sequence continues at coordinate 73,822,921 of CM055125.1, forward strand.
TACAGACCTAAATGCATTTGTTTTATTGGGTGATGTATGTTTGCAGTTGGATCAGGGCTATGTTCGAACACAAACAGGGTTAAATGCTTGTTAGTTCTAGGGAGGGTTGAAGAAGATGTAATACTTATCCTAACCCAGGCTCTGGTGCTTTCCTCTTCTCTCCTCCACTTTAGGCTGTGGGCAGTCTCTTGGTGTCATCAAATACAATGCAGGGCTTTTAACACTGTATAGAGGTCTACCCAAAACATTGATCTTAATTTTCTATAGAGTGGGAAAGTTTTAGAACCTCTGTTAGGTCTTCATTGATGTCTTTGTCCTCATGGAGATTTTAACCACCCATTTGATACCAGTAATTGGGATGAAAGTAAAGGAAACCATACCATGAAGTCACAGGCATGGAAAAAATGCATAAGCAGCAGTTACCTGTAGTGAAAACTGCATAACAAAATGACCAGTAGATCCTGTCATAACAGCCACTAAAAAAGGAAATCATGATTTATTTGTTTCTGTAAAAGGAAGCTATAATAGTTTTGGATCATTTTTTTTTTGTGTGTAAATGTAGCTACTGAGCTTAATAAACAGGGTTTTTATAACAGACTGCCAAGCAGTCTTTCGAAATTGTACATTTGTGTAAATGTATGCTTGAGCTACTGAGCTTCATAAACAACAGGGTTGTTTTTTTTTTTTTTGTTTACAAACGATTTTTATTATAGAAAAGGTCAAGGTATAAAAACAAATCACAATGATGGTACAGGTATGTATATAAACATTGTTAATATTGAGCATTGTACAGAGGAAAGAGAAAAGTTTTTTTTTTTTTGTTTTTTTTTAAGTCAGGTATAGGAATGTATATTGTTCAAATGAAGTCAACCAGGAGCATTGTATTGGAGAGAGGGCTAAATGACAATTGCATATATTTTAAGAGTGGGAGGTAAAAAAACGGGAAGGTACTAGACCAGAGAGGTGGTATCCCAGAGAGTCCATTTTTTTTGGTAAAGGGGCATAGAATCATATAATGTGTGGTAAATTCTTTCTGAAAGCTTAATGTTTGACATGCGGTTAAGAATTTGTGGCCAAGGTACCGTAGTGGAGCGCCAATTAAATGCTATGGCCCAGTGGATGGAACTGAGGAGTGTATGGATTAACCTTGTACTAGTCATTGGAATATCCTGTATGGGGGTGAATAAAAGGCCTATTTGGGGTGTAAGAGAGATCTTTCTACTGGATATTTTTTCTATTATAATACTTGCCTTATGCCAAGTGTCTTTAATGTGGGGGCAATCCCAAAATATATGTAAAAGTGTTCCCTGGGTGGGGCAACCCCTAAAGCAGAGTGGGGATACTGAGGGATAAAATGAATTGAGTTTAGCGGGGGTAAGATACCATCTATAGAGTAGTTTGATGGCCGATTCTCTAATCGAGGTTGTTCTGGTACATTTGTGGAGATCTGTAAAAAATGTATCCCATTGATCAAGAGTAAATGAGGTATTTAAATCTGATTCCCATTGTAGCATGGAATGTGATTTATCAGGCATGTTGGTCTCAATTAAATTTTTATATATTCTGGAGATTAAACCCCGGTCACGAGGGGAGGAGATACAAATTTGCTCAAATTGTGTATAAGGGGGGTGGAGTGTAAGTGAGTAATATTTCTCATAGAATTGTCTTATTTTCGCATAGATCTCTAGTTCGGTAGGAGAGATATTGTATTTTGTTTGTAGTCTGGTGAAAGTGAGAAATGCATTGTCTTGGGAGAGCGATTTTAAATGTATTAGATTATGTGACTTCCAATACGTTAGTAAATTTTCATCTTGAGCTCTATCTGGGGGGGGGGGAAACGTGGGTCACCCATAAAGGAAGCCAAGGGGGGAACATCCGAGGATAACTTAAAAATAAGAGATTTATCTGTTCCATAGTTGAAGAGTGTGATTGACGATGAGGTTTAAGGGCCTTATTTTTTGTGGTGGGATGACTTTGGACCAGAGAAGTCCTTGTAAATTGTAGGGTAGGATAGATTCTTCTTCGAACAGGAGCCAAGGGATTTGGGATGAATCTGGCCGACAAATAATATAGCCAAAGGTTTGGAATGCTGAGGCCTCCTTTTAAATGGGGTCTAAACATACGGGAATAACTAAATCTGGGTTTCTTGTTTTGCCATATAAATTTGTTGATTTCTCTCTGTAAAGATTCTAGTGTTTTTTTGGGTAGAATAAGTGGAAGGGTTCTAAAAAAGAATAGAAGTTTGGGTAATATCTATTTTGTGGCTACTATCCTGCCCGAGAAAGAAATCTGGTATGATGACCATAGTTTAAGTAGGTTTTTAATATTGTTAAATAAAGGAGGGTAGTTTGCTTGATTTAACGTTTTATATGAAGGTGTAATCTGAATACCTAGGTATCTAAACGAATCCACGTGCCAATTGAATGAGAATTTGTCTTTAAGTGAAGATATTAAGGCTGGGGGAATGTTGATTGGTAAAGCCGAGCACTTAGATAGGTTTACTCCTAGACCTGTCAAATCATGGAAGACGTCCAGGGTTTTAGTTAGATTAGGTAGGGAAATAAGAGGGTCAGTTATGAATAGAAGGACGTCATCCGCATAAAGACTCAGTTTGTATTCTTTGGATCCCTTAAGATATCCTTTAATATTTGTATTGTTTCTGATTGCACAGGCGAGGGGTTCTATTGCGAGGGCAAAGAGTAGAGGAGAGAGTGGACAACCTTGTCTGGTACCTTTAGTCAGGGGAAAAAAGTCAGAATTGTTACCTGGGAGTTTGATACGTGTTTGTGGGTTGTGATAGAGAGCCTTAAAGCCATGTAGAAATTCATTGTTGATGCCATATTTGGGGAGAAGAGTGTCAAGATATGACCAGCAAACGCTGTCGAAAGCTTTGTGTATATCAAGACCAAGAAGCAGTGTGGATTTGGAATGAATGTTGGAGTCTTGAATGATATTTGTGGTCAGTCATATGTTGTCTGTTATTTGTCTGTTGGGAATGAAGCCTGTTTGATCAGGATCAACTAATGGGGAGATAACGGCTGATAATCTGTCTGCTAATACACGGCCGAATATTTTTAGGTCGTTGTTAATAACTGATATTGGGCGGTAGTTTTGAGGGGTGGAGTGATCTTTATTTGGTTTGGGAAGTAAGGACATATTAGCCAAAATCATCTCGGGTGGGAATTGGCCACCCTGTAAGATATTATTATAAAGTTTAGTAAGGTGTGGGGTAATGGTAGAGGAATTTTTTTTATAGTAAGATGTGGAATAGCCGTCAGGGCCTGGGGCTGTGGATATTTTTAATGTTCCAATGATTCTGTTAACTTCTATCTCTGAACAAGGGGCATTAAGAGATTCAATTTGATCTCTAGTAAGAGTGGGTAACGTAATGTTATTAAGCCAGTCTAAGGAGGACTGTTTTGGGGGTGTTTTTGGTGAGGTCAGGAGATTTTTATAGAAGTCTGAGAACAATTTCATGACTTCTTTGGGATGGGATACCAAATTACCAGAAGGGTTCCTTAATTTATAGGTGTGTGGGGGTTTCATAGATTGATTTAGTTTTTTAGCAAACATGGTGGAATAAGAATTGCTGTTGAGTAAGAATCTAGCTTTAGACCATCTGAGAGCTTTTTCAGTATCTGATGTTAATAATGTGTCTAAGGTAGTGCGTTTCTCTTGTATCTGTTTAAGTAGGTCACTAGATGGGTTCTGGTTGTTTCTATGATATAAGTGATCTAGATCTTTTGTTAGGGATCTAATATCTGCAAGTTTGGATTTGTTGTTGATTGAGGCGATATTTATCAGGTGACCTCTCATTACCGCTTTATGTGCCATCCATATAGTTGTAGGGGACATGTCTGGTGCTACGTTATGTGCAAAATATTGTTCAAGGTGAGATAGAATTTGTTGGTTGCTTGATGGATCTGTGAGCAAGGAATCGTTTATTCGCCATGAGTGTGCTGTGTTGGCTAGACCTATACGTGAGGTATCAAAGGAAACTATGTGGTGATCAGACCAAGGACACGGATGGATATCTGCTTTAGAGGAATTGGCAAGTAGGATTGGGGTGCAAAAGATGTAATCAAGACGAGCGAAGCACTTGTGCGGATGGGAGTAGAATGTGTAAGATTTGGATCCAATGTTATCGGCTCTCCAAGTGTCTATTAATTGATGATTATATAGTGATCTATTCAAAGATTTGGGGAAAGCTTTTGAGGATGGGACAACTTTGCTTCTATCTAGAGCTGAGTGAGCAGCTAAATTGAAATCCCCGCCCACTATTAAATGTGTGGAGTGATAATTGTCTAGAGTATCAAAAAATTTGATGAAAAAGTTTGACTGGGCATCGTTGGGAGCATAAATTGAGGCAATGGTGATAGAGCGTCCTTTGATTGAACCTTTCAAGATCAAGTAACGACTGTCTGGATCTTTAAATATGTTTTGAACCTCAAAAAACACAGTGTTTCTAATGAATATAGCAGCACCTCTAGATTTTGTGTTATAAGTAGTGCAATAAGATTGGCTGTAACTTTTGTCAAAAAATTTAGGGTGTTTATCTGTGGCAAAGTGCGTTTCCTGCATTAAAATTATATCAGCTCCTAATCTTTTATAATGGCGAAAGGCCTTCTTTCTCTTGTGAGGCGAATTAATACCCTGGGCGTTATGAGAAATCACTCTAAGACCCATTGTATTGGTATTAAGGGGCGATGGTGGTTATGAGGAAATGGCAATGGGTCACCAGGCCCAGGTTTGAGTATATAGCCAAATCGGAGTGGAGTTAATAATTTGATTATCGCCATTAAGATCAAAAGTGAAGCTACCTGAGATATAGGCGGAACTAGCCAACATTGTATTGCCATTTGTATCTGTGTATATATAATATATCAAGATATACATTCGTATCCAGCATAAGTATTTTCTCGTTGACCTTTGTTTGTTGAATAACATTTTGTACCTATACAACAGAACCATGGAGAACAGGGTTCTTGAACAGTAGAACATTAGAACTGGTAAACTTATAGAAAATAACGGTACTGTATTGTACAATGACATTCCATAATAATGTTTTAAGTGAGGTAAAGAGAGTTTGTTTAACCTTTTCAACATTTTGTAGATATAGAGTGTTTTAGTATGACTATGAGAATTAACTTTTATAATTTGGGGGTCAGGGTGAGAAGCACTTCCTGACCGAAAAAAGTATTGATTTGGACAATACTGTCCATTACTCACAAATAGATCCTCCACCACTAAAACAGAGGATAGCAGGATCAGTTGCAGAAAAATATCTACTAGTTGAACCATGCTTTTGGAGTCCTTTGTGAGTAGGGGGACAAACTAACGGAGGCGGAGCACATCAGCCTTAGCGAGGATGCTATAAAAAGAACATTTTTTATATAAGTGCATGCTGTTACTTATATTGATAAAAAATTTGCATACAAAACAGTATAGAAAAGGAGCAAGAAAAAATGTTAGATATATAATATCGTATAGAAGAAACTATGGTAATACCGACCCGGTACCATTTAAACGTGTGGTACAGTTGTTTACTATAATCAGAAAAACCAACCTCAAACATTTCGAACTGTAAAAGTGGTACTTTGAACCTTGCAAAAGGGAAAAAAAAAAAGGGGGGGGGAAAGAGCAAGGTTTTTATAAAAGAAGGAGGGTAAGTTTTGGGCCACAAATGTGATCCATCTTTATCTTCAAGCGTCTAAATTTCTGAATGATGGTCGCCATCTCCTTTGATCACGACAAGTGGCTGGGGTGGCCCAGATAGGTGAGGTGTGAGGAGTTGCTGGAGGTCTTGTATTTGTTCCCGGATCTAAAAGACCTAACTTTACAAGGAGATCCTTGCCTTCTGAGGTGTTGAATACTGTATAGGTTGTCCCGTTGTGTGGCACTGTCAACTTAAATGGAAAACCCCACCGGTATCTAATATGAGCTGATTGTAATACTGAAGTTATCTCCTTCATTTTGCGTCTTCTTTCCAGGGTAGCCTGTGAGATATCTGGAAAAATTTGGATTTTGGTGCCCTCCAATTCGATGTTATGCATATTTCTGGATGCTCTTAATATGTTTTCCTTAGTGATGAAATCTTTCATGCATAGAATGATGTCACAAGGAGGTTTGTCTGGGGGCGGTTTAGGACGCAGGGCCCTATGAATTCTGTCACACGCAAATGAGGATGGGGGTGCTTCAGGGAGGAGATTGTGGAACAATTTAGACACTGCAGGCATCAGTTCAGTGACTGATTCTGGGATACCACGAATCCTTAGGTTGTTCCTTCTGTTGCGGTTGTCCAAATCTTCTACTTGCGATTGTAAGTATGTGTAGTTTTCAGCTAAAAGTTCAAAGTCCTTTCTAAGATCGTTGTGCGCAAGTGAGAGCTCCTCGTGTTTGGTTTCTAGAATATCGGTGCGACCTCCCAGGGTTGCTATTTCTTGTGTGAGTGTGTTTGTTGTTTTTTGGAGTTCACACTGTATCTTGTCTACAAGTTTTTCGTAGATTGTGGTTAAGCTGAAGTCCAGATCCGATTTTGTGATCTGAGAGGAGAGATCACTATTGTTATGTGTGGAAGCAGATTTCTGCTGAGGAACATTGGTAGCTGTAGGAGAATGTACCGGAGGAGAACCAGCGCCTCTCTGGGCCATCTTTTTCTGCTCCTTGTTGCGTAATGAGTATGTGATCAAAGAGTGCTGTTGCGCACGGCGATTGTACGCCTTCTTGCCCGACGGCATGCACTAGTGTGAACTGCAAGGTGGATTATAAAAAATATATAGTAGTTTGTGGAGGTTAATCAATGCAGTGTGGGTTAAATCCTCGCTGATCTGATGGAGTGTTTAATTAAAATTGGTGATCTGCATCGCGCCGCGCATGCGTCCCCTCTAAGATTTGATTGTGTCTTTTAGCTCATCCTGTCTCGTATATCCCAGGTTAATGACTCATTACATGTCTGTAATAATGGTATGTACTTCTTGATGAGGGGGCTGCGGGGCCATCAGATTAATGGTTAAACAATTAGGAGCCAGGGAGAACTGGTTAATGGGGTGTGGGTGTAGCAAGATGGCCGCTCTTAGGAGTGATGTGTACAGCAGTGTCTCTTGAGGCAGAAAATATAGGGGTCCTATGATGGGAACTATTGTTGATAGGTAGATTTACTGGGTAGTTCTAGGATTTCTGCAGAGTGTCTTATAGGAGCCTGTGGAGTCCTGGCTACACTGCTGCTGGGTGCAGCAAGATGGCCGCCACAATTGTCTATGGGGACAGGGTCCTGGCGATCCCCAGGGCAAACACTGGACTGGGGTGTTCCCAAATCCCCGGCCGAGAACACCCCCTGTGTGGGCCGGATGCTGCTGTAGTCCCGCAGGCTTACAAGGGGTGGGGAGGCTACTGTGGGCTTCGGGGTGTAGCAAGATGGCCGCCTCTCACCTGTATTTCAGCTGTGATGTGCCTCACAAGTTGCCCCCGGTGGCTCTCCAGTGATTCAGCGCCGGTCTGCGCGGGGAAGGTCTTCCTCTGGTGTGGAGGATTGCCGTCGCCGGGTGGATCGCGGCACTCGAGCGCCGAGGATGCAGAGATCGCGTAGGCCGCAAGATGGCGGCAGGGCTCTGGTAAGCTGATGCGGTCGCGGGCCGTATAGCAGAGCAATCCGGCGGTCAGGATGACCAATTTGGTGCTAGGCCGATGCAGGGGATACACTGGAGCCTGGATAACTGTTTTGGGGGTTTGGGCCGTGGTTAAAAGCTCCGGATGGCATTAGATGGGGTTTGCTGTTGGCGGAGCTCCTCAGTACCACCAAATAGCTTTTTTTTGGAGCCACCGGGTTGTTGTTTTTTTAATAACAGACTGCTAAATCAGTCTTTGGAAATCATATGAAAAAGAATAAAGCTCCACCTGCTATTGATATGCAATATTTCACACTTAATTATTCAAAAAAAAAAAAAGATATATTTTTTTATTTCTAGTTATAATACTAATAATAATTTAAAAAAGAAAATATGTATGAAACCAGAGCACAGTTGCCCTACCACGCTCTCCTCCTAAGAGCCGGTTCACACAGGGGCAACACGACTTCCAGCACGACTTTTGGAGGCAACTTGGACACGACTTGAGTATGAATCACAGCGCGACTCAAGGCAACTTACAAGGCAACTTCAAGTTGCCTCCAGGACAGGCTACTTTCCAGTGGCCAATCAAACAATAATCAGCTCTGTGTGAGGGAGGGGTTTGCCTGGAAAACTATTTTTACTGAATTTATTGAAATCTATGGGTACAAGTTGCCCACAAGTCGGATTGAAGTAGTACAGGAACCTCTTTTGAAGTCGGAGCGACTTCAGTAGTGTGCATTAAGACGGCTCTCATTCACTTACATTAATTTTCTCATGCCGCGTGACTTGAGGCGACTTGGGGCGACTTCAAGTCGGATCCAAAGTCGCCCCTGTGTGAATGGGCTCTTAGCCTTCCTAGTGTTTAACCACTTCCCTACCCAGCCATAGTCAAATGACGTCCACAGATGGGATCTCCCATCCTGGGTGGACGTCATATGACGTCCTCGGCTTTGTAGGGGGATATCTGAATGATGCCTGCAGCTAGAGGCATCATTCAGATATCCTTTTGAAGTGCCGGCGATTCTGTGCACAATAAGAATGATCATAGCGGCAGTTCCGCCGCTTGATCGTTCTTATAGGCGGCGGGAGGGGACACCCCCCCTCCCGCCGCCATCCGGTGCTTCTCCGGGCTCCCCCGTGCGATCGGGGACCCGGAGCGAATCTCCTGGCGTCGTTGGTGGGGTCACGTGATGAGCATAGAGATGACTGGTGACCAGATGGTCACCAGTCATCTCTATGATCGTCGGAGGCCCGGGCGCGATGTGATGACGTCACGCCCGGGTCTCAAATGTAAACAAAGCCGCCATTGTGGCTGTAAGTATGAGATCAGTGAAAAAATTTTCACTGATCTCATGCTTTCCAGCCTGGAGGAGAGATGTGGGGTCTTATTGACCCCACATCTCTCAATAAAGAGAACCTGTCACACACATTCCTATTACAAGGGATGTTTACATTCCTTGTAATAGGAATAAAAGTGATCAAAAAAAAAAAAAAAAAGTAAAATCATTGTAAAAAAATAAATAAATAAGTAAAAAAAAAAAATAATAATAATAAAAAAAAATTAAAACGCCCCCGTCCCCGGTAGCTCGCGATCAGAAGCAAATGCACACGTAAGTCGCCCACATATGTAAACGCCGTTCAAACCACGCATGTGAGGTATCGCCGCGTGCATTAGAGCGCGTGCAACAATTCTAGCACTAGACCTCCTCTGTAATTCTAACCTGGTAACCTGTAAAAAAAATGAAAGCGTCGCCTATGGAGATTTTTAAGTACCGAAGTTTGGCGCCATTCCAAGAGTGTGCGCAATTTTAAAGCGTGACATGTTAGATATCTATTTACTCGGCGTAACATTATCTTTCATATTTTCCCAAAAAATTGGGCTAACTTTACTGTTTTGTTATTTTTTAATTCATGAAACCATTTTTTTTTTTAAAAAGGCGTTTGAAAAATTATTGCGCAAATATTGTGCAAAAAAAAATGTTGCAATGACCGTCATTTTATTTCCTAGGTTGTCTGCTAAAAAAACATATATAATGTTTGGGGGTACAGAGTAATTTTCTAGCAAAAGAATGATGATTTGTACATGTAGGAGAGAAGTGCCAAAATAGGCCTGGTATTGAATAGGTACAAAAAGCCCTGTATTGAAGTGGTTAATGAAGCTAACTTCGGCTTAAATAACCACCAAGATTGTTGTGGGGAGAAAAGGATATGTGTACATGTTACAAAAAAAGTCAATATTTTAATATAAATTTAGCGTCTTCCATCTCTTTATCTATAACCTTGGGGTGCCAATATTCACCATCACTGATACACAATATGTTAAAAAAAAAACATGAAGAGCTGAACACACAGGGAAATATGAATTTTATTTTACACACAAACCAACGTAAATAATAAAAACATTTAGGGGCAAAGAAGTAACGTAAAATAACCATCCTTGAAAACCTGAGACTGTCCTTAGAAATGTGTAACTGCCACCTATGACTTCATGATGTGCCTAAAGGCTATGATACGAAGCAGAGGTTTAATTGTCTGTATGTCTTTCTGCTCTTACTTTCCCACACTCACCCTAGTCATAAGTCCCTCCATATCTCAGTAACAGCTGCTCCTTTCCACTCTATTGTGTTGTGATGGGGAAGATATTACTCATCATCAAAGAGAATCTATGACCGGGTGGAGCAGCAGAGCGGGTGTGTGCAGTGCAGACCGAGCAGAACGTGGATGGAAAGCCATGCAGGGACAGAAAAGAAAATATTGTTCACAGAAAGAGACAAAGGAAGTGAAAGAAGTGTCACTGTACAAAAAAAAAACAACAGATGAGTGAGAAATTTTGAAAGGATGAAGAAAAAATCTTGCTGTTTACACCCTGGGCTGCCACATGTTGTGATGTGTTGTATCATTTTGGAATGCATACATTTTTGTGCAATAATACTAGATGTGCTATTTTTTTCAGTGTACACCAATGCAACACATTGGTGTGAACCAAAACCATAAGACAAAAGATTATCTATACAATTCTTGTATTGGGACTGCTTTGCCCAAAGCAACCCAACAGAGATGGTGAAAACAAGCCGTTTTAGCAGTCATGGTCAATGTTCTTGATATAGAGGGCCTCAATATTAAAATCCCTATATTTTATTAACCATATTAAAAACAATAAAAAGTAATGGAACGTTTTTCTGTATACACAATGTCACAATACTGGGTGTAATCTTTTATTCTTCCAACCATGTATTTATAATTCATTGTTACATCAATACATGAGCTTCACCGAGGGCTAAAGAGGACAAGAGGAGGACAATATAGATTTTTGGCCTAATATAAATACAGGTCCTTCTCAAAAAATTAGCATATTGTGATAAAGTTCATTATTTTCTGTAATGTACTGATAAACATTAGACTTTCATATATTTTAGATTCATTACACACAACTGAAGTAGTTCAAGCCTTTTCTTGTTTTAATATTGATGATTTTGGCATACAGCTCATGACAACCCAAAATTCCTATCTCAAAAAATTAGCATATCATGAAAAGGTTCTCTAAACGAGCTATTAACCTAATCATCTGAATCAACTAATTAACTCTAAACACCTGCAAAAGATTCCTGAGGCTTTTAAAAACTCCCAGCCTGGTTCATTACTCAAAACCGCAATCATGGGTAAGACTGCCGACCTGACTGCTGTCCAGAAGGCCATCATTGACACCCTCAAGCAAGAGGGTAAGACACAGAAAGAAATTTCTGAACGAATAGGCTGTTCCCAGAGTGCTGTATCAAGGCACCTCAGTGGGAAGTCTGTGGGAAGGAAAAAGTGTGGCAGAAAACGCTGCACAACGAGAAGAGGTGACCGGACCCTGAAGAAGATTGTGGAGAAGGACCGATTCCAGACCTTGGAGGACCTGCGGAAGCAGTGGACTGAGTCTGGAGTAGAAACATCCAGAGCCACCGTGAACAGGCGTGTGCAGGAAATGGGCTACAGGTGCCGCATTCCCCAGGTCAAGCCACTTTTGAACCAGAAACAGCGGCAGAAGCGCCTGACCTGGGCTACAGAGAAGCAGCACTGGACTGTTGCTCAGTGGTCCAAAGTACTTTTTTCGGATGAAAGCAAATTTTGCATGTCATTCGGAAATCAAGGTGCCAGAGTCTGGAGGAAGACTGGGGAGAGGGAAATGCCAAAATGCCTGAAGTCCAGTGTCAAGTACCCACAGTCAGTGATGGTCTGGGGTGCCATGTCAGCTGCTGGTGTTGGTCCACTGTGTTTTATCAAGGGCAGGGTCAATGCAGCTAGCTATCAGGAGATTTTGGAGCACTTCATGCTTCCATCTGCTGAAAAGCTTTATGGAGATGAAGATTTCATTTTTCAGCACGACCTGGCACCTGCTCACAGTGCCAAAACCACTGGTAAATGGTTTACTGACCATGGTATTACTGTGCTCAATTGGCCTGCCAACTCTCCTGACCTGAACCCCATAGAGAATCTGTGGGATATTGGGAAGAGAAAGTTGAGAGACGCAAGACCCAACACTCTGGATGAGCTTAAGGCCGCTATCGAAGCATCCTGGGCCTCCATAACACCTCAGCAGTGCCACAGGCTGGTTGCCTCCATGCCACGCCGCATTGAAGCAGTCATTTCTGCAAAAGGATTCCCGACCAAGTATTGAGTGCATAACTGAACATAATTATTTGAAGGTTGACCTTTTTTGTATTAAAAACACTTTTCTTTTATTGGTCGGATGAAATATGCTAATTTTTTGAGATAGGAATTTTGGGTTGTCATGAGCTGTATGCCAAAATCATCAATATTAAAACAAGAAAAGGCTTGAACTACTTCAGTTGTGTGTAATGAATCTAAAATATATGAAAGTCTAATGTTTATCAGTACATTACAGAAAATAATGAACTTTATCACAATATGCTAATTTTTTGAGAAGGACCTGTATACCTGTAATAAATAAATTAATAAAACAAAATATACCTGCTTATTACAAAAAGTAATGTTTATGTTGGTCCTACAGGGGACCAAAGGTTTTCCGGTGTCCTGACGAGAAATGCCCCCTGTCGAGAAATGCCTGCCCGGTACTGCGCATGCGCAGCACTTGCGCAGTACAGAGCCGAAGAAAGCCTCCAAATATCGGAATTTACAAAAAGCTGTAGACGGCGCCTGCGCACAATAGCCGACATTGTGCCACACGCTCCCGATGCTCGTGCAAGTCTGCAAGGGGAGGATTTCTTCATGATGGTCGCATGTGAGGGGCAGATGCCTACAGAAGGGGGTGTATTTTGTAATGATGGGCAGTGCTGTTAAGACGGGGGTGGAATTATTCACGAAACTCAAACTCATCTCCTAAACAAATATATCTCTGCTATTCTTCCTACACGTGTTTGCGGGGGAAGAATAGCTGAGATATATTTGTTTAGGAGATGTGTTTGAGTTTCGTGAAAAATTCCGCCCTCATCTTAACAGCACTGCCCATCATTACAAAATTCGCCCCCTTCTGTAGGCATCCCGCCCTCAAACGTGCCCATCATGAATAAATCTGCCCCTTGAAGACTTGCACGAGCATCGGGAACGTGTGGCACAATGTCGGCTATTGTGCGCAGGCACCGTCTACAGCTGATTGTAAATTCCGATGTTCGGCGGCTTTCAGTGGCTGCTAATGCGCAGTTCAGGGCGGGCATTTCTCGACAGGGGGCATTTCTCAACGGGACACCGGTCTTGTTTTGGGCTGGTGCTCACCTCTGTAAGGCACATGGGCTACCAAACACTTGCAATATCATCTACGCAATGTATGTAAGTTTATGCATATTGTCTTTGAATTATGGATTATTTATAATATTATGTTTTAGTATTTTTAGAACAGTCTACCTCCTACTGACTTCTGAGGAAGCAGGCTTATGAACTGGGAAGCGCATGGGAAGATTCTTTATTAACTCTCTACAGTTCAACAAGAAAGGTATCAGATATGCTATAATCCTCTGTATGAGATTTTAAGGAGGAGGTTAATAAGAATGTATTTAATATTGTGACATAACATATAGTACACAGAAAAAAGCCCATAACTTTTGCTGCTGTTTTAAATATGGTCAAGTAAGTATGGGAAGTTTACGATTGGTTAGTATGTAATGTATTATGAGACAACTTGAAACTCTTGACCATTGATACGTGTTTTCTAGACTGAAATGATGGGATGATGGTATCATAGATCATGGGTAAAACATTAAATTTTCCCAGTGCTTATTTGTGAATTTTTTGAATTTTAGATGTGATCTCCCATCGGTTTTTACAAATGTTTTTTATCCCCATGCCAATTCCTCTGGCCTGAGTTAGGATTTCAGAAGGTTTTCAAGTATTTCACGAGCCACAAATCCCCCTAATTACATTGTGAGCACTGAAGCATTTGTTTTTCTGTGCCCAGGAATTTCATGAGTAACTTAATTGGTGAAAAATTAAAACCGAAGTTTACAGAGCTAAGAAAACAGGAACTATAGCAACACAATGTAAGCACAGGGAAGTCAGAGATGCAAAGAGAAGGCCACAAACTTTGAATGAAATAAATAAACTTAAAAAGACACATTCAGCAAAGCCCAACTTCTGACACTTTATACTCTTCAGTGCTCCCCCGCCATTCCTTCGCTCCTTTAACTGTCACAGTCTCAGTGGCAAAATACTTATGCCGCATACACAAGATCAGAAATTCCGACAAGAAAAGTTTGATGTGAGCTTTTGGTTGGAAATTTCAACCGTGTGTAGGCTCCGTCTGACTTTTTCTGTCGGAATTTCCGACAGCAAAAATTTGAGAGCTGGTTCTCAATTTTTCCGACAAGAAAACTTCTTGTCGCAAATTCCGATCGTCTGTGCGCAAAAAAACACACATGCTCTGAATCAATTCAACGCATGCTCGGAATCATTGAACTTAATTTTTCTCGGCTCGTTGTAGTGTTGTACGACACCGCGTTCTTGACGGTCGGAATTTTGTGTGACTCTGTGAATGCAACACAAGTTTGAGCCAACATTCCGTCGAAAAAAAATTCACGGTTTTCTTGCCGGATTTTCTGATCGTGTGTATGTGGCATTAGTATTAGCTGGTGTCAGGGCTCCAATAAATCAGGAATATCACTGCCTCTCTCATGGGACAGTCTACGAGACTAGTGAGTGGCCATTCGGGAGGTAGTCAAATGTGATTTTGTAGTGGTGACCACAAAAATAGAAGCATTCAGGGGTGGGCCTTACACAGACCCTCATACTTTGCCCCGAATGGCCAAACATTGGCTCCAATGGAGCAAGGAGGTGGAATGGTGAAAAATTTCTTGGTGGGGTGGGGTGTCAGGAGACACTGTCACTTTGCTCTCAATGGTCTCACCAGACCATTAATTTATACAAAAATTGTCCCGTAGGATTTTATGTGCATGTAGCATATTTTATGTATGCTATTTACCTGTAAAAGCCTCCCTTTTTAGACATCCAATAGGGCTGATACTGCTGCTGGGTGACGCCATCTTGGATGTGACATCAGCAGCCCCAGCAGACTCAGAGCTGTTACTCAAGTTTATAGTATTCCTCTTCAGTCCTGCCTCTGCAGCTACATAAAATTCTATGCAGGTTGGTGAAGGGAGGGGTGAAAGAGCTGGGTCAGCACAGAGAGTAATTAGGCTCTCCCAAAAGAGGAGATAGCTATGACATGCAAGCAGGGAGGGAGCTGTGCTACGGAATTTACTTTAATCAAGTAGTCAAATATTCTAGCAAAGTCACATTGCAATTTAATAGAAATTAATTTATGGAAGGGAAAACACTGCAAGTAAGCATTATAAATACTTGATTTGAAGGTTTTATCTGCAATTTTCTGTTGATTGGGTCACTTTTAACACCTCTGTACTTTAGGTGTCAAAGAAAATGTTGCACCTAAAATGCAATGTCTCATACAGAAGGTGAAGGGCTGTATTACAAACTGGACACTACTAGATTAAGATATACTGTATAGTTATGGTGGTAAGAAAGGGCATGTGAGAATGATCTGATAAATTTCTGCCATGTATACAGGCCACCTTTTATATTCAAAGTGGTTCCTCCTTTGCATACAGTATATGTTCCATCACCTGGCTGTGACAAGGTCAGATAGGGAGACAGTAATGGACTTGCCAGGAAGAGGCAGCACCAAGCTATAGCAGGGGTTACCTTATTACAGAGAAGAAGTGGTCAAGAAAAAACAAAAACACCTAAGGCTATAATAATATCCAATAAAGATTTGAGCAGTATCTTGTGTTCAAATAGCTTAACTCCTTGGAATGCTGTTCTACAAGTCCTGAACTGTGTGTCGTGTTATTCTGCATCATTCAATAAGAAAAGCCTTTAGGCATAAAGGTGTACGCTTGCTTTGTATTTCAGAGATACCCAAAAGGACTGAATGGTTTTAGCAACTGAACAGCCTGGAGTCCATGCAATGTGTTTTATTTAATTCTGGTGTTCATTGACCTATTCCTAAATTTCTTTATTGGGGTCTAAAATGGCATTATCATACCCTATAACGTGCAACTGGTCCAGTAAAATGGCTGACTGTTATACAACCATGCAGAGCAATTATGGAACCTAATTTGTAGACACCTGTCCTTCACATTCATATGAGCTTGTTGGACATGTTAATATGGAGTTTTTATGCTCCTTATACCAAGCTATAAGTCTTTAGGCACTGGCCTTAAATACAAGCCAGTCCTGCCACAAAGTACAAAATTCTCGATGCACAACATATAGCTATTTTATTATTACTTTATGGTTTGTTTCCTCGATGCCACTTTAGTTTGTGCATGATTGACACAGGCAGTCATTATTTTAAAGCTTGTTTCTCTTGACAAGTTAAATCATGTTTCACTTCTTTTACCAAAGTACCTGGAATCTAGGTGGAACTAGTTGCATCGTGTTTCTAGAAGAATGGACTAACGATCATGTCTGCATGACATGTGTTGAAACTGACACATCTGGTCTCCATCAGAAGCCTGTGTCAGGGTAAACACTAGGGATGAGTTTCTGGTTCTACCATGGGTTTCGTGGCAAATCTATCATGTTTGAGATTTGCAGTCCCAGGAAGTTTTTGTGCAGATTCACCCAGGAGAATTTTTAAAAATCATAAAGCAAAGCATTGCCTTTGAACTATAGCCAGCAGGCTAAGACAGGCCAATAATGGGCGTTGGTTAAACCACCCCTCACTATAGGAGAGAGTAGTTAGCACAGATGTCAGGAAAGGATTGCAGTACTAGTGTCCACCAGCAGGTGTCTTCTTGCAGCCAGTATCTATAGTGGGGGATCTCACCTGCTGGTGGTGCTGTCTGATCCATGGGCTGTAGTACCGGCGTCCACCAGCGGGTGTATTCCGGCAGTGTGGGGCAGGCAGCACTTCCTCTGCTCAGCTGTCACATGAGGACAATCACGGCAGTCCTATAAATACCCGGCGAGCCCTTACATGCTCGCCTTGGTATCTTTCATTCTCCTGACCCTGAGCCTGCATCTGACCCTGAGCCTGCATCTGACCCTGAGCCCGCATCTGACCCTGAGCCCGCATCTGACCCTAAGCCTGCATCTGACCCTGAGCCCGCATCTGACCCTGAGCCCGCATCTGACCCTGAGCCTGCATCTGACCCTGAGCCCGCATCTGACCCTGAGCCTGCATCTGATTCTGAGCCTGCATCTGACCCTACCTGATCCTATCCTGAGCCTGCATCTGACCCGACCAGATCCTATCCTGAGCCCATCCTGGACCTGCCACTTCTGTTACCTGTTGACCTTGGATTCCTACCCCGCAGCCTGTCCATCCATCCTCTCCCTGCCCTGTTGTGTTCCTGTCCTCACCCATCTGCTGATATCCCCTGGTGTATGATCTCGGCCTGGCTTTGTTTACGATTACGGTATATCCCCTTGATTTGTATATACTATTCGTTGTTGGTTGTGCACTGGATGTTTTCACTTGTTTGTCACCTTGTAAATAAACACCTTTTATTTCACTTACATGCATTTTTGGTCTCCTCTGTGTAGTCACACAGTCTGGTCTACTAGATTCCCTGACAACAGAGCAGTCAAAACGTCAGTATATTGGAAGCTGATATAGGTAATGAACATGGAGTTATTTGGGGTATTTCATCTTGTTTTGGGATACAGTACACAGTATTGTTTATTATGTTTTAGTGATAGGACCTTTATTTTAGGTTAAACTGCTTTTTTTGCAGCAAGACTTCCCTTTAACAAAAGTGAGCTTTTGTTTCATGGCTATAATAATTAGGGATTTTTACTACTTATTGGTTTGCTTTTGTTTCAGAGGTAGTATTTTGGGGGTTTAATTTCTTTTGGATTATTTTATTGTTTTTATTTTATTTTGAAAAGCTTTTTTAAAGCTTGCAGTACTCATCTTCATTTGTTAAATCTGTTCCTGAAAAAAACTTTTGTTCACATGATTTCGCCGCATTGCAAAGAAAAAAAACAAATAAGTGCAAGAACAGTGTGCACCTAAACCACCTCACATCACATTCTTCACAAATACCTATTCTCATAGCAAATATGAAAGTTAGGCGTACATTGGTTTGGCCTACTATCCCTGATTAAAACTGCTGGCCAATTTTACATTGCTGTATTCTTTGTGGTATCCTAATTATTGAAGTAAAGCCCCAATCTCTAAAACAGGCCTACTAGCCTACTACCATTTGATGAAAAAGCATGTTTCTCTGCAGTGCTAAGGCTTATTGAAAACTTCAAATTGAACACGTTCAATGGGGTACTGCTGCTGTATGTAAGCTGATCTAGTTCAAAAGAAATAAATCACTTTTATGGCCAAAAATTATCTTACAGTGTACAATGTTGATAAGACTGCCCATGCAAATTGCACTGTTAAATAACACCATGTACAGCTTTAGGGCATCCCTAAAGCATTTTATTTAAAGGATTGGTGTATTTTACTAGCTGCCATTGAAACTGCATTTAAAGTCCCTCTACCCCAATTTTTTTATTTTATTTTACATTGGTACACTTCCTCAATGGCTCAGTGTCCAGCTTCATATACTGTATCTTATTCTGGATATTAGTTTGCCTATTAGCCCTTAAAATGGGCAGAATATATTAACATGATTCATCCCCATAGACTTAAATTGGTTTTGCAGCCAAGTTCAGGTGCTCCAAATTTCAAACAACATTTGCTGAACCCTTGGCGAATTGAACCCAAGCAGATTAGCCTGTCCCTAGTGAAAACACTGAAATACAATTATGAGAACGCAAGTTGGCATCTTATAATAGTAAAAGTCCAAACAAATGCCTTCATAACAAGGTCACCTGGGAGTATTTTAGTGAAATGATGCAAATGTAAAAAATGTAAAATGTAAAAAATTGAAAATCACATCTGAAATTGCATTAATTAGTATACATGAGATTCTAGTGACTAGGCTTACAGTAAATATACTTTAAAATCAAAACAAGAAAAACAACCTTAAATTAATATAATTTAAAAAAAACTTCAGTAAATGACCTCACAAGCACCAAGGGTTGGAGGCAGTACGAATGGCCATGTAGTGAATTGTGTCGGCCAGAGTCATGACCAGTAGCATTGCTATGGGAGAATTGTGTTTTCACCCCTTCCACTTTCAGGACAGCTGTCAGACCATACTATGTCTCCATCCCTGGGTCCATGTGAGTGCATTTATTGAAGGTTTTATATTAATATTTATTAAAGGTAGTATTTATTGTGCACTCTTTTTCTTCTCGAATTGTTTTTAAAGGAAATCGATGGTCACAGAATACACTTACACAGCATTTTTTAACATTAGCATTCTAATAGCATTACAAATAGTTATCATTGACAATCCTATATAAGCTTGCTTAAAAAAATCTTCTTTCATGTTGTCAGTTCTGATAGTCTACTGGCCATCTCTTTCCACAACTTCCTGGATTCCCTGCACACTTTGCTGCTTCCTCTCTGCTGTTTACTTTCAATTCCTAAAGACTACATATACCATGGTACAGTGCTGCCTGCAAGCAGTGATTCCTGTACAAACCCCACCTCCTGAAACTCCTACTTTCAGCACCTCTGTAAGGCAGGCTCTATGAAATGTGTGACACAGCAGTGCCTACTCTCAGCAAATAGTGAATATGTGTCACAGAATTCAAGGAAGTAAATGTGTGGGGATCTTCACAAAGTAACTTTACAGACTTCAAGATCGTGTAGACTGGAAATAATTGAAATACAGTGTAGAAATAAATAAATGATTTTACATTTTGACCATAGATATGCTCTAAGTTCTTACTTACTTACTTTAGTGTCTTAAAGGATAAGTTCACCTATTTAAAAAAATAAAAAATGCTTATCTTTTTTGCAGGTAAAAAGTTGTGCATTTATTATTCTTTTAATTAGGAGCCTGTAAAGTATTGCACTCGCGATCAGCAGATCACAGGTGCAATCCCAGGCACTGCAGACTGTTAGTGTAGCTGTCTGCCCGTACCTTGCACAGGCAAGCAGTTGCTCAATGACAGGAAGAATCAATTAACTACTTAGATCGCTCATCAGCGCCCTGGTAATTCATTGAGGACTACAAGCTGCCAGCTGCAATGGCTGATGGTAGTTGTAGTTCTCCCATTCACAGAAAACTTTTTTAAATTGTGACAGCAGGTGCGGGAAGAAGGTCCCCAGCCCACTCTCACAATGAGGACCCAATACGGGTGTAACATGTAACCTGTTATGAAACGTGAACTTTTCCTTTAAGGAAAATTGTTATTAACTCTTTATTGGGCCATGCCCAACTCAAACTGCTATCAGCAGATGGAATAAGTCATATTTCCCTGCTTGTTTTTCATTACCTGTACTTTAAAGCGGAGGTTCCGCGGCAAATCTTTTTTTTTTTTTAGCTTGCATGCAAAGTATTTGTAGATCACCAATTTGTACTCACGTGTTTGGTGATTTTTAACCTCCCCTGTCTTTTTTCTGGCAAAAAATGCACTTTTAAAATCAGCCGTCAGAATTTTCCATTTTGCTTGTGGGCATTGTGAAGCCCACAAGCACTGACTTCCTGGTAGCGGTGGACGGTGTTCTGCAGAAAAAGTTCCCCGGCGGATAAGGTTCCCCCCCTGTACTGCGCATGCGCGGCACGAACCTCAACGGAGTTTCCGAAAGTAGCCGAACATGTAGAGCTGCGAGTTAGCTCTACACGGCGCCTGCGCAATGACTAGGAGCCATGTAGAGCTGACTGCGCAGGCGCCGTGTAGAGCCGACTCGCAGCTCTACATGTTCGGCTACTTTCGGAATCTCCGCTGAGGTTCGTGCCGCGCATGCGCAGTACAGGGGGGGGGGAACCTTATCCGCCGGGGAACTTTTTCTGCAGGACATGTCACATCTGGGCGAACTCCCAGATTACATTGCGGGAGAACAGAAACGCCTACTCCCGCGGGAGTGAGTACCCGGAAGCCGGAATTTAGATGACAATATTACGGTATGTACAGAAAAATAAAATAAAATAAGTGGCTACTGTACATGTTTGTAGTGTAAGGAGTGTGGTCATATATGGATGTTATTTTGGGTGGAACTCCGCTTTAACTGTCCACTATTTTCTGAAAAACTTTTGAAATTATTTTAACATGCTAAAAGTTATATGCAATTTTGGTGCTGGAGTGTATATAGACTTTAGGAAATAGAACCCTTTTTGAATCCTAAAACTAGCACTAAATGGCAATTAACTTAATATAATTCACCTTTGCATCCAATAGTGACGTCATCGGCTGGAGCCGACATCTCTGTGCACTAAAAGGCGCCACTTTACATGGTTTCCAAGGTACCTACAGATAAGACTTATTATAAGCTTACTTGTAGGGCAAAGTTAAAAAAGTAGAATTCATTACATCCCTTGACTGCCACACTTATGAAAATTTGGCACTTGGCGATAGGTAAGCATAGGATTTCTTCAATACCTGGCCCATTATCTTTGATTATGGGTAACCCCGAATTCCCTCCAGGTCCTCATGTAACCCATTTTTTAAAGTGGTTTCGCCAATTAGACAGGCTATTTGCTTCTTGTGCTTTAGACCCCTAAACAATACACTGCCACAGGGCTTCACATTTTTGGGAAGGTGGCATCAATATCTTTAACTGAAACATTTTTATATGTACCTTATCTTGTTCCTCAGGAAGGTTTATTAAGGAAACTAACTCCATTTGAATCTTTATGTCTAGGGCAAACAAATTGTTTCCATGTATTATCTCAAAGATATATTACTTTCATCAGGACCTTATTTTCACCTATACTTTGCTAGAGGATGTGAGAGAGAACAAGGCTCTCGGATGAAGACTGCAGGGATGAGCCGAACACCCCCCTGTTCGGTTCGCACCAGAACCTGCGAACAGGCAGAATGTTCGCGTGAACTTTAGAACCCTATTAAATACAATGGACTCGAACGTTCGAAATCTAAAGTGCTAATTATAAAGGCTAATATGCAAGTTATTGTCCTAAACCGTGTTTGGGGACCCGGGTCCTGCCCCAGGGGACATGTATCAATGCAAAAAGAAGTATTAAAAACAGCAGTTTTTTCGGGAGCAGTGATTTTAATAATGCTTAAAATGAAACAATAAAAGTGAAATATTCCTTTAAATTTCGTACCTGGGGGGTGTGTATGATATGCATGTAAAGTGGCGCATGTTTCCCGTGCTTAGAACTGTCCCTGCATAAAATGTCATTTTTGAAGGAAAAAAAGTCATTTAAAACTCACTCGCGGCTATTAATGAATTGTCGGCTCCCGGCAATACATACAAAAGTCATTGATAAAAAAAAAAAAAAAAAAAGCGTGGGGGTCCCCCAGAATTCAATTACCAGTCCCTTCATGTCTGGAATAGATATTATGGGGAACTCCACCCCAAATTTTTTTTAAAAATGGTGTGGAGTCCCCCCAAAAATCCATACCAGACCCTTATCCGAGCACGCAACCTTGCAGGCCGCAGGAAAAGAGGGGGGGATGAGAGAGCAGAGGCGTTGCTAGGGGGGTGCGGGGGGTGCGGTCCGCCCCCGGGTGACACCCGCTAGAGGGGTGACACCCTCCCTTTTTTTTTTTTTTTATTTATTTTTTTTTTTTTTTTAATTTTTTTTAATTATTATTTTTTTTTTTTTACAGTTGACCCATTCATTGATTAATTTCACCCCGCTGGGCTGGAAGCCTGGAACAACACCTCCAGCGCCGCGGCCGCGCCTGGTGTGTGTCCTCCGGCTCCTTATTCTTCCTATTCCTAAATTCCAATCCTCCTCCCTACCCTACAGAGCCAGCGAGCGACTCAGCCTGTCACATCATCACACTGCACTGTGATGATGTGACGACACGCACTAGCGTTGCTAGCCAGGTGCGGGGGGGGGGCGGGCCGCACCCGGGTGACACCCACCAGAGGGGTGACACCCGTGGGTAGCGCAGCGGCACCACACTGACATTGCCCGCTGCCCTGTGCCTTAGGCTCACGCTGTGGCTGTGTCCCTCAGCGGAGCGGAAGGAAGCCGCCGCCCCCTCTGCCTCCTCTCTGTTTACATCCACAGAGGAGGAGGAGGAGCCCGCGCTCGAGAGACACACCGCTGTGTGTATCTGCCGCTCTGTTCTGAGGTCTGTAAGGTAAGGGGGGCATCTTTACTGATGGGGGGAGGGGGTGTCTGTACTGCTGGGGTCTGCACTAGGGGGAGTTTGCACCAGGGGGGCTGTAACTGAGGGGGTGTCTGTACTGAGGGGGGTCTGGTACCAAGGGGGTGTCTGTACTGAGGGGGGTGTCTGTACTGAGGGGGGTGTCTGTAACTGAAGGGGGTGTCTGTAACTGAGGGGGTGTCTGTACGAGGGGTGTCTGGTACTGTGGGGGGTGTCTGTAACTGAGCAGGGTGTCTGTAACTGAGGAGGTCTGCACTGAGGTGGGGGTGTCTGTACTGATGGAGCGGTCTGTACTGAGGTGGGGGTGTCTGTACTGAGGGGGTGTCTGTACTGAGGGGGGTGTATGTACTGAGGGGGGTGTATGTACTGAGGGGGGTGTCTGTAACTGAGGGGGGTGTCTGTAACTGAGGGGGGGTCTTTAACTGAGGGGGGGTCTTTAACTGAGGGGGGGTCTGTAACTGAGGGGGTGTCTGTAACTGAGGGGTGGTCTGTACGAGGGGGAGTCTGTACGAGGGGGAGTCTGTACGAGGGGGTGTCTGTACTGAGGGGGGTGTCTGTACTGAGGGGGGTGTCTGTACGAGGGGTGTCTGTAACTGAGGGGGTGTCTGTAACTGAGGGGTGGTCTGTACGAGGGGGAGTCTGTACGAGGGGGAGTCTGTACGAGGGGGTGTCTGTTACTGAGGGGGGTGTCTGTACTGAGGGGGGTGTCTGTACGAGGGGTGTCTGTAACTGAGAGGGGGTGTCTGTAACTGAGGGGGTCTGCACTGAGGTGGGGGTGTCTGTACTGATGGAGCGGTCTGCACTGAGGTGGGGGTTCATACTGAGGGAGGCGGGTCTATATTGATGGCGGAGAGTCTGTACTTAGTGGAGCGGGTTTGTACTGAGGGAAGGGATCTATACTGTGGGAGTGGGGTCTGTAGTTAGTGGAGGGGGGTCTGTACTGAGGGGGGACTATAGTTGTTGGGGGGTGACACCATTTTTTTTCGCACCGGGTGACACCAACCCTAGTGACGCCACTGTGAGAGAGCGCCCCCCTCCTGAACCGTACCAGGCCACATGCCCTCAACATGGGGAGGATGTCCCCACGTTGATGGGGACAAGGGCCTCATCCCCACAACCCTTGCCCGGTGGTTGTGGGGGTCAGCGGGCGGGGGGCTTATCGGAATCTGGAAGACCAGAACAAAGGGGACACCCAGATCCCGGGCCCCCCCATGTGAATTGGTAAGGGGTACATTGTACCCCTACCATTTCACAAAGAAAGTTTCCAAAAATGTAAAAAAAAAACACACAAACACCTTGGAAAAGTCCTTTATTAAAAAAAAAAAATGGTATGGATTTTTGGGGGGACTCCACGACATTTTTTTAAAGTTTGGGGTGGAGTTCCCCTTAAAATCCATTCCAGATCTGAAGGGCCTGGTATGGATATTTGGGGGAACCGCACGCATTTTTTTTTTTAATTTGCGGCGGGGTTCCCCTTAATATCTATACCAGACCTGAAGGGCCTGGTAATTGAATTCTGGGGGACCCCCATGCTTTTTTTTAAAAATGTTATCAATGAATTTTGTATGTATTGCTGGGAGCCGACAATTCATTAATAGCCGCGAGTGAGCTTTAAATTACTTTTTTTCCTTCAAAAATGACACTTTGTGCAGGGACAGTTCTAAGCACGGGAAACATGCGCCACTTCACATGCATATAATACACACCCCCCAGGTACGAAATTTAAAGGAATATTTCACTTTTATTGTTTCACTTTAAGCATTATTAAAATCACTGCTCCCGAAAAAACGGCCGTTTTTAAAACTTTTTTTTGCATTGATACATGTCCCCTGGGGCAGGACCCGGGTCCCAAAAACACTTTTTATGACAATAACTTGCATATAAGCCTTTATAATTAGCACTTTAGATTTCTCCCATAGACTTTTCAAATTTGCCGCGAACACCCCAATTTATTCGCTGTTCGGCGAACGGGCGAACAGGCAATGTTCGAGTCGAACATGAGTTTGACTCGAACTCGAAGCTCATCCCTAGAAGACTCTGAGAAATCTTTTCTCCTAACTTCTTGGTCGAGTATAGCAAATCAGATACAGGAAAGATATCATAAATTGCTCAGTAGGTGATACAGATGTCCAACAGGGTTCCATAGAATGCCCCCAGCCGTGTCTGATAGCTGTTGGCTGTGTGGTGGGGAAGTGGAAACTATGTTACATATCTGGTGGAAGTGCCCTCTAATTAGGCCATATTGGATTACTATGTTTAAACTATGGCATTGGATCACGGGAGTGACTTGTCCAGAGACTCGAAAAATGGGGCTACTTTCCATGTTCCCCAGAACTTGGAACTAATTCTCTAGATCAGAGAGACTGCAGTCTTTTCTTAGGCTCAGTTCACACCTAAACCAGACCTGTTCTTCATTTCAGGGACGAATCAGGGCAGAATCTTTGTCTGAATTCGGCCTGAAACTGAGTCAAAGACGCACAGTGAATTCCGCAGCCGCCCCGGAGACATGTGAACTGGCTCCATAGAGAGTCAGTCACATTCTCCTGCTTTGCGAATTGGATGCAAGGTGTGAACCCAGCCTTAGACAATGATACCTGGTATACTTAGAGCAAGGTCTTACTATGGTTTGGTGAAGTGGGGTGGTCGGTGTTCAAAGGTTTCGTGTGTGTGTGTGTGTGTGTGTGTGTGTGTGTGTGTGTGTGTGTGTGTGTGTGTGTGTGTGTGTGTGTGTGTGTGTGTGTGTGTGTGTGTGTGTGTGTGTGTGTGTATTGTTTATTTTTTTTATTTTTTTGTGGTGTGCGGTTTGTAATTAAAATGAAGGGGTTAAAAATATAGGGGGTTGAATAGACTTGATAAGCCAGAACATACAAAATCAACTGGCGTTATCTATAGAGCTATTTTAACCACTTCAGCTCTGGAAGATTTACCCCCCTTCATGACCAGGCCATTTTTTGCGATACAGAACTGCGTTACTTTAACTGACAATTGCGTGGTCATGCAACGCTGTACCCAAATAAGATTTATGTCCTTTTTCTCCCACAAATAGAGCTTTCTTTTGGTGGTAGTTGATCACATCTGCGTTTTTTTATTTTTTGCACTATAAACAAAATAAGACCACCAATTTTGAAAAGAAAATAAATACATGTTTTACTTTCTGCTATAAAACATATCCAATAATTTTTTTTAAAAAAAACAATTTTTTTCATCAATTGAGGCCAATATGTATTCTACTACATACTTTTGGTAACCAAAAAATCCCAATAAGCATATATTTTTGGTTTGTGCAAAAGTTATAGCGTCTACAAACTTTGGGATATATTTATGGAATCTTTATTTATTTTTTATTTTTTTACTAATAATGGCGGCTATCAGCGACTTATAGCTGGACTGCGATATTGGTGACACTTTTTTGGGAACCAGTGACACTAATACAGTGATCAGTGTTAAAAATGTGCACTGTCACAGTACTAATGACACTGGCAGAGAAAAGGTTAACATCAGGAGCGCTCAAAGGGTTAACTGTGTGCCTAGCTGGTGCTTTCTTACAGTGTGGGAGGTGCTTTTACTAGGGGAAGGCATGGATCCTGCTTTGCAGGAACACAGGATCCATGTTTTCCCAACTGATGGAACGGCAATCTGACTTGTTTACATAGGCAGACTGACGATTTGCCTGTGTACCGAACGATCGGCAGTTGCCGGCGGACATCGAGTCCATGGTACCTGCTGATTGTGCACAGCGAAAGCCAATCACAGAGGGAGCGAGGCCACTGGCTGCACGCCAGCGTGACCGCGAACCGGAAGTGCGGGATCCTGTAAATATACGTGATCCTGCGCACAGTGGCCGCTCTGTAGCAGTAAAGCTACAATAGGGCGGTTGTAAAGTGGTTAACATGTAAAAAAACTTGAGGGTACCTATGAAGGTCAATTGGGAATATTGTATGATTGGATGATAAGGTTTTTGTATTAAATATAGAATTGTAATGAGAGTTAAAATAGATAAAAATATATAAAATAGAGAAAAGTAGAGTTCAATACCGCTTTAACTAGGCTGCAAAATGTGATATCAGCATCTCTGAAAGTGTCATATTACATGCATGCAACAGTGTTGAGACTGATGCTCAGATGGGGCAGAAAATTATGCACAGCTCAGACTTTGTCAACAAGCAGAACTGAGACCCCCTAGACCAGTGAAGGTGAACCTTGGCACCCCAGATGTTTTGAAACAACATTTCCCATGATGCTCATGCACTCCGCAGTGTAGTTGAGCATCATGGGAAATGTAGTTCCAAAACATCTGGGGTGCCAAGGTTCACCATCACTGCCCTAGACCTATAATTGTGGTATCAGAAAATGTGAGTCTTAGTTTTCAGTGTTTAAAGCGGAGTTCCAGCCTGGGGAATAAAAAAATTAAGAGTCAGCAGCTACAAATACTGTAGCTGCTAACTTTTAATATAA
This sequence comes from Rana muscosa, assembly GCA_029206835.1. NCBI lineage: Eukaryota > Metazoa > Chordata > Amphibia > Anura > Ranidae > Rana > Rana muscosa. The sequence continues at coordinate 73,850,613 of CM055125.1, forward strand.
GGATACTTACCTATCCAGGGCCCCCGTGTTGTTGGCACCCCAAGCCGATTCGTCAATCGGCTTCGGGTGCAGGCGCCGGTGTTCTGCCGAGCTGGTTCCGTCTATCGATATGGTTCCGAGCTCAACTGCGCATGCACAATCCGAGGCGACGGAATTCTCAGAGCGTGAACAGCTGTTCGGCAGCTGTAGACGCGCTCGCTCCCAATGCTAGGGGAACCAGCTCGACAAGAAAGCGGCGGGGGCGGAGACTGGGACACGGCGCTCTATAGGGCGGCATTAAACATGTTGATGGCCGGGTGACACGCCGCTCTGTACAGCAAGGGGCGGATCAGTGAGTGTGCTCTCCCTGCAATGTTAGATGGCAAGCCTAGAGATTTATATGTACAACACTCGCCCTTTAGAGCGGCATGTCCCAGTCTCTGCCCCGCCGCTTTATGCGCGGCGTGTATCCTCGGGAGCGAGCGCGTCTACAGCTGACGAACAGCTGTAGATGTTCGTAGATTTTCGTGTGTTCCGAGTGCGCATGTGCAGTTGAGCTCGGAACCATATCGATAGGGGAACTAGGTCGACAAGACACCGGCATTGCAAGTAAGGGAAACTGGCAGGGAAGCCTTCAGGCTTCACAGCTGGTTTCCTACTGCGCATGCGAAAGTCACGCTACGCTTTTTGAATAGTCCCGCAATCTCCTGGGACACACAGGTCCCAAAAGGCAGCGGGGGGAAGGAGAAGGACATCACGCCGATCGCTGTGCAGCGATCTTACCAGGGAGTGGGTACCTGTCAAAACCAGGTACCCGCTCCCCCCTCCCTGCCCCAAAAATTGGCAAATGTGGCAGTGGAGGTGGCGAGGGACCATTTGTAGACAACGCAAAAAAAAATATTTTTAACAAGAATGACCGTATTTTGCAAATTAATAATAGGGATTTCCCTGTCAATGATTAAACAGTGGTGACAAGGAAATGGGTTTAAACAAAAGCTGTGTTGTATCAGAATGCAGAAGTAACATAATAATAATAGAGCATCCACCTACAGGTGCCCAGGAGTCCAGTTTTTTCTGGTTTGGGATCACTGCACAGTACAGGAACTCAAACAGATGAATGACTATGGCCTCGTGCACATGGGTGCCCGAGGCAGTGCAATGGAAATTCCAGCGTATTTCCCCTACCCAAGAAGCTCGTCCGATAGACATAAATTACTATGGACATCTATACTCGGGTATATGAAGGTGCTATCATAAAACATAAGAATAGCATATGAGTGTATGCAAAAAAAAAAAAAATACTATTTTTTGCACCTGGGCTTTCTGAGGGAGAAATATGTCAAAATATACATTGCACAGGCTCAGGTGGCCATGTGAAAAAGGACTATTACTGCAAGGGATGGGGTTGAATGCACAATGTGACATCTGTTTGCATTACTGTATTTTAATTGTATTTTTTTTTAATGTAATTATTATTATTATTATTATTATTATTTTGCTTTTCTTGCGATTTGTTTCAGCTTGCAACAACATGCAATTAAATAAAATGCAACAGCTAAGGATGTCTCATGTGACATGTTCTATTGTATCAATACTATTGCTACTGTATAACTTGCATTAGTGCTTTTTGTTTGTTTATTTATATTGTTTTATAGTTTTAGCTCTTTTCTGTTTTGGTTTTCACTTGATATTATTTTTAAATAAAATAAAATGCTTTGCCTATTATTAATACTAGCTCTGTTTGGTCTTTTTGATAAAAGTGCTTTTAATTTTATTAATTTTTTTTGATAGAGGGGAAGGGCTGAAACTCTTTAGGTTTTAATTGTCTGGAGGGGGATTTAAGCCAGCCACAGACAGATTAAAATTTGTCTGGTTCAGTAGGAACTGGCTGAATGTCAATCTTTCTATGAGCAGGCTTGTTGTACTGAAGTTGATACCGCAGAGACGCTTGAGTGGGGATATGATTTCAATTTACAAATACCATACTGGTGACCCCACAGGGATAAAACTTTTTTGGCGGAAGGGAGTTTAATAAGACACGTGGCCACTCATTAAATTAGAAGAAAAGAGGTTTAACCTTAAACCACGTAGAGGGTTCTTTACTGTAAGAGCAGCAAGGATGTGGAATTCCCTTCCACAGGCGGTGGTCTCAGCGGGGAGCATCGATAGTTTCAAAAAACTATTAGATAAGCACCTGAACGACCACAACATACAGGGATATACAATGAAATAGACATGTGCGATTAGTTTCGTACGAATCTAAAATTCGTACGAATTTTCGGAAATTAGTTCGTTGGTACGAATCCGAAATACGAATTTTTATGCATACGAATTCTGTACGAAATACGAAATTTCGTTTACGAATTTCGGATCCAAATTAACAGAAACGTGACTGGTGTTTTGCATATGAATTCTGTACGAAATACGAAATTTTGTTTACGAAATAGGAAATTTCGTTAACGTGACTGGTGTTTTGCTCACCAATCACTCAGAGGAAGTACGAAATACGAAATTTCGTTTACGAATACAAAATTTCGTTTACGAATTTCGGATCCAAATTAACAGAAACGTTTAAAATTTACGATTCGTACGAAATACGAATTTCGTACGAATCCGAATTAAATTTCGTACACGAATTATGAATAACGATTTTTTTTTAATACGAAACGGAACGGAACGAAACAAAACAAATTTTATTGACGGCGCCCATGTCTACAATGAAATACTGACATATAATCACACACATAGGTTGGACTTGGTGGACTTGTGTCTTTTTTCAACCTCACCTACTATGTAAACTATGTAACTATGATACATCGTTTGACTTCAGTACAACGAGCCTGTCAAGGTTTTTTTTTTTTTTTTTTTCTTTAAGCCTAGTCTGGCAAAAAGTCTTCGGAAGTGATCATTGTATTCTGCCAGTGGGGAAGGCTCCCTGTGCTCCTTGCCAGCAGAACACAATAGTGCTGCAGGAGGGATTTGCCCATCAGCACTAACTGTGTTGATGGGAAATTGAGCAATTTTCTTTCCTTCAACCTTATGGTGCCCATACACTAGGCGAAAAATCGAGTATCTGTCACTTGGACCATTTTTGACTTTTTTGAGAGAAAAAATCTAAGGAACAGGTTGGAACAATGAATGGAAAGGTTAATATGTTTCTCACTCATTAAAATTTGAACTGTGCGCACTGTCCATATCTGACAAAATGGATGAAAAACTGATTAATTTATGTCCATTGAACAATTTGTCGTTCGAAATTTGGTCATTCCATGATGGCGCTATTGTTTGCTCTCATGACCAAGTGTTTGTTATTCGAAAACAAGTTCAAACTATTTTTTGTATAGTGTATGGTACTTTCTTTCTTTCTTTTTTTTTGTCGTGGTGACCATTATGAGTAGGATGAAATGTAATAGTAATGTACATTTTTAAAAAAAATGTTTTAGTGGATTACCAAGTTGCATAGGTAGCGACTGCAATGTCTGGAAGATATGTACTGTGTATCTGCAAATATATGAAATATCCTTGATGGAATATTTAACTATTTACTATTGTGCAATATTTGGTTCGGATGAAATATAAAAAAGTATTGATATATAGCAAAATGCATAAAATTTAAATATGAAATTGTATTGCGATTTGAACCAATTAAAAGCTGTCCTCCATCAAAGTTATCTCTTTGTGTCCATGTGCCTCATACAAAGTCCCGCCCTCTACTTTCCTTTTTGAATACTAAACCCGGGATGGAGGAGGGGATCTGAACGGCCCCTGAACCTCATTTAAAGTCCCAAAAAAAACTTTTTTCCCCTTTTTTATCAATAGTAATGTACAGTTTTTACAGGAAAAGGAATAGGGGGAAATTTCTCCAACGGAGACACCCGTTCCATTGACAACTGTCCGAGTGGGGATTTTGCCTCGCTTTGAGAGATTTTGCCTGACTTCCTCTTGTGTCTGTGGGGCAGGAAATGAGGGAAATCTTCCCTAATTAACCAATTCTTACTTATCTAAAATGAGAAAAAGGTTTTGGATTAAGGTACACTTTAACAAACTTTTGTTTTGTTTTCTTATTACTTTGCACTTACCTGATACTCCACTTCCCTGGCCGATGCCGTCCCACTATGCCATGGCACCCTGGTTGAAAAAGGCTGGTTTATTTAAAGTCAAAGAAGCGCCATACTCCTGTCCAGCCAACCTAATGTAGACTTGAAAATGGCCTCAGCCCATGAGTCTCCACCAAAGCCACACCCCCTGATATATTTCACTCCGCCCACCAGAGCTCAATCATAGGGGGCTTCTTTGGCAGGATGTACCTTTCTCCCTGATGACTGCGGGAGTTTGGCTTTCCCAGCTTGAGTGGCGTTCCTAAATTGGTACCAAGGTCACATGTTTATTTAACCACTTAAGGACCACCCCACGTACATATACTGCGGCAGGACGGTCCTTTCGCGCAGAATCACGTACCTGTAGGTGATTTTTTGTTCCAGTTCTGGGGCGCGTGTGTGCCGCCGGTGACCCGCTCCCATTGTGATTGGACACAGCGGGAGCAAATCGGACCCGCCGATCATTCCAGAGGCAGGCAGAACGGCAGTCTGCCTAGGCAAACAAGGCAGATTGCCGTTCTGTGACAGGAGAAGAAAGAGATATTGTATCTCTGCTAAGCAGGAAAATGGATCTCTGTTGTTTTAGGCTACATTCACACCTGAGCGTTTTGTAGCCTGAAGCCTGAAGCTACAAAACGCTAGAGGGGAAAAAATCCATTATTCTCTATGGAGATGGTTCACAACTCCACTCCAAAACGCCTGAAGCCGAACGCCTGAAGCTCAAACAAGTTCCGGACCCTTTTTTGTCGCGCGAATCGGGCAGATTTGGGCGTTTTAGGAGTCATAGAATGTAATGGAAACGCTCGATTCAAGCGTCTAGCGCGACAACGAGCGTTTCCACGGGCGCAAATTCGCGCGACAAAACACCAGTAAAAACGACGGTAAAAACGATTGAAGCGCTACGCTCAGGGGTGAATGCAGCCTTACAGTACAAGCTTAATAAGAAAGCACTCCCAGGGAACACATTTAACCATTTGATTGCCCCTGACGTTAACCCTTTCCCTGCCAGTGTCATTAGTACAGTGCATATTATTTAGCACTGATCACTGTATTAGTGTCACTAGACCCCAAAAAAGTGTCACTTAGTGCCTGATTTGTCCATTTCAATGTCACTCCCACTATAGGTCGCTAATCACCACCATTACTAGTAAAAAAAAAAAAAAAAAATCTATAAAAATTCCATAAAAATATCCTATAATTTGTAGATGCTATAACTTTTGCCCAAACCAATCAATATACGCTTATTGTTTTTTTTTTTACCAAAAATATGTAGCAGAATACATAAATGAATGAGGAAATTCAATTTTTTTAATTTTTTTTATTGGGTATGTTCTATAGCAGAAAGTAAAAAATATTGTTTTTTGTTTTTTTGTTTTTTTTTCCAAAATTGACGGTCTTTTTATGTTTATAGCGCAAAAAATAAAAAACACAGAGGTGATCAAATACCACCAAAAGAAAGCTCTATTTGTGGGGGAAAAAAGGGCAAACATTTTATTTGGGTACAGCATTGCACGACCGTGCAATTGTCAGGTAAAATAACGCAGACCCGTATCAAAAAAATTTAAGTAGTTAAAGGAGGAGTGTTGACAGTCTGGGGGTGGATTTACTAAAGACAAATAGACTTTGCAAGTGCAATTTCACACTGCAAGAGCATTTTCTCCAGAGCTGAATAAATGAGGTAAAGCTTCACTTTGCAAAGAATACCCAATAACTTGCAAGGAAAAAAAAATGCATTTTTGCTTGCACATGACTGGATGATGGAAATCAACAGAGCTTCCCCTCATTTACTAAACACAAATGCAGAGTGCACAGTCTCTTTGCCTTTAGTAAATCTCTGTGTACTCAGTAAAGTATCCCATCATATTTCAGTGCTATAGAAACATACCTTTACATGGAGTTTGTTTTTTGTTTTTTTGTGTTACTACGACTCTTTATTTAAATGGGGAAAAAAATGTAACCATTCACCATAACTCCGACGTCACCTTTACACAATGGTTTTGTAAGCATTCCTCCCTGTCTGATAGCATCCCTTTGTTTTTGTTGTACACTGTGTTCTCTTTTTTTAAGAGCTGTGTCAGTCATTGTAACAACAACATATAACAAAGTATTGCAGCGACTTGCCAACAGCTATTCAACTAATGAAGAAAGGGGGTGAAAACTCAGAAAAGTTCTGATTCCTTATATTATACATCAAAAGAAAAGTATATACTAGCACAATGGCTGTGATTAAACATGAGCCCAAATGACATACATACATATTGCAAATGAAAAAAAAAAATCACAAATGTACACCAACAACATGCTAAGTGCTCATTGACATGGGTGCCTAAAACATTGTGTTTAGGTGCATACAGTGTATAGTTTTGTACACATCTATAGGAATCAAACGGGCCATACAAATGAAAGCCCAACTCCTGGAGAACAACCCCACACCATAATCCCCCCTCCACCAAACGATTTGGACAAGTGCACAAAGCAAGGTTCATAAAGACATGCATGAACGAGTTTGGGGTAGAGGAACTTGACTGGCCTGCACAGAGTCCTGACCTCAACCCAATAGAACACCTTTAGGATGAATTAGAGCGGAGACTACGAGCCTGGCCTTCTCGTTCCCATCAGTGCCTGACCTCACAAATGTGCTTCTGTAAGAATGGTCAAACATTCCCATAGACACACTCCTAAACCTTGTGGACAGCCTTCCCAGAAGAGTTGAAGCTGTTATGGCTGCAAAGGGTGGGCCAACTCAATATTGAACTATAACTGGGATGCCATTAAAGTTAATGTGCGTGTAAAGACAGGCGTCCCAATACTTTTGACAATATAGTGTATGTCCATGAGCCCCTATACTGCTGGTGTTATCACAAGACTGCAGACTGGACAGGAGGATGGAGGGTTCTGTGTGACAGGCTGGCATGCTCACATTTGACGTGTGTTATGACATGCAGGGACAGATGAACTCATTGACATTTAATAACAAATCCACAAGACCACAAGACGAAAATAACAGCAGATCAGGTTCTGGGTGTACAATGTTCTGCGGAGTCCTGGTGTTTGGTCTCTAGTATGACAGAGCTGTGCAGTCTAATAGGGTCTCTGTCTTATTAAAGCTGAACTCCGGGCAAACTGAGCTGAAATACACCTGTGAACAGTCTCATCTGACATTTGTCATTCTGTCCCACCCCTTTCTTTGTTTTGTACACCTCTGTTAAACAGCATGTAAAGGAGTGTGACATCACTATCCCCTTTTTTAGTTAAAGAGGCCCTGTCACCATTCTAGGAATAATTTTTATTACATACTTACATACATGCATGCATATCTTACACCTGATGGGCCTCTATGGAAACTGAACACTGTAGTATCACCGATAGATGTGATCCTATGGGTCCTGCTCAAATTCTGTGGAAGAGGCTTCCTTAATGCACATTGACCACGAGGGGTTGCTCGCTTGGCACTGCCTTTGTTTATATAATGGCTTGTATTTTTTTCAATTAATTTAAAAGGGGTTGTAAAGCCTCGTGTTTTTTCACCTTAATGCATCCTAAGCATTAAAGTGAAAAAACACCTTGCAAAGAAATCGCCCCCCCCCCCCCCCAAGCCCCCGTTTTACTTACGTGAGCCCCGAATTTCCGAGGGCGCAATCCCGCATCCTTCTCCCCATGCCTGATCGGCTCTTCATTGGATAGATTGAAGCAGCGCAGCTGCTGTCAATCAAATCCAATGACGCGGTCGCCGGGGGGCGGGGCCGAGTCATACAATCGGCGGCTATAGATGCGTGCCCGCAAAGTAACCCCCTCGGGGGAGAGCTCCCAGAGGGGGTTAGCTCTTGTGGGGAGGAGCCGCGAGAGCCGCTGTGGGACCCCAGAAGAAGAAGAGGAACGATTGGGGCCACTCTGTGCAAAACGAACTGCACAGTGGAGGTAAGTATGATATGTTTGTTATTTAAAGAAAAAAATTGAAGCTTTAGTGTCACTTTAAGGTGTTCTCTGACTGAAGTCTCAAAAAACACCCAGGCGCTCAAGAAGATCAGGAAATCTTCAAGCACCTGCAAAAACACCAACACCTAGTGCATTACCACCATACAACTTTATTTAATACTAAAAGACAATTGCATACTGACAAACATAAGCAACAACAGGCATATAACATATAATGTCTAGCTGTAAGAGATGTCATCTAGCCAGGTAGCGCACGGTTGGAAGTCTGACACGTTTCGGGGGACATATCCCCTTTTTTAGCTCTCTCATTGAATGAAGTGAACATTGCCATGTCATTGCCCCTCCTCTTTACCATTGTCTAATCAGAGCATGCCTTGTAATAACTGAAAATAATACAAGGCATTCTAGGAATGGTGGCTACACCGAGCGAGCGACCCACTGTGGTAAGTATACAAAGGGAAAGCCGTTTGCACAGAGCTGGAGCAGGACCTGGAAGATCGTGGCTGTCACTGTACTACAGCTATTATTATTATACAGGATTTATATAGCGCCAACAGTTTGCACAGTGCTTTACAATGTCGGGAGACACTACACCAACAGTACAATTCAAAACAAGAGGGTTAGAGGAGCCCTGCTCCTGCATTTATCGCTTCCTCATTGGCTCAAACTCAAAAGCCAAGAAAAAACTGGGTTGGCCTTTTTTTCCTGCCTCTCTTTCACTGAGCATACATTCCTGAACCGCCATCTTGAATTTCAATAACTAGTAGCCAGCTGTCTCTTCCTTATTTTCACAGTTGGCCCTCTGATGACACTTCCTTGATCTTGCACATTTGCAAACCTGCCACAACTCTTGAAAAGCATTCAGGGGGAAAACAATGCTGTACTTCCTCACAACCTCATTGGATGTGTGATGGGGATATCCCAAGAGGCAATGGACAGTCAATCACATGTAGCCTTCACTTAGTCAAAAAATAAAGAAATGGGGGGACGCACTATTATAAAAGAGAAAAAAAAAATATTTTTAAAAATAATAATAATCATATACCGTATATACTCGAGTATAAGCCAAGTTTTTTAACCAAATTTTTTTGTGCTGAAAAAGCCCCCTTTGGCTTATACTCGAGTCTCCCTGCCTCATTGTGCCCATCTGCAGCCTCGTGCACCTGATCTCCCGGCGCTGTGACATGCAGTCTAGTCGGCGGCCGTCCAGTGTAACAAAGCCATGCCTTCCCCTCGTCGTCGTCTGTGATAGGCGGAACACTGAACACTGACTTACTGATGGGAAACTGAATCAGTGTTTCGTCACGGACGAGGAGGAGGCGGGGCTTTGTTACACTGGACGGCATGTCACAGCGCCGGGAGTTCAGGTACATGAGGCTGCAGACGGCCGCCGACTAGACTGCATGTCACAGCGCCGGGAGATCAGGTACATGGGGCTGCAGATGGGCACAGTGTGGCATGCAGATGGGCACAGTGAGGCATGCAGATGCAGAGGCGTTGCTAGGGGGGTGCGGGGGGTGCGGTCCGCCCCCGGGTGACACCCGCTAGAGGGGTGACACCCTCCCTTTTTTTTTTTTTAATTTTTTTTTTTTTTTTTTTTAATTTTTTTTAATTATTATTTTTTTTTTTTTACAGTTGACCCATTCATTGATTAATTTCACCCCGCTGGGCTGGAAGCCTGGAACAACACCTCCAGCGCCGCGGCCGCGCCTGGTGTGTGTCCTCCGGCTCCTTATTCTTCCTATTCCTAAATTCCAATCCTCCTCCCTACCCTACAGAGCCAGCGAGCGACTCAGCCTGTCACATCATCACACTGCACTGTGATGATGTGACGACACGCACTAGCGTTGCTAGCCAGGTGCGGGGGGGGGCGGGCCGCACCCGGGTGACACCCACCAGAGGGGTGACACCCGTGGGTAGCGCAGCGGCACCACACTGACATTGCCCGCTGCCCTGTGCCTTAGGCTCACGCTGTGGCTGTGTCCCTCAGCGGAGCGGAAGGAAGCCGCCGCCCCCTCTGCCTCCTCTCTGTTTACATCCACAGAGGAGGAGGAGGAGCCCGCGCTCGAGAGACACACCGCTGTGTGTATCTGCCGCTCTGTTCTGAGGTCTGTAAGGTAAGGGGGGCATCTTTACTGATGGGGGGAGGGGGTGTCTGTACTGCTGGGGTCTGCACTAGGGGGAGTTTGCACCAGGGGGGCTGTAACTGAGGGGGTGTCTGTACTGAGGGGGGTCTGGTACCAAGGGGGTGTCTGTACTGAGAGGGGGGGGCCGGAACTGAGGGGGGTGTCTGTAACTGAAGGGGGTGTCTGTAACTGAGGGGGTGTCTGTACGAGGGGTGTCTGGTACTGTGGGGGGTGTCTGTAACTGAGCAGGGTGTCTGTAACTGAGGAGGTCTGCACTGAGGTGGGGGTGTCTGTACTGATGGAGCGGTCTGTACTGAGGTGGGGGTGTCTGTACTGAGGGGGTGTCTGTACTGAGGGGGGTGTATGTACTGAGGGGGGTGTATGTACTGAGGGGGGTGTATGTACTGAGGGGGGTGTCTGTAACTGAGGGGGGTGTCTGTAACTGAGGGGGGGTCTTTAACTGAGGGGGGGTCTTTAACTGAGGGGGGGTCTGTAACTGAGGGGGTGTCTGTAACTGAGGGGTGGTCTGTACGAGGGGGAGTCTGTACGAGGGGGTGTCTGTACTGAGGGGGGTGTCTGTACTGAGGGGGGTGTCTGTACGAGGGGTGTCTGTAACTGAGGGGGTGTCTGTAACTGAGGGGTGGTCTGTACGAGGGGGAGTCTGTACGAGGGGGAGTCTGTACGAGGGGGTGTCTGTTACTGAGGGGGGTGTCTGTACTGAGGGGGGTGTCTGTACGAGGGGTGTCTGTAACTGAGAGGGGGTGTCTGTAACTGAGGGGGTCTGCACTGAGGTGGGGGTGTCTGTACTGATGGAGCGGTCTGCACTGAGGTGGGGGTTCATACTGAGGGAGGCGGGTCTATATTGATGGCGGAGAGTCTGTACTTAGTGGAGCGGGTTTGTACTGAGGGAAGGGATCTATACTGTGGGAGTGGGGTCTGTAGTTAGTGGAGGGGGGTCTGTACTGAGGGGGGACTATAGTTGTTGGGGGGTGACACCATTTTTTTTCGCACCGGGTGACACCAACCCTAGTGACGCCACTGTGCAGATGGTCTCAGTGAGGCTGAAAATGGGCACAGTGAGGCTGAAAATGGGCACAGTGAGGCTGCAAATGGGCACAGTGAAGCTGCAAATGGGCACAGTGAAGCTGCAAATGGGCACAGTGAAGCTGAAAATGGACACAGTGAGGCTGCAAATGGGCACAGTGAGGCTGCAAATGGGCATTGTTGACCCTCTTTCCCACTTACAGTAGTTGCTGCATTTCTCACCCTCGGCTTATACTCGAGTCAATAGGTTTCCCAGTTTTTTGTGGTAAAATTAGGTGCCTCGGCTTATACTCGGGTCGGCTTATACTCGAGTATATACGGTACTTTCTGCCATTGTGTATGGGGGAAGTTCTGCTTTAAGGTCCATTTTAATTAAAGTTTTTGTTTAGCCAAAACTTTTTGGGGGTTTTGGATAGAGTAGGGAAGAGTTAAAATCAAACTTCTGGCAGGTTATTTATTTTTTTTGCTGTCTGTGTACCATTAGGGAAATCTCCCTTCACTTTCTGTCCCAAGGACTCAACAGCAGGTTAAGGAAATTTTCCAAAGTAAGGGGAATTCCCTTTTTAGCATTTGGCCCTGGAAAATGTCCTATTTTCCCTTATTTGGGGGACAATTCTAAAATGTTGGATTTACCATCACTTTCTTTCTCAATGACAATGGTCGCCGCCAGTACAAATCTCCTCTATGGGGACCTAAACAGCAATTAAAACTTGACAGAGGGTCTAATCTTAACCTACTCTGTCCAAAACAAACTTTTTACGTAAAGATACATTAAAAAAATTATCCAAAGATCTCTCAACCTGCAAGACTGATTTTCCAACAATTGGTGCCAACCAAGCTGCTGCCATCTTTCTCTGTTTGTGTACAGTAAATTAGTTATACAATCGGCTCAGGTTAGGCGGTATGACAATTTGATGGTGTGTTTGGGAAGTGTTACAGAAGGTAGAGAAAGATTTTGCAGCAGGGTGGGAGCTTGACAGCCTGGCTTTTGTTTGTGTGCCAGGTCACCTGAACGCAGAATTAGAGCAGAACTAATAACTGCTAACCTTTCGGAGACCCGAGATGGGACCAGCCCAATTTGTCTCCAGTGTTTTCAAGCACGAGTCACAGTGGTGAAGGAATGCAGAGTGTCCTCCAGTACAGGGTGTGGGGTTTCTGCTCATTCCAGGTAAGTGAGGCACGGGACGGAGAGGAGGTGGTGGGAAGAGGGAGAGGTGAAATTAGAGAAGAAAGGAACAAAATATCTAAACCATGATAGATAAAAAATGTAAAACATTAGGAATTCAAGAATTAAGAAATGTGTTATCCTTCTACAATAAAAATCCTAAAATGAATACAGATGTAGCAAACCTCCCAACATTGTGGGATGAGAAACAGACACCTTCTAGCACAATGTAATTAGGCAATGGACACACCCCTTCAACACCACCAATTGTGCTATTAAGAATTTAGATGACAAAAATAATTGGCTAAACCTAGAATTGTTTTTTTCTTACAATGCTTTTCCTTTATAATGGCTTTTTAACCCCTTGCTGCTCACATAATACATACACTATATTACCAAAAGTATTGGGACGCCTGCCTTTACACACACATGAACTTTAAAGTGGTTGTAAACCCACTTTTTCAACTTGCACCTACAGGTAAGCCTAGATTAAGGCTTACCTGTAGGTGCAAGAAATATCTCCTAAACCTACACGGTTTAGGAGATATTTACTAAAATGTCAAGCGCCGCTATCTACGGCGCATGCGCGCCGTAGACAACGGCGCATGCGCGCCGTAGACAACGGCGCATTTATGGGGTTAATCCCATTCACATACTCGGCTACTTCCCAGCAATCGCTGGGCGTAGCCAAGTGGGACGCCTCCCGCGCGCATGCGCAGAGTGACGTCTCCGCCGCTCCGGCCAATCACAGCGCCGGAGCGGCGCTGTGATTGGCTGATGCAGCGATACCCGGAAGTAACATTCCGGCTATCGCCGCAGTGATGTCTGCGGCTGGACAGAGGGACGAGGACGGCTTCGGGGGCCCCGATCTAAGGTAAGTGGAACATAATGAGCTATTATGCTAGTCATAATAGCTCATTATGCCTTTCTCTTGCAGGTGGGCCAAAAAAAAAAAGTGGGTTTACAACCACTTTAATGGCATCCCAGTCTTAGTCTGTAGGATTCAATATTGAGTTGGTCCACCCTTTGCAGCTATAACAGCTTCAACTCTTCTGGGAAGGCTGTCCACAATGTTTAGGTGTGTGTCTATGGGAATGTTTGACCATTCTTCCAGAAGCGCATTTGTGAGGCCAGGCACTGATGTGGATGAGAATGCCTGGCTCACAGTCTCCGCTCTAATTTATCCCAAAGGATGAGGCTTGAGGTCAGGACTCGGTTAAGTTCCTCCACCCCAAACTCGCTCATCCATGTCTTTATGGACCTTGCTTTGTGCACTTGTCCAAATCATTTGGTGGAGGGGGGATTAAGGTGTTGGGATGTTTCCAAGCTGTTATAGCTGCAAAGGGCGGGCCCACTCATTATTGAACCCTGCGGACTAAGACTTGGATGCCATTAAAGTTCATGTGTGTGTAGCGGCAGGAGTCCCAATACTTTTGGTAATATAGTGTATGTGCAAAGAGGGTAGGCTTTAATGCCCACATGCTACTTATATGCATCCATGAGCGGCAGAGCTTTCTGATCTAAGAGTGTGCCCCGGAAGAATTTACGGCCTTAATGACCAGGCCATTTTTTGCGATACGGAACTGCGCCACTTTAATTGACAATTGCGTGGTCGTGCAACGTTGTACTCAACCAAAAGTCAACGTCCTTTTTTTACCACAAATAGAGCTTTCTTTTGGTGGTATTTGATCACCTCTCCAGTTTTATTTTTTTGCGCTATAAAAAAAAAAACACACATTTAAAAAAATATATATATATATTTATTTTTTTTGAAAAGTCTTTTTATTTAAATTTTTACACAGTACAGCGTTCAAGGAGGTACATAAACGGTTACATTGCACATATCTTTTACATCCGACATAGAGAAAAATATATCTCGCTTTAGGAGTACAAAATAAAAAACCCTGAGGACAATATTAGCCCCAAATCCTCAACGGAGGAAAGTAACAACATTTACTGGGTATTGGATGAGCCGAGTGGGACACCCAAGGTACCCCAGTACATCCCTTAATAGTATACAGTATCCATAGTCATTAGTTGTAAACAAGCTCGCAGAGAGCAGATACACACAACCTTCACACACTCACACTCTCGCACCCCGCCTAACACCCCCCCAACCCCCCCCCCCCCGCCGCACACTCCCCCAGCTGAACTCTCATCAGTTCCCAAAACATATCCATACCGCCTGCAACCGCTCCCCCCTAGGGCTGGGACAGTGGGGTGTCCCTCCAGAAGGAATCCTCAATGTCAAGCCAAGGTTGCCAGATTTTGTAAAACTTCTGCGAGCAGGCCCTGCCCTTGTATATACATTTGAACATGGGTAGGACCTTATTAACAGTTCTATATAGCATTTGAATGTCCGGACCAGAGGCACTCCTCCAATGCAATAGTATCATTTTTCTAGCATAAAACAGTATCGTGCGTGCCAGGGTTCGAGTATGGACTGCGGGGACAGAGTCATTTAGCACACCCAACAGTCCTACCTCCGGTGTGTGGGGAAGGGGTACATTCAGGGTGTCCTTAAAGAATACAAACACTTCTCTCCAAAACTCTGATAGGCCTGGGCATGACCAGAACATATGCAAGTAACCAGCCTCAGTGGAGCCACACCTAGGACAGGAAGCAGCAGAGCTGAATCCCATGTGAGCCAACCTGGCAGGAGTATAGTGCAACTGGTGTATAAATTTAAATTGTACATACCGATCGTTGGAGCCGATAAGATCTAGGAAGCAGGCCTCCGAGGCCTCCTCCCACGCCTCCTCGGTCACCCCCGGAATCTCCAACTCCCATTTCCGCTGAGCAATCTGGAAGGGTTTGACCCCCACCGACTGCAGGCGGGAATATATAGTCGTGACCAGCTTGTCAATATCTTGGCACGACATGAGCACCTCTAAAGGTGTTTCTGTGAGCTCCTGGGTCATTCCCCCAAACTGCGCCCGAATCGCGTGGCGCAGTAATAGATACTTGTACAGGAATTTGTCCGCCACCCCAAACCTTGTTTTTACTTCCACGAAGGAGATAAACGTGTTTTGTACGAAGATGTGGGAAACTTGCCGGACCCCCAGTCTGGTCCACCACATAGAATCGGGGTGCCCCAGAAGCTCAGAGAAATTAGGGTTTTTCCACAAGGGAGTATTGGGAGATATCCCGTCCGAACCCGTGAGTACACCGTTACCCTCATGCCAGGCCAGCCAACTGACATCTATCGGGGAGCCCCCGGAGCATCTCCCGGGCACTGACCTGTGCAGGCCATCGACCAGGGAGTCTCCAGGCTTCATAAACGCCCCCAGTAGGGCAGTAGAGCAGGAGGAAGGGGTCTCCAGGAACCAATCGTAAACGTATGTTAACTGTGCCGCCAAAAAATACAGTCTCAAATTTGGACATGCCAGCCCGCCGTCAAGCCTAGCTGCTTGAAGAGAGGCCCTAGCAATCCGCGGGTGTGAGCCATGCCAAAGAAAAGTGCAGAGAAGGGAATTGAGTTTATTAAAAAACTTTTTAAACAAAAAAATTGGAGATGCCCGAAAAACATATAAAAATTTTGGCAGGTATATCATCTTGAAAATATTCACCCGACCAATCAGATTAAGTGGTAAGGAGGCCCAAGTCCGCAGCCTGCTCTCCATATGTGCCACAATCGGGGAAACATTGAGTGCCTCATATAAGGACAGATCCGCGTTGATACTTATACCCAAGTATTTAAATGTAGGTTGAATGGTCAGTTTGGACGTTGAAAGGTAGTTATAATCCCGCTTAGGGCCTATGGGAAAAGCTACCGATTTATCCCATCCCACACGCAACCCGGAGACCCTTCCAAATTCCTCCACAACCCCCATAAGGGAGGTAAAAGATTGTTCAGAACCATCCAGGTAGACTAGGGCATCGTCAGCATAAAGGGAGATTTTTTCTGAGAGGGCCCCGTAACAGATGCCACCCACCGTCGCCGTCTGTCGCACCGCCAGAGCCAGAGGCTCGATAGCCAGGGCGAACAAGAGCGGCGAGAGCGGGCAGCCCTGCCTGGTACCCCTCTGCAGTGTAAAACCCTCGGATACATCTCTATTAGTGCTTACTCTGGCCCTAGGGCTAGTATACAATAACCGAATCCATTGAATAAATCTAGAACTAAATCCCATCCGGTGCATAGTTTCCCAAAGGAAAGACCAACTAACAGTGTCAAAAGCTTTGAGCACATCCAAGGATAATACCAGGCCACTCTTATTTTCGGCGGCTGCCCTGTGAATATGTAGGTGCAACCGACGAATGTTGTCATACGTACTCCTTCCAGGCATAAACCCAGTCTGGTCTCTGTGGATAAGGTGGAGAATAACTTTTTGCAGTCTTATAGCTATGATCTTGGCCAACACCTTAACGTCGCTGTTTAGCAGGGAGATCGGTCTGTAGGACCCACATTGCAGTTTGTCCTTATTAGGCTTGGGGAGCACCACTATCAGGGCCTCACACATGGAGGAGGGAAGCACTCCCTCCTTCAGTGCTTGTTCGAACAAA
The DNA here is from genome assembly GCA_029206835.1 of Rana muscosa. Classification (NCBI taxonomy): domain Eukaryota; kingdom Metazoa; phylum Chordata; class Amphibia; order Anura; family Ranidae; genus Rana; species Rana muscosa. Next base: position 73,867,463 of record CM055125.1, read on the forward strand.
GAATGCAGCCTCACAGACATGTCTTCAGCATAGTTCCTATACCACTCAGCAGGTAGTCCGTCCAATCCTGGGGCTTTGTTAGGAGGGAGCGAGCCAATGGCCTCAGCTACCTCCTCCACGGTCAGGGGCTTATCAAGTATCCGATTATGCGTGTCCTCTAAAACAGGGAATTGGAGGGATTCAAAGAATCCCAGTACCTCAGTCTCGGTCGGGGGGGGGGGCGGGGCAGTATACAGAGTTTCATAGAAGGTTTTAAATGTGGAGTTTATAAGTAAGGGGTCTGACGTGACAGAACCGTCCGGCAATTGAATTTGCTGTACTGTTCTGTCCGGGAAGTCCGTGCGGGCCAAATATGCCAGCAGCCTACCATTTTTACCACTGTGTTCATGTAACCTAGCCGACAGATACAACTGTTGTTTGGTTGTCAATTCCACCCTGTGGAGATCCATGGCCCTATGCGCCCCCACCAGGACCCCATGTGAGTCCGGGTGGGGAGCGCAGAAAAGCGGGCCCTGGCTGCCACCAGGGAAGACTCCAAAGCCACAAGGGCAGCCTGAGACGACCTACGATGCCTAGCAATGTTTGAGATATATGACCCCCTTACGGACGCCTTAAAGGCGTCCCACGTGGGGCCGAAAGAAGCCGGTCCAGCATTGTCCCCCCAATAGTGGGACATATCTAGCCAAACCGGCTCTTGAAGTTCGGCCGTGGCTACCCAGTGAGGGCTTAGCCTCCACATCCGAAACGTGGGCCTGTGGCCCAACCCCACCTTAATGGATACAGCTGAGTGATCAGATAACGTCTGGTGTATGTGTGATACTGTCTGAATATTAGGGACCATGTCAGGGGTCCCCAAAGCATAGTCCAGCCTGGAAAGAGTACGGTACGTACGTGATTGGCATGTATATTCTCGGTCCAAAGGATGGCTATGCCTCCAGAGGTCAACGTAACCAAAAGAGGCACACCACTGACTGAAAAGTTTGGAGTCATGCTGTAGAGGCTTCAACCGGTCCCTTTCAGGATCAATCACCGAATTGAAATCTCCCACTAGTAGAGTAGCCAATGTTGGGAAGGTGGAAAACTGTACACTTAGATCAGTAAAAATCTCAGTTGTGACCGGGGGAGGAGCGTACACAACCACCAGCAGAATAGGCACAGAGTATAATTTGCATTGGAGAAAAACATAGCGACCCTTAGGGTCCAAGGCCACCCTTTCACATGAAAAGGGGAGTCCCTTCCGAATCAGAATGGACACCCCTCTTGCATAGTTAGAGTACGTAGAGTGATACCCATGCATGACCCAGTGTTTTTTCAGAGCCAACACCTTTGACCCCACAAGGTGCGTTTCCTGTAAACATAAGATATGAGGGTTGTGCACCTTGAGGAAATCAAACATAGAGGCCCATTTAAATTTGAAATTTAACCCCCGGACATTCCAGGAGATACATTTAACTGTAGACATGCTGACAAAGTATAACAGTGATATGGACAGCAGTAAGCCAAGCAGGGCAAAGGTGGGGGTGGAGGCAGGCAAACACAGTCACACACACACACACACACACACACATACACACACATTCAGCACTCATTCTAACAACCAGAGATATTACAATCCGATAGAATTGTAGCATAGGCAACAGCCCAGCATGTTCCCCTGCCAGGCCCAAAAAACAAAAACAAAGGGCTGGCTTTGATCCCAAACTGCAAAAACCTTCTAGAAACATGGCCTGTCTAGACACGCCAGCGGACCCAGTTAGATCAGCTCCTGCTCAGGAAAAGTAGAGCAGAAGCAAACGTTTGAGAAACAAGAAAAAAGGGGAAAAAGAAAAGGGTGAAGGTCGTTAAACAAAAAGCAGCACAGTCTTCCGATGGAGATCTGTATCCTCTTGCCACTGGAAAGTACAATGTATACCTGCCTCAGGTACTATCCCGGATCATGGGAGCAAAGGTAGAACCCAATGAAAAAATAAAAGTAACAATATCAAAGAAACTCAGGTGTCCGGTGCCCGGCCGGACATACGACCGGGTTGTTGCAGGGACTCGAACCAGGTAAATGCATCCGCAGGGGTTTGAAAGAAATGCACCTGGCCTTGATGCACCACTCTCAGTGTCGCAGGAAACAGCATGGAGTACTGGATGGTCTTCTCCCTCAGTTTCTGTTTAACAAGTTGATATTTAGCTCTTGAAGCGCGGACTGCAGGGGAGTAGTCAGGGAAGAGGGACACAGCAGCATTATTGATCTTCAAGGTCCCCTTAATGTGGGCCACTCGCAGAATCGCATCCCGGTCTCTATAGTTAAGGAGACGCATAATTATGGTGCGGGGGGGTCCCCCAGGAGGAAGTGGTCTGCCAGGCACCCGGTGGGCTCGCTCCAGGACAAAACAGGGGGATAAGCAGTCCTTTCCAAACTCCTGGGAGAACCAGCTTTCTAAGAAGGCGACCGGATCAGAACCCTCCACCCGCTCAGGCAGACCCACCAGGCGCAGGTTGTTCCTGCGTAAACGGTTCTCCAAATCGTCCATCTTGTCCTCCAGCGACCGTATTTTAGAGTCCTGGATTTTAATGACAGGAAGGACTGGGCCCACAGTATCTTCCAGAGCACTGATACGGCGCTCTGTCTCAGAGACCCGGTCCCTCACCTTATGCATGTCCTGGCGCATGATTGTAATGTCCAGCTTTAATTCCTCCACCTTCCCCATAATGTCTGAATGGTTTACCTTAATAGTTTGTAGAACCGTCAATAGCGTGGGCTCCGGTTCCGGGCCTTCCTCCAGGCCCTCCTCACTAGGGGATGCAGGGGCCGGCAGTGCCAGTGTAGCGGAGGTCCCGGGGGAAGGTGGCATGGACAAGTCAGGTTCCTCCTCAAAGAGATCTGGGGTGGATGCCAGTGAAGAGAATGGCGCAGCGGTGCTGTTGTTGCGGCGGCCATCTTGGCCAGAGCGAGTGGTGATGCTCATTCTAACCGCAGGCTGTTTCCTTCCCTTTCTCTTTCCCATCCACCAGAATCCACCAGAAGGTATCCCAGGGTGTTTCCCGAGGGTGTAGCGAGGTTTTCGGGCGTTATTGTGTGGCAGGTAAGGAGGATTGCAGAGGATTGTTCAGAGGGATCTCAGAGCTGCTAGGAAAGACGTCCGCTCACATGTCCCGCCAGGCCACGCCCTATATATTTATTTTTAACTTTCTGCTATAATACATATGACAAAAAATTATATAAAAAAACTAAGTTATTCATCAGTTTAGGCCAATATGTATTCTGCTACATATTTTTGGTAAAAAAAAAAAATCGCAATAAGCATCTATATGAATGGTTTGCGCAAAAGTTATAGCGTCTACAAAATAGGGGATAGATTTATGGATTTTTTTTTCTTTTATGTTTTTACTGGTAATGGTGGCGATCCAGGATTTTTAGCGGGACTGCGACATTGCGGCGGACAAATCTGACAACAAGTGACACTTTTTGGGGACAAGTGACAAAAAAATGTACTAATCAATGTATAAATGACACTGGCAGGGAAGGGATTAACACTAGGGGGCAATCGAAGGGTTAACTGTGTTCCCTGGGTGTGTTCTAAATGTGTGGGGGATGGGCTCACTGGGACAACACAGTGATTGCTGTTCCTGATCACTAGGAACAGCAGATCTCCACGTTGTCCCCTGTCAGAACGGGGATCCGCCTTGTTTACATAGGCAGATCCTCGTTCTGCCTTTCTGTTGAGCTATCCCACGTGCGCGCTGGGTTTAAAAGTAACATTTCTGTCTTTGCAGATGACACCAAGCTATGCAGTGGAATAACGTCCTTACAGGATGTCTCCAATTTACAAGTCGACCTCAATGCTCTGTCTAATTGGGCGACTGTGTGGCAAATGAGGTTTAATGTTGATAAATGTAAAGTTATGCACTTGGGGGCTAAGAATATACATGCATCATACATACTAGGGGGAGTACAACTGGGGGAATCAATGGTGGAGAAGGATCTTGGGGGTTTTGGTAGATCATAAGCTTAATAATAGCATGCAATGTCAAGCTGCGGTTTCCAAAGCGAGCAAAGTCCTTTCTTGTATTAAGAGAGGTATGGACTCCAGAGAGAGAGATATAATTTTGCCCCTGTCTAGTAAGACCTCATCTGGAATATGCAGTTCAGTTTTGGGCCCCAGTTCTCAAAAAGGATATCAGGGAACTGGAGAAAGTGCAGAGAAGGGCAACCAAACTGATAAGAGGCATGGAGGAGCTCAGCTATGAGAAAAGATTAGAGGAACTGAATCTATTGCCTCTTGAGAAGAGGAGCTATGATAAACATGTACAAATATATAAGGGGTCCATATCGTGAACTTGGTGTTGAGTTATCACTTTAAGGTCATCACAGAGGACAAGGGGACACTCTTTACGTCTAGAGGAAAAAAGATTTCATCTTAAAATACAGAAAGGTTTATTCACAGTAAGAGCTGTGGTTCTGGCAAGCTCAGTCGATTGCTTTAAAAAAGGCCTAGATTCTTTCCTAAATGTACACAATATAACTGAGTACTAACATTTATAGGTAAAGTTGATCCAGGGCAAATCCGATTGCCTCTTGGGGGATCAGGAAGGAATTTTTTCCCCTGCTGTAGCAAATTGGATCACACTTTGCTGGGGTTTTTTGCCTTCCTCTGGATCAACTGTGGGCATAGGATTGTGTATATGGGATTGTATTTTGTTTTTTGGTTGAACTTGATGGACTTGTGTCTTTTTTTTTGAGCCTGACTAACTATGTAATTATGTAACTTTATAACTATGTAACTAGGACTTTAAAAGTGCCAATAGTGTAGTAACTGGTCTCAAATTAATAAAATCTGCATTTTTATTATTACATTATTAAAACATTGAATTAGCTCAAATTGTCATATTTTTCTAATATCATTGGCTTTGCACAAACCTGATACCTCTGCTAGACACCTCCTATGCTTTTATACCTATTGTCTTTACATATGATCAAAACACTCAATACTTGTCTTTAAAACAATCCAGTGGATTTTGTTTTCATGTACAGTGGAACCTTGGTTTAAGAGTAACTTGGTTTGAGAGCGTTTTGATTTGCGAGCAACTTTTTTTTTTTATTCTGACTCGGTTTGCGAGTGTTTACTCGCAAGACGAGCAGAATTCAAGCTAAATAGGCCTGCAGTACCTCATTTGGCCTGAGGTACGATGGTGCAGGAGCCGAGAAAAGCCAAACATTGGTCTGCAGTACCTCATTTGGCCTGAGGTACGGGAGCGCAGCAAACGAGCCGAAGTGTCCTCGAGTCTTTTTGGACGTTTTCGGCGCTCTCTGGCGCCCCCCCACCTCTGCCCGCATTCGGTATTGCATCCCATTCAAGTCAATGCGGAAACAAATTATTTTCGTTTCCATTGACTTCAATGGGAAAACTCGCTTTGATATGCGAGTACTTTGGATTACGAGCATACTCCTGGAACAGAGTATGCTCGTAACCTGAGGTTCAACTGTAGTTGGATTAGGAGGCTGCTAACTTCAGCATGTTTCGTGCTCAGCTTGATCGGGATAACAGAGGTTATCTACAATGTCATATAGATATAAGTAAATACATGTAATTATACAGTGGGGCAAAAAAGTATTTAGTCAGCCACCAATTGTGCAAGTTCTCCCACTTAAAAAGATGAGAGAGGCCTGTAATTGTCATCATAGGTATACCTCAACTATGAGAGACAAAATGTGGAAACAAATCCAGACAATCACATTGTCTGATTTGGAAAAAATTTATTTGCAAATTATGGTGGAAAATAAGTATTTGGTCACCTACAAACAAGCAAGATTTCTGGCTCTCACAGATCTGTATCTTCTTCTTTAAGAGGCTCTTCTGTCCTCCAATCATTACCTGTATTAATGGCACCTGTTTGAACTTGTTATCAGTATAAAAGACACCTGTCCACAACCTCAAACAGTCACACTTCAAACTCCACTATGGTGAAGACCAAAGAGCTGTCAAAGGACACCAGAAACAAAATTGTAGACCTGCACCAGGCTGGGAAGACTGAATCTGCAATAGGCAAGCAGATTGGTGTGAAGAAATCAACTGTGGGAGCAATAATTAATAAAAAGGAAGACATACAAGACCACTGATAATCTCCCTCGATCTGGGGCTCCGCGCAAGATCTCATCCCGTGGGGTCAAAATGATCACAAGAACGGTGAGCAAAAATCCCAGAACCACGCGGGGGGACCTAGTGAATGACCTGCAGAGAGCTGGGACCAACGTAACAAAGGCTACCATCAGTAACACACTATGCCGCCAGATACTCAGATCCTGAAGTGCCAGACGTGTCCCCCTGCTTAAGCCAGTACATGTCCAGGCCAGTCTGAGGTTTGCTAGAGAGCATTTGGATAATCTAGAAGAGGATTGGGAGAATGTCATATGGTCAGATGAAACCAAAGTAGAACTGTTTGGCAGAAACACAACTCATTGTGTTTGGAGGAGAGAGAATGCCGAGTTGCAACCAAAGAACACCATACCTACTGTGAAGCATGGGGGTGGCAACATCATGCTTTGGGGCTGTTTCTCTGCAAAGGGAACATGACGACTGATCCGTGTACATGAAAGAATGAATGGGGCCATTTATCGTGAGATTTTGAGTGCAAACCTCCTCCCATCAGCAAGGGCATTGAAGATGAAACATGGCTGGGTCTTTCAGCATGACAATGATCCCAAACACATCGCCCCGGCAACGAAGGAGTGGCTTCGTAAGAAGCATTTCAAGGTACTGGAGTGGCCTAGCCAGTCTCCAGATCTTAACCCCATAGAAAACATTTGGAGGGAGTTTAAAGTCCATGTTGCCCAGCGACAGCCCCCAAAACATCACTGCTCTAGAGGAGATCTGCATGGAAGAATGGGCCAACATACCAGCAACAGTGTGTGACAACCTTGTGAAGACTTACAGAAAACGTTTGACCTCTGTCATTGCCAAGAAAGAATATATAACAAAGTATTGAGATGAACGTTTGATATTGACCAAATACTTATTTTCCACCATAATTTGCCCAAATTTTTTTTTTTCTAAATCAGACAATGTGATTGTCTGGATTTGTTTCCACATTTTGTCTCTCATAGTTGAGGTATACCTATGATGACAATTACAGGCCTCTCGTCTTTTTAAGTGGGAGAACTTGCACAATTGGTGGCTGACTAAATACTTTTTTCCCCACTGTATATGTCAAATGTATCCAATAAAGAATTACAGAATTAAAAACAGATACCTGCCATACATTACAACCCTTGTTTCAAGAAGGTCAGTAAATACCTGATCATACTTACATGCTGCAGGCCAAAGCCATAAAAAGAGTGCATGACACAACTGGCAAATCAGGTCCCCCCACCCCACACACACAAACACCTACCAGGCAGGGGGCAACAGGGGAAGGGGAGAAACGTGGAAGTAGCTGCCACTGCGAATTGCATCTAGGATTCAAATTAAATGTAGATATTCCAAGTAAACATGCTTGCCCATTAACTCTAATTTGTGCTATATGCTTTACTGTATTCATATTACCTGTGTTTGACTGCTCTGTCTATAGATATGTACACATTTGGCTTTAAGCCTTGTTCACACCATGTGCAGAGAGGTACATTTTTCTGCACCTGCACCTGCACCTCTGCAAAGGCACATGGAAAATAATTGTTTTCTATGTGCCCTGTTCACACCACAACACTGGTGTCATCTGGAAGATTCTATGAAAGTCAAATTTGCACATTTTCTACATGAGTCTTTATGCATGCACATACTTTGTTTAGTTCCTAGCAAATAGGGATTACCCATAATAATATTGGCAAAATATATTGGTCTGTCATATATAGGACTGAAGTCAATGATTGTTATGTTGTTAGTTTTCTCACATCTCATATTTGATCTTACGTAGATTATAGCATACAGAATAATGGTCAGAGATTCACTCCTCATTGCCATTCATGACTATCCAACACTCTTATTTAATCTACTTGCACTAGCTTTCATTGTCATGGTATGACACCCACCTCATTGAACCCCATGAGAAAAAGCATCCTCATGGAATTCCCCAATCAAAATCCTGTAGAAGAAATTGCTATCCTCCCCACCCACACAATCTCCTAAATTCACAAAATGTACTAAAAAAACTATTTTTTGAACTTCTACATTCTTTGTGTAGCGATACCTCTAAGTCCTCCCAAGACTATATGGGCCGCAAATTATTTATTTTGGGTTCTGCAGCGAGTTACCTCCATCCGTTGGTTCCCGACCCTAGGATATAGGGTCAAGTCTATTCTCTTCCCCAGTAAAGCCAATGTCCAGACTGTGTCACTCCAACAGAGAGTTTATTTTTTCTTCTGCTCAAGTAACAAGGGAAAAGTTGATGAGAGAAAAAGGTAGCAAGGTTAGGAGGTAGATTCAGGCACACAACACTTGACTCACTCGTCGCCACTCAATCCCGAGTGGGTTTAGCTCACCCGGATAGATCCCTCTCACAGTTCTAGCAGCCGGAGTGGAGCTCGAACAATACTGTCACTTTGTCCCCTCCAGGTACGGGTTCAGGAGATCCTATAATAGCAGCAGGATCCTGTTATTCCTGAATCCAGAACTTTCCTCAACCCTCTGTAGAATTTAGAGAACAGATGATGCCAATGGACACTCTACAGGTTTCTATAGCTTTGTTGAGTAAGAAATCCTTCCCTCTGACAGGTCACCAGGCCTTTCCCGAGACAGCGACCTACTATCACTCGTCTCCTCTGTGGGACCGATCCTCCCCTGGCTTCCTCTCGGTCAGAGCGGGCACCCTCACCTGGGCACCCTGGGACTCCAATGTGCTGATTGTAGACCAAGTTAAAGGTACTGGGCCTACCTGTAACGTTGTAGCCTCGGGCCAAAGGTGGTGCCCGGGACTTCTCGGCCAGTCCACGCACCCCCATGGGGCACACTCCCCCCCCCCGGGACTCACTCCCCGGCACTCCTGCCTAACCTAAACATGGTGTCTGCCCCTTATATACCCTCTCCCGGCATGCACAGCAGGTGAAGCCCCACCCACCGCATGGCAGCCGAGAGAGGACATCCAATATGCTACTGTGTCACCTGAGGTTCGACCCTAGGCCTTGGCAACAGTGCCACCCACAGGCCAAAGGGGAACCGTACACCAGACAACACCACAGCAGAGCAGAGTCCAGTATCAAATTAGAAGGCCTGAGCCAAACTATGGCTCAGGCAGTCCCTTAAATTTGGGCATAGCGACCCCCTAAATTTAAGGGTCCGCTACATTTGCTTCTTTTCACTTCTTCCCTTATCCCATGGCTCCCAACCTTGAACACTACTTATAGGTTTTAATTTTCCTGCAGATGTGGCAAAGTTGTCAACTATCTCCGGTTCCAACATATCAATATAGCATGCCTACAGCAGATCCATTTCAAAAAGGTTTCATCTCCTTCCTACTTCAGTGCGCAATTTCCCCTGGTGTTCCTGGCTACCATCAGTACAAAACAGAGAGGCGTACTAATCACGTTTAGGAAAAATTTAAAATTCAAATGTATTAAATTAATCTTGAGCTCCACCAGCTGTTACTAATTTTACAAGGTAAACTATAGGACTCTGAATTTACTTTACCTACTTGTTACCCTCCAACAAAGCCCAGGATCCTAAACCACAAACTAGGAAAGTTTCCCTCTGAAACCACATCCTCATCATAAATCTATGGATGCATTTACATCTGCTCTCCACAGGTCACACTTACTTCTTCCGCCCACATATTGCCGAATAGACCACTCTGTTAGATGGTAGGTGTACAAAGCTGTAAGATGAGGTCACTTTATACAATTCTCTTTGACAAGGAAGAAAGAATGAGTGTGACTCATCACAACATTACAATGCCCCTCCCAGGACAATCTCTTTAAAGCGGAGCTGCACCCTAAAGTGGAACTTCCGCTCATCGGAACTCTCCCCCCCTCCGTTGTCACATTTGGCACATTTCAGGGGGGAGGGGGGTGCAGATACCTGTCTAAGACAGGTATTTGCACCCACTTCCGGGAGTCCTCTCTGCGGGTATTCTGCGGGTAGTGCGTCACTTCCCACAGAACGCCCATTGTGTTCTGGGAAACACACAGCTCCCAGGACACAATGGTGACCAGTGAGTATGGCGCTGCGCGACTTGCACATGCGCCGTAGGGAATCGGGCAGTGAAGCCGAAACGCTTCACTTCCTGATTCCCTCACCGAGGATGGCGGTGGGGGCAGCAGAGTGACGAGCGATCGCTCGTCTTCTGCTGCAGACGTCGCTAGACTCCAGGACAGGTAAGTGTCCATATATTAAAAGTCAGCAGCTGCAGTATGTGTAGCTGCTGGCTTTTAATATTTTTTAAACTCAAGAAAACTGGAACTGAACTAACTTGTCCCAAATCAACAATGCTGAACCAAAGCTCTGCTGGTCAAAGCTAAAGTTTTCCTGCAAAAGTAACAAGGTAGATTCACCCCTTGCTAACAAAGTGAGAGCCCTTAACTGTTGACCTAAACCTAGTGGATGAATTTTTTGCAGGCATTCGATTTTCTTGAATTCCAGACTCTCTTGGTACTTTACTAATAATAGTTACTATATTGTTTAAAGGGGAGTTCCAGACTTTTTTATGTTTATTAAAAGTCAGCAGCTCCAAAAAGTGTAGCTGCTGGCTTTTAATAAACATACACTTACCTATTCCACTGTCCAACGACGCCCGACGCACCCCCCTCTCCGCCGGTGCCTCCATTCTAACTGTGGGCACCCGGCCGTGACAGCTTTCGGCCTCACGACCAGGCACGCACTGCGCACGTGTGAGCGGCGCTGCGCTCCCTGAGTGGACAGGCGATCGCCTGGGACCTGTCACATGTCCCAGGTGATCGCCTACAGGGTAGGGCCACCTAAGGCGATATGACGAGTCGCCTAAGCGGTCCCTGGACGGAAGGAGGAAGTGGGACAGGAAGTCCCACTCCTAACGAAGCCCCCACTCCCCCCAAAAAAAATTACATGCCAAATGTGGCACACCGATTTTTACCACCTATGCTATGGGCAGATTTGCGGCACATTTCGGCCGCTAGCGGGGCGCATTTAACCCCCGCTAGCGGCCGAGAAAGGGTTAAAACCGCCCGCAATGCGCTGCTGAAGCAGTATAGCCGCGCTGTCCAATGGGCACACCGCTCCTTCACCGCTCCAAAGATGCGGCTAGCAGGACCTTTTTTACCGTCCTGCTAGAGCACCTTCTCCAGTGTGAAAGCCCTCGGGCTTTCACACTGGAGTGAATGTAACAGCAGTTTGAGGGCGGATTGCAGGTGCTATTTTTAATGCTATAGCGCCTGCAATACGCCCTCAGTGTGAAAGGGAGAATACAAAACCTACATGACTTTTCAGATCTCGTTTACAGAAAGTAGAAGGCACCCATCTAGTTGCCTTGTTCAATGAAACAAAAAAAAACAAAAAAATTTGCACTGACATGTTAAAGGCCCGCATTGTACCAGTACAGAAGGTTGATAAAGATACCAAAATTTGGTCATGTTATAGACCCATCTCTTGCATCAGTATATACTTAAATATTTGCAAAGGTTATAGCCTAAAGATAAAATACTCAGCTAGGATATTTACTGCATCAAGACCAAACAGGGTTCGTTTCCCAAAGGCAGGAAGGGGACAAAATTCGCAAACTACTCTAATGCTGCGTACACACGATCGGATTTTCCGTCAGAAAAACCTTATATGGTTTTTCCAACGGAATTCCGCTCAAGCTTGGCTTGCATACACACGGTCACACAAAAGTTCTCTGAACTTTCGACCGCCAAGAACGCGGTGACGTACAACACTACGACGAGCCGAGAAAATAAAGTTCAATGCTTCCGAATGGTTTCCGAGCATGTGTCGGAATTTTGCGCGTCGGAATTGCTACAGACAAAATTTGAGAACCAGCTCTCAATCTTTTGCTGGCGGAAATTCCGACAGCAAAAGTCCGATGGAGCGTACACACGGTCGGAATTTCCGACCAAAAGCTCACACCGGACTTTTGCTGGTGGAATTTCCGACCGTGTGTACGCGGCATAAGTCATCTTGGCAAGAAGCTTATAAGAAATGCTCTTCTTGTCCATTTACCTAGAAAAAGCCTTTGACACGATCTATGTTCTATACACTACATAAATATTAATTCATGGAAAACTTCATCAATTGGATATCAGCTATCTACGTGACCCAAAGAGCCACAATGAAATACTGCAGGGACAGTGTCCTGCATGTGTCAGAAATCCCCATTGGCCTTACTACTTATCATACTGGAACTCAATACATATTACAACATAGGGACATCAAGGAACTGGAAATAGAGAAACTGAGCAAAACATTTACTCTAATGATAGTCTCTTCCTTAAACTTTAGACACTTTTGTGGCAATTTTAGGACTCAAAGTTTATCCATCAAAATTCAAACTTATGTGGAGATTTAAAGAGTAACGTCACTTTTGTTGAGAAAACGTGATCAATGAACATTACAAGGATTTTGACAAACGTTGTTGCAGATTCCTACCTTTTGTTATTCTGAAGAAATCCCTGTGTGTTTGTGTCCATGCCCAATAGTGAGTCTAATGGGAGTCTAATGGGAGTGGTTTCATAATTACCAATCAGCTGCAGCACCTGCAGGGCTCTAATGAGGAAAACTGCAGGGTCTGCATCCCTTTAGATGTTATTTCCTATTGGGAGTATTTCATGAAAAAGGATATTTTTGTTGCAGGGGATGCCTGAATTCTGACTAGTTGTATCTTAGTGCATACTTCTGGGAAAATCAGTAAGCCAATCACACAAGCAGGAAATGACATATCTGGGGGGCGTTCTGTGTACTATCTGTGTACAGAATACCGCCAGGTAGCCATATTGCATTGCATTTCAAAGAAAACTAGAGAGCTGCAGATTAAAAAGGAAAGGTAATTTTTAATAACATTCAATTACAATGTAACTTGTGTCGCAATTGTATATGCTATATTATTTTTTATTTGCTATTTTTTTTCTACGAATGTGAAGTTACCTTTTTATTCCGTTTAAAGCGGAGCTCCACCCTAAAGTGGAACTTCCGCTCGTCGGATTCCTCCCCCCCTCCCTCCGGTTCCACAATTGGCACCTTTCAGGGGGAAGGGGGGTGCAGATACCTGTCTAAGACAGGTATTTGCACCCACTTCCGGGAATAGACTCTGCGGGGACCTGTGGGCAGTACGCCACTTACCGCCCCCCCCCCCCCCCCTCCCGTAGTGTTCTGGGAAACACACGGCTCCCAGAACACAGCGGGGAACAGTGAGGACGGCGCAGTGCGACTTGCGCATGCACAGTAGGGAACCGGGCAGTGAAGCCGCAATGCTTCACTTCCTGATTCCCTCACCGATGATGGCGGTGGGGGCAGCCGAGAGACGAGCGATTGCTCGTCTTCTGCTGCCGGCGTCGCTGGACTCCAGGACAGGTAAGTGTCCATTTATTAAAAGTCAGCAGCTGCAGTATTTGTAGTTGCTGGCTTTTAATAAAAAAAATTACGGCGGAGCTCCGCTTTAAGGGCTTTCTGTGCAATAACAAGTGCCTCTGACTTTCAGGGGTTCTCTTGTCACCTCTGACTCTTGTTTGTCATGGATATCCCAGCATGCTTGTTTCTCTTTACCTTCCCATGTACAGCATGTAAAGGATGTAATTCTGATGACACACATTCTCCACTACCAAAACATATTGATATTTGACAATGAGTCACACTACAACAGTGTTTGTCAGAACATTGCTAAAATATTCTGACACTCCCTACAGCTCCCTTGTCATCATGACCGCCCTGTAGGCTATTGTGCTGTATGGGGTTTCCCCACTGGCTGTAAAGACAGCGATTCACCCTAAATTACTAATATTATTACTGACATATTATATAATGACAGCATGGTACTGTACAATGCAGGTATATGCTTATATACCATATACAAAAATAAGATAGTATACAAAAAAAAAAGAGCCTTTCCTGTACAAATTTAAAGCCCAAGTCCTGCCAAAACTTTTTGCTATTTTTGGAAAGAGTAAAGAAGGGTTAGAATTATTGTTAGATTTTAACCTTACTTCCTGTTGGAATGACACCCTGTAACACTCCCAATACATAGGGGGTCACTGAAACAGGAAGTGAGAGAATGTCTTCACAACAGGGATACAAACAATAAGAACCCCCTTCTCTGCTCTACTAAAAAAAAAAAGTGTTTTTGGACTTACTTGGTGGCATTTCGATATTCTGATTCATTTAAGGCCCTAGTGGGCTCTTATTCCTTCCTTTTCTATAAATTCCATAGTCTGCTTTGTACTCCCCAGGGTCCCTTTAATACGGAAAAGTCCTCTAGAGTTCCTACTGCATTAGTGCTTCGGTAGGCCAGGTATACTAAGGTTTAAACATTGGCTTATTGCATCCTTTCTTGTATTTCTTTTGCTTTTACCTTACCCTTTACTTTCCCTTTCCGTTCCCCGGTTTGAATGCCCTATTGTATTGCTATGTGAATAATATTGCTTTAATCTGTAAATGTTACAATTAAAACAAAATATATAAATATTTGAACTAAAAATATGTTTTTATAATTGTATCTCTGATGGGGAGATTTTTTCCGTATCATTGGCCCATGGACAGGAAGTGAGGGTCAGTCACCCAACAGGGACATAGACAGCAATAAAAATCCAACAAACCTTTTGCCTTCATTGACTTGAAGTTTTGGCTGAAGTTTAACTTTAAGCTTAAAGTGATTATAGAGGCAATTTTTGTATTTATTTTTTAATAACAAACATGTTATACTTACGTCTTCTGTGCAGATGGTTTTGCACAGAGCAGCCCGGATCCTCCTCTTCTAGGGTCCACCTTCGCTGCACCTAGCCCCTCCCTCCTTTAAGTGACCCTCAGCCAGCAGCTTGCTACAGGGGGCACCAAAGCTGAGTCAGAGCTCCATGTATCCATTCAGACACAGAGCCCTGACCTGGCCCTGCCCTCTCTCTCCCCTGATTGGCTGACTGCCTTTAATTGACAGCCGTGGGAGCCAATGGCTGAGGGGATCGTGGAGATCGCTGGAGAGAGAAGGGGCTCAGGTAGGTAATTAGGGGGGGGGCTGCTACACACAGATTATTTTTTTAGAATGCATTAGGATTTAAGATATGTGGTAGTGAAGAAAGTGGAGAGGAGAGAGGAGCAGGTGTACAGCATATAGCACTTCTTATCTGGGAATAAATCATCTCTGATCGCTCTATTCATTCACCATATACACTATACTACCAAAAGTATGGGATGCTGCCTTTACGCCTCCCTCCACGCACATGAACTTTAATGGCATCTCAGTCTAAAGCCTCGTACACACGGTCGGACTTCCATCGGACTTTTCCGTGGATTTTTGTCCGAACGGAGTTGGTTGGGAACACCCATAGCATACACACTCTCGGACATTTCTGCAAACTTTCTTAAAACTTCTTACAACATCACTTGTTTTTTCTGCTCTTTTCTGATCTTTACTGCCACCCTTTGGTCAACTTCTGCTATTGTTGGTTGATTTTAACATTAGTTGTTTTGTCCATCGGACTAAAGTCCGATGGTTATCTGTACACACGGTCGGACTTTGCTCCATCGGACTTTTGTTGGGCAAAAGTTTGTCCGTTTTGCAGACCCAACTTTTGTCCGATGAAATCCAAAACCAAACGAAAAAAGTTTGTCCGATGGAGCGTACACACGGTCGGATTGTTGGTCCAACTTGCTTAAAACGAAGTTTGTTGTGCAAAAGTCCGACCGTGTGTACGGGGCTTTAATCCGAAGGGTTCAATATTGAGTTGGCCCACCCTTTGCAGCTATAACAGCTTCAACTCTTTTGGGAAGGCTGTGCACAAGGTTTAGTAGTGCGTCTATGGGATGTTTCACCATTCTTCCAGAAGCACATTTGTGAGGTCAGGTACTGATGTTGGACGAGAAGGCCTGCCTCGCAGTCTCCATTTTAATTCATCCCAAAGATGTTCTATTGAGGTGCAAGTCAGTCAAGTTCCTCCACCCCAAACTCACAGAGAGGAACTCACTCATCCATGTCTTTATGGACCTTGCTTTGTGCACTGGTGAGCAGTCATGTTGGAACAGGAAGGGGCCATCCTCAAACTGTTCCCACAAAGTTGGAAGCATGAAATTGTCCAAAATGTCTCGATATGCTGACGCCTTAAAAATTTCCTTCACTGGAACTAAGCCCAACCCCTGAAAAATAAACCCACACCATAATCCCCCTCCACCAAATGATTTGGACCAGTGCACAAAGCAGTAGTGTATTTAGGTTATGTGCTGCCCTAGGCCTGACTAAACTCATGCAGTCCCTAATTTAAATATGATCCACCCCTTACCGTCAAGGCCACACCCCTTCCTGTTTAAGACTCACCCTGGATGCCGGGGACAGAGAGGGACGCAGTGCGATGAGGACAGAGGACGCAGTAGGGACAGAGAGGGACGCTGGGCACAGACATAGAGGGATGCAGTAGGGATGCCGGGGAAAAACAGAGAGGGACGCAGTAGGGACAGAGAGGGATGCAGTGCGATGAGGACAGAGAGAAACGCAGTAGGGACACAGGGACACTGGGGACAGACAGAGAGGGACAAAGTAGGGACAGAGAGGGATGCTGGAGACAGACAGAGAGGGACGCAGTAGGGACAGAGAGGGACGCCGGGGACAGACAGAGGGATGCAGTAGGGACAGAGAGGGACACCGGGGACAGACAGAGAGAGACGCTGGGGACAGACAGAAAGGGATGCAGTAGGGACAGAGAGGGATGCCAGGGACAGACAGAGAGGGATGCCGGGGACAGAGAGGGATGCAGTAGGGACAGAAAGAGATGCAGTGTGATGAGGACAGAGAGGGATGCAGTAGAGACAGAGAGGGATGCTGGGGACAGTCAGAGAGGGACGTAGTAGGGACAGAGAGGGACGCCAGGGACAGACAGAGAGGGATGCAGTAGGGACAGAGAGGGATGCTGGGGACAGACGGAGAGGGAAGCAGTAGGGAGAGAGAGGGACGCAGTGCGATGAGGACAGAGAAGGACACAGTAGGGACAGAAAGGGACGCTGGGGACAGACAGAGAGGAACATAGTAGGGACAGAGAGGGATGCCGGGGACAGACAGAGAGGGATGAAGTAGGGACAGAGAGGGACGCCGGGGACAGACAGAGATGGACGCAGTAGGGACAGAGAGGGATGCAGTAGGGACAGAGAGGGACGCAGTAGGGACAGAGAGGGACGCAGTAGGGACAGAGAGGGATGCAGTAGGAAGGAACAGAGAGGGACGCAGTAGGGACAGAGAAGGACGGAGTAGGGACAGAGAAGGATGCTGGGGACAGACAGAGGGACGCAGTGCGATGAGGACTGAGAGGGATGCAGTGTGGACAGGGGACACAGGGGGACCCTGGGGGGGACACACTGTGTGGGGGGTGGGGACACAGGGGGACACTGTGGGGGGGAACCAGGAGAGTATCATGGGGCCTCCTGCGGTCCTGTTGGGGCCCTGGCCCCCCTACATCTGTACTGGCTGCCCCTCCCCCCAGATGGTGGTGGCCCTGGTGTCTCTAAACCCCTGTAAAAAATAAAAAGTACACAGCCCTACCCGATGCCTGTAATAATAAGACCTCTCACGGTGCGCAGCTCCCCGCCGGCCCCTCCTCTCTTCTCGTCCATCCCAGGTGAAGTCATGTACAAGCACCTGGGGTGGATGGAAGGGAAGGAGGGGTTGGCGGGGAGCAGCGTGACGTGAGAGATCTTATTACAGCTGCTGCCCGTGCTAGACTGTGTTGCAGTTTTGCAGAGCCTCTCATGGGGCCCCTCTAATGGCCCTTGGACCGAGTGCCGGATGGGTCAGTCCGCCCCTGCTCATTAAAGTGGAGGTCCACACAAAAAGTGAACCTCCGCTTTTCGGAACCCTCCCCCCTCCGGTGTCACATTTGGCACTTTTCAGGGGGGGGGGGGTGCAGATACCTGTATAATACAGGTATTTGCACCCACTTCTGGGCATAGGCTCCCGTGGGAGTCACGCCCCTTAAACCCCCCCGCTTTATTCTGGGAAACACACAGGTCCCAGAACACATCGGGGACCAGTGAGGATGGAACAGCGCGACTCGGGCATGCGCAGTAGGGAACCGGGCAGTGAAGCCGCAACGATTCACTTCCTGATTCCCTCACCGAGGATGGCGGCGGGGGCAGCCGACATCGCGGGCACCCTGGACAGGTAAGTGTCCATTTATTAAAAGTCAGCAGCTGCAGTATTTGTACTCCTGGGATAGCGGTGACGTAGCAATTCTAAGAAGCAGGAAATCAGAGGAAAGGAAAAAAAATTATATATTTTTTAAGCATTTGTGTAAGAGGGTGGGGGAGCAATACAAGAAAATATTGTGTAAGTGAGTTAAGTTTTGCTTTGAGTAAATATGTCAAAATGCCATTTTAACATATATTATTATAAGTAGATTAGATACACTGCAGGAGCAAAGTTCCTCTGATTTCCCTGGTAATTATTTGAACATAATGACAATTATGGTACAAATGTTTATTTAACAAAGTAGTGTCATTCCCACAGAAAATATTATCTTTTCCAGGGAAACGTTATTTCTCCCATTGATATGATCAGTGATATTCCCGGTATGTGTATTTGTGTGACCATAGACACCACCCTCTGATTGTTCCCAGCATCAACTCCCACCAGCTAATTTCTCAGTGTCTACACATCATTAAACAGGTCAGCTGCTATCCAGCATCAGAAGGGCAGCTGGGTGACAACACGAGAGACTGTGTGTAATCATTATCTAAAGGACCTGACAATCGAAATCTGCCTTTCTACGCCTTCTCACCGCCTTTTCACCCCAGAAGAAACCTATAATTTTCAGGTCTGCTAAAACCGATCATAAATTAATCAAAATTCAGGCCGAATTTAGATCCATGTACAGTATGGTCACTGTGATTGTACAGAAGTCGATCTACCAATCAACTTCTGTACAACCGTCCTGTTGGATTTTTGCTGCTCAATCAGTGCTGCCCACTGTAGCCAGAAGTGCTGATCAGTGTATTCTAATGGCAGGGAAGTCTCCATCAGAAAACAATGACACAGCGGGAGGATTCCTCTATCCACCTCAAATGTGTAGATAGGGGAATCAAGTCATTTTTCACTGGATGATCAAAAAAATAAAAGAATCATCCATGGGCTGCTATTAAACAGAGAAGTGTAAACTGTCATAATTCATTCATATAAATTTTATATATCATGCCACTGTTTTTTTTTTTTTTTTAATTCTCCAAGTACCTTATGCCTGCAGCACTGTTGTGTGGTCACGTGATCTTTCACTGTTCTTTGGCATCCGCAGGGAAAGATACTTTGGGGAGGCTTCTGTGGATGTATGCTCTCTGCAGTGTGAGTCTGTGTCTGGCCGGCCCGGATTGGTGCTGTGCCGGTCACATGACTAAAAAAAAAACTGCTTCAGAAGAGCAATTCAAATTAGATTATAAACATCAAATAACTGTTTTACAACTCCCAATAAATCTTTATTGAACGTCATATGTGTATTTTTGTGCATTAACATGGTGTGGGCGGAGTCAGAGATGACTGACACTAGCTTTCATTTTGTTCAGATAACATCTGCATCCAAGAGTCTTTTCTTTTACTTTACAAGTATTAGCAATTACATTTGAAATATTTAACATTGTTTTTTTATTAAACAAAGCTTTTTGTGATTTTCTTAGTGAATGTATATAATCAGCATACTATATCCCACCCCCATCGTGCTTAGCAATAGGAGGACATGGAGGAGGGAGGGGGGGGAGGAAGTATCATTTACCACTTTAGCATACGCCCATGTGTGACTCTATAGTCATGTGGGCTGCACAGATAAGAAACAGGAGGTAATGAACAGCTTATAAGGGAACTGAAATTGGAGCACGCTCAGTAGAGGACACCAGCTGGTCTACACATTTCAGGCTACAATGGGGGCACGGAGAAGATGGGAGGGACACCTGAATGCAAGATCAACCATGTATATTTCACGCTACACAAAATTAATGCTTTAGTGGCTTTCTGAGTATGCATACTCTGTTATATAGCATGTAATGAGAGTTTTTCAAGGTCTAGGTTTAACAACACTTTAAGATAATCAGGGATCTTCAGGAAAATGCTCCTTGCATTGCTGGTCAGTAGAAAGAATGTCCCTCTAATGCCCTGTACACACAATCGGAATTTCCGATGGGATAAAATCCGATGGAATTTTCCGTCGGAATTCCGTTCAAGCTGTCTTCCATCAGTCTTGCATACACACTGTCAGACAAAATTCCGACCATCAAGAACACGGTGACGTACAACACTACGACGAGCCGAGAAAAATGAAGTTCAATGCTTCCGAGCATGCGAACTATGCAGACACCAACAGATGGGAGGTCAGTTAGTCACAGCTCAAAGAACCTCTAGCCACCTGGTTGAAACTAACAAGTCCATAAATACAACCTACTTGAAAGCCTAACTGCAGCCAAAACTTTAATTTCGTTTTGGATAGAGTGAGGAAGGGTTTTTATTGCCACCTGTGTCCTTACTGGCGAGGACTTGGTCCCTAAAATGCACTGCAGTGGATGTTAATGTTAAGTTAATGACACTCCAAACGCAGGCCGCAAACGCAGTGTGTTTTATATGTGGTAATAGAAATGCACACATAACGCAGGTTTCCCACACTGTGTTATGGTGTGAACCGGTCCTTAGTGATTTCTTGCATCCAGAGGGACCAGCCAGGTGTAATATATACATAGTTACATTGGTACAAGCTGGACAAATGTAACAATGTATAAAATATTCTTACATGGAATTCCTCTTTAACAGCATGTTAGGGATCATGTACATCAAGTACTATGCGATCCAGTTGCAGTCTGTTTCCAACAGTAGTGCATGCGCTACATTTGGTGCAGTGCAGTGAAGTGTGATTTGAGCCTATTCAAAATCAAAAGACTCAAATCTAACCACATGAACTGCATGTGAATCAAACACTGCTACTCCTGTGAGCTCCACTTTCTTCAGTGTCCTGTGCCGAGCGGCTGCCCTGCTGTATTCTGAACACAGGAGGCCGGCCACTTGGGCACCATTCAGAGAATGCTTTGCATTTTCTGAATGAATGCAAAGTGTTCTCTAATTAGGCAAGGTGGAGAGATGAGACGATGATGCCACGCTGTTGACCTCGGCAAATCAGAAACACTTTGCATTTATTGCTACTTTTTAATTATTCAATAATGTCACTGCAGATTAAATACTTGGAGATCCTGCCAGTCTCCCCTATGCTGCAGGATTTCCTGTTCAGATCTGACCACACTAATCATGGATGGGTATTTGTGGTAGTTTAGTCAGGATACATCGTTGCTCCCTTTGTTGGAAACTACAGGATGCCATGCTGACACGCAGCATGCCCTTTTGTCAGCCTGTGCTACAACAGGACCCCCTTCCAAGCCCTGATGCCTGATTGACAGTGGCTCGTGGTCAAAGTCTCAATGTCAATACCTTTATCATAACTGTAGCAAGGTCCCAGGCCTCCTTTAGTCTAATGAGAACCTCCAGAGCCAAGAACAGCTGACATCCTTCTGTATGGAGCGGGTTGCAAGGCATAGTGGGTGTAATGTAAGGTAGATTCATGAGCGCCAGACACTTCTTGAATGCAAAGAGGTTTATTTTCTCTTGAACAGAACAGTGGGAGAGAGGGTTTAGGGCCAGGACACCCTTAGGTAGTTGTAATGTCAATTGGCAGACTCCGAGACTTCTACAGGTCCTGTGAGTTCTTCTAATCTTCTTACTTTAGTATCTTCTTCAAGCGGCACCCCCGCTTCCCTGCTGGGTCCCCGGCTTGGCACTTTAGATACTCCTCAAGCGTCACTCCACTGGTTGGGTCCCTGGCTTGGCCCCTGCTGAAGTTTCCCGATTCTTCATCGTCCCTGGTTGGTGAGAATACTGCTACAGTACTTGCTTCAGCTATTCACTGTGGTCCCCGGTAACAAGGTGGATGGCCCCTTAGTGGCGACAGCTTCCCCTCTACTTCCAACCGCGACAGGTTCTCTTCAGCCGGCAGAACCGTGACTTCTGGTTGGACTGCAATCCGCAATCCCAACCCTACACTGCTCTCTTGCTTTTGGATAGACCCTCAGACAGCCTAGCAGCCAGATGTGCCCGGGATATGTCCAAACTCCAGCCTAGCACCCGGGCAGCACAACACACGTCCTCCCACACAGCTGTCCAGGTGGCACAGAACCCCGATCACCTGACCTCACACAAATATATAGGTTCTCCCAGCAGGCCAAGGGATTTAGGAAAACCCCTGCCTATTGGCCAAGATACCCCATATACTCCTAATCTGTCCTTGCTTTTCCCTTGTCTTATCTAATGCCACTGGGTACCCGGCCACCCAGTGGCAGAAGAGAGAAGTGCAGCAATTACAGACTTAGGGTGAATTCAATTGATCCCTTATAATTGGCCAAGGCAAATACACCTGGCAGGTAAATTTAGGAGCAACCCTGCCTAAACATCAGGGTGCTACATAACCATGCCCCCACATGGTTATGTAGCACCCTAAAAACGCCAGCTTGCTGACAACTGCTTCCCCCATTTCTTTTACAAGTGTCACAGGAATAGGAAGTGTGGGAAAATCTAACCAGTGAGATCACAAATGGAGACAAAAGCAGGATAGATTCGCTCAAACGTCTTCTTGCTGCTTTGAAAACCAAAATAAATGGGTTGAGTTGGGCTTAGGGGCCCACATACCTATGTGGGCTTTACCATAACTCATGGCAATGCACCATATATGAATTAGGGTGTTGAGGTCCAGTGAAACACATGGTATTGCACTACCATGCAGGAATATATTTCTAGAAACACAGGAATTGAACTAAGGTGCTAAACCTGTGAAGCCAATGTTCAACTTAATCCCAATAGTCCTTCTGCCAGGAATTCCCACACGAGTATAGGAAAAACCCAAACAAACAACACTGAAAAAAATCCAGCGCATGGACAGGTGGGATATAATGAGTGCTGGTGGCAATGTCCTTATGAATTGAACTGCTTGACTGTGTTGGCCGATTTTGAACTTGAGCCACTGCCACGTGATCCAATGCCACATAAGTGCTCATCTGCATGCCTGAGGACAGAGAACACTATAATGATGGTAATATATTCATGTGACAGAATGTTCAGTTGCAAGATATGTCCAAAAATGTAATTTATTAAATCAGAACAAATGGATCAAAATAAAAAAGTCCACAATCCATAAATAATGACAATGTTAATACGAATGGTTTCCGTGGTGTGCAACAAATCTCTATCACGTGGGATTGTAAATGGAAGGCACTCCTGTGAATAAGCCGAAAAGCGGGTATGGCAAGGTCCGCAATCCTAAGTGAGAATGGATGTAATTGAAGAAAGTGGCCACAAACAAGCAAGTTGAGACACCGGAGGTGCAAAGTCGGACCAGAAGTGTGTCACCGATAAACGGGAAGTACATCCCCGATGGACAGGAAGTTTTCATTTTGCCAGAGCCCTCTTGAGAACTGATTTTAAGTAATCCCGCACTAGCAACATAAGGTACACATCACATTGACAGTAATGTATTTTCTCTTGTGCTAATCGTTTTTAATTAAATTAAACATGCATAAATATCTCCACATCATCCAATTGCAATATTGGTTATTGTAGTTCCAAAACTTGTAAAATCAATGACCTAATAACCAATTCTTGCGCTGATTCAATACAGACATAAATTCCAAGATATGGAATAAGACAAAAAAATTATACAGTTCAAATGGTCACTATTTGAACTTATATTCGTAAGTACATAACCTGCGCTTAATAATTATATACATGCATTCGTTTTTGTGTTTTTTATATTTTCCTGAAGCTTAATAGGGTTGAAACTGGCCATACACCAGTAGAATTTCATTTGAAAACTCATATGGAAAATTTGAAAGATCGTTCTGTAGAGTATTCAGTCTTGCAGTCATGGAGTCAACTAATTTTATTCAAAAGCCCTTAAAATTTAATCCAGACCTGATACTTGCATGGAATTCCAGATGCAGATTATAATATAGTCAGGTCCATAAATATTGGGACATCGACATCTTTTTGGCTCTATACACCACCACAATGGATTTGAAATGAAACAAACAAAATGTGCTTTAACTGCAGACTTTCAGCTTTAATTTGAGGGTATTTACATTCAAATCAGGTGAACGGTGTAGGAATTACAACAGTTTGTATCTGTGCCTCACACTTTTTAAGGGACCAAAAGTAATGGGACAATTGGCTGCTCAACTGTTCCATGGCCAGGTGTGTGTTATTCCCTCATTATCCCATTTACAAGGTGCAGATAAAAGGTCCAGAGTTAATTTCAAGTGTGCTATTTGCATTTGGAATCTGTTGCTGTCAACTCTCAATATGAGATTCAAAGAGCTGTTACTATCAGTGAAGCAAGCCATCATTAGGCTGAAAAAACAAAACAAATCCATCAGAGAGATAGCAAAAACATTAGGTGTGGCCAAATCAACTGTTTGGAACATCCTTAAAAAGAAAGAACGCACCGGTGAGCTCAGCAACACCAAGAGACCCGGAAGACCACGGAAAACAACTGTGGTGGATGACCGAAGAATTCTTTCCCTGGTGAAGAAAACACCCTTCACAACAGTTGGCCAGATCAAGAACACTCTCCAGGAGGTAGGTGTATGTGTGTCAAAGTCAACAATCAAGAGAAGACTTCACCAGAGTAAATACAGAGGGTTCACCACAAGATGTAAAACATTGGTGAGCCTCAAAAACAGGAAGGCCAGATTAGAGTTTGCCAAACAACATCTAAAAAAGCCTTCACAGTTCTGGAACAACATCCTATGGACAGATGAGACCAAGATCAACTTGTACCAGAGTGATGGGAAGAGAAGAGTATGGAGAAGGAAAGGAACTGCTCATGATCCAAAGCATACCACCTCATTAGTGAAGCATGGTGGTGGTAGTGACATGGCGTGGGCATGTATGGCTGCCAATGGAACTGGTTCTCTTGTATTTATTGATGATGTGACTACTGACAAAAGCAGCAGGATGAATTCTGAAGTGTTTCAGGTAATATTATCTGCTCATATTCAGCCAAATGCTTCAGAACTCATTGGACTGCGCTTCACAGTGCATATGGACAATGACCCGAAGCATACTGCGAAAGCAACCAAAGAGTTTTTTATGGGAAAGAAGTGGAATGTTATGCAATGGCCAAGTCAATCACCTGACCTGAACCAGATTGAGCATGCATTTCACTTGCTGAAGACCAAACTGAAGGGAAAATGCCCCAAGAACAAGCAGGAACTGAAGACAGTTGCAGTAGAGGCCTGGCAGAGCATCACCAGGGATAAAACCCAGCATTTGGTGATGTCTATGCGTTCCAGACTTCAGGCTGTAATTGACTGCAAAGGATTTGCAACCAAGTATTAAAAAGTGAAAGTTTGATTTATGATTGGTAATCTGTCCCATTACTTTTGGTCCCTTAAAAAGAGGAAGGCACATATACAAACTGTTGTAATTACTACAACGTTCACCTGATTTGGATGTAAATACCCTCAAATTAAAGCTGAACGTCTGCAGTTAAAGCACATCTTGTTCTTTTCATTTCAAATCCATTGCGGTGGTGTATAGAGCCAAAAAGATTAGAATTGTGTTGATGTCCCAATATTTATGGACCTGACTGTATGTACGATTATTACTGAACAGAAACAACGTTCGCAGTTAGTTTCCTTGGTTTGAGAAAAGTTTTCAATCCAGGTCCTTTGAAGTTTCTCATCATTACAGTCAAAAATGGTCATAGATTTGACCCCACTAGACATTTTATAATCAAACAAAAATTCAGAAAATTATTATTATACTTGTGTAAACATTACAGTTTATGTGAGTTTCTAATGATTGGGTTTAGGTGTAGTTTTGAGAAAGAAAATAATCAGCGTTTTATACCATAAAATGCAACATCTGGTGACCTCCTAGGGCAGCAATGGGAAACCTTGGCACCCCAGATGTTTTGGAACTACATTTCCCATGATGCTAAACTCAACTACACTGCAGATTACATGAGCATTATGGGAAATGTAGTTCGAAAACATGTGGGGTGCCAAGGTTCGCCATCACTGTCTTAGGGCCATCAACCAGAGACCTTTGGACAGAAGTTGTTATACATCCCAGTGCTCTTCTGATGAGGCAAAGGACGAGCAGATGTCAGCTGGGAATACAACTCAAATGGTGCCGCCTTTCTCATAGTCAGTATGATTTTTGCACCATGCGTAGTCTTCATTTAGTGATTTCTTGTTATGCCAGTAGATGAATCACATTTTCCTGGATAAGGATCCAGACTAAGGAACTGAAAACTTTAATTAAACAGGTAAACTTTGTGTGCACCGTGAACTTCTTTAGAAAAAGATTGCCTAAGGAGTGTTCCATGCTGGCATTGTCTGCTAGGTGGGAATGGAGCCAGTGAATAGATATTTAACAAAGGAACATAAAGCTAAAACCAAACATTTGTCTTTCAGCTTAGGAGATACACCATAAAATGTTGTGTATCTACAGGATCCAGTGATGGTTACAACTTGGTAAACTCCTATTTGAGAAGCTGTATGCACAATATCTAGCAGTTTTTTTATTACATATTAGAGTCACAGTCTACAAATTTTTGGTGGGTATTACCTTTCTAGACACAGCAGTGTCCTCTGTGCATCCCTCTGATTTTTGTTTCCTTATTAAAACTGAGCCCTGCTCTCAGAGGTAAACCCCATTGACCACCATCCCCCTGTCTAGTGGCATTCCCCCTACTGGCCATTGAAGCATCTCATTTTTAGAAGGTATACCTGGCTGACACATGTTTGAATTGAACAAAGGGGTTGTTTTACCCATCGCTAGAGAGCACAAAATCAGGCTCACTTCTGCATAGAAACTTCCAGGCTTTGTTTCCAAAGCTTAATTGAACAAGCTGAGGTTAGAAGATGATTGGCTACCATGCACAGCTGCACCAGATTCTGAGTGCACCAGTTTTAGTAAATTTACCCCCAACTATTATTAGCACATGCCCTACAGAGTGTCTGTATGTACAGTATCTCACAAAAGTCAGTACACCCATCATGTTTTTGTAAATATTTTATTATATAATTTCATGTGACAACACTGAAGAAATTACACTTTGCTACAATGTAAAGTAGTGAGTGTACAGCTTGTATAACAGTGTAATTTGCTGTCGCCTCAAAATAACTCAACACAGCCATTAATGTCTAAACCGCTGGCAACAAAAGTGAGTACACCCCTAAGTGAAAATGTCCAAATTGGGCCCAAAGTGTCAATATTTTGTGTAGCCACCATTATTTGCCAGCACTGTCTTAACCCTATTGGGCATGGAGTTCACCAGAGCTTCACAGGTTGGCACTGGAGTCCTCTTCCACTCCTCCATGATGACATCACAAAGCTGGTGGATGTTAGAGACCTTGCGCTCCTCCACCTTCCATTTGAGGATGCCCCACAGATTCTCAATAGGGTTTAGGTCTGGAGACATGCTTCGCCAGTCCATCACTTTTACCCTAAATTTCTTTAGCAAGGCAGTGGTCGTCTTGGAGTTGTGTTTGGGGTCGTTATCATGTTGGAATACTGCCCTGCGGCCCAGTCTCCGAAGAAAGGGGATCATGTCTGTTTCAGTATGTCACAGTACATGTTGGCATTCATGGTTCCCTCAATGAACTGTAGCTCCCCAGTGCCGGCAGCACTCATGCAGCCCCAGACCATGACACTCCCACCACCATGCTTGACTGTAGGCAAGACACACTTGTCTTTGTACTCCTCACCTGGTTGCCGCCACACACACTTGACACCATCTGAACCAAATAAGTTTATCTTGGTCTCATCAGACCACAGGACATGGTTCCAGTAATCATGTCCTTAGTCTACTTGTCTTTAGCAAACTGTTTGCGGGCTTTCTTGTGCATCAACTTTAGAAGAGGCTTCCTTCTAGGATGACAGTCATGCAGACCAACTTGATGCAGTGTGCGGCGTATGGTCTGAGCACTGACAGGCTGACCTCCCCACCCTGTCAACCTCTGCAGCAATGCTGGCAACACTCATACATCTATTTCCCAAAGACAACCTCTGGATATGATGCTGAGCACATGCACTCAACTTCTTTGGGCGACCATGGCGAGGCCTGTTCTGAGTGGAACCTGTCCTGTTAAACCCCTGTATGGTCTTGGCCACCATGCTGCAGCTCAGTTTTAGGGTCTTGGCAATCTTCTTATAGCCTAGGCCATCTTTATGTAGAGCAACAATTCTTTTTTTCAGTGAGTTCTTTGCCATGAGTTGCCATGTTGAACCTCCAGTGACCAGTATGAGAGAGTGAGAGTGATAACACCAAATTTAACACACCTGCTCCCCATTCACACCTGAGATCTTGTAACACTAACAAGTCACATGACACCGGGGAGGGAAAATGGCTAATTGGGTCCAATTTTGACATTTTCACTTAGGGATGTACTCACTTTTGTTGCCAGTGGTTTAGACATTAATGGCTGTGTGTTTAGTTATTTTGAGGGGACAGAAAATTCACACTGTTATGCAATCTGTACATTCACTACTTTACATTGTAGCAAAGTGTAATTTCTTAAGTATTGTCACATGAAAAGATATAATAAAATATTTACAAAAATGTGAGGGGTGTACTCACTTTTGTGAGATACTGTACTTATGTCTTTTTAAAAGTTGTTCTCTCAGCAGTTTGGGAGTTTTAAAAACCAGGCCACGCTCTAACACCATTTGCCTCTTATTCTCTGACTTCAGCACCTTCCGATTTTAAAGGTTTTGTGCAGGCACTACCCACATTTCCCCAAAAACGTTAATCCACCTCAGCGTTGTTTTTTCTTTTACCTTGTTCCTGTAGGGAGAACGTTTTTATTACTCCCTCCAACATCATCGCAAGGCTTATAGAATTCTTGCTGGGACCTCAGTTCCTATTGATGTTGGTAAATCGCCCATAACTACATCTCTCAAGAGCCTTTTCCCTTTACATGGTGTGTAGGTAAGCTCCAGTAAGTCAAGGCAGCAGCATTGTTTTGCTGGGAAAAAAAATCTATGTCGGTATGTGGGTAGGGACAGAGAGGGGTGAAGGCTACATGGTGTTGCGTAGCCTAGCAGGCAGGGCTGACAAGGCACCCTCTTGTCAGCTCCAACATGAAGTTAGAAACACACTGGATTTCTGGCAGATCAATTGTCCCCCATTTTGTACAAGTGTGTAGGCTTTTATAAAAAAAATGCAATACTTAACTACCAAAAGTGTTATACTACACAAAATCTTTCACTAAAAAACTTTTTATTATCACATTATTGTTTTAAAAAAAGCTAGTATAAAGGGAACATAGAGATGGAAAAAGCACTTTTGGGTTTAGCCAATAATTTTTTGTTTAATAATTCTTCATGGGCCACATACGTGGTGGGTGGCAGGGGGTGTTCCCTTTGTCTGCACATTTTGTGCTAAATGGCTTCATCTTTCCCATCTTAAAAGTTGGGAGGTATGCAGAAGAGCGAAAGAGCAGTGATACCACAAGTGTGCTGGTGTTGGCATTTGACAAGAAGCTTGTCAGGTCCCGGGAATAGGAACAAAATGATCAAAGACAGGCTGAAACCTCCCTGCTCCTATACCCTAAGGCAAAATATCACAATATACTTTCACTACAGCGTAAACATAATAAGCATGCAGCAATTAAGCACATCAGTTGCCAAATGTAGGCATTGTTATTTAATGTAAGCTTTTATTAATGTGCCAGAAGGGATGTTTCTTAATTCACTCTCATATGCTTGTACTCCAGAGTTACTCTCTTGAGCGCAGGAATGCACTTGAAGTCACTTCGCTCTATAGGTACTCAACCTTCAGATTAAAAGGATCACTAGAGAGAAATTCACAGGTACACCCCTCATCTGCTGATCTCAGGCATCCAGAGATATAAGACATAGCAGGGCATAGACCACACTGTGTATTGCATTAAATTACATTTTACTCAAAAGTAATAAATATTTGCACTTGATTTTCATTAACGTGAATCTTAACAGACTCAGCCCCAAAACCGATCACCCTATCCCTGTGGAAAACTGATGGTGCCCCTTAAGCCCTGTACACACGATTGGATTTCCTATGGTTTTTAAACCAATGGATTTTTCCATCGGAAAACCAATGAAGCTGACTTCCATCAGTTTTGCCTACACACCATCAGTCAAAAAGCCGACTGTTCCAAACGCGGTGACGTAAAACACTCCGATGAGCCGAGAAAAATGAAGTTCAATGCTTCTGAGCATGCGTCGACTTGATTCTGAGCATGCGTGGGTTTTTTATCTGATGGAGTTCCCCACAGACGATAGTAATTTGCTATCTGTTTTTTAACCATCGGATAAATTTAAAACATGTTCTATTTTTAAACACTGATGGAAAAAAGACCGATGGGGCCCATACACGATCGGTTTGTCCGATGAAAACAGTCCATCGGACTATTTTCATCAGTAAAACCTATCGTGTGTACACGGCTTAACTCTGTAGAACTGGCTCATAGAGGAAGGACAGTGCAAAAACAATGTCCAGAGGGAGATCAAGGGTACTAAGAATGCTCCACCAGCTAATGGATGATGCTGGCACAATAAATAGAGGTGAAAAATAAAAAACATGGGAATTGCAGAAATCACATACGTGCTTCAGGATGCTGCCTCTAAGCTAGAATTTCTGCTTAAGGGGCAGCAACCTTAAACGCGTAAGTGCAACATTTTCTCATTTTTATCTATCCATTAAAAGTAATTTATTGCAACATGCAGTGCTGTTTGTGCTTTTTTATGTTCTGGTTCCACACAAATATCACCTTCGGATACACACAGAGCTTGCATGGATTTGCAGTACTACCCAAGGCTGTTGACAATGACCAATGACATTGATACAATTGTGAAGACTGCTTTTTCCAGAGTCACTGGGGCTCTGGTGATAGGCTGGCCCTGTAGGCCGCCATAAAATCTGCCCGTCATACAAAAGATCACTGGGTATGCCACTAATCTTCCCAACACTCATTCCTAACTTTTTGCCATATTGATTTTAGTGTATGCACAGAGAAAAAAATCATGCCTAGTTCGGAAAGCAAGATCAATGATAGGTTGTGAGAGATTCTTCAGACCTCCACACCCATTAACAATCACAACATCACTTAAAAAAATATAAACATGTTTGGCAAGCTATAAACCAGTGGTCCCCTAAATTTGGCCCTTTGTTTGCCTTTATCCAGCCTCTGGAGCACTATTCTTTCCACCGGCACAAGGAGGCATTATTCATCTTACTGAAAATGTCAATAAAAGACTATTCCATCCGCAAACAACATCAACAAGGCACTATTTCTTCTATTGACACAATCACTGGAACATATTTCTTCCCACTGACACAAACTATGGGGTGCAAAAACTTCCAATGGTACCATTGGTTAGGCAATGTTTCTTCTACTGACGTCAACATAGAGGCATGACACCAAAGACACCAACAAGCACTAAGTAATTTATTACTCCCACTGACCAATGAGCCTGAGGCATTGTATACTTCTACTGACCACCAACCCTGAGTCACTTTTTGTCCCCACTGGCCACTGATGTTGGGAAATTTTCGACTCCCACTGGCCACAGCCTGTCTTCCACTAAGGCCTGAAGGGCAGTGAACTGGCCCTTGGTTTGAAAGTTTAGGGACCCCTACTATAAACAGATATATCTATCACTGATCTAATAAGGGGAAGAAAAAGAATCATCCTGTCAATGCATATTTACTAAGAGTGTCTAATTTCCAGGCACATTCTTAAGTATTGAAAAATGTAGCCGGTCTTGTTTTCAACACCTGCACAGAAATCATCAATATTTAAAGACTTAGAACATTAGCTTTGTTTTATTAATTGATTTTTACTGTAAATTGTAATGCCAGCTAAAAAATTTTTAGGTTATAGGGAAAGTTGTGGAATATATGTCTGCAGTGGAAAGATTTCTCCTCAATTCCTGTATAGTCACTGTGACGATGGCATGTTAACCTCACCCTGTGCAGAAATTTTCCATCTGACAGAACAACAATTAAGTCATACAAAATAAAAAAAAGTGCTAGCAGACAGATAGTAATTGTCGTTGTTGGTTAAGTCCTTAAAGAGGAAGTAAACCCTGATGGGGTTTACTTCCTCTATGTCTCCCTGCAAAGGTAAAGCATAATGGGCTACTATGCATCGCATAGTAGCCCATTATGTGACACTTACCTGCAGTAGAAGCCTGCAATGTCGCCGTCTTCCTCCATGGCAGCGAGCGTCCATCTTCACCCCTCTTCTTCCGGGGGCCACGAACTCCGGCTCTGTGACTGGCCGGGAGCTGCCTTTAATGGCATGACCCCGGCTTGAAACGGCACAGCGTGCCCTTTCAAGACGGCGGATGCGCAGAAGAAGGCGTCGCTCGGGGAAATTGCAAATATCTCCGAGACCGTGTAGGTCTCGGAGATATTGCAAGCACCTAGAGGTAAGCCTTAATCTAGGCTTACCTGTAGGTGTAACTTTCCCCAGAGGGTTTACAACCACTTTAAGCTTTGTACACACGGGCCGAAAATCATCCCAAATCAGCTGGTTCTGCATAAACCGGCTGACTTTTGGCCCGTGCGTACAGCTGTCTGTTCTACAGAAGTCATTCTCACAACCAGCTTCTGTTGAACAGGCTACTGTAACTGTCCTGACCTTTAGGACATATACACAACATCGCAATAATGAAAACAGTAAAAAAAAAAAAGGAATAAAGATGAAAAGTACTTAGCAAGGTATTGCCTGGTCTTTGGTTTTGGTAAAATCTAATCACTTCAGCATAAGTTTCATCTGATAGAGTCACTGGCCCTCAGAATGACTCCTGTTGTTTATGCGTAGTAATAATGGAAAATTGAGAGCTCCCAAGTGGTATTTGAGGGTGTTAACAGCAATAACGTGACCAATCAAAGGGTCTGAGAGGGTGTGGAGTAGGAGGGTTAAAAGTGCATAGGATACTGCAGCAGATCCTCCCAGGATCTCAATTTTTTAATTGTATTGATTTTTTCCTATGATCGCATGCTACAGTCCAGTAACCCAAAAGATTTTGTCCACCATGAAATTACCTGTTGAGAGAGACTAGATATTATATACTGTACATTAGATGTATGGAACTCTTAGGATATTTAACATGGTTAATCAGCCTCTTTTACCTCTGTAGCGCTACCCCTAGAGGGCTGCTGGCTGATGATGGTCAAAGGCACAGTCACGGTACACCTCCAGCACAGATAATGATGGTGAGCAGAGTTCTCCCTCACTAATGCAGAGACTGCTAGCACATACAGAGCATTAGTTTAGGCACACTGACATAGAAATCAGTCTAGCATTGGATACTCTGATAAGTACAGGTTTTAATGAAGAGGAGACTAACTTCACTGTCCTGAAAATAGCACTCCTTGACCACTGAGACTGGACGAGAAAGGCCAGTTTAAGGGGTCTTTGTCTGATCTGTACCCCATAAAACTACGACTCTTATCTTCTTGCAGTATCAAATATCATCTGGGTTAGCAAACAGTCTTTTAATCACGAGGCCAAGGGATAGCCACCCAGACTTAGCTTCCAGATGCCTTATAGAGAAGTGATAGTAGACTGGATCCTCAAAGGTGAGGTCTCAGAGGTGATTCTGTATTCGCAGGTAGGGCACCTAGGCTCTGCCACAGCCAGGATCCTGGTGGACAGCATTTGAACCAGCAGCACAGCCTTCAGAGGTGGCAGCTTTTCCCAGCTGGTCAATCTCCTAGGCTAGGCGTGTAGAATTGTGCTCCACAGGATATTCTAGGCCCCAATGAGGCTCCTTGGCCTGGCAGCATAACAGTCCAGCAGGAACTCATGCCTCAGCCTGAAGTGAGAGATCTGGCACATTGCCTTCCATAATATTTATACTCTCCCCCATCATGACCCAGTGGCCTGAACCTCTTAGTGGGATGGCTGAGGGAAATATTATTATTCATACCTCAGCCTGGTGGGGAAACCTCATACTATAGCTAGTGGCGCCAGTGACACCTACTGCCAACAGTAAGAGATCACAATTCCACTGAGCTTAGGGAGAAACCAAATACTCAACTATACAAATCAAGCTGGGCTGACTACCACCCATCCAAAAATTACATTTTCCTATTGCTTAGCAACCTAAGAGGTGTCAGGGTCACCTGTGGCCAGGTGACAGATGCACACCGTAGGGGGGACAGGAGTGCACCGCGAGGTAGTGAACCCTATGGCTGGCTTCTGCGGATAGGAAACTGGGTGGTTGTGGAAAGCGGGACCAGAGGAGCACAACCGGGATCCTAACGGAAGCTAGAGCCAAGATTCCCCAGGGCGCGGAGTCTAAGACCCAGCTGGTCTTCTCCAGGGCCTCTAGTGGTGAGGATGTTATGCTGCAGGCTGGGACCAGGTCGCGGCCCCTGGAGTTTCCTAGCTCACGCCCCGTAGGATAAGGGGAAAAGAGGGGAAGCAGCAGCACACGATAAGAGAGAACCGAATAACAAGCTGAAGGTCAGGGGCCACAAGCAGACAAGGATAACAAAGAACGAGCCGAAGGTCAAGGGTCACGAGCAGACAGGGATAGTCGGGGACAAGCCAATAACGTAACAGAGAGACAGACGTAGCACACGGCAGGCAGGAACCCAAACACACAATGCCTAACAAACACGTTGATCAGCCAAGCAGGCTTGCAGTGCACAGGATAATATAGTGTTCTGTGATAGGGCCTGGGGTGGAGTCTGGCTGGGAGGAGATTATAAAGGAAGCCAGGTGAAAGGGCTCAGGCCTCTAAGATGAACACATAGGAAGGAAGGTAAGCTGACAGACAAACACTACTGCATATCCATGACAAGAGGGTGCTACACTTCGGATGACATCCTAATCCCCACGTTGGCCAATCAAAGGAAGCCTTGTATTCATCAATAAAAATGCAAGGCTTCTCTTGAATGGCGATGATGCATTAAGAGAGACTTGATAGGTACCTAGCAGCAGAAAGGAAGCGTCTCATATTGCTGCTGGAACACAGCACTGCTACTGAATGTAGCACAAGCTACTACAGTATAATACAGCAGCCTACGAAACCATGACCGTTCTGGCAAGAAAATAATTTGTTTGGCCCAACTTGGCCTAAAATAACTATTTCAATTTATAGAAAACCTGGAATTCTACTATCACAATCAATCACAATCTGTCACCAAACAAGCACCACCTCAAGGATGAATTGAGCAGTAATTATGCCTTTCAAAAAGTGAGAATAATGTTCTTTTTTGTACATGCTTTGCAAAATGCTTTCATTATTGCTTTTTATCATTTAATTTATGTTATTATTTTGTTATTGCTGTGAAAGTTCATGTACATTCATTCTGTGCAAATGAGGCAAAAAACAAATGCCATTAGGATATTTCCTGTGCTGGGTGAATGTTTTTCATTGAATTAAAACATAAAATACCGCACTGAGCCACTAACTGGTTCTACTAAACCAATTTCTCTGTCTACACAGATGAGGTGAATGGATGAATCCCCCCACACTGGGACATTGTATCATTGTATTCTGGCAGCAGCACCCACTTATTGGCTGCAGCCACTGAACGATGGACATTTCCCAATATGCCCCATCAACAGAATCATCTTCTGTTGAGCCTGGGCGCCCATGCACAGAGAAGCTTCTTGCTGGCATGGCTGAATTTCAATCGGTGCATGGGCAGCTTTACAATACCTCCCACCACCACCAAAATAACTGTCACAGGAAAACCTTTGAAAATGCTGGGTGACATGAGAAAGATATAACACTAAAAGCCTGTACCATACTATAACATGAAAACATCCTAGAATATAATCCAGATGACAAATCTAAGGTCTGTACACTAATGAATAAATTCCTTGGATGTACCATTAACACACAGACTTATCATAAAGGGCGTGTTTGGTTATGGCATTCCAACATTTTTCTATTATGTGCGGACCCTCTGGAGGACATTCCCAGTGAAAGTATGGATAAAATGTGATGAAGCATACTGTAAACAGATCTATACTGGAATAAAAACCACCCACCACCCTGGACATTGTCATGTATTAAAAATCACTTGTGCTGCAGAAGCTGTCACCAGCCAACCGCTAATCTTTTCCCCATCACTGCATACTGTGCCTTGTTCTACACAGTGTGTCTCAGTCGAGGCATCCCACTGTGTAGAGGAGCAGGGCTTTTATTCCTAATGTCACTCCAACTAGTAATTAGATCAACAGTCACCCTCCCTGATGATTTCTGATCTAATTACTGGTGGGGTAATATTCAAGAAGTAGATGGATTAAGTAAAAATGGATGAAGCAGTAACAGGAACATCCTTGCACTGCAAGTCCTCAGATACAGCTTCCTCACCAACAAGGAGAACAGTGAGCAGCACAATGTTGACATCACCAAACCTTGCATGAAATTTCCCCAGACTCAGTCAGAGGCAGAGGCTTTATACTATGATTTCACACCACAAATATACAGATATGATATTACAGAGCTGGAGTAACAAGGCACTAAAAGTGCACTTTTGTTTTTCAGAAGCAATTCAAGACTTTTTGGGCCT
This sequence comes from Rana muscosa, assembly GCA_029206835.1. Classification (NCBI taxonomy): domain Eukaryota; kingdom Metazoa; phylum Chordata; class Amphibia; order Anura; family Ranidae; genus Rana; species Rana muscosa. Next base: position 73,904,136 of record CM055125.1, read on the forward strand.
GTGCCAGTGGAGTTTTGTTCACTTCAAATGGGTTTTGCATTCCCATACAAGTCTATAGAAACGCAACCCCCCTTGAAGCAGGTTAAAAGCAGGTTAGAAGGTCAAATGCACATGAGGGTCCACTCATTCATATTCTCAGTCACCATGGTTAATATTGTTAAAGATGCTAGTGTCGCCCTACTGAATAAACTGGTGGAAAATATCCCTAGGCACACTGAGACGTTAATATACTTTATATTCTCTGGACGGCTAAAATTGCTATTGCATCAGCTTGGAAAAGTCCTATTATAGACATAGCTTTGATGAAACATAAACTAACATGGATCATGTTGAACTAAAATATAGTGAGCGTTCTGCGTGACAAACAACCCCTTTTCGAGAAAATGTGGTCCCCCTGGCTTACATACGTACAGATTCCAGACTCCTTAAGCTGTTTTCCTGGTCGACCGAGCGCAAATTCCCGGACGGACTCAACCCTCTATCTTCTCTCTTTCCTTCCTTTCTTCAACTACTTTACTCAATGCTTACCTTTGGTATCATGTTTTTTTAAATGTTTTTCTCGCTTCCCATCTCCTTGATTAACCCAGACACCCCTGGGTATATCGTTGGGAATAGCGTCCCCCTATAGGGAACAGTTATATAAAATAATTGCTGAAAGAATTTACCTACCATGCAAATATGCCACCCGGATTAACTTGTCAGGGTTTCACCTTAGCAAGGATGCATATTAGAGACCACGTTGTCTCCCTTATACACAACACACTGGGTGGCTGGTAGAGCACCTGCATTGCAGAGCTCATGTAACTCAAGCTTTTACCAATATATCTGTAATGGTTACTGTCCTGCCTTATATTTTAGTTAAATTATGTTGGGGGGGCCACATAGCAGACTCAACCTGCAAGTCGGATCTTCGTTGATCTGTACTAAGCTCCACCTATGCTCACCGATTTATCTGTCACAATTGGAGCAAGCGAGGATTGTTCGCTACTCTACCAACTGTTCTTTACCGTTTTACTAAAACAATTAAGAAAAACAATTAAAACAGAAGGTCAAATGCACCCGTTAATGAATTCTGAATGATTTCACAAATATCTCAACCTGATGCCATTGACATAAATCCACTGTATTGGTGCTGATCTGCTTCCCTTACTTAATACACTTTATAGTGCGGCAGAGCAATGCCCCACCAGGGTGATGTTAACCCAGAATTCTCAACCAGTCAGGTTGAGGGGCTGCAGGAGGTTTGCCTAATTGGGAGGAAAAAATCCACTTTGGGACCTACAGCCTGGAGATTTCTTAGAGAACCTGGGTGGGATGAAATCTCCAATCCTGGGTCCAGGTTTTCGAAACCACCAGCACATTGACTGTTCAGGTGTGTGCTGGGCTATTAATAGTGACATGGCAATTGTTCTGGGCTCCACCCTCCCAAGGAGTCCAGGTGTGCAAGGAAAAAGCCAGAGGGGTGCATATCTGTGCTGGGAAAGACAGAAACCCATGACTGAGGGATAGAGAAGCAAAGGTGCTGCTATCTATATGGACAGTGTTGGCAAGGAAATGGTCTGTAGGAGACAGATGAGGGCCTGAAGTGGAAGGCCTAAGCACCACGGTTGTAGGTGTAAGCCAGGAGGCTGAATAACCATATATTTACTAAAAGTGAGCAAGGATGCTGGATATTAAATTTTTGTGTTAAAGGTGAAGACCCCCTCTGTGGGAAACCTATGGATTATATTTTCTGGAACTATGCATGAACTTACCTTTAAATAAAAGTGGGCCAACAAGCCCTTAAATAGAAATATTTTGCGCAGACTGTACTTGAGTGATACAACCCCAAACTTTACAATAGCCAAAAGTTTTTGTACATCCAACCATCACACCTATATGAGCCTGTTAGGCATCCCATTTCAAAACCAATGACATTAATATAGAGTTCTCATGCACTTTAAGAGCCTCCGCTAATCTGGGAAGGATTTTCACAGGACTTAGGAGGGTGTCTGTTGGAATTTGTGCTCATTCGGCCAAAAGATCATTTGTAAGGTCAGGTACTGATATTGATGGAGAAGACTTGGCTTGCATGTGTCATTCAAGTTCAAGGGTCTCAAACTGATGGCCCTCCAGATGTTGCAAAACTACAAGTCCCATCATGCCTCTGCCTTTAGGAGTCATGCTTGTAACTGTCAGCCTTGCAATGCCTCATGGGACTTGTAGTTTTACAACAGCTGGGGGGCCACCAGTTTGAGACCCCTGTAAGTTCATTCCAAAGATGTTCAGTATTGTTGAAGTCAGGTCTCTGCACTAAAGTTTTTCCCCACCAGACTTGACAAACCCTGCCTTTAAGGAGCTGGCTTTGTACACAGGAGAACAGTCATGCTTGAATACAAAAGGGCCTTCCCCAAACTCTTGCTATAAGATTGGAAGAGTACAATCATCTAAAATGTCTTTTTTTTGCTGTACCATTAACATAAAACTTGAACACCTGAACTCAATTATTTGGAGGGTTGTCCACATACTTTTGACCATATAGTAGGTGTAATAGGCAGGTGTCATTAAACTTTGGGCCATAACGAATGTGGGGTCTGTCCATGTCACCACGGTTACTGAAAATTTTCAGGTGTGCCCAGACTGTCTTTGGAATATTTAGGACAATGTGATTTATTTGTATTGTAACTGATCTAAAGTAGTGGGAACAATGGTCCACATATGGTGGGACTGCCCAAAAATAAAAAGTTATTGGAAAAAGGTTTTACAGTTAATAAAGAAATTACTTATAGAGAAATATCGGAAGAACCTTGGACGTGCTTATTCCACGGGGTAGAAAGTTCAATAAGACAGTATAAAAAATCCGTGATACCTCATATGATGAATTCAACTAAGACATTGGCAAGAAATAGAAAAAAAGGATTGGATTGGAAGAGTAGAAGAGACATACAATTTGGAATACCTGAGATACTGTGAAGAGGAGGGAATGGTAAATAGATGGAAAGATTGGAAGATGTTTAAGAAGATGGTGAGATATGTGATAAGATAGCACAGAATCGTAGAACTAGGAGAAGTGGAGAAAACTAAATAAGGGAGTAGGTGGGAGGAGTGGGATGGGATGGTGTTGGATTTGGGGTAGGGGGGTGGCGGGGAGTGGGTAGGATTGAAGGGGGGATTTAAATGTACTTAATAAATGTAATTATGTTTGAATTTTGGAATTTTTGTACATTGAAAAAATTAAAATAAATATATATAAAAAAAAAGTAACTGATCTAGTTAAAAACTGTTTTATAGTGAGTTAGTCTTGTTGGATGCACTGGAATTAGTTTTATTTGAATTTCTAGAGTCACATTGTGGTTGTTTTTGTAATAGCCCATGCATGAACATCTATTTTCTTTTTTAGATGAATCTAGACTCGTTCCTGGTCAATCAGAGTATAAAATCTAAAGAAATGCATCAAAAATACTTTAAAAATAGCTAAAAGTGTATTTGAGTGTTGGAAATAAACTACATGTTAGAGACCATGTACTGTTTTGTTTAAATGCAAATGTGTGACTAGTCCATGTAGGAAATACTGAAAATTAATGCAAATACCTTACAAAATACATGGATTCTAAAGATCCATGACGCGTGTACAGAGCATCAGTGGGCAAGGCAGCCTGGGATTTAGATCAGAGCCACTCAGCAGGTGAGCTCCATCCACTAATTCTGTTTAAATGCAACATTTTCATAATTTACTTGAGTGCACTTTTAAGGGTATGTGTAATCTTTGCAAATATTTTTTTTTAGATGTACAGTATCTGCTAAGCTGGCCATAAAATCAGATTGTGCAATCTCCTTACAATCTTCTTTTGATTTTCTAAAACTATATAATATAAGGACAAACCTTAAAGAAGAATTCCAGGCATGGAATATAACTAATCAAAAAGACATAAAGCCATAACATCATATTGTGCAGAACATAATTTAAAGGTCAAATAATTTTAAAGTAACGCACTTACTGTATATATTCACAATAAATCAGGCCTATTACACATATTCTCTCCATATATCACAGTGGCTAAGGTGTCCCAAGATACCCTCTATATCCAGTTTGCGTTCAGTATGAAAGAGGAACAATCAGTCACTAAGGTTGTTGCAAAAAGCTGGCTTTAGTGTGGTGGACCTGCCAAACTTCCTGAAATTTTTTAACCACTTAAGCCCCGGACCATTTGGTAGCTAAAGGACCAGAGGTGAATTCAGAATTTTGCACTGCGCTGCTTTAACTGTAAATTGTGCGGACATGCAATGTTGTACCCAAACGAAATGTGCGTCCTTTTCTTCCCACGAATAGAGATTTCTTTTAATGGTATTTGATTGCCTCTGCGATTTTTATTTTTTGCGATATAAACGGAAAAAGACCGAAAATTTTGAAAAAAAATGATATTTTCTACTTTTTGTTATGAGAAAAATCGAATAAACTCAATTTTAGTCATACATTTAGGCCAAAATGTATTCAGCCACATGTCTTTAGTAAAAAAAATGTCAATAAGCGTATATTTATCGGTTTGCGCAAAAGTTATAGCGTTTACAAACTAGGGTACATTTTCTGGAATTTACACAGCTTTTAATTTATGACTGCCTATCTCATTTCTTGAGGTGCTAAAATGACAGGGCAGTACAAAACCCCCCCAAATGACCCCATTTTAGAAAGTAGACACCCCAAGGAAATTGCTGAGAGGCATGTTGAGCCCATTGAATATTTTTTTTTTGTCCCAAGTGATTGAATAATGACAAAAAAAATAAATAAATAAATAAATTACAAAAAGTTGTCACTAAATGATATATTGCTCACACATGCCATGGTTATATGTGGAATTGCACCCCAAAATACATTCTGCTGCTTTTCCTGAGTACGGGGATATCACATGTGTGGGACTTTTTAGGAGCCTAGCCACGTACGGGACCCCGGAAACCAAGCACCGCCTTCAGGATTTCTAAGGGCGCAAATTTTTGATTTCACTCCTCACTACCTATCACAGTTTTGAAGGCCATAAAATGCCAAAATAGCACAAAACCGCCCCAAATGACCCCATTTTAGAAAGTAGACACCCCAAGGAAATTGCTGAGAGGCATGTTGAGCCCATTGAATATTTTTTTTTTTTGTCCCAAGTGATTGAATAATGACAAAAAAAATAAATAAATAAATAAATTACAAAAAGTTGTCACTAAATGATATATTGCTCACACATGCCATGGTTATATGTGGAATTGCACCCCAAAATACATTCTGCTGCTTTTCCTGAGTACGGGGATATCACATGTGTGGGACTTTTTAGGAGCCTAGCCACGTACGGGACCCCGGAAACCAAGCACCGCCTTCAGGATTTCTAAGGGCGCAAATTTTTGATTTCACTCCTCACTACCTATCACAGTTTTGAAGGCCATAAAATGCCAAAATAGCACAAAACCCCCCCAAATGACCCCATTTTGGAAAGTAGACACCCCAAGCTGTTTGCTGAGAGGCATGGTGAGTATTTTACAGCTCTCATTTGTTTTTGAAAATGAAGAAAGAACATTTTTTTTTTTTCTTTTTTTTTTAAATTTTCAAAACTTTGTGACAAAAAGCGAGATCTGCAAAATACTCACAATACCTCTCAGCAAATAGCTTGGGGTGTCTACTTTCCAAAATGGGGTCATTTGGGGGGGTTTTGTGCCATCTGGGCATTCCATGGCCTCCAAAACTGTGATAGGCAGTGAGAAGTGAAATCAAAAATTGACACCCTTAGAAAGCCTGAAGGCGGTGCTTGGTTTTTGGGGTCCCGTACGCGGCTAGGCTCCCAAAAAGTCTCACACATGTGGTATCCTCGTACTCAGGAGAAGCAACAGAATGTATTTTGGGGTGTAATTCCACATATGCCCATGGCATGTTTGAGCAATATATCATTTAGTGACAACTTTGTGCAAAAAAAAAAAAAAAAAATTGTATTTTTTCCGCAACTTGTGTCAACATATAAAATATTCCATGGACTCGACATGCCTCTCAGTATATAGCTTGGGGTGTCTACTTTCCAAAATGGGGTCATTTGGGGGGGTTTTGAACTGTTCTGGCATTTTATACACAACATTAGGAAGCTTACATCCACTCTTCTAACCACTTGAAGACAAAGCCCTTTTTGACACTTTTTGTTTACATGAAAACATATTTTTTTTTGCAAGAAAATTATGTTGAACCCCCAAACATTATATATATTTTTAAAGCAAAGGCCCTACAGAATAAAATGGTGGGTGTTGCATTTGTTTTTTCTACACAGTATTTGCGCAGCGATTTTTCAAACGCATTTTTTTGGGAAAAAATACACTTTTTTTAATTTTAATGCACTAAAACACACTATATTGCCCAAATGTTTGATGAAATAAAAAAGATGATCTTAGGCCGAGTACATAGATACCAAACACGACATGCTTTAAAATTTCGCACAAACGCGCATTGGCGACAAACTACATACATTTTTAAAAGCCTTTAAAAGCATTTACAGGTTACCCCGTTAGATTTACAGAGGAGGTCTACTGCTAAAATTACTGCCCTCGATCTGACCTTCGCGGTGATACCTCACATGCATGGTGCAATTGCTGTTTACATATGACGCCAGACCGACGCTTGCGTTCGCCATTGGGCTAGAGCAGGGCAGGACAGGGGTGCTTTTTTTTTTTTTTTTATTATTATTAATTTTGCTTTTTTATTTTATTTTTAAACTGTTGCTTCCATATTTATTTATTTTTATCACTTTTATTGTTATCTCAGGGAATGTAAATATCCCCTATGATAGCAATAGGTAATGACAGGTACTCTTTTTTAAAAAACTGGGGTCTATTGGACCCTAGATCTTTCCTCTGCCCTCAAAGCATCTGACCACACCAAGATCGGTGTGATAAAATGCTTTCCCAATTTCCCAATGGCGCTTTTTATATCCGGGGGGGAGACATTCCCTCCCACTGCTTGTAAAAGCAGTCCAGAGGCTAATTAGCCACTAGGATTGCTTTTACATGAGGGGCGATCAAGGGGGTTAAACCTTTATTAGGTAATATATGGGGGTACCCGACGCTATAAAAACCTGCGGCGAACCTAAAAAAAATTACTGGCTACCGATCAGCATCGCCGACGCTAAGACATCGATCAGAAAAATTATAACTTAGTGACAGTGGTGATAGGGGGTGAAAGGGTTACCTGGGGGCGATCAAGGGGGTTAAACCTTCATTAGGTAATATATGGGGGTACCCGACGCTATAAAAACCTGCGGCGAACCTAAAAAAAATTACTGGCTACCGATCAGCATCACCGACGCTAAGACATCGATCAGAAAAATGATTGCTTAGTGACAGTGGTGATAGGGGGTGAAAGGGTTATCTGGGGGGTGATCAGGGGGTTAAACCTTTATTAGGGGGGGGGTTAGGGGGCTACACTGGACCTAAAACTAAATGTAGTGACACTTTTACAGTCACAAATGTCACTGATTGCAGTGATCACTAAATAAATGGTCACTGCAATCAGTGACACTGTGACTGGGGGCTGGGGGGGGGGCTGGGGGGGCGATTTATGTGCCTATGTGTCCTGGTGTCAGTGTGCTGTTTTGTGTACTAACCTGGCATCTTCTCCTGTACGGCGCTCGGTATATGTGAGCGCCCCAGGAGAGATGACATCACTTCCTCCTTCCTGGCAGGCAGGGGAAGCTCTCTCATTCGCCGGGAGCGATCGAGAGGGGGTGGCCGGAATCGAACGGCCGTCCCCTCATGCTGGATCGCTCCCGAAGGTAAAACGACCACCCACTGTAAAGAAGGGGGGTCCGATCGGACCCCCCAACTATACAAAGGCAATCACGTACATATACGTGATTCTGCCTGTCGGTGCCATTCTGCTGACGTATATTTACAGTGGGCGGTCGTTAAGTGGTTAAATGTTTTGGGGTGACTATCTCTCCATCAGAATATCAGCTGCATCAGGACGAAACTCATTTTTAGGCTACAAACACTGCAAATAACTGCAGAACATTCTCCTTCACTGGTATGAACCAGAAGAGAGGATGAACATGGAGGCAGCTGAATGTTTTTCATTGCATAGGCAACCTGTTCTTGGAAACTGCGATCCCTATACAAGCCCAGGATACTGGCATTATATAACCAGAATTAGGCCCCTGGGCAGGAGATCCACCTGACAATACTGATCTTGTACAGAATGCGCTATGGGTGCTGAGGCAGAAGTAAGCTGATTACCCACAGTAGAGGGAGAATGGACCCAGTGCGGCCACTATATAGGCACCAATGAGCTGAGGAGCAGATCACAATGTGCAGTTACATGACCTGGCATGACTGTGCCCCGGTGTTTAAAGCCAGATCCATATAGACATGGTTTGGTGAGGAGGATCTCAAGAAAGACAGAGTCCTGACCTCAACAGTATTAAGAACCATTAAGATAAATTGGAACGCCAATTGTGAGTCAGATCTTCAGTACTTGACCTCACAAATGCTTTTTGGCTAAATGAGCAGAGACAAAAGGGGAAGGGACAAACCAATAACAATGCCCACAGATTAGAAAATGGGTGTCCAACAAGCTCATATCATTGTAAAGTTTAGATTAGGTCAAGCTGACACTGCCTGGTAATGTCCAATTGCACCTGTTCAATCCTGCCTCAAGAGATTGCCCAAAAGAAATACATAAGAGGCAGCAGAGGGAGCAGGAAAGCTTTGATACCACCAGGAAGTGCCATAGCATTAGGTAGCTAAAGAAAACACCCCTCTCCATTGAAATGAATTGAAAGTGATTCAAAAGCGCTCAGTGTTTTACTGGCAGTTTTTTTAAGCGCCTCAGTGTGAAAGAGGCCTAACTGTCAAAAACAGAGCGTTGTCACCCTACTGGCTGTGCGGTCTGGCAGAGACTTGAATACTTTCAGACATTGATGTAGAACAAATATGGCGGCCACACGTCAGAGGTGGAGTTGGGACTCCTGATCTGCAAGTAAGTGACACAGAAAGTTCTGAAGCCCTGGATCAAAAATAGAGCAAGGGACTGGTATTTTTACAAGGAAAAGTCAGGAATAGCAGCCTCCATACTTTCTCAGCACAGTGAAAAAGAAAAAAAAAAAGTAATTTCCCATCGTGTATACCTTTCAATTTTTTTTTTTTTTATGAAGCTGCCACCTAGTGTTAGAACTCCAGTATCATGTCAAAATGCAAAAGCAACTTACTGAAAAAAAAAAGTTAAACACTGTCTTGCAGGGATATTTGCCTACACACATGAAATGGAATTTGTACAACCTAAAATATAGTTACAATTTCATATTTTTTCAGGATATTTGGCCAGGTGACTGTCTCTCAGGTGCATTTCTGTTGCACACTGCTAGTCCCAGACAAACCCCCAGAAATCCTCCCAGTCTCCAGCTCTGCTTTAGCCCTGGTTCACACTAGTGCGATTTGACATGTCAAATCGGCGTCATTTGCCGGCAATGGCACCGTCCTAATTGGTGCAACGCCGCATCTGCGGCGCTGCACCGATTTCAAAAAGTAGTTTCTGTATTACTTTTTGCGATTTCGGCCACGACTTAAAATGACATCTGTGCAGAAACCTGCACAGAAGTCTCCGTAATCGCGGCCGAAATCGGGACTGACAAGCGAGAGTGAAATCGCGCTGAAACTCGCACGGCTTCACTCCTGCAGCCCAGTATGAACCTGGGCTCAAAGGGACTCATTTAGTCAGCATATGCAGTTCTTTTCTGTCTTTTTTTTTTTTTTTTTAAAGCAGCTGATGTACAAAGGGATTATCTAATGCTGGGTACTGAAAACTGGTATTTAGAGTTATACTTTTTAATATTTATATAAGTTTAATGTTTAAAATGCTTTGGATAGTGACAGAACATTTATCCATGTGTACCACCTGGGATAGACATAGCATGCCCAGGACCACCCCCTCGTCTCTAGTGACTGAGATATCCTCCCTGCTGCTACCTTTATTTACACTGACCTGGTAAGCAAATTTTCTGCCATTTTACCTGCCCATACATGTAAAAATTAGGATTTTTGGTATACCTTAGTTTAACAATGGGGGACCCACAAAGATGGAAGGGATCCTTGCAGGGCTGGCCCAAGACATTATGCTGCCTGGGTCCAAGGTTAAAATGCTGCCCCCTCTCTCCCCCCCCCCCCCAGGCTTCCAGGTTTTATTGTCAAAGCTTAAAGTGGTTGTAAACCCTATTAAAAAAAATAAAAACCCTGCAAGACAAAGGCATAATGAGCTAGTATGCATAACATACTAGCTAGTTATAAATTACTTACCTTAGATTGAAGCCCCCGCAGCGGTCCTCGTACCCCCCTCCGGCTGGCGACATCTCTCTAGGAGTGACTTCCGGGTATCGTGGGCTCCAGCCAATGTGATTGGCTGGAGCCGCGGTGACGTCACTCCTGCGCATGGAGCCACAGTTACAGCACACTGACTGAAGCAACAGCACATACCTGCCATTGCTTCAGTTTGCTTTAGTGCGCATATGCGGGTGATATCGGCACATGCAGGGGACAGGGGATATCTCCTAAACCGTGCAGGAGAAGGAGATATCCTGGGTAGCTACAGGTAAGCCTTATTATAGGCTTACCTGTAGCAAAAAGTGGTTGTAAAGGGTTTACAACCACTTTAAGATGAAGTTAGAAGCTAATTGACTACCATACACAGCTGCACCAGATTTTCTACTCTCCAGTTTTAGTAAATCAACCCCACAGAATCAGACTGTCGAAATGAACCATATAGACTTCAAGTATAATCACACAGCATTAACCTCATTCAATTAGTGAAGAACCCTTTCCTTGGGGTGTTTTGGATTAGCACAAAATGATGGCAACACAACGTCCTGGTTCAGGTAGGAGGCAGATACCACCTTAGGCAAAAGAAAGTGCAGAGGCATGTGCACATCCTTACCCCGATGAAGGACCACAAAAGGCTCTACAGTGCCTTGAAAAAGGTATTCATACCCCTTGAAATTTTCCACATTTTGTTATGTTACAACCAAAAACGTAAATGTATTTTATGTGATAGACCAACACAAAGTGTCATATACTTGTGAAGTGGGAGGAAAATAATAAATGGTTTCCAAATAAATATCTGAAAAGTGTGGCGTGCATTTGTATTTAGCCCCCTTTACCCTGATACTACTAACTAAAATCTAGCGGAACCAATTGCCTTCAGAAGTCACCTAATTAGTAAATAGAGTCCACATGTGTATAATTTAACCACTTCAGCCCCAGAAGGTTTTACCCCCTTAATGACCAGGCCATTTTTTGCGATACGTCACTGTGTTATTTTAACTGACAATTGCATGGTCGTACGATGCTGTACCCAAATACAATGCATGTCCTTTTCTCCCACTAATAGAGCTTTCTTTTGGTGGTATTTGATTACCTTTGCGGTTTTTATTTTTTGCACTACAAAACAAAAAAAGAGCAACACTTTTGAAAAAAATTAAATTAAATTCTGCAATAAAACACATCCAATAAAATGTTTAAAAAACATCTAATTTCTTCATCAATTTAAGCCAATATGTATTTATATATTCTGCTATATATTTTCTTTAAAAAAAATCCAATTGTATATTGATTGGTTAGCGCAAAAGTTAAAGCGTCTACAAACTATGGAATATATTTATGGCATTTTTATTTAATTTATTTTTTTACTAGTAATGGTGGCGATCAGCAATATTTAGCGGGACTAAGACATTGCAGTAGACGACGACACTTTTTTGGGAACCAGTGACATCATTACAGTGATCAGTGCTAAAAATATGCACGGTTACTGTACTGACAGGGAAGGGGATAACATCAGGGGCGATCAAAGGGTTAAGTGTGTCCCTAATGGGTGCTTGCTAACTGTGTCGGAGATGGTCTGACTGGGTGAAGACAGTAATCGGTGTTCCTGCTTTGCAGGAACACAAGATCTCTATCTTCTCCCCTGTCAGAAGGGTGATCTGTCTTGTTTACATAGATTGCCATTCTGCCTCTCTGGGGGAATGATCACGGGTGGCCAGCGGACATCAGGCCCGCCGGACCCGCTGATTGGCTCCCCCCTCTGGTCCCCCCCCCCCGTGTCTATTGCACAAAATTATATGCAGGTACGTCATTTTGTGCAATAGAGCCAACCTGCTGCAGTACATCTGCGGTAGGCAGTCAGGAAATCTCAGTATAAATACAGTTGTTCTGTGAAGCCCTCAGGTTTGTTAGAGAACCTTAGGCCCCTTTTACATCGGCTGTCCAATATTGTCCGCCTGTCAGTTTTTCAGGCGGACCTGATTGGGCCCTCCATTCACCCCTATGGAGCGGCTGATGTCATGCTGACATCCGCCGCTATCCGATCCGTCTGGATTTTGCGGACCGGATGGTGGTCCTATTTTCCATCTGGCTGGCGAATCAGATCGGATGAAAGCGGACAGGCGGTCCCTTTTCACCCGATCTCCTCATAGAGAGCGGGACTGGGTCCATCTCCGCAAGCGGAGATGGACCTGTCATCTGCCTGCTCAGCGGAGATCAGCAGAGCAATCTCCCACTGAGTAAACGGAATCTGGCCAACAGAGGCGTCCGTGTAAAAGGGGCCTTAGTGAATAAACAGCATTATGAAAGCCAAAGATCACACCAGGCAGGTCAGGGATAAAATTGTGGAGAAGTTTATAAAAATAAAAAAAAATAACCCAAGATTTGAACATCTCACTGAGCACTGTTCAATCCATCATCTGAAAATGGAAAGCACAACTGCAAACCTACCAAGACATGGCCATCCACCTACTGACAGGCTGGGCAAGGGGAGCATTAAATCAGAGAAGCAACCAAGAGGCCCATAGTAACTCTGGAGGAGCTGCAGAGATCCACAGCTTAGGTGGAAGAATCTGTCCACAGGACAACCATTAGTCATGCAACGCCACAAATCTGGCCTTTGTGGAAGAGTGGCAAGAAGAAAGCCCTTGTTGAAAGAAAGGCATAAGAAGTCCTGTTTGCAGTTTGCGAGAAGCCACGTGGAGGACACAAACATGTGGAAGAAGATTCTCTGGTCAGGTGAGACCAAAATTGAACTTTTGCACATCACCATGAACACACCATCCTCACCGTGAAACATGGTGGGGGCAGCATCATGTTGTGGGGGTGCTTTTCTTCAGCAGGGACAGGGAAGCTGGTCAGAGTTACTGGGAAGATGGATGGAGTCAATTACAGGGCAATCTTAGAAGAAAACCTATTAGGCCTTGTACACACAAGCGGTTTTCTCGGCAAGAAACGACAAGAAAACTGTTGTGAGAGCTTTCTTGCCGAGAAAACTTGTGAATCTCGACGAGAAAAAAAGAAAAATCGGCTTTCATTTTTCTCGTCATGATTCTCGTCAGACTGTTTTTGGACGAGAAAACCGTTCGTGTGTATGCTTTTCCGAGTCTTCAAAAACCACGCATGGTCAGAATCAAGTATGAGACGGGAGCGCAACTTCTTGTAAAACTAGCGTTTGTAATGGAGATAGCACATTCGTCACGCTGTAACGGACTGAAAGCACAAAGACTGAAAAGCGCGAATGGTCTCTCACTAAACTTTTTACTAAACACGCAGTAACACGAGATTAGCAAAAGCAGCCCAAGGGGTGACGCCATGCGAATGGAACTTCCCCTTTATACTGCCACCGTACGTGCTGTACGTGACCGCGCTTTAGACCGACGAGATTTTGGATTGACAGTGTGTATGCAAGGAAAGCTCGACAAGAATCTTGTCAAGCTTGACAAGAAACCTGTCGAGAAAAACGTTTTTTTGCGACCAGATTCTTGGCCGTGTGTACTAGGCTTTAGAGTCTGCAAAAGTCTTGACTGGGGTAGAGGTTCACCTTCCAGAAGGAAAACAACCCTAAAAATACAGCCAGAGCTACAATGGAATGGTTTAGATCAAAGAATATTCATGTGTTAGAATGGCCCAGTTAAAGTCCAGACCTAATTTAAACTGAGAATCTGTGACAAGACTTTAAAATTGCTGTTTACAGATGTTCTCCATCCAATCTAACAGCGCTTGAGCTATTTTGCCCATTTTTTGCGATTTTGAAAAGAATGGGCAAAATTTAGACTTGCAGCTGTAATTGCAGCAAAAGGTTCTACACAGTATTGTAGCAGGGGGGCTGAATAAAAACACAGATCACACTTTTCAGAGCCGGTTCACACAGGGGCGGCTCGTCAGGCGCCTGACCAGTCGCACTCCGCTCTATTCAATGGAACCGTTCTAATTAGGAGCGACGCAAGTTGCTCAGACTTAAAAAAAGGTCCTTGTACAACTTTGGGGGCGCCTCTGAAGTTGTCTTGAGATCGCCTTGCCAAGTCGCCCCCAAAGTCGTGCCGCCACAGTGTGAACCGGCTCTCAGATATTTATTTGTAAAACAATTTTAAAAACATTTATTATTTTCCTTTCACTTCACAATTAAGTGCCACTTTGTGTTGGTCTATCACATAAAATCCCAATTAAATACATTTATGTTTTTGGTTGTAACATGAAAAAAATATCAAGGAGGTATGAATACTTTTTGAAGGCACTGTATGTAGGAGAGTGAAGTCAGCTCTAAGACCCTGAGAGCTCAAGTAATGGTTACCAAAAATGACAAAAAGCACCAAAAGAATATCTATGATGGGTTCAAAAGGAGCACTTTGCAAAACAGACACCAAATTAAAGTCCTACGGAGTAAAACGTGTCTTGAACAGAGCCCCTTACCAAGGAATGAAACACAGGGGGCATCTGGAAAAGGATGGCCAAGGCCGAAATATGACCCTCGATGGTACTAAAGGCCAGAGACAAATCCAGACCAGAGAAAGGCCAAAATGCTCCCCATCACAGTGACTGTAAAGCACAAAGGAATATCAGGCCCTGCAATAGCAGGTCTGGTCAATCTGGAAGAGCCCACAGCTGGTGTGCCAGCAGATTGATCATGTTCACCACAATCTTGGTGGCCAAGCCAGAGTGCCAAGAATCATCAGAACACCTTCCCCATCTTAATCCTCAAGGCAGAAACTGAAGCAGAGGGGACACAGCTAAGACCAAATCGATTCCTAGGAGTCATCAGGGCAGCCACCATAATCACTTGAGGATCCTAGGTCCTGGACACAAACCTGTCCAGCTTGAATCTAGAAACCAGAAGATCCTCATCCAGTGTCCCCTACCTCTGGTAAAGATCTTCAAACAACGTCCAGGTGAAAAGCCCACTCACACAAATTAAGCCACTGACTGCTAAAGAAATCCGTCTGACAATTTTACATGCCTGTATAGTACATAGCAGAGAGAAAAGGAACATGCAGTTATTCCCAGAACAAGATCATGCTTGCCTCCTATTCAGTGGTGCAACTTATAGTCCCTCCCTATTGACTGATATATGGCATCGCAATTGTCCAACTGCACTCAAACTGGGTGGGGCAGACTGACCAATGTCAGCTAAATCACCCAAAGTTCCAGTACGTTGATTAGCAATTTTTGCTCCTCCAACGACCACATTCCCTGAATCAAAAAGTTCTAAAACACCTCCCCTGGCTGACAGTCGTCGGAGCCTGCAAAGATACCTGCCAAGAAACAACTTTTCCGCATTTGAGATGAAATCAACCACTCCAGGGATTCAGATGCATGGGCAGGTCCAATGATTGCTGGCTTTTGCCCAAAGCTGACAACATATTTGAGTTTGAACTGGGGATACATAAACGCATTAAAAAGGCGACAACCATCTTCCCCAGCACCCTCATGCAGAAGCAAATAGAAGAACTTTCCAGAGGCCTTAACAACTGCCCCAGAGAATGGAGAAGGTACTTTTTCCTGAAAACACCTTTGACTGAGCTGTGTCCAGGACTAGGCCCTAGTATTCTAGATGTTGCATTGGAACCAAGGCTGACTTCTGGAGTTTCAGTATCAACCCTTTCAAAACTTGCACTCTCCGATGGATATTGGACGTCAAGGTCTGATCTAATTGCTCTTGAAGAATAGGGTTGTCCAGGTATTACACTATGGGGGAGACCTAGGGTCCTCAGAACTAAAGCCAAAACCCTTGTGAAGAGCAGTAGAAAAACTGAATAGCAACGCTACAAGCTATTAGCAGCAATGCTCCATGGCAGATCACAGAAGCCACTGGATATAAAAATAAATAAATCAATCAAATCGGGATGTGCAGGTAGGCATCCTTGATATCCACTTACACCAGAAAGTCATATTTATTCACTGCAGTTCAAACCGACAAGGGAAGCCGCGTTCCAGTCCGTTTGAACTGCAGCAAACAAATATAACTAATTGCATATACAGATGGTGAGAGCACGTTTGTTCCGATTTATAATAGGATAATGTATGTATTTTTTAATTGTGTAAATACCGAACATCTTTTGAATGAAGATTTTCCAGATATATAGGGAAGTTCCCTGAGGATACAGGTTTATTCTGCAAAACGAATTGGAACAGGATATCTTGGACTATAAATATCAACTGTGTTAAGCTGCTCAACCTGATTGTTGTATTCTCATCACTGGAATGTTTTTTAAATATAAAACTTTCATGTCAATTGGACCTAATAGCTGCATTGTATAATTAAGCATTTTTTTTTTTTACTTTATACTTAATAGTTGACTGATGTGTTACCTCACTGACAACTTCACAGCCATTAACCACCTAAGGACCGCCCCACGCAGATATACTGCGGCAGGGTGGCCCTCCTGCATGAAATCACGTACAGGTACATGAGGTCATGCAGTGGGTCTGGGGGCGTGCACGCACACCGCCGGCGACCCGCTCCCGCTGTGATTGAACACAGCAGGAGCCAATCAGCGGGTCCGGCGGCCACCGCTCACAGGAGAGGCAGAACGGCGGTTCTGTGAGGGAGGAAGATGGAGATCTTGTGTTCCTGCTAAGCAATAACACGGCTCTCCGTGTTGCCCCAGTCACAGCACCCCCCCCGCCAGTTAGAAAACACTCCCTAGGAGCACACTTAACCCTTTGATCGCCCCTGATTTTAACCCCTTCCCTGCTGGTGTTAGTACAGTTACAGTGCATATTATTCAGCACTGATCACTGTATTAGTGTCACTGGTCCCGAAAAGGTGTCAGGTGTCAGATTTATCCGCTGCAATGTCGCAGTCCCGCTAAAAGAAAATCCGCTGATTACCACCATTACTATTAAATTATTATTTTTTTAAATCCATAAAAATAACCATAGTTTGTAGACGCTATAACTTTTGCGCAAACTAATCAATATACGCTTATTGGGATTTTTTTTTGTTTTTTATCAAAAATACGTAGCAGAATACAAATTGGCCTAAACTGATGAAGAAAGTTGATTTTTTTTTTTTGGATAGTTTTTTTTTAGCAGAAACGAAAAAAAAATAAAAATTTTCAAAATGGTCGGTCTTTTTTGTTTATAGCACAAAAAATAAAAACCGCAGAGGTGATCAAATACCACCAAAAGAAAGCTCTATTTGTGGGGACAATTTTATTTCTGTACAGCGTCGCATGATCACACAATTGTCAGTTAAAGTAACAGTGCCGTATCGCAAAAAATGGCCTGGTCACGAAGGGACGTAAACCGTACGGGGCTGAAGTAGTTAAAGTCCTACGCATTTAGAAGGGGGCTTTCCCCTCAAGTCTTTCTTTCTACAATTAATACTTGGGATGTGGATGATTGTCCCATGAGCTGGTACACACACACACACACACACACACACACACCTCTAGAGCATGTGTTTACAGTTAGTGACAGGGTCACTTTAAGGGCCCACTGCACCAAAAAACGATCATGTTTGGATAGGTAGCGACGAGTTGAGTAACCCAGCAAATACTTATACCTTTGAGATATTCCGACATAAACTACCTTCCACAAATGCATAATAAGGGTGTCAGCCACTTACATCCAAGACTTCCTTGTACTGTACCAAGTTTATTCTGAAATAATGAAAAATGGATTAGGAGAGGACAGTCATTTAGGTTGGCATTTTTATAGCATTTGTTTTTATTTTTTTAAGCACTAGAGATATTTGTCTCTGCAAGGAATGAGATGCTAGCGTGCAATTCGACACATCAATGCTCATGCAAAAAATGAAATGTACGTTTTGGTGGGCGTCAACTTTTAATAGAGATCACCCTCCCCATCAGTAATCCGATACTTGTAGAACAGTGCTTTTGGAATGTACTGCATTCTTCGTATGCTTGGTTGTAGTCAGGTGAGCTATGTAGTTCAGCAGAGAGCAGGCAAAGCTGTGTTTTTTTATATTAGGTAAATTGCTGAAAACGTCAGTCTATTGTGACATCAGCCTTAGCAGATGTATGACATCCATCTGACACACAAAGACAACAAAAAGGTCCATCCTATAGAACTTTATTCCCCCACATCTTTGGGTAATATGAACACTTTTAACAGGACTAAAATCAAAACAGGGGTGGGAAACCATACACTGAAAAAGACGTAGCTCCTTGACTGGTGCACTACGATGAGGCTTAGGGGGTCACACCAGGCCTCATCTTGAAACCGTATTATTAGGTGGGTCTCAACGCATGGTCTTCACAGGACTTTTGAAGTTACTGGCTGCCTGAAGCTGAAGCTGGTATGCCATAGGGTGGATTTTGAAGCCATATAACCTAAAATAAGGCATAAAAAAAAAAAAAAAAAAAAAAAAAATTGTTATACACACAGAAAAGTCTGTATAGGAGCGACTACAATAATTCACTTTAGATTTTTCGTCTTTACACAATTCTTGGGTGTTGTAAACCCCACCATCACCAATAGTTCAATGTAACAGCATTGATGAAAACACCCCAATATCAGCATGTCACACCCCCTTCCTTTCCAGGCCATTTTTCAGAGCTGTGATGGCTTGACTGACAATTACTGTGTCATGAAACACTGTACCCAAAATTAAACTGAACTCCTGCGAAACGTATCGGGCGCACTCTGTGACCGCTGTGTCATTGGGACACAGCTGATCACAGATCAGGGTAAGGCCGGGTTCACACTGGGGCGACAAACGCTCCGACATTGGAAGCTCATGTCGCATGACGTGTGAAAATCAATGTTTCCCTATGGGAGCCGTCTTAGCTGGTCCGACACATGTCGGTCCGACTTTGAGAATGCTCTCTGTACTACTTTGGTCCGACTTTGATCCGACTTCAGCCCATTGACTATCATTAAAGGCGGATCAAAGTCGGACCGCAGTCTTCCATGATCCGACTTGTGCTCTGATGCTCGAGGGGGAACTCCACGCCAAATTTTAAATAAAAAAAACCGACATGGGTTCCCCTCAAAGAGCATACCAGGCCCTTGGGTCTGTTATGGATTTTAAGGGGAACCCCTACGCCAAAAAAAACAGCCTGGGGGTCCCCCCAAAATCCAAACCAGACCCTTATCCGAGCACGCAACCTAAGAGGCCGCAGGGGAAGAGGGGGGGGGGGGACGAGAGAGCGGGCCCCCCCTCCCTCCTGAACCGTACCAGGCCGCATGCCCTCAACATGGCGGGGTTTGGTGCTTTGGGGCAGGGGGGTGACCTGCGGCCCCCCCACCCCAAAGCACCCTGTCCCCATGATGAGGACAGGGCCTCTTCCCGACAACCCTGGCCGTTGGTTGTCGGGGTCTGCGGGGGGGCTTATCGGAATCCGGGAGCCCCCCTTTAATAAGGGGGCCCCCACCCTATGTGAATGAGTATGGGGTACATCGTACCCCTTCACCTGGTGGAAAAAAAAGGTCAATAAAAAAACAGGTTTTTAAAGTAATTTATTACACAGCTCTGGTCTCTCTCTCTCTCTCTCTCTCTCTCTCTCTCCGCAGCGATTTATATAGGCTTCTCATGACGTCACAGACACATGCTCCCATGACGTCACATGCTCCGGGGCCACCCGGAGCATGTGACTGTGATGTCATGAAAAGCCTATATTAAATCGCTGCGGAGCGAACAGCCAAGCATTACAGCGGGAGGAAGCGACGTGTCAACATCGAGAAGGAGAAGAGGGAAGAAGACGGCGACGGGAAGACCGGCCCCTCCACTAGCAAAAGAGCTGGAAGAAGATAGTGGAGGGGCCGGCAGAAGAAAGAACGAACCGGAAAGAAGGCGACGGAGAAGACCGGGCCCCGCTAGCAAAAGAGCTGGAAGAAGATAGCGGAGGCCCGGCAGAAGGAAGGAAGAACCGGAGACGACCCCCGAAGACGGAAGAGACCCCCGGAGCTGTGTAATAAATTACTTTAAAAATCTGTGTGTTTTTTTTATTGACATTTTTTTCCACCAGGTGAAGGGGTACGATGTACACCATACTCATTCACATAGGGTGGGGGGCCGGGATCTGGGGGCCCCCTTATTAAAGGGGGGCTCCCAGATTCCAATAAGCCCCCACCGCCCGCAGACCCCAATAACCAAAGGCCAGGGTTGTCGGGAAGAGGCCCTGTCCTCAACATGGAGACAGGGTGCTTTGGGGTGGGGGGCCGCAGGTCACCCCCCTACCCCAAACCCCCCATGTTGAGGGCATGCGGCCTGGTACGGTTCAGGAGGGAGGGGGGCCGCTCTCTCATCCCCCCCCCTCTTCCCCTGCGGCCTCCCAGGTTGCGTGTTCGGATAAGGGTCTGGTTTGGATTTTGGGGGGACTCCCACGCCGTTTTTTCGGCGTAGGGTTCCCCTTGAAATCCATACTAGACCCAAAGGCCTGGTATGCTCTTGGAGGGGGAACCCATGCCGTTTTTTTTTTTTAAATTTGGTGTGGAGTTTCCCCTCAAGATTCATACCAAACACAGTGCCTGGTATTGACAGAGATCCAAGTCGGATCCCCGTTCATTGAAAGTCGGACATATGTCGGCTTCATGTCGCAGGGCAAAGTCGGATCCAAAGAAGAACGGCTGTCGTGTCGCACAAGTGTGAACTCGGCCTAAAAGGGACAATCACAGCGGCCCTTTACCATGTGATCAGCTGTGTCAAATCATAGCTGATCACATGTAAACAGATTCAACAGTTTTTGGCAGTCTTTTCCTCCCACGCTGTGTCTGTGGGAGGAAAGGAGAGCCGTTAACTGGCAAGCCTGTCAGTACATCGTTTACACAGATAATCAGTGCCCAGATAATCAGTTCAGCCCCATCAGCGCCCAGATAATCAGTGCAGCGCCCAGATAATCAGATCAGCCCCATCAGCGCCCAGATAATCAGATCAGCCCCATCAGCGCCCAGATAATCAGTGCAGCCCCATCAGCGCCCAGATAATCAGTGCAGCCCCATCAGCGCCCAGATAATCAGTGCAGCCCCATCAGCGCCCAGATAATCAGATCAGCCCCATCAGCGCCCAGATAATCAGTGCAGCCCCATCAGCGCCCAGATAATCAGTGCAGCCCCATCAGCGCCCAGATAATCAGTGCAGCCCCATCAGCGCCCAGATAATCAGTGCAGCCCCATCAGCGCCCAGATAATCAGTGCAGCCCCATCAGCGCCCAGATAATCAGTGCCGCCCCATCAACGCCCAGATAATCAGTGCCGCCCCATCAACGCCCAGATAATCAGTGCCGCCCCATCAACGCCCAGATAATCAGTGCCGACCCATCAGAATGTATGGAGTTGCAAAGGAAAAATTGGACCCATAAAACTTGATTCTTAAGGGAGTACTTAAAGAAGTCCATCATGCATTAAAAAACTCTGTCCCCCTTCCTAGACCGCTAAATACACCAAGCCAAGTTATCCCCCCTACAGGTCCCTACTTGCCTCCTCTGACAGCAAAGGAGGCCTCCAGCATGGTCTACAGTCTACCCAGTAATGATGTAGTGCCGAGCTGCATGTGCCTGTGTGCTAACATCTCACAGAATTGAAAAGCCATACCCATACTGTCAAACAAACGCCTCATTCAAGTATAAAAAAAAAAAAAAAAATTAATTTAAAGCAACTTTTAGAAAAAAAAATTAAAAAAAATTCTAAAAAGAAATCGCCCCTACAACAAAAGACCAAATACAAATGCTTCAGCATTCAACTCCTGGGAATGTTGAATACTTGCATCCCCTTCTGAGTGCTGAGGTTCCTGGGGTACAGCAAACTTCAGACTCCCCGCCCACCAGAGTCACGTATTCATGGTCTATTGCAGTGTTACTTTTTGGCTTTTCTTTGGGAAGTGATAGTCACTTTACCAAAGCATGCAATGTACAAATGCAAAATCTTTTTCCAATGCTGCCCAAAAATGTATGCCGTGTTTTACCGAGCATACAGGTTTAGAATGTCACAAAAAGGAAGCTTTTGCCTATGTCAGCATGAAACGTCCTTGCACATGCTGTAATTTCCTGAGTACAGCTTAGTGCAGCGAGTTATTCTTTTGCAGTTAATAATACATGAGCTTTTAAGAACAGCAAGTCTAAAAGTCTTGTAGCTCTCCATTTATAAACCAGTCATTCCATTCTAGAGTGATGATGACCAGCCATGCTGTATGTATCTTTGCAGTTTCACTAATACAATCAACACAGGAAAGTTTCATTTGAATTTTGTAGACCCTTTTCATCTTATTTACAGATCTCAACCACACAGTCACACAAGATCTAGCACATTCCTCACACTTCTCATGGCAATCACCAACTTACCTAGGAACAAACTGATTGGCAGGTCTCTTGGGTCGATACTCTGGGTGAACCATAAACAGCATATGGGGGAATCCAGTGCCAAAATATGCTCCATCTGTGTGATGATGGCGGGAGGACTTTGGGGTGTAAACGTCCATACATTTGGGGCAATACAGCTTTACCATAGCTTCACCGGGAATGTCGGATAGACCTGAGGTACAAGAAGTCAGCAGAGGGTATTTATTGGGAGTTTATCTACAATCATGTTTTCAAACAATCGAAAAAGCACCCAAATAGATATTACATGAATTACACAAACATTTGTTATTATCAAGAGCTTTCAGAGAATACACCTATATCAGCATAAAATGCTCTAAAACTAGAAAAGCCACTCAGATCAGCAATATTGATATACATTTTAGTGCAAAAAAACTGTGCTATTAGACTCCCTCAAAAATTAAAATGGAATACAAAAAATGAAAAGAACAGCAATCACATCACAATGCAATCACCATAATAGTCTTAATAAATGTATACCCAATAACAGTGAAGCGCTCCTTCATAAAAAATTTCCTTAGGCGGGATCTGTGTGACGACAACATGCTGGGAGGTGCCATCTTGCTGAACTGAGAGCTACACTGTGTATATGCATGCTGTAGATGGGTACTTGTATGTGTCCGAGTATTTGCGAGCGTTACTCCTTTTTATTTTTTTAATTAAAAAGTCACTGGCAATACTTCACTATTGGATCTTCTTTGCATACATCTCTGAGCTTTTGTTGTGCAAGAGCTGCGCAATATGGAGACGTGACCTGTACGCTGCCAATTTATGTGTTTAAAAGCGCTTCTGACCACCATATTTATGTTAAAGTGGTTGTAAAGGTTCCGTTTATTTTAAATAACAAACATGTCATACTTACCTCCACTGTGCAGTTTGTTTTACACAGAGTGGCCCCGATCCTCCTGTTCTAGGGTCCCACGGCGGCTCCTCCTCAAAATGGCTAACCCCCTTTGGGAAGCTCTCCCCGATGGGGTTACCTTGCGGGCACGCTCCCGAGTCATGCACTCGGCGGCCGTAGCTGCCGAGTGCATGACTCAGCCCCGCCCCCGGCGGCCGTGTCTTTGGATTTGATTGACAGCAGCAGGAGCCAATGGCTGCGTGCTATCAATCTATCAAATCAACGTGGAGAAGAGGGTGCCAGGGATGCACAGAGCAGGTAAACTGGCTCAGGCAAGTAAAACGAGGGGGCTGGGGTCCCGCGATTGCCAGGTGTTTTTTCACCTTAATGCATAGGATGCGTTAAGGTGAAAAACACAAACCTTTACAACCCCCTTTGAGGCGTCTACCGCATCAGGTGCGGAGAAACTAGGGTTACCACCTCATCCCTTTAAACCCAAATACACATGAATTACACAGGTTCTGAGGCCAATTTAATGCAGATAAGGCACCAAGTGAGTTTAATTACCACCTTAATCAGTCACAGAACCTGTGTAATTAGTACGCGTTCGGGTTTAAAAAGGGATGAGGTGGCAACCTTAGGAGAAACCCAATTGAGCACGTGGGTGATATTTTTTTATAGTAGGTTATGGTGGAAGATTTTATACTGTGGAAGATTTAGCTTTATCAGAGGCGCATAAACTGTGGTAGCTCTTTTTTTCTGGACACTCACAAACAAACTGAATGATATATGGAACCGTTTCAAAGTTTATTTTTTCATTTATTTACTGCACATGATATATGATGATTGCACATGAGCATTGTTGTGTATATGCAACATTTGGTATTTTTTTTTTTATGAAGGAGCGCTTCAGTTATTGATTTACTATTGACATGCAAGGGATAACATTGAGGGGAGAGATTCACTTTTATATACAACCTGTGCAGCAAAGAAGTGAACATTTGAGAACAGAAAGGACAGGAAGGTGAATTGGAGAAAAAGGGCACTCACCGATTGGCAGCATGGGCTGGTTCTCACAGTAAACACGGGGACAATAGCCAAAGTCTCCCTGCTGATACTTCTCCAACTGCAGGAACAGAATACAAAACATGTAAGACATAACAGCCCTTAAGGCCCCTTTCACACGGGACGGATCCGTGAACCTCCGCTTGCTCAGCGGGGATCGCTCCGCTGATCCCCCCTGAGCCGGCGGATGACAGGGCGGTCCCCGCACACTGTGCAGGGACCGCTTTGTCAGATCTCCGCTCTCCTCTATGGGAGGGGGATCGGATGAACACGGACTGTCTGTCCGTGTTCATCCGATCCGCTCTGCAGACGGATTGAAAAATAGGATTTTCCTCCGTCTGCAGAATCGGGGGATTGCGGACACGGAGGAGATCGGGTGTCAGCGGATGTTCATCCGCTGACAACCGCGATCTCATAGGGACCAATGTATGTCCCTTTTTCATCCGTAAACGGACGGATGAAAAAGCGGACATACGGTCCGCTAGTGTGAAAGGGGCCTAAAGTGGAATTCCAATCTCTGGCAATTTATACAATTTTTTTACCTGTAGGTACAATTAAAAGGAAGGCTTTACTTCCTCTTTAAATTACACCAAAAGAAAGCTCTGTCTCAAGCAATGATAAAATAAAATTTATTTGGGAAAAGTGTTGTTTGAACAAGTAATTGTCAAACAGGGTTTGAACAGTAATTACAGGCGAGCACAAATGTGGATAAGAAGAGTTTTTTTGACAACAGACAGCACAACCCTGTTGGAATTTCATTCATGAGACCCAGGGCTTCAATAGCCACACAAATAGAAGAAAAAAAAAAAAATGTAGAGGGTTTTATAGGCTATTCTTTGTCCTGAGCGTGTCACAGATGTAAACGATGGTTGGTGGTGGACTCCGACTCGCCGTCCTTTGTTCTGACCATAAGGCTGGGTTCACACTTGTGCGATGCAAGACAATGCATGCGATTCGCACCGCTTTCCGCACTGGATCACATGCGATGTCTGTGCAATGCGAATTCAGCCATACAAACTGGCTGTAATCGCATTCGCACCAAAATGGTGCAGGGCCCTATTTTTGGTCCACACTGGAATCGGAACGCATGGGTGGTCACACCTATGTGATCGGAATCCTGCACCATTTCACAGTTCGCACTGCGATCTGCGAACCAATCTGGGGGTGTAATTAAACTTTCTATTGACACCAGCATCGGTTCTCAGAGGGCGGCGTGAACTATCTGCGAATCATATGCGATGCGGGAACCCACAGAGGAAACGTGCTGGTTTCTGCATCAAATTATATGTGAACCGAGACTAAAGTGTCATTAAACCGACATCCAAAACCATCAGCAAATGGTGTATTCTATGCTGTTCATACTCAGTCACTATGAGATTAATTTTCTGTATTCTGCAAAAAAAAAAAAAACTGGTCGATCCTGCTGTTCTCAGTCTCCCCCTTCTGTCCATGTGCCCACTGCAGTTAGGGATTTTATAGAGCAGCTAGTGGACATACTCCATTTTCAGTGTATTTCTACCCCAACCATTTCCTCCCCATCACATCTGAGCAGCCCATGTAACTATAGAGCCACACATGTGGGCATATACACAGTGGTAAATGACAGCCTGCTCCCTCCCTCCTCTATGCCTACTAACCAGCTAAACACAATGAGGGCAGGATATTACATGTAGATTAATGGAGCCTTGACCTCCCTCTTATTCTAAAAACACAGGCTGGAGGGGCTTGACAGACTGTGACTGTCAAATTCCGCCCACACCATGTTATTGCCAAAAAAATACTAAAGATTTGATTTCAAATATATATTTGTATGGACAATTTAAAACAGTTTATTGATAATTATTTATTTTATCTCTGTATTTCAAAGGCTGTTTTTTTTTTTGTTTTTTTTGTGTGACCAGAAGCAGAGGACCAGAAGATCCTCCTGCCACTGTATCAATGCAGACAGGCTGGGCAAGAACTGGGTCATGTGACAGCTGTATATTGATTAGGAAAAAGGTAGTTCGATTTTTGTTTTTATTAAAATAATTCTGGTGCCATTATTCACATACACAAATAGAAATGACAATGTAAAATTAAACAGTGTGCGTTTAGTATCACTTTAAAGCAGGACTGGCTCAGACAAGCCATCCAAGTTGCTGGTTGGGATAATCAGTCTGAATATAAGCAACCTTCCCAAAGAAGAAAAAAAAAACACACTACATAATCTTTTTTGGACACTGGTACTTTATCTGTATTATGTAAAATCATAGAATGGAGTTTTTCTTACACACAGCATTAACGAGAAAATAAAAAAGGTATCCCACGGCACAGCAAACCCAGACAGCGGGTGTTGTAGCTGCGGTATGAGGAAACATATCCAGTACAGGCAAGTTAAACAGTGGGCCAGAGCAGCTCCTGTCTTGCAACCGTCACCCAGTCTTACCCAACAAGGTAAAGGTGAACCAACGTGATCAGAAGTGATCTTCCACTGATTTGACCACAGAAAAATGTAAGCAGCAGTTCCCCCTATTGTGTCGCCATGCTGGGGTGCCGTTCATTTTATAATACAACTTTGCTGCAGCACCAAAAAAGGTCAGGTACAGTTTTTGCCCTGATCAGTTGTGTCAGCAGTCAGTTAAAAATAAAATAGCTGCTTTAACACAATGCATGTTATCAAACACATTACTGTACTACACAAATGAGAACCCAGTCTTAAACCGTTTGGTTGCCATGACTTATTGTATCAGAATTTTTCTGTGTACTGCCTATTAGAGACTCATGCATTTTTTTTGCATACATACAGTATAGAAATTCTATCATTCAAAGTGCATGGGAGACATTCCCAAAAAGCCTTTATACAAGGCATTTCAACACATCAACAAATAAGCGGCCATTAGTATAGAAGGAACAGAACATGTGCTTGATGGGAAACTATTGACTGAAGTAAATCATTCAGTAGGACTGGGTTATTTGTCTCTATAGACAGAGTATTCCCAGCCATGATCTAGAAACCTGCAAACTCTGCAAAGAGGGTGTGATGATGTTAGCAGAACAGGTTGAGCCCTCATGTTTCTGAGGTTGTGATAGAGGGAGTCTCTGGTCCTGGCATATGGTCACTACAACAGACCCTGTGTTAATGAATAACATTTCCCATAAGCTGAATATCTAGGTGGTGGAAAAAAGAAAAAAAAAAAAAAAAAAAAACACACAACACTGAGTACATTATTGTAATATATGCACATTGTCTCTTTAAAAACACTGCAGGTAAAGAAAATGACTTGCTGATCCTTTCAGAAATCGAACAAGCCCTTAACTTCTTGTAGTGACCTGACAGTGCTGCCTCTGCTGCACTATATTCTCAAGCAGTGTTGTCAGCCCCAGCCAGTTCACCCCTACTGGACTACTAAACGCCTCCCTTTCCACGACATAAGGAAAGGTGTTATGTAGTCCAGTAGGGCTGACAACACAGCTTTAGTGCATAAGATGTCACACACACAGATAAGACAGAGAAAATTTGCATGTATTGTACAAGTACAGAATATATTTTTTTGCTTAGACATACACTCGTACCCTCTAGAAAAACTATGAATAACCACGTTAAAGCTGAACTCCGGGATTCCCTTCAAAATTTCACCTCTGGAGCTGTTCAGTGTGCATATGAGAAAGCTTGTTATTGTTAGAAGAAAAGAGCCCAGTTAAAGAGGAACTCCAGGCTCCTTCAGAAAAAATAAATAAAAGGTCAGAAGCTACAAATACTGTAGCTGCTGACTTTTAATATTAGGAAACTTACCTGTCCAGGAATCCAGCAATGTCGGCACCCCAGTCGATTTTCCCCATCAACATTCGGGTCCTGCCGCCGCCATTGCTTCTAAGGGAAACCGGCATAGAAGCCTTGCGGCTTCAAAGCCAGTTCCCTACTATGCATTCGCGCTGTGCTTACTCAATGGCCCGGCGGAGGGGGACCGAACCCATCATAACCAGGTACCCGCTCCTCCTGAAAGGTGCCAAAGGTGGCACTGCTTCAAGTAGAAACGTGATGGCATTGCTCCTGCATATTTTTAAAAGCATCGGCCAGGACCCAGAGGTGGAATCAGAGGCAGGTACATAACATTCACTTTCTGAACAGCCCTGCAATAGCAAACTACAGTTCCCATGATTCCATGGGAATATTATCTGTAAATAGGCTAGATTAAAGTGTGAGGTTGTGATGGGCGGGACAGGCTACAAGTCTCCTGGCCTGTCCCTTAAAAAAGCACAATGGGAGTGGGGGAGTCAGACCAGGAGTCCAATGCCAGGGTCCCACCAACTCCATCAAATAGCAGTGCGATGACATGCCATTTGTGGTAACACAAGGGTAAGTTACAAGACTGATGGCCAGGGGAATAGCAAGGATCTCAGCCACCAATCTTGTAAAAATTAAGTCAGGGTGGCACAGCGTGATTGCACGCTGATTCAATGGAAATTTACAGAAGAGGCAGAGATATTGTATGAAAAGAGCTAAATAATTTATTGTTAGGTAAGAAAGAATCTTTTATAATATCTAAGAACAGTCCTGCTTTAAAGAGGGTTCTGAAAGTAAACAGACTAATCAGCAAAGCTCATGCTCCCTGTGACTGGAGAGCTCCAATTCTGACAATGTGGTGTGTGTTGGACCACTGTATGAAGACTTGCTCACAGCACAGCGGTCTGTCAGCCACTTCCTAGTCAGAAGAATTTGTAGAGCAGCAACAGATTTTAACATCCAATTCTAGTAAGCCTATACAGTCTAATTACATTTAGAACCCTGAATTACATGGTTCATTTTTTTCCAGAAGGTACAATTGGGCTTTAAATCTAAACTCCAGGATAATATATTTGTTTACTTACCCTAGGCCAGCTTGGCACAATGTCAGTAGGCACATGTAATAACTGATCGGCCTCTGTGTAAGTTGTAATTCACAGTGATGGCCATGGTCTTACAGATGCTGTACTGAGCGGACTGCCCTTTTGCATAGTAAGCGCAGGGGGTCGTTGGCTCGACAAAGTGTTCTCTAGCTGGATGAGGTGGGGAGGGGCAGGAACAGCCCGATCTCCAGCTCATCCAGCGAACACTTTGCATTGGAGAACAGAAGCGGAAGGAAGAGTGCTCTGCCTTCATAGTGCAGTAAAAGCAGCAAGGGTCACTTTTACTTAAAAGTCGGTTGCCAGCTGAAAAAAATTATACCAATCTTACAACTGCCACTTGGGAGTCCAGGCTGTTTATATACAGTATATGGACAGCAAGTTGTAAAAAGGGCCAGCACCAGCAGGAAGGGTCTAACCACTTAAGGGCCGCCGCATGACAATATACGTCGACAGAATGGCACAAGGGCGTACAGGTACGTCCCCTTTAAGAACCCATCCGTGGGTCCCGCTCGCGACCCGGTACAAAGCTCCATGAACGCGCCCGCGGGACCCGATCGCTGCAGGTGTCCTGCGATCGGGTCACAGAGCTGAAGAACCGGGAGAAGTGTAAACAAACCTTTCCCCGTTCTTCCTAGTGGCATGTCAGTGATCGTCTGTTCCCTGTCATAGGGAACGACGATCAGTGACGTCACGCCAAGCCACGCCCCCCTACAGTAAGAATCACTCATTAGGTCACACTTAACCCCTACAGCGCCACCTAGAGGTTAACCCCTTCACTGCCAGTGTCATTTTCACAGTAATCAGTGCATATTTATAGCACTGATCGCTGTAAAAATGACAATGGTCCCAAAAATGTGTCAAGTGTCCAATGTGTCCGCCATAATGTCGCAGTCACAAAAAAAAAAAAAAAAAAAAAAAAAAAAAAAAAAAAAAAAAAATCGCTGATCGCCGCCATTACTAGTAAAAAAAAAAAAAATATATTAATAAAAATGTCATAAAACTATCCCCTATTTTGTAGACGCTATAACTTTTGCGCAAACCAAACGCTTATTGCGATTTTTTTTACCAAAAATATGTAGAAGAATACGTATCGGCCTAAACTGAGGAAACATTTTTTTTTTTTTATAATTTTTTTGGGCATATTTATTCTAGCAAAAAGTAAAAAATTATTTTTTTTTCAAAATTGTCGCTATATTTTTGTTTATAGCGCAAAAAATAAAAACCGCAGGGGAGATCAAATACTACCATAAGAAAGCTCTATTTGTGGGAAAAAAAGGAGGTCAATTTTGTTTGGGAGCAATGTCGCATGACCGCACAATTGTCAGTTAAAGCGACGCAGTGCCGAATCGCAGGGGCATGGTCTTTTAGCACCAAAATGGTGTGGGGCTTAAGTGGTTAATAAACAAAGACACTCTCTGAGCCAGTTCCCGAGTGCTCCAGCAGCTGAGGTTCCACTAGTTTTCAAACTTCCAAAGTCCCAGACCAAGTACTTTCATCAGAAAAGCCCTTATCTACACGTGTTCCTGGTTACCGAGTTATACTATGGCAGCCAGGCATGTACATAATCCGTTACATACTTTGGAGAATGTAAACAGAAAAATAAAAAAAAAAACAGGGCCTTCTATTATGTTCATTTTGACCAGCTCTTGTGATTAGTAGGGTCCAAGCCTCATGCGACAGTACTGTGGCAATTAGCACGGTCACAAGGGAAGTCCATATAACTGTGTAACCACTTAAGCCCCGGACCATTTGGCTGGCCAAAGACCAGAGCACTTTTTTGGGATTCAGCACTGCGTTGCTTTAACTGACAACTGCGCAGTCGTGCGACGTGGCTCTCAAACAATATGTACGTCCTTTTTTTCACACAAATAGAGCTTTCTTTTTGTGGTATTTGATCACCTCTGCGTTATTTTTTTTTGCGCTATAAATAAAATTAGAGCGACAATTTAAAAAAAAAAAAAAAAAAAAAAAAAAAAAAGCAATTTTTTTTACTTTTTGCTATAATAAATATCCCCAAAAAAATATATAAAAAAAAAAAAAAAAAATTTCCCCTCAGTTTAGGCCGATACGTATTCTTCTACATATTTGTGGCAAAAAAAAAAAAATAATAATAATTTGCAATAAGCGTTTATTGATTGGTTTGCGCAAAAGTTATAGCGTCTACAAAATAGGGGATAGTTTTATGGCATTTTTATTAATATTTTTTTTTTTTACTAGTAATAGCGGCGATCAGCGATTTTTATCGTGACTGCGACATTATGGCGGACACTTTTGACACATTTTTGGGACCAGTCATTTTTACAGCGATCAGTGCTATAAAAATGCACCGATTACTGTAAAAATGACACTGGCAGTGAAGGGGTTAACTAGTAGGGGGCACTGAAGGGGTTAAGTGTGTCCTAAGGATGTGTTCGAACTGTAGGGGTGATGGGCCATGTGTGCCATGACATTGATCACGGCTCCCTAATACAGGGAGCTGTAATTAGTGTCCTGTCACTAGGAAGAATGGGTAAATGCTTGTTTACATTAGCATTTCCCCGTTCTTCCTCTCCGTGAGACGATCGCGGGTATCCCCGCAACCATCGAATCCGCAGGGACCCGCGGTTGAACTCACGGAGCTTGCGGCTCAATGCCGAATCTTAAAAGGGGACGTACCTGTACGCCCACCTGCCCAGCCGTGCCAGTTTGTCGGCGTATAAGTGCGTGCGGCAGTCCTTAAGCGGGTAAGCTATGACAAAGTGTAGCTCACACAGGACTTTCCTTTCACTCTCAACAGCTGGTGGTGAGCAAAGAAAATATAAGGGAGGTCTGCACCGATTCATTTTGGTGTTAAAGTTTCACTTTCTACCTAACAAAAATAAATATTTTTCCACATGTACAAATTTCTTACCATTTGGGCAATGCCGCGGTTAGTCAGTATATAGCGAGCATGGATCAGCCCATAAAGCATCTCTGCAGCTTGTTCGATGAGATCACTCTGATTGGGATTATCCTCTAGTTCCTCATCTAAAAAAAGGACAATACAAGAACAAAATACATTTTTGGTTCATAGGACGTCTTTTTTTCAACCTGACTAACTATATAGGATTAACATCAGATAGTAACATTGGCTGGGCAGACTTTGGTATATAAAACAAGCACTATAAATGCAGCCGGTGGTTCAGCAATTACAAGTTCAGATATGTCATAGCAGATAAAACCAATGACTGGCCTGGGGCACCAACAGCTTCACTAAAGGCCTGACAAGTCTACAAAAGGAAAACGTGAATGTAACAGATTCAGTAAATAACCCAAAAGATTTTACACAAAACAGCATTGGAATTAAACAAGCTACAAAGAAGCCACTTGGAGAGACGGTCTCCCTGCATGCAAGGCAAGGTAGACAAGGTCTCTAGAAAAGGCCCCTCTCCCACAAATTAACCTCAGCAGTACTCACCTACACAGCTCCCTTTTTCCTCCGCAGCCTAGTGAGGGTACCTGGAACTTACCTGGGGAAAGCATGTGAAACTGCTCGGGCCTAGCAGACAATCGCTGTGACCAAGTATTTTCACATGACCAGGGGAGTGGTTTCAGAACTCCCAAGCCATGAACACAACCGATCTCAGACCTGGGTGCAAAGTAGCAAGGAGAGTATATGGTGGTCGGGGGATTCCCTTAGTAAAGACACAGTCACTTTGCCTTACAAACCAATCAGAGCAGTGTGGACTTATTTTCTGCACTGGTTAAGATGGGAGGATAGGAATGGCTGTACAAAGGTACTGTATTGGTTTTTGATTAATCTGCAACAGTAACAGAGAAGACAATGATTTAAAGAGGACTGTGAATTTTATTCTGTGCGATATAGGAATGTGGAAAGCTGCAAAAATGTATTGATTGATATGTCATCGTTGCATGTGAGATCTGGGATTCAGGAGCCTGCATGGAAAGCATTCTGTGCAATATGGAAATATAAATGAGGCAAGCTGCAGACTTGAACAATGACAGTGTGAGACCTGTATGAAACATTTATACTAGGGAAGCACCGGAATATCGTCCGAAAATTGTGTTTTTGGCACTTTGCCGAAAGAGAAATGTTGCTGATAATGGCTCCAAATAAGGGGCGGGGCCATCCCGCCGGGTGCCGCACGTGTATTATCCCAGCGTGCCCTTCAGTCTCCCCTCCCTCCTCTTCTCACTTCTGTCACGATACACAAGCCTCCCCAGTGCCTGGTAATACAATGTCACGCTGTGCGTCAGATCGGAATCGCTGTGCAGCCTCTGTAACGATGTCCCCGACTCCTAGACCGCCTCTTGTGATAGACGGCACTCTGATCCAATGCTAGGAATCATTGTGCCGTGTGTCATAGGAGGCGGGACATTGTTACAGCGGCTGCACGGCGATTCAGATCCAGCTCTGGCACACAGCGTGACATCGCATTAACAGGCACTGGTAGGCTGTACCTCATGGGCACTGGCAGGCTGCATGTTATGGGCACTGGCAGGCTGCATGTTATGGGCACCGGCAGGCTGCATGTTATGGGCACCGGCAGGCTGTACATGATGGGCACTGGCAGGCTGCATGTTATGGGCACCGATAGGCAGTACAAGATGGGCACTGGCAGGCTGCATGTTATGGACACCGATAGGCTGTACATGATGGGCACTGGTGAGGCTGCGTTGATCTCCTGTACCATGTCCCTGCAGTCTCTGACCATCTCCTGTATAAAAATATTTTTTAAAAACAGTCATTTTCAGTATCAGTTCTCGGCCTAGTGTATTTTTCATTTTCGGTTTCGGCACCAAAAATAGGATTTTTTACTCACCGTAAAATCCTTTTCTCTGAGTCCATGGACCGACACAGCTTCTCTATTGACATAGTGGGTATTATCCGTTAAATTAGGAGTGACTAGGCAGAAAACTTGTAAAAAACTGTTGCATCACACCTTCTACAGTCCCGCCCAGGGGGCAGACCCTCTGGCATATTCCCTCACTCTGCATCTCGCAGATCAGTTCGTCAAAAGCAGTACAAACTTAAAAAAGGAGGGTTGGGTGCTGTGTCGGTCCATGAACTCAGAGAAAAGGATTTTACCGTGAAAAAAAAAAAAAATCCTATTTACTCTTTCGTTCATGGACCGACACAGCTTCTCCATTGACATAGTGAGACGTCCCAAAGCAGTGTCAAAGAAAAAAACGAAGGGTGGTAACAGCATAAAAGTTAACTTCACCCCAAACACATCATCTTCTTAGATGGGAGGTCGAACGACCCTAGGAAGAAGAATGCTGCGAACGCAGTACCACCTATTCCTTGTGGAAGATCAGATAAGGAGCCTTGCATGACAAGGCTGCCGGCTAAGAAAACCGTCTGACGAAAACTAAGAGGCATCTTTTGCCCTGGTCGACTGCGCCGGAAAAGAGGCGCCTGACCCTTCATGGCGTAAGCCTGATCACGATCTGTCGGATCCACCTAGAGATGGTGGCCGACGATAGCGCAGGGCCCTACTAGGGACCAGCCACCGAAACAAACAGTGAGTCTGGAGTCCGGGACGGAGCAGTGTTAGACAAGCATTCTCTCAGAGTTTGGACAATGTCCAAAGAATGCCACGTCGTTTCCCTAGGATCCGATGGCTGAGGACACAAGGATGGCAGTACAATGTCTTCCTTGAGATGGAAGGTCGAACACGACCTTAGGAAGAAACGAAGGCTGCGCTTATCCTTGTGGAAGATCAGATAAGGAGCCTTGCCCTTATCCTTGTGGAAGATCAGATAGGGAGGCTTGTATGACAAGGCTGCCCACTCAGAAACCCATCTTAACTGGCATAACAGCCACCAAAAGGACCACTTTCTAAGAAAGTGTCAACAAGGGAATCTCCCTGATGTTCTCAAACTGTGGTTTCTGAGACAGAGGCCATGCCGTTGAAGCCATCGACTGCAGGCAGGATGGCATATGGCAGGGCTTGACAAATTTGCTTGGAATCTAGGAGCCAGCTAAAAAAGTTAGGAGCCAGGAACGTGCACCGTACCGCCGAGCTTGCGCGCAGAAGCGAACGCATACATGAGTAGCGCCCGCATATGAAAGCGGTGTTAAAACCACACGTGAGGTATCGCAGCGATTGGTAGATCGAGAGCAATAATTCTAGCCCTAGACCTCCTCTGTAACTCAAAACATGCAACCTGTAGAATTTTTTAAACATCGCCTATGGAGATTTAAAGGGATCATTCCACGATCGGATGCAATTTTTAAGCGTGACATGTTGGGTATCAATTTACTCAGCGTAACATTACCTTTCACAATATAAAAAAAATAAAAAATTGGGCTAACTTTACTGTTTTTTTTAAATTAAAAAATAAGACGTGTATTTTTTCCCAAAAAAGTGCGCCTGTAAGACCGCTGCGCAAATACAGTGTGACAGAAAGTATTGCAATGACCGCCATTTTATTCTCTAGGGTGTTAGAATAAAAAATATACATATAATGTTTGGGGGTTGTAATTAGAGGGAAGGAGATGGGGCAGTGGAAACAGACATGGGAAGCTCCATTAGCATTGCTGGTTGTATGTCATACCAACGGCCACCACAAGATGGCGCCTGATCACAGAAGGAAGCATAGGCCTGCAGAGAAGCATAGGCCTGCAGAAGGCCGCAAAGCCGCGGCCTCAATTACCGGCCGGCCTGACGCCAACCCCCCGGGGGGCGGGGGGGGTTGGGGTTTTTCACGGAGACACAGGATACCCCAGCTGTGCTGCCCCAGGTCGCTAATTCTAGTCGCAATGGCGACCTGGCGCCCGGGGATTGTCGAGCCCTGGTATATGGGACCCTGCGACAGCAGGTCCTCTCGTAGTGGTAGACGCCAAAAGGACGTCTGCTAAACAAGCCCCACGGAGGTAGTGGAGGGTGGCCCGGAGGGGCCGCCTGCCGAACCCACTGTACAAACGTTCTCACTAGAGAGTGAACCACCAGGGGTCGTTGAAAAGACAGCCAGGGCAGATACCTGCCCCTTAATTGTACTTAAAGAAAAAAAATGTTTTGGCCCGTTCCCTGCTGAGAACAGCAGGACTCTGGAACCAATAAGTACGCGGATGCCACCTCATTTCCTCGCAATAGGATATGCAGGTCTTCCAAGTGCGATGGTAATCTTCCTAGGGGATGATTTCCGAGCACTCCTCATGGTAGAGATCACTGAGTCTGACAGATCCCGGTCTCTTAGCACCGGGCTCTCAAGCCATGCCCTCAAGCCAGTGACTGTAAAAACAGGATGGCGTACGGGATCTAGCGACAGCAGGTCCTTCTTACGGTAGATGCCAAAAGGCATCTGCTACCAGACGCACTAGATCGGCATACCAAGGACGCCAAAGCCAATTCAGAGCAATTGGGACCATTGTAATCCTCTCTGCCTCCAGTCTGAAGCAGATGAGGAAGGAGCTTCCGAGGAGGAAAGACATAGATTAGTCGTTACCGACTCCACAGTGCCCTCAATGCATCTGTCGTGTTTGCCCATGGGTCTCTAGACCTGGCCACAAACCTTAATACCTTCCGATTGAATCGAGAAGTCAGGAGATATACGACTGGCGTGCTTCCCTCTGGTAAGGGAGCCCCTTAGGAGGCGAGCGACCTCCGATGCTGCAGCAGGGCTGCTTGTTCCTCCTTGATGATTGACCTATGCCACCACTGTGGTATTTGTCCGACTGGACGCCCTTGTAGCCTCTGAGACCATGTAGAGAGGCAAAGTCAGATCGTCCGAATTTCAGGCCAATGATCTGCAATGGGATTCCTCCGGAGTCCCGTGACCCAGGTTAACTGAGCTCTTCAGACTCCTCTGCAACCGGGAAGATGGGCGTCCGCCCTGACCACTATCCAGTAAAATGAAGGAACAACTTCCCAGACAGAATGCTGGTGAAGTCGGCCACCAACTAGGGAGGTCCCGATTAGGTGGCTCACCCAGATTTTGATAATCCAGGGATAAAGGGCACTTGACCCTTCAGGACAGAGTTACCTTCTGTAACACTCGTGTGAAATAGCGCCTATGGTACCGCCTCAAAAAGGAGGCTACCATGGGGCCCAGGACTCGCCTGCAAAAGTGGCATGACAGCCCAACCTTGGGATGTCCACTGCCGCACCGCAGCCCGATGGGTCTGCAACTTTCCCCTAGGGGGAAAAAAAACGTACACCTCTGAGGAGTCCAGAATCAACCCTAGACACACTAGGAGTTGGGACGGTTTCAATACTGACTTCTGAGTGTTCAGCACCCAACCAAGTATCAGAGGGTCTGACAGGTATAGACATGCTCACTTCTAAACTTAGTTTGAAGTGACCCTCAGAAGAAGATCGTCCAAGTTGCCCCTGATAGCGAAGCCACGTTGTCTTAGTAGGGCCAGAATCGGGTGAACACCCTTGGTGCCAATGCAAGGCCAAAGGGGAGAGCCACCCTTGGTAGTGGTCTTCCCCGGCCACCAAACGCAGACATCCTGATGCCTGAAATCCCCTGGGATGGAGGGCAGCGACAACAGAGCGAGCCAACTCCTTACTGGAATCTTTGTACTTTCACAAAGCAGTTGAGGGTCCTGAGATCCAAGATTGGACGAACCCCCTCCAGTACTACGAACAGATTTGAGTAGAACCCCTGAACCCATTCCTGTACTAAGACAGGAAGGCTACCCTGCGTATCAGCAGGTCTTGTACCGCCCCATGTAGGGCTTCCCGACAAGTTGGCAGAAGCTGGCGGTTAAGAGGGAAAAATTCTGTTCGGTAGGCAAGCAAGGTTGGGCTTGCAAACCCAGGCACGCAGGCACTTTATCAGCCTGAGGTCATTTACTTGCCACACTAGGCAGACGAAGGGACCGTTTGTGCGCGGTGAAGGAGAGCCCTAGCCTATGGCGTGTCTACTTACCTTCTTTGGATTGCAGAAGCAATGTGCTCCTACCTCCTGTGGCATCTTAAAATGATGTCATTCAGCGAGGTCCCAAAAAGTCTGTCGCCTTAAAAGGGCAGATCCAAAAGGGCCTTCTTGGAAGATTGTTCCGCAGACCAGCACCTTAGCCAGATCAGGTGGCGTAGCGCCACCGCATAACCCCAGGTCCAAGACAGCAAGGGGATAGTATCCAAGTCTGACTCGCACACAGGCTCAAGGCCCTGTACCAACTACCAACTGGTCGGCCAGAGCTACCTCATACGAAGGAGCCTCCCGTGCTTTTAACGCCTGGAGTAGCATCTTTGCCTACTCAGTAAGTGTCCGAGGCATCAGAAAAAACCTCAGCCATGCTGGATGTACCTCCGAGTCCCCCACTGTGTATAGGTAGCGAGTGTCCCTGAAGACAGGAGCCCACCTTCCACTGGAATCGTGGTAACTTGTCAAGTCTGGACACAGGGGGGTCCACTATCGGGGGAGAAGTCCATCCTTTCAGGAACTCTCCTCAAGGGTCATCGGACCGCCCCAACAAAAAAAATAAAAAACATCTTTGGGGCTACAAAAAATAAAATAAAAAAAAACCCTTTTCCCACTCCTTGTACAAGAGCTTATCAATATAAGACACACAAGGAAACACCTTAGCAGTGCGGGCTGGCTTTAGGGAACCCAAAGGGGACCGCTGTCTCTGCTGCTTCTGCAGCATTCTCTATTTGCAGTAAACAGGTCAGATACCAAAGCCTTCTTGCATGCTGACATGGACTTGGAGCATTCTCACTGTCCGATCGGTCACGGTCTGCAGTCTCTGATGCATCAGAACCTGGGCCATGAGCCATAGCTGGGCCTAGTTCTGCATCAGAATTATCCCCAGAAGTTTGCAGGGGACGGTGGCATTTACTACCCGCCCCCATGTTGCCGTGTGCCGCTTCCATCCTGGCAACAGACCTAGCGTCCACAGATACATCAGGGGCACCAGCTGCCAAATCAGGTGTTACAGGGGAAAAAAACATCTGCTTCAGACGCCCTGCTGACCCACGCTCTGACACCCTCAGGGCTCCAGGTAAGGTATCAACAGTCCACCCCCTCCTAGCTGATACAGAGATGCAGGGTCTCCCAGAGGACTCACCACCCTTGGAATGGTTCCGCTATGCTGCCGTGTGCTGCGCCTGTGATGCTATCCCATCGCTGCTGTGTCAGTCTGATTCTTTATCAGCACTTTCTTGTGAATCTTTTGCCAGTGCAAATGCACCCTGTGCAAATGCACCCTAGAGGCCGGAGGCTATCGCAAAATGGCCACCAAGCGGCTGTATGGAAACACTGTGGGCTCTAAGAAAATGGCCGCCGAGCCAAATATAGAGTCAAAAGCGGCCGTGGACCACATAAAGATGGCCGCCGAGCGGTATGTACATACAGCGTGAATCCTAGGAAACATGGCTGCCGAACAGTCGCTAGAAGCTAAAGCGGGTGTGAACCACAAGAAAATGGCGCCGAGCGGTGATATATACATTTAGGCGCAAAACCACAAGAAAATGGCCGCCGGTCAATAGAGGCCGAAACAGGCATGGACCACCGTAAAATGGCCACCGACAGCATGGAGGGGGAAAAAGCACACACAGGTAAGCAAAAAATGTCATTTTTTAAATGACAGCTACAGCCAGCCCTGCTCCAGATGGAACCCCTTAGGTGACCCACAGCACCCAGCAACCTTAGCTCAAAGCCCAGGGAGGAGGGAAAGGCAGGGAGAGAGGAAAGAAAGGGGCCATAACCACTTACTTGGTCTCTCCAGGAATGTCCAGCCAAGTCACCCTGCCAAAGCAGGGGAGCTACTTACCCTTGCTGCGTGTATCCTGCTGGAAAACATTCCACAACAGATCATCATCCGTGCATGGAAGGTGACTGTCAGCCAGGCATGCTGTGATTGGACCCTAGGGAACGATCATATGCATGCCCTGGAGCGCGACGCTCACCGGACAGGCTGCTGCGACTTAGCCGTAAGGTCAGCCGAAGCTGAGCAGTACGATGCAGGCCCTGGAGCGTAGGCTCACTGGCCACCCGTAGAGCGACGGGTATGTTGTGGAAAACCCAGCGCGTAGCTAGGGTCGGCACACGCTCGATGGCCGAACTGGGGGGACTACAAGGATCGAGGATCCAGCCTGTCACCCAGTCGGCAGTTGATCCAAGATCGCAGGAAACAAAACAAAATGTAGAAAAAATATTTTTTTTTTCCCCCGGACCAATGGGCCCAAAGGGAGCCATGTCCTACTCCTTGCTAGACAGAAAAAAACTGGATCTGCGAGATGCAGAGTGAGGGGATATACCAGAGGATCCGCCCCCTGGGCGGTACTGCAGAAGGTGTGATGCAACACTTTTTACAAGTTTTCTGCCTAGTCACTCCTAATTAACGGATAATACCCACTATGTCAATAAAGAAGCTGTGTCGGTCCATGGACGAAAGAGTAAAAAACATTTGGTGCACCCCTAATTTATACATACACCCCCAAGATAAACATTTTTCCAATTGTAAAAAAAAAATGTGTGAATCATGGGTGATAAGTATAAAAAGACTCCTTGCTTTTGAATTTTGGGTGTAGGGGAGCACCAACACTATTATATAGCAGTTCATAAGAAACCTGAAGCTTTTGGTAGACAGCTGTTTTTCCCCTCTAAGCACAATAGAATATTTGTATCCGTTTATATTGTTTTTTCATAACATCTGCTTCTGCATAATCAACACATTGCAAGGTCACAAAGAACACAGTTTTTAGTCAAAGTTCTTGTATATAACATGCACACTGACCTGGCTCCAGATCCAAAATCATATCTAGTGCCTGTCTATAATGTGGAACCTGTTCATTCAGTCCAGTCAAGTTGAATTTATCTTGAATGTAATCTTCATCTACCTGTAAGAGCAAAGACAAAAAGGTATACAAGTTGAGTTCACACGTGTTCTATGGCAGATTCTTAAATCATGTGCAGAACTAGAAGTGGAAAATACTAATCATGGGCTATCTGCTCAGCCTACAAAGCCTGGACTGCACTCAGGGCCTAGCATCATGAAGACGACCTTACGCAACGTATAGGGAGCGATTTCCAGCCTGGCCTTCAGAGATAGGACTACAGGGCTATGCCTTGAAACAAAGGAACTGAGATGTAAAAGCAGTGGTTGGTAAACACAAAAGTGCATCTAAAATCATAATATGTTTTAATTTCTGGATAGTGTAAGGAATGGGCAAAACTCTGTAAAGTAATTTTTTTTTGTCTGTGTCCCACTGGGAGATTTCCCTTCACTTCCTGTTGTGAAGACAAAGTGATGGGTAATCTTTCAAACATGAGAAGAAATGCCCTCTTAGAGAGCCGTCACTAAAACCAGTGTACCCATCAAATAATTTCCTCAGTCCTCTGGCTCCGGTGACAACTGTAAGATTTTGGATTTACCATCACAATCTGTCTCAGTGCCAATAGTCAACAGGTCAAATAGAGCGGATGTCTCTTTACAGCGGAGGCACAGACTGCAAAAATCAAACAAACAAAAAAACGGCGACAGAGGTTCTCATCTTCCCCCCAAAATGTTTCAGCCTCATATGCTCTTTAAAGTAATCAAAAGTCAAAACCTTTTTACTCTTTATTTTGGATAGCGAAGGGAATATTTAAAGGGGGGGGGGACATTCAAATCCTCCCCCCTCCCCAATATATATTTACGAAGGCAAGTGTGACATCATGGAATATCCATGACACCAGGAGGCAACAGATCTGAGAATTTGCACACTCTTGCAGCTAAAAAGAAAAAACAAAAAGAGACCTTGTATGTGTGTAAAATCCCTGTCAGGTCATCTGTGTCTCATTGGAGAGATTTCATTTAACTTTCTGTCAACACAAACAGAAGTGAGAGGAAACATTTCCAAAGTGATGGAAATCCCCTCCACAGGTGTTGCCAGAACAAGTGTCCCTCTTGGGAGATTTATCCTGAATTCCTATGCTGATAACATTTTATATTTCCCCATTAATTTCTGTCTTGGTAACAATGGCATGAGGTGGGGGTTCCCTTTTTGTACTGCATCCAAAGCAAAAAAAAAAAATTTTTTAAAAATTTGGTTTAGCAAGCTGGCCCAAACAAACTATTTCCTACACTAACAAGTTAGCCCATTGGGCATGCTGTATGAGCTCAAGCTACATACAGTATAAAGCCTTGTGTTCCGGCAGTGGAATAATAACTTCTCATCTCACAACTGGAACAAAAGGGAGTTGTGCTGAGCAGTGCTCAGCCATTCAGAGGCAGTTTTGTATTGACCTAGTCAGATTGTGATGTGATCGGCCTACCTCTCCGCCTTCATTCAGAGAAAACAAAGTTGCCTATGAATGACTGAGCGCCACTCAGCACAACTCCATTTTGTTCCGGGTGTGAGACTGAAGTTCTCATCTCACTGCCGAAACACAACCCTTTATACTGTATGTAGCTGAAGCTACATACAGCTTAACCACTTTACCCCCTTCATTTTTTAGTGATACGGCACTGTGTTATTTTAACCGACAAGTGCGTGGTCGTGCGACGCTGTACCAAAATAAACGTATGTCCTTTTTTACCCACAAATAGAGTTGTTTTTTTTGGTGGTATTTGATCACCTCTACAGTTTTTTTTTTTGCAGAAACAAACAAAAAAACAAAAAAAAACAAACACACACTTTTTTTTCCTGCTATAAAATTCTTCATAAATTTAGGCCAATATGTATT
This sequence comes from Rana muscosa, assembly GCA_029206835.1. Lineage (NCBI taxonomy): Eukaryota > Metazoa > Chordata > Amphibia > Anura > Ranidae > Rana > Rana muscosa. The sequence continues at coordinate 73,947,090 of CM055125.1, forward strand.
CTACTACATATTTTTGGTAAAAAACAAAGAAAATCCGCGCAAAAGTTATAGCATCTACAATATATTTTTCTTTTTTTACTAGTAATGACAGGGATCAGCGACTTATAGCGGGACTACAGTATTGCGGCAGACATTCTGCCAATTTTTGGCACCAGTGACACTAAAGCCTCGTACACACGATCCAACTTTATAGCCATAATTGTCTGACGGACGCGTTGTGTCGGATAATCCGACCGTGTGTATGCTCCATCAGACAATTATTGGCTAAATTAACGACAACAAAAGTTGGCTCTTCATGCTCGCCAATTGTTGGGCAATAAATCTGTAACGTCGGTTTATCCGATCGTGTGTGCGCAAGTCTGTCCAACTAAAATCCCATGGACAAACGCGCATGCTCAGAACCAATGTTAAACATCAGCCAACAATAGCAGAAGTTGCACAAAGGGCGGCGGTATAGAGCTGAAAAACCATGTGGATTGGTGAATGTTGGCTGAAAATGTTGTGCCGTGTGTATGCAGAACAAGTTCACGACCAATGCCCTTCGGACCAAAACCAACGGAAGAATTGGTTGGAAGTCCGATCGTGTGTACAAGGCTTGATACAGTGATCAGTGCTAAAAAATATGCACCATCACTGTACTAATGACACTGGCTGGGAAGGGGTCAACATCAGGGGCGATCAAAGGGTTAACTATTTGCCTAGCCTGTGTTTTACTATACTGTGTTAGATGCTTTTACTAGGGGAAAAGATTCAATTTATTCCCTGCTTTGCAGGGACACCAATTCTATCCACTCCCTCCTGTCAGAAATTCTGGGTAGGGGGCGTGCATGCGCCCCACCGGCAGCTCGCTCCTGCTGTGATTACACACAGCCGAAGCCAATCGGTGGGTGCACTGCACACACCGATCGTTAGGCAGTGCCAGAACTTGTTTATGTAGGCATATCCCCATTCTGGCTCTCTGCCTAATGATTGGTGGGTGCCTGAGGACATCGGGTACCGTGCACCCGCCGATGGGCTTCCACTGTGTGTATTAACAGCAAAAGCGATCCGCCTGCAGTGTGCATGTGCGCCCCCTACCTCAAAGTGCCAGATCACAAATATATACACGTGATATGGCGCACAGGTGCCACCCTGTAGCAATAAACTGCTATAGGGCAGACCTGAAGCCATTAATACAGCATGTACACTTGTTAGTGTAGAAAATCGTCCATTTGGGTCAGTTTGGCCCAAACAATATAAAGAGACAGTAGACCTCAAAATCCACTTTAAGCATCTTAACTGGATAGAAATCTAGGATTGCTCACCTCACAAAAGAATTCGTTGCCTCTTAATCCACAGAACCAGCTGATCCAGGACACCTCTTCTGAACTACTCATCTTGAAGGCTGTCAAACAAACATTAAAGAGTTAGTTTACCTTTACCAAAAATCTGCCCAGGCAATTAGGGGCATCTGCAGAAAAAAACAATTGGGAAGTTCTGACTAAAGTTGAATAATGCCCCCATACTGAATGTTCGCTGCACTTTGTGTCTGTGGTGGGTTCCCTCCAATCCCTCACTGCTGCACGGTCTACCTGACTTTTCAAACCAACAGTCTTTAAATTGTTAGTTCACCTTTACCAAAAACTGCCTATGCAGATCTGAAGATATATAAAAAAAAATCTGCAGCTCTGACTAAAGTTGAAAAAAACATTTCTTACTGGTGTAGGCCATTTACATGCCTTCTGAAGACTGACTGGAATGCTCCTAGGACGTTGCTAAGTGAGGCCTAGTCATTATGGGTCACCTCCACCATTACAGAAGTGAGCTCTCACACTGAACGCAGAGCTACAGCATCAGGGAAGAGAAAGAGTATGTGAGGGGTTGAATCAGAGAAAGAGCTCACTACTGTGATGGTGGAGGTGAGCAGTAATGACTAGGCCTCACTTAGAAATGTCCTAGGAGTATTCCAGTCAGGCTTACACCTATAGCAAGGGTATTATTCATCTTTAGTCAAAGCTGCACATTTTATTTGCATAAAAAATTTTTGTTGGTAAAGATGAACTAACCCTTTAAAGACTGTTAGGTTTGGCAAGACAAGAAAAGGAAGGTAGACATGTAGTGCGGGATCAGAGGGAACCTGCCAGACAGAGACAAGGTACTGGGAACATTCAGATTGGGGGCAAAAGGATATGTTCAGAGGAAAGACCATGGAGAGAGATGGTATCTGGGAAACAGGAGGAATGGCGGGGGGTTTATGAGGAGAATGTGCCGTATTCACAGCAGGTAAAAGACAAATGGGAAATTCACATGAGCCACAGGGGAGGACGGGTGATGGGGAGGCAGGAGGGGAAATGACCGGAAAAGGAATGAAAAGATGTAATGTGGAAGGACTGAGGGGAACCAGAATGACTGGAGGGAGAAGGAAAGCTGTGCAGAGAGAAGAGTGAGAGGATGACAACAGCACACTGAGGACTGTGCAGGGTGCTCTGCGGATGACTAAAGGAGGGAAACCAGAAGCAGTGAGAAGAGCAGTGCGTGAGGCCAACACCGGGGCGAGGAAACGGCGCCTGGCGCCAACACCGAGGGGAGTGGAAGGATACGGCGCCTGGCGCCAACACCGAGGGGAGTGGAAGGATACGGCGCCTGGCGCCAACACCGAGGGGAGTGGAAGGATACGGCGCCTGGCGCCAACACCGAGGGGAGTGGAAGGATACGGCGCCTGGCGGGGAAATGATACGGCGTCTGGCGCCAACACCGAGGGGGGAGGATATGGCGCCTGGTGGGGAAAGGATACGGCGCCTGGCGCCAACACCGAGGAGGGGGAGGATACGGCGCCTGGCGCCAACACCGAGGAGGGAGGAGAAGGCGCCTGGCGCCAACACCGAGGAGGGAGGAGAAGGCGCCTGGCGGGGAAAGGATACAGCACCTGGCGCCAACACCGAGGTGGGGGGAGGATACGGCGCCTGGCGCCAACACCGATGTGGGGAAATGGGTCATGGCGTCAACACCAGGGCGGGGGGGAAATGGGTCATGGCGCTCAACACTGGTGGAGAAGGATGCAGCGCCGTAGCGCCAACACCGGGGGAGGAAAAGGGACGACGCCAACCTCGGGAGTGAGGATACAACACCTGGCACCAAAACCGAAGGGAAGAAGGATAGGGTGCCTGGCGCCAACACCGGGGGGGGGGGAGGATACGGCACCAACACCGGGGGGGGAGGAGGATACGGCACCAACACCGGGGGGGGAGGAGGATACGGCACCAACACCGGGGGGGGAGGAGGATACGGCACCAACACCGGGGGGGGAGGAGGATACGGCACCAACACCGGGGGGGGAGGAGGATACGGCACCAACACCGGGGGGGGAGGAGGATACGGCACCAACACCGGGGGGGGGGAGGAGGATACGGCACCAACACCGGGGGGGGGAGGAGGATACGGCACCAACACCGGGGGGGGGAGGAGGATACGGCACCAACACCGGGGGGGGGAGGAGGATACGGCACCAACACCGGGGGGGGGAGGAGGATACGGCACCAACACCGGGGGGGGGAGGAGGATACGGCACCAACACCGGGGGGGGGAGGAGGATACGGCACCAACACCGGGGGGGGGAGGAGGATACGGCACCAACACCGGGGGGGGGAGGAGGATACGGCACCAACACCGGGGGGGGGAGGAGGATACGGCACCAACACCGGGGGGGGGAGGAGGATACGGCACCAACACCGGGGGGGGGAGGAGGATACGGCACCAACACCGGGGGGGGGAGGAGGATACGGCACCAACACCGGGGGGGGGAGGAGGATACGGCACCAACACCGGGGGGGGGAGGAGGATACGGCACCAACACCGGGGGGGGGGAGGAGGATACGGCACCAACACCGGGGGGGGGAGGAGGATACGGCACCAACACCGGGGGGGGGAGGAGGATACGGCACCAACACCGGGGGGGGGGGAGGAGGATACGGCACCAACACCGGGGGGGGGAGGAGGATACGGCACCAACACCGGGGGGGGGGAGGAGGATACGGCACCGACACCGGGGGGGGGAGGAGGATACGGCACCGACACCGGGGGGGGGAGGAGGATACGGCACCGACACCGGGGGGGGGAGGAGGATACGGCACCGACACCGGGGGGGGGAGGAGGATACGGCACCGACACCGGGGGGGGAGGAGGATACGGCACCGACACCGGGGGGGGGAGGAGGATACGGCACCGACACCGGGGGGGGGAGGAGGATACGGCACCGACACCGGGGGGGGGAGGAGGATACGGCACCGACACCGGGGGGGGAGGAGGATACGGCACCGACACCGGGGGGGGGAGGAGGATACGGCACCGACACCGGGGGGGGGAGGAGGATACGGCACCGACACCGGGGGGGGGAGGAGGATACGGCACCGACACCGGGGGGGGGAGGAGGATACGGCACCGACACCGGGGGGGGGAGGAGGATACGGCACCGACACCGGGGGGGGGAGGAGGATACGGCACCGACACCGGGGGGGGGAGGAGGATACGGCACCGACACCGGGGGGGGGGAGGAGGATACGGCACCGACACCGGGGGGGGGGAGGAGGATACGGCACCGACACCGGGGGGGAGGAGGATACGGCACCAACACCGGGGGGGGGAGGAGGATACGGCACCAACACCGGGGGGGGGGGGAGGATACGGCACCAACACCGGGGGGGGGGAGGATACGGCACCAACACCGGGGGGGGGGGAGGATACGGCACCAACACCGGGGGGGGGGGAGGATACGGCACCAACACCGGGGGGGGGGAGGATACGGTACCAACACCGGGGGGGGGGGAGGATACGGCACCAACACCGGGGGGGGGGGAGGAGGATACGGCACCAACACCGGGGGGGGGGAGGAGGATACGGCACCAACACCGGGGGGGGGGAGGAGGATACGGCACCAACACCGGGGGGGGGGAGGAGGATACGGCACCAACACCGGGGGGGGGAGGAGGATACGGCACCAACACCGGGGGGGGAGGAGGATACGGCACCAACACCGGGGGGGGGAGGAGGATACGGCACCAACACCGGGGGGGGAGGAGGAGGAGGATACGGCACCAACACCGGGGGGGGAGGAGGAGGAGGATACGGCACCAACACCGGGGGGGGAGGAGGAGGAGGATACGGCACCAACACCGGGGGGGGGGAGGATACGGCACCAACACCGGGGGGGGGGGATACGGCACCAACACCGGGGGGGGGAGGAGGATACGGCACCAACACCGGGGGGGGGAGGAGGATACGGCACCAACACCGGGGGGGGGGGAGGAGGATACGGCACCAACACCGGGGGGGGGGGAGGAGGATACGGCACCAACACCGGGGGGGGGGGAGGAGGATACGGCACCAACACCGGGGGGGGGGAGGAGGATACGGCACCAACACCGGGGGGGGGAGGAGGATACGGCACCAACACCGGGGGGGGGGAGGAGGATACGGCACCAACACCGGGGGGGGGGAGGAGGATACGGCACCAACACCGGGGGGGGGGGAGGAGGATACGGCACCAACACCGGGGGGAGGATACGGCACCAACACCGGGGGGGGAGGATACGGCACCAACACCGGGGGGGGAGGATACGGCACCAACACCGGGGGGGGAGGATACGGCACCAACACCGGGGGGGGAGGATACGGCACCAACACCGGGGGGGGAGGATACGGCACCAACACCGGGGGGGGAGGATACGGCACCAACACCGGGGGGGAGGATACGGCACCAACACCGGGGGGGGGAGGATACGGCACCAACACCGGGGGGGGGAGGATACGGCACCAACACCGGGGGGGGGAGGATACGGCACCAACACCGGGGGGGGAGGATACGGCACCAACACCGGGGGGGGGGAGGATACGGCACCAACACCGGGGGGGGGAGGATACGGCACCAACACCGGGGGGGGGAGGATACGGCACCAACACCGGGGGGGGAGGATACGGCACCAACACCGGGGGGGGAGGATACGGCACCAACACCGGGGGGGGAGGATACGGCACCAACACCGGGGGGGGAGGATACGGCACCAACACCGGGGGGGAGGATACGGCACCAACACCGGGGGGGGAGGATACGGCACCAACACCGGGGGGGGAGGATACGGCACCAACACCGGGGGGGGAGGATACGGCACCAACACCGGGGGGGGGAGGATACGGCACCAACACCGGGGGGGGAGGATACGGCACCAACACCGGGGGGGGAGGATACGGCACCAACACCGGGGGGGGAGGATACGGCACCAACACCGGGGGGGGAGGATACGGCACCAACACCGGGGGGGGAGGATACGGCACCAACACCGGGGGGGGAGGATACGGCACCAACACCGGGGGGGGAGGATACGGCACCAACACCGGGGGGGGGAGGATACGGCACCAACACCGGGGGGGGGAGGAGGAGGATACGGCACCAACACCGGGGGGGAGGAGGAGGATACGGCACCAACACCGGGGGGGGGGGGGGGGGGAGGATACGGCACCAACACCGGGGGGGGGGGGGAGGATACGGCACCAACACCGGGGGGGGGGGGGAGGATACGGCACCAACACCGGGGGGGGGGGGGGAGGATACGGCACCAACACCGGGGGGGGGGGGGAGGATACGGCACCAACACCGGGGGGGGGGGGGAGGATACGGCACCAACACCGGGGGGGGGAGGAGGATACGGCACCAACACCGGGGGGGGGGAGGAGGATACGGCACCAACACCGGGGGGGGGGAGGAGGATACGGCACCAACACCGGGGGGGGGGGAGGAGGATACGGCACCAACACCGGGGGGGGGAGGAGGAGGATACGGCACCAACACCGGGGGGGGGAGGAGGATACGGCACCAACACCGGGGGGGAGGAGGATACGGCACCAACACCGGGGGGGGGAGGAGGATACGGCACCAACACCGGGGGGGGGAGGAGGATACGGCACCAACACCGGGGGGGGGGAGGAGGATACGGCACCAACACCGGGGGGGGGGAGGAGGATACGGCACCAACACCGGGGGGGGGGGAGGAGGATACGGCACCAACACCGGGGGGGGGGGAGGAGGATACGGCACCAACACCGGGGGGGGGAGGAGGATACGGCACCAACACCGGGGGGGGGGGGAGGAGGAGGATCCGGCACCAACACCGGGGGGGGGGATACGGCACCAACACCGGGGGGGGGAGGAGGATACGGCACCAACACCGGGGGGGAGGATACGGCACCAACACCGGGGGGGAGGATACGGCACCAACACCGGGGGGGAGGATACGGCACCAACACCGGGGGGGAGGATACGGCACCAACACCGGGGGGGAGGATACGGCACCAACACCGGGGGGGGAGGATACGGCACCAACACCGGGGGGGGAGGATACGGCACCAACACCGGGGGGGGAGGATACGGCACCAACACCGGGGGGGGAGGATACGGCACCAACACCGGGGGGGGAGGATACGGCACCAACACCGGGGGGGGAGGATACGGCACCAACACCGGGGGGGAGGATACGGCACCAACACCGGGGGGGGAGGATACGGCACCAACACCGGGGGGGGGAGGATACGGCACCAACACCGGGGGGGGAGGATACGGCACCAACACCGGGGGGGGAGGATACGGCACCAACACCGGGGGGGGAGGATACGGCACCAACACCGGGGGGGGAGGATACGGCACCAACACCGGGGGGGGAGGATACGGCACCAACACCGGGGGGGGAGGATACGGCACCAACACCGGGGGGGGAGGATACGGCACCAACACCGGGGGGGGAGGATACGGCACCAACACCGGGGGGGGAGGATACGGCACCAACACCGGGGGGGAGGATACGGCACCAACACCGGGGGGGGAGGATACGGCACCAACACCGGGGGGGGAGGATACGGCACCAACACCGGGGGGGGGAGGATACGGCACCAACACCGGGGGGGGGGGAGGATACGGCACCAACACCGGGGGGGGGGAGGATACGGCACCAACACCGGGGGGGGGGAGGATACGGCACCAACACCGGGGGGGGAGGATACGGCACCAACACCGGGGGGGGGAGGAGGAGGATACGGCACCAACACCGGGGGGGGGGGGGAGGAGGATACGGCACCAACACCGGGGGGGGGAGGAGGATACGGCACCAACACCGGGGGGGGGGGAGGAGGATACGGCACCAACACCGGGGGGGGGGAGGAGGATACGGCACCAACACCGGGGGGGGGGAGGAGGATACGGCACCAACACCGGGGGGGGGGGGAGGATACGGCACCAACACCGGGGGGGGGGGGAGGATACGGCACCAACACCGGGGGGGGAGGAGGATACGGCACCAACACCGGGGGGGGGAGGAGGATACGGCACCAACACCGGGGGGGGGGAGGAGGATACGGCACCAACACCGGGGGGGGGAGGAGGATACGGCACCAACACCGGGGGGGGGGGGAGGATACGGCACCAACACCGGGGGGGGGGGGAGGAGGATACGGAACCAACACCGGGGGGGGGGAGGAGGATACGGAACCAACACCGGGGGGGGGAGGAGGATACGGAACCAACACCGGGGGGGGGGGGAGGAGGATACGGCACCAACACCGGGGGGGGGGGAGGAGGATACGGCACCAACACCGGGGGGGGGGGGAGGAGGATACGGCACCAACACCGGGGGGGGGGGGAGGAGGATACGGCACCAACACCGGGGGGGGGAAGGAGGATACGGCACCAACACCGGGGGGGGAGGATACGGCACCAACACCGGGGGGGAGGATACGGCACCAACACCGGGGGGGGAGGATACGGCACCAACACCGGGGGGGGGAGGATACGGCACCAACACCGGGGGGGGGAGGATACGGCACCAACACCGGGGGGGGGAGGATACGGCACCAACACCGGGGGGGGAGGATACGGCACCAACACCGGGGGGGGGAGGATACGGCACCAACACCGGGGGGGGGAGGATACGGCACCAACACCGGGGGGGGAGGATACGGCACCAACACCGGGGGGGGAGGATACGGCACCAACACCGGGGGGGGAGGAGGATACGGCACCAACACCGGGGGGGGGAGGAGGAGGATACGGCACCAACACCGGGGGGGGGAGGAGGAGGATACGGCACCAACACCGGGGGGGGGGGAGGAGGATACGGCACCAACACCGGGGGGGGGGGAGGAGGATACGGCACCAACACCGGGGGGGGGGGAGGAGGATACGGCACCAACACCGGGGGGGGGGAGGAGGATACGGCACCAACACCGGGGGGGGGGAGGAGGATACGGCACCAACACCGGGGGGGGGAGGAGGATACGGCACCAACACCGGGGGGGGGAGGAGGATACGGCACCAACACCGGGGGGGGAGGAGGATACGGCACCAACACCGGGGGGGGGGGAGGAGGATACGGCACCAACACCGGGGGGGGGGAGGAGGATACGGCACCAACACCGGGGGGGGGGGGGAGGATACGGCACCAACACCGGGGGGGGGAGGAGGATACGGCACCAACACCGGGGGGGGGGGAGGAGGATACGGCACCAACACCGGGGGGGGGGGAGGAGGATACGGCACCAACACCGGGGGGGGGGGAGGATACGGCACCAACACCGGGGGGGGGGGGAGGATACGGCACCAACACCGGGGGGGGAGGAGGATACGGCACCAACACCGGGGGGGGGGGGGAGGAGGATACGGCACCAACACCGGGGGGGGAGGAGGATACGGCACCAACACCGGGGGGGGAGGAGGATACGGCACCAACACCGGGGGGGGGGGAGGAGGATACGGCACCAACACCGGGGGGGGGGGAGGAGGATACGGCACCAACACCGGGGGGGGGGGAGGAGGATACGGCACCAACACCGGGGGGGGGGGAGGAGGATACGGCACCAACACCGGGGGGGGGGAGGAGGATACGGCACCAACACCGGGGGGGGGGGAGGAGGATACGGCACCAACACCGGGGGGGGGGAGGAGGATACGGCACCAACACCGGGGGGGGGGAGGAGGATACGGCACCAACACCGGGGGGGGGGGAGGAGGATACGGCACCAACACCGGGGGGGGGAGGAGGATACGGCACCAACACCGGGAGGGGGGAGGAGGATACGGCACCAACACCGGGAGGGGGGAGGAGGATACGGCACCAACACCGGGGGGGGGGAGGAGGATACGGCACCAACACCGGGGGGGGGGGAGGAGGATACGGCACCAACACCGGGGGGGGGGGGGAGGATACGGCACCAACACCGGGGGGGGGGGAGGAGGATACGGCACCAACACCGGGGGGGGGGGGAGGAGGATACGGCACCAACACCGGGGGGGGGGAGGAGGATACGGCACCAACACCGGGGGGGGGGAGGAGGATACGGCACCAACACCGGGGGGGGGAGGAGGATACGGCACCAACACCGGGGGGGGGAGGAGGATACGGCACCAACACCGGGGGGGGGAGGAGGATACGGCACCAACACCGGGGGGGGGAGGAGGATACGGCACCAACACCGGGGGGGGGGGAGGAGGATACGGCACCAACACCGGGGGGGGGGAGGAGGATACGGCACCAACACCGGGGGGGGGGAGGAGGATACGGCACCAACACCGGGGGGGGGAGGAGGATACGGCACCAACACCGGGGGGGGGAGGAGGATACGGCACCAACACCGGGGGGGGGGGAGGAGGATACGGCACCAACACCGGGGGGGGGGGAGGAGGATACGGCACCAACACCGGGGGGGAGGAGGATACGGCACCAACACCGGGGGGGGGGAGGAGGATACGGCACCAACACCGGGGGGGGGGAGGAGGATACGGCACCAACACCGGGGGGGGGGAGGAGGATACGGCACCAACACCGGGGGGGGGGAGAGGAGGATACGGCACCAACACCGGGGGGGGGAGGATACGGCACCAACACCGGGGGGGGGGAGGAGGATACGGCACCAACACCGGGGGGGGGGAGGAGGATACGGCACCAACACCGGGGGGGGGGGAGGAGGATACGGCACCAACACCGGGGGGGGGGAGGAGGATACGGCACCAACACCGGGGGGGGAGGAGGATACGGCACCAACACCGGGGGGGGGGGGGAGGAGGATACGGCACCAACACCGGGGGGGGGAAGGAGGATACGGCACCAACACCGGGGGGGGAGGATACGGCACCAACACCGGGGGGGAGGATACGGCACCAACACCGGGGGGGGAGGATACGGCACCAACACCGGGGGGGGGAGGATACGGCACCAACACCGGGGGGGGGAGGATACGGCACCAACACCGGGGGGGGGAGGATACGGCACCAACACCGGGGGGGGGGGAGGAGGATACGGCACCAACACCGGGGGGGGGGGAGGAGGATACGGCACCAACACCGGGGGGGGGGGAGGAGGATACGGCACCAACACCGGGGGGGGGGAGGAGGATACGGCACCAACACCGGGGGGGGAGGAGGATACGGCACCAACACCGGGGGGGGGGGGGAGGAGGATACGGCACCAACACCGGGGGGGGGGGAGGAGGATACGGCACCAACACCGGGGGGGGGGGGAGGAGGATACGGCACCAACACCGGGGGGGGGGGAGGAGGATACGGCACCAACACCGGGGGGGGGAGGAGGATACGGCACCAACACCGGGGGGGGGGAGGAGGATACGGCACCAACACCGGGGGGGGGGAGAGGAGGATACGGCACCAACACCGGGGGGGGGGAGGATACGGCACCAACACCGGGGGGGGGGAGGATACGGCACCAACACCGGGGGGGGGGAGGAGGATACGGCACCAACACCGGGGGGGGGAGGAGGATACGGCACCAACACCGGGGGGGGGGAGGAGGATACGGCACCAACACCGGGGGGGGGAGGAGGATACGGCACCAACACCGGGGGGGGGAGGAGGATACGGCACCAACACCGGGGGGGGGGAGGAGGATACGGCACCAACACCGGGGGGGGGGGGGAGGATACGGCACCAACACCGGGGGGGGGGGGGAGGATACGGCACCAACACCGGGGGGGGGGAGGATACGGCACCAACACCGGGGGGGGGGGGAGGATACGGCACCAACACGGGGGGGGGGGAGGATACGGCACCAACACCGGGGGGGGAGGAGGATACGGCACCAACACCGGGGGGGGAGGAGGATACGGCACCAACACCGGGGGGAGGAGGATACGGCACCAACACCGGGGGGGGAGGATACGGCACCAACACCGGGGGGGGAGGATACGGCACCAACACCGGGGGGGGGGATACGGCACCAACACCGGGGGGGGGGATACGGCACCAACACCGGGGGGGGGAGGATACGGCACCAACACCGGGGGGGGGGGAGGATACGGCACCAACACCGGGGGGGGAGGATACGGCACCAACACCGGGGGGGGGGGGAGGATACGGCACCAACACCGGGGGGGGAGGAGGATACGGCACCAACACCGGGGGGGGGGGAGGAGGATACGGCACCAACACCGGGGGGGGGAGGAGGATACGGCACCAACACCGGGGGGGGGGAGGAGGATACGGCACCAACACCGGGGGGGGGGAGGAGGATACGGCACCAACACCGGGGGGGGGAGGAGGATACGGCACCAACACCGGGGGGGGGGAGGAGGATACGGCACCAACACCGGGGGGGGGGGGAGGAGGATACGGCACCAACACCGGGGGGGGGGAGGAGGATACGGCACCAACACCGGGGGGGGGGGAGGAGGATACGGCACCAACACCGGGGGGGGGGGGAGGAGGATACGGCACCAACACCGGGGGGGGGGGAGGAGGATACGGCACCAACACCGGGGGGGGGGGAGGAGGATACGGCACCAACACCGGGGGGGGGGGAGGAGGATACGGCACCAACACCGGGGGGGGGGAGGAGGATACGGCACCAACACCGGGGGGGGGGGAGGAGGATACGGCACCAACACCGGGGGGGGGGGGAGGAGGATACGGCACCAACACCGGGGGGGGGGGAGGAGGATACGGCACCAACACGGGGGGGGGGAGGAGGATACGGCACCAACACCGGGGGGGGGGGGAGGATACGGCACCAACACCGGGGGGGGGAGGAGGATACGGCACCAACACCGGGGGGGGGGGAGGAGGATACGGCACCAACACCGGGGGGAGGAGGATACGGCACCAACACCGGGGGGAGGAGGATACGGCACCAACACCGGGGGGGAGGAGGATACGGCACCAACACCGGGGGGGGAGGAGGATACGGCACCAACACCGGGGGGGGGAGGAGGATACGGCACCAACACCGGGGGGGGGGGGAGGAGGATACGGCACCAACACCGGGGGGGGGGAGGAGGATACGGCACCAACACCGGGGGGGGGGGGGGAGGATACGGCACCAACACCGGGGGGGGGGAGGATACGGCACCAACACCGGGGGGGGGGGAGGAGGATACGGCACCAACACCGGGGGGGGGGGAGGAGGATACGGCACCAACACCGGGGGGGGGGAGGAGGATACGGCACCAACACCGGGGGGGGGGGAGGATACGGCACCAACACCGGGGGGGGGGGAGGATACGGCACCAACACCGGGGGGGGGGGGAGGATACGGCACCAACACCGGGGGGGGGGGGAGGATACGGCACCAACACCGGGGGGGGGGGAGGAGGATACGGCACCAACACCGGGGGGGGGAGGAGGATACGGCACCAACACCGGGGGGGGGGGGGGAGGAGGATACGGCACCAACACCGGGGGGGGGGGGAGGAGGATACGGCACCAACACCGGGGGGGGGGGAGGAGGATACGGCACCAACACCGGGGGGGGAGGAGGATACGGCACCAACACCGGGGGGGGGAGGAGGATACGGCACCAACACCGGGGGGGGGGAGAGGAGGATACGGCACCAACACCGGGGGGGGGGAGGATACGGCACCAACACCGGGGGGGAGGAGGATACGGCACCAACACCGGGGGGGGGGAGGAGGATACGGCACCAACACCGGGGGGGGGAGGAGGATACGGCACCAACACGGGGGGGGGGGAGGAGGATACGGCACCAACACCGGGGGGGGGGGAGGAGGATACGGCACCAACACCGGGGGGGGGGAGAGGAGGATACGGCACCAACACCGGGGGGGGGGAGAGGAGGATACGGCACCAACACCGGGGGGGGGGGAGAATACGGCACCAACACCGGGGGGGGGGAGGAGGATACGGCACCAACACCGGGGGGGGGGAGGAGGATACGGCACCAACACCGGGGGGGGGGAGGAGGATACGGCACCAACACCGGGGGGGGGAGGAGGATACGGCACCAACACCGGGGGGGGGGAGGAGGATACGGCACCAACACCGGGGGGGGGAGGATACGGCACCAACACCGGGGGGGGAGGAGGATACGGCACCAACACCGGGGGGGGAGGAGGGATACGGCACCAACACCGGGGGGGGAGGAGGATACGGCACCAACACCGGGGGGGGAGGATACGGCACCAACACCGGGGGGGGAGGATACGGCACCAACACCGGGGGGGGGGGGATACGGCACCAACACCGGGGGGGGGGGGGGATACGGCACCAACACCGGGGGGGGAGGATACGGCACCAACACCGGGGGGGGAGGATACGGCACCAACACCGGGGGGGGGGGAGGATACGGCACCAACACCGGGGGGGGGAGGATACGGCACCAACACCGGGGGGGGGAGGATACGGCACCAACACCGGGGGGGGGGAGGATACGGCACCAACACCGGGGGGGGGGGAGGAGGATACGGCACCAACACCGGGGGGGGAGGAGGATACGGCACCAACACCGGGGGGGGGGAGGAGGATACGGCACCAACACCGGGGGGGGGGAGGAGGATACGGCACCAACACCGGGGGGGGGAGGAGGATACGGCACCAACACCGGGGGGGGGGAGGAGGATACGGCACCAACACCAGGGGGGGGAGGAGGATACGGCACCAACACCAGGGGGGGGAGGAGGATACGGCACCAACACCGGGGGGGGGAGGAGGATACGGCACCAACGGGGGGGGGGAGGAGGATACGGCACCAACACCGGGGGGGGGGGGGGGGAGGAGGATACGGCACCAACACCGGGGGGGGGGGGGGGGAGGATACGGCACCAACACCGGGGGGGGGGGGGAGGAGGATACGGCACCAACACCGGGGGGGGGGAGGAGGATACGGCACCAACACCGGGGGGGGGGAGGAGGATACGGCACCAACACCGGGGGGGGGGAGGAGGATACGGCACCAACACCGGGGGGGGGGGAGGAGGATACGGCACCAACACCGGGGGGGGGGGAGGAGGATACGGCACCAACACCGGGGGGGGGGGGGGTGTGGCGCCGAGGGGTGAATGTAGGAGTGGGAAACCAGGCAGTATGTAGAGGAATGGGGCACGGGGGTGTAGAATGAGACAAAGGTGCTGGGGAGTATGGAGCTGGAGAGTAGAGTGTGGTCAGTGAGTATGGAGCTGGGGAGTGTGGTCAGTGGGGTGGGAATGAGCCTAGATCTGGGGTAAGGGGTGGGGTTAGAATACTAGTTGGGTGTATTGTGTGTGTATCGGATGAGCACAGACCTGCTATAAGGAATGTGGTCAGAGGGGTGGTATGGGTGAGCATAACACGGAGGGTGAGGAGTGTGGTCAGTGAGGTGTAGGTGAGCGTAGACCTGGAATACAGAGTGTGGTCAGTGGGGCGGTAGGTAGGAAGGATCGGTGGCGGGGTTGGGGCTCGGTGTCCCCGGATAGGGCCGCTCTGGCTGCGCTCACACCTGTTCTGTCCTCACGGCGGATCTTCCCGGTTCTCACCCGCCGCCACACACTAGGCCCGGTCCCCTGTCAGTGCGCAGGCGCGACCCGGAAGAGGCGGGGTCAGGAGTCACCCGCTTGGAATGCTGGGAATGGTAGTTCTCACTCATCTCTCAGTGTATATGGAGAGATCCTCTGCAGATCCCGGAACAGGTAACTGTGTGGAACAATGGCGGCTCGTTTGCTGCGATTTGCTTTTACTAAAACACTCACCACTGCTGTGACCTTAGCTCACCACTCTCGCCGATATAGCTGCCTATGTAGAAAAACACACATTGTAATATATACTGTACGTGTGTATAATCAGCAGGTAGATAGAACATGGCAGCAGATCTATGTAATCTCTGCAGCCTCCATGTATTCCTCAGCATTGGACACTTCTGGGAGTGTTGGGGGTTTGCCTGCCCCCCCCCCCCAAGTTATGAATGGTTCCAACCTCTGACCTCTCTATCACTGGAGGGCTCAGCAGTGACATAGGGGTCAGAGGAAGCAACCAAAACGTACGGGGGGGGGGGGAACAGACATCCAACACTCCCAGAAGTGTCCAATGCTGGAGGGGAGATGAGACACTGGGGGTGCTGGAGATATGAATATAAAACCTCTTCAATTACAGGAACTTTCAGCAGAAAACACCTTTATAACCCAACCTGGTCTCTTTACACCTGGGTGCCATGCAGGACATTTACTCTGTAATAATCTATAAAAACTCTCGCTGTCCTAAAATTTCCTGGCTAACCTGACTCATTGGGCTGGATGTGGGGCTCATTCCCACCAGCCTGGCCCACTGTAGAGAGTTCTATGCCTGTGCGTTGGTTAGCACCTTAAGGGCTTCTTTACACTAGCATTTGCCCTCTGAAGGGTGATCCATGGTGAAGCGCACTTCAGAGGGTGTTTGACAGGCAATAAGAAGGCATAAGAGGTCTCTAAAGTTTTCTCAGAAGCCCGCCTTACCACCTGTCCCCTGGATCCTGTTCCCCCGCATCTAATACGGTCACCCTCTTCTTCTATCTTATGCTTCCTCACTTACCATCTTCAATCTCTCCCTCTCTACTGGCACCTTCTCCTCCCCTCTAAAACATGCCCTGATCACCCCTATACCTAAAGAGCCCTCTCTGGATTCCACCAGCCTGAACAACTTAAAGGGGTTGTAAAGGTTTGTTTTTTATTTTCTAAATAGGTTCCTTTAAGCTAGTGCATTGTTGGTTCACTTACCTTTTCCTTCGATTTCCCTTCTAAATGTTTTTTTTTCTTTGTCTGAATTTCTCACTTTACTAACTGACATATAAACATGGATGTCACACCACTTCCTCAAACCCAATCTTTCTAAAACCGAGCTCATAATTCTTCCTCCAGCCTGTGCCCCCCCCCCTGACTTCTCCATCAAGATAAATAAAACAACCATCAGTCCCTCCCCTCATGCCAAGGTGCTAAGTGTAATCCTAGACTCTGACCTGTCCTTTCAGCCCCAAATCCAATCACTATCCAGACTTTACCTTCACCAAAATACACCCCTTTCTAACCGTTGACACCACTAAGAAACTTAAGTCTCCTCCTCACGTGCTCGTCTCCAGGACTTCTCCAGAGCCTCTCCCATCCTCTGGAACTCACTACTAAGGATGAGCTCCGGCGTGTTCGCATAGTACACATGCAGAGCCCGCCAGGAAGTCGGCGCTGCGCTAATCACAGCCAGGGAGACATTTCCCGATCTCTGCAGCCGAGCATCAGGAAATGTCTCCCTGCCTGTCATTAGCGCAGCGCTGTGCCGACTTCTGGCGGGCTCTGCACGTTTACTATGCGAACACGCCGGAGCTCATTCTTACTCACTACCCCAATCTGTCTGGCTATCTCCTACTAGCAGATGACGGCGGAGATCGCTGATTGGACGGTTCTGGTGTGGGGGGCGGGCTGTCACCCTGTCAGAACACAACAGCTCAGCGAAGGAGATGGCTGAACTAACCTCACATGCTTTTGATCTGTTTCTGCAGTGCAATTTTGATGCATTCTTGTGTGTTTTTTTATGTGTTTTGCATTTTTTTATGCAATTTTTTTTTTTGGACAATTTGTTGTTGGGTGGATTAAAAATCCATTTTGTGGCAAAAACGCACTACATGCTTTTCTGCAGTTTCTCTGTTGAAGTCTTTTGAACCAAAAACGCACCATTTTGCTTTTAAAACTATATTTGAAGTGGAACTCCACTCTCCCAATCAACATTGATTATTTTGAATCCTTATACTGCTAGCATTAGTAGATGAATAAGAGAGTATATCATATTTTCTTCTTTTCATTTTTTTACATTTCTTCAGTTACATCCTGGTTTTCATGCCTAGGCAAATGATGTCATGCATCCCAGAAGTCTTTAGGGGGGGGAGGATTTTTTTTTCTTCTCCAGCCAAATACATTCTCATGCCTGAGCTAAGAGCAGATGGATTCCAGGAAGTAAATGTACAAGAATTGTCTGCCCTTACTCAAGATGGCCACAGCCAGAAATGCTAGAAGGGGGGGGGTGTTTCAAAGTGATTTCTCAACAAAATAATGCACGGAGACGTGGCTGGATGGGGGAGTTTGCTTTGAATATTACAAATTAATTAACCACTTAAGCCCCGGACCAATATGCAGCATAAAGACCAGGCCTCTTTTTGCGATTCTGCACTGCGTAGCTTTAACTGACAATTGCGCGATCGTGTGTCGGGGCTCCCAAACAAAATTTACGTCCTTTTTTTCCCACAAATAGAGCTTTCTTTTGGTGGTATTTGATCACCTCTGCGGTTTTTATTTTGTGCTTTAAACAAAAATAGAGCGACAATTTTGAAAAAAATGCAATATTATTTACTTTTTGCTATAAAAAATATCCCCCAAAAATATATAAAAAAAAACATTTTTTTTCCTGAGTTTAGGCCGATACGTATTCTTCTACATATTTTTGGTAAAAAAAATCGCAATCAGCGTTATAGCGTTTACAAAATAGGGGATAGTTTTATGGCATTTTTATTTTTTTTACTAGTAATGGCGGCGATCAGCGATTTTTTTTTTCATGACTGCGACATTAGGGCGGACACATCGGATACTTTTGACACATTTTTGGGACCATTGTAATTTTTACAGCGATCAGTGCAATAAAATTGCACTGGTTACTGTAAAAATGACACTGGCAGTGAAGGGGTTAACCACTATGGGTGCTGAAGGAGTTAAGTTTGCCTAAGGGAGTGATTCTTACTGTTAGGGGGCGTGGCTACAAGTGACATGTCACCGATCTCCGCTCTGGTGTCAGTAGGCGAGCGGGGAGATGTTGTGTTTACACTAACATCTCCCTGCTTCATCCCTCCGTGAGACGATCGCGGGGATCCCCGCGGCGACCGAGTCCACGGGACCCACGGTCCGACTCACAGGGATGACTGCAGGGTCACGAGTGCGCCGGCGCGCGCGACCACACAGCAGGCAGTTAAAGGGGCCGTACAGGTACGTGATTGTGCCTGTATGAGCCATTCTGACGACATATATATGCCATGAGCGGTCATTAAGCGGTTAAGTAGCATTTTTGGTTTGTGGTGCTCAGATGAGGTGTAGTTTCCTTTTAACCCCTTAACGACCGCTCACTGTACATATACGTCGGCAGAATGGCACGTACAGGCAAACTCACGTACCTGTACGTGCCTGCCTTCGTATGGGTGGGGGGTCCGATCGGACCCCCCTCCGGTACAGTCAGCGGCCGGGATCGCTTCGGGAGCGATCCGTGATGAGGGGGCCGCCATTAGTTTCTGGCCACCCCCTCGCGATCGCTTCCGGCGAATGAAAAGCTTCCTCTGCCTGTGTAATGTTTACACAGGCAGGAGGAAATGATGTCATCTCTCCTGCGGCGCTCACATATACCGAGCGCCGTAGAGAGAAGACATCAGGTTAGTGCACTGAACAGCACACTGACACCAGCACACATAGGAACACGATGGCCCCCCCAGATCAGCCCCCAGTCACAGTGTCACTGATTGCAGTGAACATTTATTTACTGATCACTGCAATCAGTGACATTTGTGACTGTAAAAGTGTCAGGGCAGTTAGTTTTAGGTCCAGTGTAGCCTCCTAACCCCCCCCTAATAAAGGTTTAACCCAGGGCTTGACAAATTTGCTTGGAATCTAGGAGCCAGCTAAAAAAGTTAGGAGCCAGGAACACGCCCCGTCCCGCCGAGCTCGCGCGCAGAAGCGAACGCATACGTGAGTAGCGCCCGCATATGAAAGCGGTGTTCAAACCACACGTGAGGTGTCGCCGCGATCGGTAGATCGAGAGCAATAATTCTAGCCCTAGACCTCCTCTGTAACTCAAAACATGCAACCTGTAGAATTTTTTAAACGTCGCCTATGGAGATTTTAAAGGGTAAAAGTTAGTCGCCATTCCACGAGCGGACGCAATTTTGAAGCATGACATGTTGGGTATCAATTTACTCAGCGTAACATTATCTTTCACAATAATAAAAAAAATTGGGCTAACTTTACTGTTGTCTTATTTTTTTTATTTAAATTTTTTTATTTTTTCCCAAAAAAGTGCGCTTGTAAGACCGCTGCGCAAATACGGTGTGACAGAAAGTATTGCAACGACCGCCATTTTATTCTCTAGGGTGTTAGAATAAAAAATATATATAATGTTTGGGGGTTCTAATTAGAGGGAAGGAGATGGCAGTAAAAACAGACAGGGAAACTCCATTAGCATTGCTGTTTGTCTTGTCATACCAACGGCCACCACAAGATGGCGCTAGATCACAGAAGGAAGCATAGGCCTGCAGAAGGCCGCAAAGCCGCGGCCTCAATTACCGGCCGGCGCGGCCCGACGCGATCCCGCGGAGGGGGGGCACGGAGAGACAGGATTCCCCAGCTGTGCTGCCCCAGGCGCCAGGTCGCTAATTCTAGTCGCAATGGCGACCTGGCGCCCGGGGTTTGTCGAGCCCTGGTTTAACCCCTTGATTGCCCCCCAGGTAACCCTTTCCACTGTCACTAAGCGATCGTTTTTCTGATCTCTGTATTAGTGTCGGTGATGCAGATCGGTAGCCAGTAATTTTTTTTAGGTTCGCCGCAGGTTTTTATAGCGTCAGGTACCCCCATATATTATCTAATAAAGGTTTTAACCCCCTGATTGCCCCTAGTTAACCCTTTCACCAGTGATCACCATATAAATGTTACGGGTGACGCTGGTTAGTTAGTTTGCTTTTTATAGTGTCAGGGCACCCGCCGTATATAACCCAATAAAGGTTTAACCCCCTGATCGCCCGGCGGGTGATATAAATTAGGTTTTAGCATCAGAGAGGGTCTGCGTCGCCCCAGGCAGCGTCAGGTTAGTGCCAGTAACGCCAACACCCACGCGTGAAGCATACACCCCCCTTAGTGGTATAGTATCTGAACAGATCAATATCTGATTTGATCAGATCTATACTAGCGTCCCCAGCAGTTTAGGGTTCCCAAAAACGCAGTGTTAGCGGGATCAGCCCAGATACCTGCTGGCACCTGCGTTTTGCCCCTCCGTCCAGCCCAGGCCACCCAAGTGCAGTATCGATCGATCACTGTCGCTTACAAAACACAACACACATAACTGCAGCGTTCGCAGAGACAGGCCTGATCCCTGCGACTCCAGTGCTGTAGGAGGTGATTTCACCACCACAGTTAAAAAAAAAAAAGCATATATGCCGAAGCATTGGGGCAGAGGAGCGATTTTGCTCCTAATGCCGCGTACATACGGTCGAAATTCCGACGGAGGCTTGCCCGTGGAAAAGTCCGACCGTGTGTGTGCAGCATAACTTTTGCGGGAGGATGCCCCCATGCTTCGGCATATATAAATGGTGCATGTATGCCCATCATTAGAAGTGGGTGGATGAAGGGCGGTATTCTAATGGTGGGCATACCCACCGATCAATCTCTTTTTTTTCGTTCAGCCAACAGGCTGCATGAAAGAAAAGATTACATTACATGTTCAACAAGGACCAGCAACGGACTGGTATGTTGCTGGACTTTGAATGGTTATACCAGAAAGATGCCTGCGGGTTTAGGTATCATCTTGGTATCATTCTTTTCAGCCAGCGGCCGGCTTTCATGTAAAAGCAATCCTAGTGGCTAATTAGCCTCTGGACTGCTTTTACAAGCAGTGGGAGGGAATGTCCCCCCCCGGATATAAAAAGCGCCATTGGGAAAGCATTTTATCACACCGATCTTGGTGTGGTCAGATGCTTTGAGGGCAGAGGAAAGATCTAGGGTCTAATAGACCCCATTTTTTTCAAAAAAAGAGTACCTGTCACTACCTATTGCTATCATAGGGGATATTTAGATTCCCTTAGATAACAATAAAAAATAATAAAATAAAAAAATATGGAAGGAACAGTTTAAAAATAAAATAAAAAAGGAAAATTAATAATAAAAAAAAAAAAAGAAGCACCCCTGTCCCGCCCTGCTCTTGTGCAAAGGCGAACGCAAGCGTCGGTCTGGCGTCATACGTAAACAGCAATTGCATCATGCATGTGAGGTATCACCGCGAAGGTCAGGTCAAGGGCAGTAATTTTAGCAGTAGACCTCCTCTGTAAATCTAATGTGGTAGGTAACCTGTAAAGGCTTTTAAAAATGTATGTAGTTTGTCGCCACTGAGCGTTTGTGCGAAATTTTAAAGCATGTCGTGTTTGGTATCCATGTACTCGGCCTAAGATCATCCTTTTTTATTTCATCAAACATTTGGGCAATATAGTGTGTTTTAGTGCATTAAAATTTAAAAAAGTGTATTTTTTCCCCAAAAAATGCGTTTGAAAAATCGCAGCGCAAATACTGTGTGGAAAAAAAAATGCAACACCCACCATTTTAATCTGTAGGGCCTTTGCTTTAAAAAATATATATAATGTTTGGGGGTACAACGTAATTTTCTTGCAAAAAAAAATATATGTTTTCATGTAAACAAAAAGTGTCAGAAAGGGCTTTGTCTTCAAGTGGTTAGAAGAGTGGATGTAAGCTTCCTAATGTTGTGTATAAAATGCCAGAACAGTTCAAAACCCCCCCCCAAATGACCCCATTTTGGAAAGTAGACACCACAAGCTATATACTGAGAGGCATGTCGAGTCCATGGAATATTTTATATGTTGACACAAGTTGCGGAAAAAGACAATTATTTTTTTGCACAAAGTTGTCACTAAATGATATATTGCTCAAACATGCCATGGGCATATGTGGAATTACACCCCAAAATACATTCTGTTGCTTCTCCTGAGTACGGGGATACCACATGTGTGAGACTTTTTGGGAGCCTAGCCGCGTACGGGACCCCAAAAACCAAGCACCGCCTTCAGGCTTTCTAAGGGTATTAATTTTTGCTTTCACTTCTCACTGCCTATCACAGTTTCGGAGGCCATGGAATGCCCAGATGGCACAAAACCCCCCCAAATGACCCCATTTTGGAAAGTAGACACCCCAAGCTATTTGCTGAGAGGTACGGTGAGTATTTTGCAGATCTCACTTATTGTCACAAAGTTTTGAAAATTTAAAAAAGAAAACAAAAAATATATATATTTTCTTTCTTTATTTTCAAAAACAAATGAGAGCTGTAAAATACTCACCATGCCTCTCAGCAAATAGCTTGGGGTGTCTACTTTCCAAAATGGGGTCATTTGGGGCGGTTTTGTGCTATTTTGGCATTTTATGGCCTTTCGAAACTGATAGGTAGTGAGGAGTGAAATCAAAAATTTGCGCCCTTAGAAATCCTGAAGGCGGTGCTTGGTTTCCGGGGTCCCGTACACGGCTAGGCTCCTAAAAAGTCCCACACATGTGGTATCCCCGTACTCAGGAGAAGCAGCAGAATGTATTTTAGGGGTGCAATTCCACATATAACCATGGCATGTGTGAGCAATATATCATTTAGTGACAACTTTTTGTAATTTTTTTCTTTTTTTTTTTGTCATTATTCAATCACTTGGGACAAAAAAAAAATATTCAATGGGCTCAACATGCCTTTCAGCAATTTCCTTGGGGTGTCTACAATTTGGGGGGGTTTTGTACTGCCCTGCCATTTTAGCACCTCAAGAAATGAGATAGGCAGTCATAAATTAAAAGCTGTGTAAATTCCAGAAAATGTACCGTAGTTTGTAGACGCTATAACTTTTGCGCAAACCAATAAATATACGCTTATTGACATTTTTTTTACTAAAGACATGTGGCTGAATACATTTTGGCCTAAATGTATGACTACAATTTAATTTATTTGATTTTTCTTATAACAAAAAGTAGAAAATATGTTTTTTTTTCCAAATTTTCGGTCTTTTTCCGTTTATATCGCAAAAAATAAAAATCGCAGAGGCAATCAAATATTAAAAGAAAGCTCTATTTGTGGGAAGAAAAGGACGCAAATTTCGTTTGGGTACAACATTGCATGTCCGCACAATTTCCAGTTAAAGCAGCGCAGTGCCAAATTGTGAAAACACCTCTGGTCATTAAGCTGCGTAATGGTCCGGGGCTTAAGTGGTTAAGGTATAACTAAACATAAGGGGCCCGTTCACGCTAGCCACTGCATGTGAATCATAATAGTGGTTCCTGTGCGGTTCACAAGCAGTTCTGTACAGTGGGATTTCAGTCCCATCAATTTTGAATGGGCTGAAATCACACCCCACGTGCGGCAATGGCGTAGCATGGTACTTTTGTATCATGCTATCCGGTCCAGCAAACACAATGCGTTTGTGACCTGGGTTTGGGGTGTCGTTAAGTTGAACTGATCCCTGCAGCAGATCGCAAGGGCACTGCAATTGGAATGCAGTGCGGGAAGCTGCCCAGGATTGAGACTCTCCCGCACTGCATTATAGTGTAAACAGGCCCTAAATTTTTTATTTTTTTGGATAGAGTGGAAAGGGATTAGAACCCCTGTCAGGCTTTTATTGCTGTCTGGGTCCCCATTAGGGAGATTCACCCTCTCTATTTGTTCTGTTTACCGCTATCACAAAGATAAAAAAAATCCCAAATTTGGTTGTACCCAGAGCAGGAATAGGGAGGATTTTATCCAATGGAGACACTAGTTCTTGTGACCCTGGCAACAACCAGGGAATCTCTCACTTCCTGTTGTCACTTTTAGGACAGGAAGTGAAGGGAAATCTCTGCAATGGGATACAATGGTAAAAAAACAAAACAAAAACTGACAGGGGTCTTTAAAGGAGTTGTAAAGGCAGAAGTTTTTTTTTTTAATCTTAATGCATTAGATGCATTTGGATAAAAAACAAAACTTGTGTGTAGCAGCAACCCCAGCACCCCCTAATTACTTACCTGAGTCCCATCTCTCTCCAGCAATTTCCACAAATGTCTAAGCCGCCCAGGACACGACTCCTGATTGGCTGAGACACAGCAGTGGTGCCATTGGCTCCCACGGCTGTCAGTCAAAGTCAGTCAGCAAATCAGGGGGAGAGGGGGCAGGGCCGGGTTTGGGCTCTGTGTCTGAATGGACACACAGAGCTGTGATTTGGTTCCAGTGCCCCCATAGGAAGCTGCGGGCTGTGGGGGCACTCCATAGGAGGGGGGGGCCAGGAGCACGAAAGAGGGACCCGAGAAGAGGAAATCTGGGCTGCTCTGTGCAAAACCGCTGCAACAGAGCAGGAAAGTATAACCTGTGTTATTTTTTTTATTTTTTTAAACAAGACTTTACAATCACTTTAACCACTTCCATACCGGGCCTATTCTGGCACTCCTCTCCTACATGAAAAAATCATATTTTTTTTGCTAGAAAATTACTCAGAACCCCTAAACATTATATAGTTTTTTTTAGCAGACACCCTAGGGAATAAAATGCCGGCCGTTGCAACTTTTTATCTTGCACGGTATTTGCGCAACAAAAAAAAACTGTTTCATGAATTAAAAAATAACAAAGCAGTAAAGTTAGCCCAATTTTTTTTGTATAATGTGAAAGATGATGTTACGCCGAGTAAATAGATACCCAACATATCACGCTTAAAAATTGTGCACAATCATGGAATGGCGCCAAACTTCGGTACTTAAAAATCTCCATAGGCGACGCTTTATTTTATTTTTTTACAGGTTACCAGTTTAAAGTAACAGAGGAGCTATAGTGCTAGAATTGTTGCTTGCGCTCTAACGCACGTGGTGATACCTCACATGTGTGGTTTGAACGGCATTTACATATATGGGTGGGACTTACGTGTGCGTTAGCTTCTGAGCACGAGCTACCGGGGACAGGGGCGTTTAAATTTTTTTTTCTTTTACATTTTTTTTTTTTTTTTAGCACTTTTATTCCTATTACAAGAAATGTAAACATCCCTTGTAATAAGAATGGTTCGTGACAGGTCCTCTTTATGGAGATGCGGGGTCAATAAGACCCCACATCTTTCCTCCATGCTGGAAAGCATGAAATCGAACAAAAAAATCACGATCTCGTGTTTACCAGCCGCGATCGCGGCTTTGTTTACAGCCACGGCCCGGACGTGGCGTCATAACGCCGTGCCCGGGCCTCCGACGATCATCTGGTCACCAGAAATCTCTATGGTTGTCATCCTGCGGCGGTCGATTCTTTCTCCAGGTCCCCGATGGCACGGGAGAGCTCGAAGAAGCACCGGATGGCGGCAGGAGGGGGGGTGTCCCCTCCCATCGCCTGTATGAAGGATCAAGTGGCGGAACTGCTGCTATGATTGTTCTTATGGTGCACAGAATCGCCGGCTGAAAACGAGGATATCTGAATGATGCCTGTAGCTGCACCCATCATTCAGAGATTCCCACTGAAAGTCAATCACGTCATATGACGGCCTTGGGCTGGAAGTGGTTTTAAGGAATAAAAAAGCTTTGCCTGCAATGTCTGCTAAAGTGCAGCGCGTCTCTCTGTCGGGAGTCGGGAAAGTGCGCTATTTTGCATGCATACCTACGGATGTTTATTTTTATTTCTTCTTTCTTTCAAATTAAAACCTATGAAATAAAAATGTTCATACACACATTCAAAATCAAAACGAGCCCCATCTATCCTGAAAAAAATAATATGTGTGATCCATGAGCATGGGTTACAAAAACATAAAGTTACAGAGCGCATGATTGGCACAAAATGAAGAACATCCAAGACTATGAGGGGCTCCAGCACAGAAATGGTTAACCAACCCAGCCAGCTGAGCTTCCTGCCAGGAAGGGGACAGTTCAGCCATTCAGCTTGGCTGTAGGCTGGTCACATGATAGTCACATGACTGCGATGTCATGTCCTCCTCCCCCCCCCCCCCCCTTGTAGCATTCTCCGTCCCTCTTTAGCTGACTTCCCATAAGAAGGCGAGAGGTACATTTCTACGAAGGGTGAACTGGTAACTAGAACAGGAAGTAGCGTATTTCTGGACGCAGGGTGTGCGGTTTATCGGTAGCTGCGACAACAAGGCAATGTGCTAACCCACAGGGAGGCTCTGTAGGCTGATTCATGCAACACATGGGATATTTTTATACACAGCATGTTTATTAAAAGTTTTTATTGTGGTTTGTATGAAGACAGGGTGTGAAAAGCCTGCAGTTTGCTATATATCTTTTTTATGTGATTTCCAGGGATGCTTTGCTGCTGAAGAGGTGATCCTAGAGGATCAACCGTTGTGACTCAAGAAGTCCTAAAGCTGGAGACAGCCAGGTAACTAGCATTTTCAGAAGGAGCCATGGCAGCCAAAACAATTTTCTCATGACAGCTTCTTAAAAGGATCATGTTTTCAGGCAGGCGTTCACGATCCATAAACTTTCATGGAGTTAATAAATAACGCTGCATGTTTCTGGTGCCCCAGAGCTGCAGACTGCTGCCCATAGACATGGATGGGTGAAGGCAGCTGTTGGCGTAAGGTAGCACACGCACACATACGTAATGTCCTGAATGCACACCACCTGTGTTTGGGTCTTTATGTCTGTGCGCATGCACTGCTTTGCACTAGTAGCTGCATACAGCCGCCCATACACATTCATTTCTATGGGTAGATGTATGCAGCACCAGGACATCCTGGGCATCAAAAATACGTAGCCTGTTTACTCTGCACGGGCAAATGCACCAATGTCCATGTAGCCTTAAAGTGATTGTAAAGTCTCGTTTTTTTTTCCTATAAAAATAATAAACATGTCATACATACTTGCTCTGTTTCAGTGGATTTGCACAGAGCAGCCCAGATCCTCCTCTTCTCAGGTCCCTCTTCTGTGATCCTGGCCCCTTCCTCCTGTTCAGTGCCCCCACAGCAAGAAGCTTGCTATGGGGGCACCCCGAGCTGAGTCACAGCTCTCTGTGTTCATTCAGACACGGAACCCCAACGCAGCCCCGCCCCCTCTCTCCCCTGATTGACTAGCTGACTTTGACAGCAGCGGGAGCCAATAGCGTGCTGCTGTGTCTCAGCCAATCAGGAAAGAGGATTGCTTATTGGACACCTGAGCTTAGGCAGGAGACAGGTCAGCCGCTGTGGGGGCCTTATTCTTGGCTGACATTTTGCTTTTACTACGAGAGACTAAAAAACATGCCATTTTTATTTTTTATATCACTTGATTACATGCCAAAATTGTATTGGATCTCTTTACCAGGGAATACGTTTTCTATGAGGAAGAGATCCACTCAGATAAACATGAGCTGTTAATTACATATTGTCTGGGCCTATAAGCCATAGCTTTGCAGCTTCAAAGTGCCAATGTATAAGAACTTCTGCCACTGTGCCCTGCAGTGCGATTTTCCTGTACCTTTCTTAGAGACCTGTGCTGAAAATATAGGAGTTGCTATGTTCTGAAAATTATAGTTGCTTGGCTGTCATGCTGATCCTATGACATCATACTTCATGAAGCACAGACCAGAACAAAAGTGTTCTGATCAGGAGTTCACATCTTTCTAAATTTCTAATTTAAAAGCTTGTTGCATACGAATAGAAGCTAATAACGTATGCACACCTTTCTTAGAGAAGTTTGGCTAATTTCATATACGCTGTATTGTCAAAAGTATTGGGACGCCCGCCTTTACACACACATGAACTTTAATGGCATCCCAGTCTTGGTACGTAGGGTTCAAAATTGAGTTGGCCCACCCTTTGCCGCTATAACAGCTTCAACTCTTCTGGGAAGGCTGGCCACAAGGTTTAGGAGTGTGTCTATGGGAATGTTTGACCATTCTTCCAGAAGCACATTTGTGAGGTCAGGCACTGATGTTGGACAAGAAGGCCTGGCTCGCAGTCTCCACTCTATGTTCTGTCAGGTTGAGGTCAGGACCTTGTGCAGGCCAGTCAAGTTCCTCCACCCCAAACTCGCTCACCCATGTCTTTATGTCTTCAGCTTCAGATTTCATACAGTGAAGGATAGCAGGTCATTCACTCTCCACACATATTCACAAAACATCTTATATTCTTTTCACAGAACACAAGGCATTCTGTGCATGGACAAAGGGAGAGGAGGGATGGATAAATGCCACAATCTCCCCTAGGTCATTCACAGAAAGCCTTTGTGGTTGTAAAAAGTTTGTGAACAGTTGAGGGGAGACAAAGATGGAAAGAAAGTGACCCACTTTTCTACGCCAAAAATTACGTTTCAGCACTCAAAGTTCTTTGCTTACAGTATTGTTCATACGAATTAAACCTAGTCCAGCACCATCTACACCTAGGACACCCATCAAAAGTCCAAAATTGCTTCTTTTTTTTTTAGCTATTGTGCGAAAACTTGACTCTTTTCTTCAACTCTTTTTCCTATCTTAGATGATGAATTTTCCAAGGCTAATCTCATTCACCAAGGCCTGTGAAAAATCAGATTGGTGGGAAAATGGAGAGCATAATACCAAGAAACCCTTCAAATCATATGAGGTTGCTACTACAGGGGAAGAGGCAAGAAGCTTCTATGAGAGTCTTATAGGTACTGACAGAGAGTCGTCAGCTTCAAGAAAACCATCTCGGAAGCGCAGAGTTCACAGATCTCCATCACATGAAGAGCCACGTGTAGGGTCTTCAGAGAGTGGACCAAATACATTGGTCCGGGAAACAACCAACCAGAGAGTGGGCCACCAGCTGCTCAGATGTTCACAAAACGGAGACATGAAAGGTTTGAGACAGCTGGTGGAAAAAGAACATTGTGACATCAATTTCCGAGATAGATACTATTGGACATCGCTGATGTGTGCAGCATTTGCAGGTAAAAAAGACGCTGTGAGTTACTTGTTGAAAAGAGGAGCAGCCTGGGTTGGCGTTTGTGAAACTCAAGGCAAAGATGCTCTAACGTTAGCAGAAGAAGGAGGGCACCAGGAGGTTGTCAAGCTTCTACAGGATTCTTTGAAGGGTCAGCCAGAGGAATCACAACCAAGGTGAGGAGATTATATTATCTACCAGGCTTTTTCTGGCACTTTTTGTTTACAAGTTTTAAGTGGTTGTAAAGGCAGAAGGTTTTTTTATCTTAAAGTGGTTGTAAACCCACTTTGTAAACAAATACCTACAGGTAAGCCTAGATTAAGGCTTACCTGTAGGTTCCTGAAATATCTCCTTAACCTACACGGATATTTGCATTTAAAAGCGGCGACGCTGACATCACGCGCATGCGCATGGGGTTAACCCCATTCACAAATTCGGCTAGGTCGCAGCATTCGACGACGTAGCCGAATTCGACGGCTCACGCGCGCATGCGCGGAGCCACGTCTTCGCCGCTCCGGCCAATCGGAGCGGCGCTATGATTGGCTGGTGCGGCGATACCCGGAAGTAACATTCCGGCTATCGCCGCAGCGATGGATGCGGCTGAAGAGGGAGACGAGGACAGCTTCGGGGGCCCCGATCTAAGGTAAGTGATGCATATTGAGCTATTATGCTAGTCATATTAGCTCATTATGCCTTTCTCTTACAGGTCGTTGGGAAAAAAAAATAAAAAATAGTGGGTTTACATCCACTTTAATGCATTCTATGCATTAAGATAAAAAACCTTCTGTGTGTAGCAGCCCCCCTAATACTTACCTGAGACCGATCTTCCTCCAGCGATGTGCCCGAGTGCCTCGACCATCCGGGACTCTCCCTCCTGATTGGCTGAGACACAGCAGCGGTGCCATTGGCTCCCGCTGCTGTCAATCAAAGTCAGTTAGCCCATCAGGAGAGAGGGGGGCAAGGCCGAACCTCAGCTCTGTGTCTGAATGGACACATGGAGCTGCAGCTCCATAGCAAGCTGCTTGCTGTGGGGGCACTCGACAGGAGGGAGGGTCCAGGAGCGCCAGAGAGGGACACAAGAAGAGGAGGATCTGGGCTGCTCTATGCAAAGTAACTGCACAGAGCAGGTAAGTATAACATGTTTGATATTTTTAAAGGAAAAAAAAAACAAGACTTTAGTATCACTTTAAATTAGTATTTTTTGCTATATTACTTATAACCCCCAGACATTATATATATATATATATATATATATATATATATATATATATATATATATATTTAGCAGAGACCCTAGGGAATAAAATGGAGGAAAAAAAATACACTTTAATTAATTAAATAAAAACAAATCACAATAGTTCCCGTAATTTTTTTTGTATAATATGAAAGATGATGTTATACCGAGTAAATAGACACCTAACATGTCACACTTTTAAAATTGCGTACGCTCGTGGAATGGTGACAAACTACAGTACTTAAAATCTCCATAGGCGATGCTTTAAAGGCCTTGCGTAGAGTTACAGAGGAGGTCTAGCGCTAGAATTATTGCTCTCGCTGTAACGTTCGTGGCAATACCTCACATGTGTGGTCCGAATACCGTTTAAATATGCGTGCACAACTTATGTATGGTATGTGTTCGCTGCTGGGCGTGAGCACGGAGGGATGGGGGCCCTTTGAAAAAAAAAATGTTTTTTATTTTTTTTTACACTGTCCGTTTACTCTTTTTTTTTTTTTTATCGCTTTTATTCCTGTTACATCAATGTAACCAAGTTGTAATAGAAATAAGGATGACAGGTCCTCTTTACGAAGAGACACCTAGGGTCAAAAAGACCCCAAATATCTTCACCTTTAAAAGAAAAATATCCCCAAATTTTTTTTTTCCTTTGCTCTAAGAAAAAAGAAGAAAAAAAATTCTTCCAAAGTGAACCGAAAGTGACATCCTCCAAGGCCAAAGAGTCGATCAAGGAGTCTTTTGATTGTCTATGGGAGCAGCTGGTCGCCCCGTCAAATCTTTTCTCGGGCAGACCGACAGGAACGGTAGGCCGGAAAAACACTAGCGAGTAGCAGGAGGGGGTCATGAGCCGCTCGGACCTTTCATGAGAAAGCCAGCCACCTGCAGAAAGAAACGGTACTGGGGTTATGGCTGATATCTTCAGCCATAAGCCCGGTAAAACATGTGCAAACCGCAACTAGGGCTGGGAAAAAAATCGATTTTAATCTTGAATCGAGTTTTGAGCTCAAATCGATTCAGATTTGAAGAAAATCGATTTTTTTAGATTTAAAAAAAAAAAAAAAAATTTTATTTATTTTTTCCTTCAAAGTTTCCGTAGCAGGACTGCAGGGGGCGTATCCGGAATGGCACTGGGCGGCGTTACGCCAATTACATCTACTCGCCGCAGCCGCCGTCTGCCTACCTGATCAGCGTGTCATGCAGACAGACGGCGGCCATTGCAGTGTTCAAAAGCCGCGCCTCCCGAGTCCTCGTCGTCTGTGATAGGCGGAACACTCAATTTCACAGCAGGCAGTGTTTAGCCTATCACGGACATCCTCTCATCCTCGTCTGTGTTATGAGGATCACCATGATAGGCGGAACACTGAATGCTGGGAAATTGAGTGTTCCGCCTATCACAGACGAGGAGGAGGCGCGGCTTTTGAATACTGGAATGGCCACCGGTGTAGCAGTAAAATCCGTATACCATGAAAATCTGCATCAGGTACGGGCACAGTGATTGAAGCACGGGCACAGTGAAGCACGGGCACAGTGAGACACGGGTACAGTGAGGCATGGACACAGTTCAATTCAACTAAGAGTAACCTCAAGATTTTTTGTTGTTTTATTAGCTAAATCCAAATACAGTATTAATAATTTGGATGTTTAACAATCTTTGTTGCACACTGACTTTGCAGTTAGAGAAAGGGTTTGCCTTTGCAATTTTGTTTGTTGATGCACTTTAATATAATGAAAAAAAAATCGAATCGTAAATCGAGTTTTTTTTATAAAAAAATCGCAGATTTTTTTGGGGGGAAAATCGCCCAGCCCTAACCGCAACTAATATATACGTATAGCGGTCGGCAAGTGGTTATATTTTATATTTTCCAAGGCAGATTATCATAGACAATTATATTTTAGGGGTCTTAATGAACTGAGTTAAAATGACCCTGTCCGGTAATTTGGCTAGAAAGCTCCCCCTGCAGTGGCTTGCAGTGACATTGATGAGCAGTGGGGGACCAGGAGATCACCTCTCCCTATTGTGACTGTTTCTCTGCAAACTTCAGAGGATAGGTGTGGAGAGCAGTGTTTGTGCCCACTTTTTACCATGGGCAAATCGGGTTACATGCACGCCCCCACTCCGCTCCACATTCACCCTTACATACCTACCCTTTGTTCCTCTACCATTCTGTTCACCTGCAGTGTTAATGCCTAAGGCCCCTTTCACACTAGCGAACCGTATGTCCGCTTTTTCATTCGTCCGTTTACGGATGAAAAAGGGACATACATTGGTCCCTATGAGATTGCGGGTGTCAGCGGATGAACATCCACTGACACCCGATCTCCTCCGTGTCCGCAATCCCCCGTTTTCTGCAGACGGAGGAAAATCCTATTTTTCAATCCGTCTGCAGAGCGGATCGGATGAACACGGACAGACGGTCCGTGTTCATCCGATCCCCCCATAGGGGAGAGCGGAGATCTGACAGGGCGGTCCCTGCACAGTGTGCGGAGACCGCCCTGTCATCTGCAGGCTCAGCGGGGATCAACGGAGCGATTTGGATCCGTCCCGTGTGAAAGGGGCCTAAGTGTAGCTAAAACTAAAAATCACAAAATCAGCACAAGGGGTCAAAACACAATCAGTAGGATGTGTCCTTTATGCTGATTCCATTTTTCTTTTAGTTGAAAGCCATGCTACAGCTTCTATTAATAAAACAGGTTTTAAGAATAGAGGCTGGGCGGATGATTGATAGCTCCTCCCCATCCATCCATAGATTACTTTTCATTCATAGAAGCTGTAGTACGGCAAGGCCATTACAACTAGGTCACTTGGTAAACCCAAGTTTTTGCTATTCTATGTTACAGAGAATACACCTAGGCAGTGAGACACCATGCAATGGTGGAGGTAGCATAATTAGTGTGATAACGTTTGCTGTAGTGATGTACAGGTTTTAGGGAAAAACCAAAGCACACAGCAAGGGACATGCTATCCTATGCATGTAGAAGTGTCCAATAGTAGCAGTGCCCGAAGCCCTTCAACAGAGCAAACGTTTCCCTCACCGTGTGCTGGAGAGGTAAGTATAACCCACCACCTTATACGGTGTATTGCTGTTGGAACCTATTTCCCCTCCCACTGACTGGGTCATGTTAAAAGTAAATTAAAGAAGAACTCCAGAATATTTTTTTTTATTTGCTAGTTTGCAAATAGGTAACTCAGGAGGTATATGCCTCCTTCTAGATTGCTGCCTGTTCTTTACAATGTACAATTTCACTGATGCCGGATAGTATAGTACTATGGCCACTTCTGGCACTCCAGAACTGGAGACTTGCGTCTCTCAAACACAGCAGTTGTCTTGTTGTTTACCTATTTCTTCTCTTGTCTATTCACAGAACACTTTTTGTATTCTGTGAATCTATTCACAGAATACAAGGTGCTCTTTGAATGGACAAGGGAAGAGGAGTGGCATACACCTCCTGAGATTTAAAGTGGTTGTAAATGATCACCTTGTAAAACAACCCACTCAGTTTGTAATAGAAATGGAAGGCAAAACATTTGTGTATAGATTAAAAAAAAAATTAAATACCCCTTATAACTGATCACCTTACCTCAATTCTCAGCTGCATAAGATCTGGTGGGAGGGGAAGCAGCAGTACACTGAGCTTCCCTGTGAATGGCTGTGCAGGAGAGGTGTGTCAGGACAAGTCTGACTATTGGAGGAAAGCATACTGAGTTCCCAGCATAGCTAGAGAACTAACCACAATGTGCTCTCCTGCTTAGTGTGGTCAGTTTTTAATAGAAAAGCAAAGGGACTGGCAGGAACACCAGGGATTTCACACAAAGGAAGCAATACAAAGAGAACAGGATACTTTCTTGTACAAGTACATGGTACAGCAGACACATATCAGGAATATGAAATGTTGGTGTACCAAACACTTTAACTACTTGTAACCAAGACAATATTTAACCACTTCCCGCCCGGCCTATAGCAGAATGATGGCCGGGGGGTGGTTTTCTTATCCTGACTGGGCGTCATTTGACTTCAAGCAGGATAAAATAGCTGCGTGGGGGTGCACAGTGCGTCTGTCGGAGGCGCTGTATGTCAGTCTGACACGCCGCATCTCCGATTATGATAAGAAGCCTCTGTCAGTGGCTTCTTACCACGTGATCAGCTGTGACCAATCACAGCTGATCATCATGTGAACCAGGAAGTGCCGGTAAATGGCATTTCTCGATTCACGCTGACAGGGAGAGCCGATCGGCGGCTCTTCCTGTCAGAGGGGGGGGTCTGTGCTGATAATTGAATTGAATTGCAGCACAGTCCCCTCAGTTCTGCCAATTAGTGCCCAGCAGTGTCCCCACAAAAAAGTATGCCAGTGCCCACCACAGTGCCAATCAGTGCCCAGCAGTATCACCTGTCAGTAATCTATCAGTACCTCATCATCAGTGCTGCCCATCAGTGCCAATCAGTACCGCCTATCAGTGCCCATCACAGCCGCCTGACAGTGCCCATCAGTGCTGCATATCAGTGACGCCTATCAGTGCCCATCAATTCTACATATCAGTGCCACTTTATCAGTGCCGCATCATTAGTAGCCGTCGGTGAAAGGGAAGGGGGAGGATACGGCACCAACACCGGGGGGGGGAGGATACGGCACCAACACCGGGGGGGGGGGAGGATACGGCACCAACACCGGGGGGGGGGAGGATACGGCACCAACACCGGGGGGGGGGGAGGATACGGCACCAACACCGGGGGGGGAGGATACGGCACCAACACCGGGGGGGGGGAGGATACGGCACCAACACCGGGGGGGGGGAGGAGGATACGGCACCAACACCGGGGGGGGAGGAGGATACGGCACCAACACCGGGGGGGGGAGGAGGATACGGCACCAACACCGGGGGGGGGGAGGAGGATACGGCACCAACACCGGGGGGGGGAGGAGGATACGGCACCAACACCGGGGGGGGGGAGGAGGATACGGCACCAACACCGGGGGGGGGAGGAGGATACGGCACCAACACCAGGGGGGGGAGGAGGATACGGCACCAACACCAGGGGGGGAGGAGGATACGGCACCAACACCGGGGGGGGGAGGAGGATACGGCACCAACGGGGGGGGGGAGGAGGATACGGCACCAACACCGGGGGGGGGGGGGAGGAGGATACGGCACCAACACCGGGGGGGGGGGAGGAGGATACGGCACCAACACCGGGGGGGGGGGGGAGGAGGATACGGCACCAACACCGGGGGGGGGGGGAGGAGGATACGGCACCAACACCGGGGGGGGGGGAGGAGGATACGGCACCAACACCGGGGGGGGGGGGGAGGAGGATACGGCACCAACACCGGGGGGGGGGAGGAGGATACGGCACCAACACCGGGGGGGGGGAGGAGGATACGGCACCAACACCGGGGGGGGGGGGTGTGGCGCCGAGGGGTGAATGTAGGAGTGGGAAAGCAGGCAGTATGTAGAGGAATGGGGCACGGGGGTGTAGAATGAGACAAAGGTGCTGGGGAGTATGGAGCTGGAGAGTAGAGTGTGGTCAGTGAGTATGGAGCTGGGGAGTGTGGTCAGTGGGGTGGGAATGAGCCTAGATCTGGGGTAAGGGGTGGGGTTAGAATACTAGTTGGGTGTATTGTGTGTGTATCGGATGAGCACAGACCTGCTATAAGGAATGTGGTCAGAGGGGTGGTATGGGTGAGCATAACACGGAGGGTGAGGAGTGTGGTCAGTGAGGTGTAGGTGAGCGTAGACCTGGAATACAGAGTGTGGTCAGTGGGGCGGTAGGTAGGAAGGATCGGTGGCGGGGTTGGGGCTCGGTGTCCCCGGATAGGGCCGCTCTGGCTGCGCTCACACCTGTTCTGTCCTCACGGCGGATCTTCCCGGTTCTCACCCGCCGCCACACACTAGGCCCGGTCCCCTGTCAGTGCGCAGGCGCGACCCGGAAGAGGCGGGGTCAGGAGTCACCCGCTTGGAATGCTGGGAATGGTAGTTCTCACTCATCTCTCAGTGTATATGGAGAGATCCTCTGCAGATCCCGGAACAGGTAACTGTGTGGAACAATGGCGGCTCGTTTGCTGCGATTTGCTTTTACTAAAACACTCACCACTGCTGTGACCTTAGCTCACCACTCTCGCCGATATAGCTGCCTATGTAGAAAAACACACATTGTAATATATACTGTACGTGTGTATAATCAGCAGGTAGATAGAACATGGCAGCAGATCTATGTAATCTCTGCAGCCTCCATGTATTCCTCAGCATTGGACACTTCTGGGAGTGTTGGGGGTTTGCCTGCCCCCCCCCCCCAAGTTATGAATGGTTCCAACCTCTGACCTCTCTATCACTGGAGGGCTCAGCAGTGACATAGGGGTCAGAGGAAGCAACCAAAACGTACGGGGGGGGGGGGGAACAGACATCCAACACTCCCAGAAGTGTCCAATGCTGGAGGGGAGATGAGACACTGGGGGTGCTGGAGATATGAATATAAAACCTCTTCAATTACAGGAACTTTCAGCAGAAAACACCTTTATAACCCAACCTGGTCTCTTTACACCTGGGTGCCATGCAGGACATTTACTCTGTAATAATCTATAAAAACTCTCGCTGTCCTAAAATTTCCTGGCTAACCTGACTCATTGGGCTGGATGTGGGGCTCATTCCCACCAGCCTGGCCCACTGTAGAGAGTTCTATGCCTGTGCGTTGGTTAGCACCTTAAGGGCTTCTTTACACTAGCATTTGCCCTCTGAAGGGTGATCCATGGTGAAGCGCACTTCAGAGGGTGTTTGACAGGCAATAAGAAGGCATAAGAGGTCTCTAAAGTTTTCTCAGAAGCCCGCCTTACCACCTGTCCCCTGGATCCTGTTCCCCCGCATCTAATACGGTCACCCTCTTCTTCTATCTTATGCTTCCTCACTTACCATCTTCAATCTCTCCCTCTCTACTGGCACCTTCTCCTCCCCTCTAAAACATGCCCTGATCACCCCTATACCTAAAGAGCCCTCTCTGGATTCCACCAGCCTGAACAACTTAAAGGGGTTGTAAAGGTTTGTTTTTTATTTTCTAAATAGGTTCCTTTAAGCTAGTGCATTGTTGGTTCACTTACCTTTTCCTTCGATTTCCCTTCTAAATGTTTTTTTTTCTTTGTCTGAATTTCTCACTTTACTAACTGACATATAAACATGGATGTCACACCACTTCCTCAAACCCAATCTTTCTAAAACCGAGCTCATAATTCTTCCTCCAGCCTGTGCCCCCCCCCCTGACTTCTCCATCAAGATAAATAAAACAACCATCAGTCCCTCCCCTCATGCCAAGGTGCTAAGTGTAATCCTAGACTCTGACCTGTCCTTTCAGCCCCAAATCCAATCACTATCCAGACTTTACCTTCACCAAAATACACCCCTTTCTAACCGTTGACACCACTAAGAAACTTAAGTCTCCTCCTCACGTGCTCGTCTCCAGGACTTCTCCAGAGCCTCTCCCATCCTCTGGAACTCACTACTAAGGATGAGCTCCGGCGTGTTCGCATAGTACACATGCAGAGCCCGCCAGGAAGTCGGCGCTGCGCTAATCACAGCCAGGGAGACATTTCCCGATCTCTGCAGCCGAGCATCAGGAAATGTCTCCCTGCCTGTCATTAGCGCAGCGCTGTGCCGACTTCTGGCGGGCTCTGCACGTTTACTATGCGAACACGCCGGAGCTCATTCTTACTCACTACCCCAATCTGTCTGGCTATCTCCTACTAGCAGATGACGGCGGAGATCGCTGATTGGACGGTTCTGGTGTGGGGGGCGGGCTGTCACCCTGTCAGAACACAACAGCTCAGCGAAGGAGATGGCTGAACTAACCTCACATGCTTTTGATCTGTTTCTGCAGTGCAATTTTGATGCATTCTTGTGTGTTTTTTTATGTGTTTTGCATTTTTTTATGCAATTTTTTTTTTTGGACAATTTGTTGTTGGGTGGATTAAAAATCCATTTTGTGGCAAAAACGCACTACATGCTTTTCTGCAGTTTCTCCGTTGAAGTCTTTTGAACCAAAAACGCACCATTTTGCTTTTAAAACTATATTTGAAGTGGAACTCCACTCTCCCAATCAACATTGATTATTTTGAATCCTTATACTGCTAGCATTAGTAGATGAATAAGAGAGTATATCATATTTTCTTCTTTTCATTTTTTTACATTTCTTCAGTTACATCCTGGTTTTCATGCCTAGGCAAATGATGTCATGCATCCCAGAAGTCTTTAGGGGGGGAGGATTTTTTTTTCTTCTCCAGCCAAATACATTCTCATGCCTGAGCTAAGAGCAGATGGATTCCAGGAAGTAAATGTACAAGAATTGTCTGCCCTTACTCAAGATGGCCACAGCCAGAAATGCTAGAAGGGGGGGGGTGTTTCAAAGTGATTTCTCAACAAAATAATGCACGGAGACGTGGCTGGATGGGGGAGTTTGCTTTGAATATTACAAATTAATTAACCACTTAAGCCCCGGACCAATATGCAGCATAAAGACCAGGCCTCTTTTTGCGATTCTGCACTGCGTAGCTTTAACTGACAATTGCGCGATCGTGTGTCGGGGCTCCCAAACAAAATTTACGTCCTTTTTTTCCCACAAATAGAGCTTTCTTTTGGTGGTATTTGATCACCTCTGCGGTTTTTATTTTGTGCTTTAAACAAAAATAGAGCGACAATTTTGAAAAAAATGCAATATTATTTACTTTTTGCTATAAAAAATATCCCCCAAAAATATATAAAAAAAAACATTTTTTTTCCTGAGTTTAGGCCGATACGTATTCTTCTACATATTTTTGGTAAAAAAAATCGCAATCAGCGTTATAGCGTTTACAAAATAGGGGATAGTTTTATGGCATTTTTATTTTTTTTACTAGTAATGGCGGCGATCAGCGATTTTTTTTTTCATGACTGCGACATTAGGGCGGACACATCGGATACTTTTGACACATTTTTGGGACCATTGTAATTTTTACAGCGATCAGTGCAATAAAATTGCACTGGTTACTGTAAAAATGACACTGGCAGTGAAGGGGTTAACCACTATGGGTGCTGAAGGAGTTAAGTTTGCCTAAGGGAGTGATTCTTACTGTTAGGGGGCGTGGCTACAAGTGACATGTCACCGATCTCCGCTCTGGTGTCAGTAGGCGAGCGGGGAGATGTTGTGTTTACACTAACATCTCCCTGCTTCATCCCTCCGTGAGACGATCGCGGGGATCCCCGCGGCGACCGAGTCCACGGGACCCACGGTCCGACTCACAGGGATGACTGCAGGGTCACGAGTGCGCCGGCGCGCGCGACCACACAGCAGGCAGTTAAAGGGGCCGTACAGGTACGTGATTGTGCCTGTATGAGCCATTCTGACGACATATATATGCCATGAGCGGTCATTAAGCGGTTAAGTAGCATTTTTGGTTTGTGGTGCTCAGATGAGGTGTAGTTTCCTTTTAACCCCTTAACGACCGCTCACTGTACATATACGTCGGCAGAATGGCACGTACAGGCAAACTCACGTACCTGTACGTGCCTGCCTTCGTATGGGTGGGGGGTCCGATCGGACCCCCCTCCGGTACAGTCAGCGGCCGGGATCGCTTCGGGAGCGATCCGTGATGAGGGGGCCGCCATTAGTTTCTGGCCACCCCCTCGCGATCGCTTCCGGCGAATGAAAAGCTTCCTCTGCCTGTGTAATGTTTACACAGGCAGGAGGAAATGATGTCATCTCTCCTGCGGCGCTCACATATACCGAGCGCCGTAGAGAGAAGACATCAGGTTAGTGCACTGAACAGCACACTGACACCAGCACACATAGGAACACGATGGCCCCCCCAGATCAGCCCCCAGTCACAGTGTCACTGATTGCAGTGAACATTTATTTACTGATCACTGCAATCAGTGACATTTGTGACTGTAAAAGTGTCAGGGCAGTTAGTTTTAGGTCCAGTGTAGCCTCCTAACCCCCCCCTAATAAAGGTTTAACCCAGGGCTTGACAAATTTGCTTGGAATCTAGGAGCCAGCTAAAAAAGTTAGGAGCCAGGAACACGCCCCGTCCCGCCGAGCTCGCGCGCAGAAGCGAACGCATACGTGAGTAGCGCCCGCATATGAAAGCGGTGTTCAAACCACACGTGAGGTGTCGCCGCGATCGGTAGATCGAGAGCAATAATTCTAGCCCTAGACCTCCTCTGTAACTCAAAACATGCAACCTGTAGAATTTTTTAAACGTCGCCTATGGAGATTTTAAAGGGTAAAAGTTAGTCGCCATTCCACGAGCGGACGCAATTTTGAAGCATGACATGTTGGGTATCAATTTACTCAGCGTAACATT
Source organism: Rana muscosa (assembly GCA_029206835.1). Taxonomy (NCBI): domain Eukaryota; kingdom Metazoa; phylum Chordata; class Amphibia; order Anura; family Ranidae; genus Rana; species Rana muscosa. The sequence continues at coordinate 73,988,509 of CM055125.1, forward strand.
ATCTTTCACAATAATAAAAAAAATTGGGCTAACTTTACTGTTGTCTTATTTTTTTTATTTAAATTTTTTTATTTTTTCCCAAAAAAGTGCGCTTGTAAGACCGCTGCGCAAATACGGTGTGACAGAAAGTATTGCAACGACCGCCATTTTATTCTCTAGGGTGTTAGAATAAAAAATATATATAATGTTTGGGGGTTCTAATTAGAGGGAAGGAGATGGCAGTAAAAACAGACAGGGAAACTCCATTAGCATTGCTGTTTGTCTTGTCATACCAACGGCCACCACAAGATGGCGCTAGATCACAGAAGGAAGCATAGGCCTGCAGAAGGCCGCAAAGCCGCGGCCTCAATTACCGGCCGGCGCGGCCCGACGCGATCCCGCGGAGGGGGGGCACGGAGAGACAGGATTCCCCAGCTGTGCTGCCCCAGGCGCCAGGTCGCTAATTCTAGTCGCAATGGCGACCTGGCGCCCGGGGTTTGTCGAGCCCTGGTTTAACCCCTTGATTGCCCCCCAGGTAACCCTTTCCACTGTCACTAAGCGATCGTTTTTCTGATCTCTGTATTAGTGTCGGTGATGCAGATCGGTAGCCAGTAATTTTTTTTAGGTTCGCCGCAGGTTTTTATAGCGTCAGGTACCCCCATATATTATCTAATAAAGGTTTTAACCCCCTGATTGCCCCTAGTTAACCCTTTCACCAGTGATCACCATATAAATGTTACGGGTGACGCTGGTTAGTTAGTTTGCTTTTTATAGTGTCAGGGCACCCGCCGTATATAACCCAATAAAGGTTTAACCCCCTGATCGCCCGGCGGGTGATATAAATTAGGTTTTAGCATCAGAGAGGGTCTGCGTCGCCCCAGGCAGCGTCAGGTTAGTGCCAGTAACGCCAACACCCACGCGTGAAGCATACACCCCCCTTAGTGGTATAGTATCTGAACAGATCAATATCTGATCTGATCAGATCTATACTAGCGTCCCCAGCAGTTTAGGGTTCCCAAAAACGCAGTGTTAGCGGGATCAGCCCAGATACCTGCTGGCACCTGCGTTTTGCCCCTCCGTCCAGCCCAGGCCACCCAAGTGCAGTATCGATCGATCACTGTCGCTTACAAAACACAACACACATAACTGCAGCGTTCGCAGAGACAGGCCTGATCCCTGCGACTCCAGTGCTGTAGGAGGTGATTTCACCACCACAGTTAAAAAAAAAAAGCATATATGCCGAAGCATTGGGGCAGAGGAGCGATTTTGCTCCTAATGCCGCGTACATACGGTCGAAATTCCGACGGAGGCTTGCCCGTGGAAAAGTCCGACCGTGTGTGTGCAGCATAACTTTTGCGGGAGGATGCCCCCATGCTTCGGCATATATAAATGGTGCATGTATGCCCATCATTAGAAGTGGGTGGATGAAGGGCGGTATTCTAATGGTGGGCATACCCACCGATCAATCTCTTTTTTTTCGTTCAGCCAACAGGCTGCATGAAAGAAAAGATTACATTACATGTTCAACAAGGACCAGCAACGGACTGGTATGTTGCTGGACTTTGAATGGTTATACCAGAAAGATGCCTGCGGGTTTAGGTATCATCTTGGTATCATTCTTTTCAGCCAGCGGCCGGCTTTCATGTAAAAGCAATCCTAGTGGCTAATTAGCCTCTGGACTGCTTTTACAAGCAGTGGGAGGGAATGTCCCCCCCCGGATATAAAAAGCGCCATTGGGAAAGCATTTTATCACACCGATCTTGGTGTGGTCAGATGCTTTGAGGGCAGAGGAAAGATCTAGGGTCTAATAGACCCCATTTTTTTCAAAAAAAGAGTACCTGTCACTACCTATTGCTATCATAGGGGATATTTAGATTCCCTTAGATAACAATAAAAAATAATAAAATAAAAAAATATGGAAGGAACAGTTTAAAAATAAAATAAAAAAGGAAAATTAATAATAAAAAAAAAAAAAGAAGCACCCCTGTCCCGCCCTGCTCTTGTGCAAAGGCGAACGCAAGCGTCGGTCTGGCGTCATACGTAAACAGCAATTGCATCATGCATGTGAGGTATCACCGCGAAGGTCAGGTCAAGGGCAGTAATTTTAGCAGTAGACCTCCTCTGTAAATCTAATGTGGTAGGTAACCTGTAAAGGCTTTTAAAAATGTATGTAGTTTGTCGCCACTGAGCGTTTGTGCGAAATTTTAAAGCATGTCGTGTTTGGTATCCATGTACTCGGCCTAAGATCATCCTTTTTTATTTCATCAAACATTTGGGCAATATAGTGTGTTTTAGTGCATTAAAATTTAAAAAAGTGTATTTTTTCCCCAAAAAATGCGTTTGAAAAATCGCAGCGCAAATACTGTGTGGAAAAAAAAATGCAACACCCACCATTTTAATCTGTAGGGCCTTTGCTTTAAAAAATATATATAATGTTTGGGGGTACAACGTAATTTTCTTGCAAAAAAAAATATATGTTTTCATGTAAACAAAAAGTGTCAGAAAGGGCTTTGTCTTCAAGTGGTTAGAAGAGTGGATGTAAGCTTCCTAATGTTGTGTATAAAATGCCAGAACAGTTCAAAACCCCCCCCCAAATGACCCCATTTTGGAAAGTAGACACCACAAGCTATATACTGAGAGGCATGTCGAGTCCATGGAATATTTTATATGTTGACACAAGTTGCGGAAAAAGACAATTATTTTTTTGCACAAAGTTGTCACTAAATGATATATTGCTCAAACATGCCATGGGCATATGTGGAATTACACCCCAAAATACATTCTGTTGCTTCTCCTGAGTACGGGGATACCACATGTGTGAGACTTTTTGGGAGCCTAGCCGCGTACGGGACCCCAAAAACCAAGCACCGCCTTCAGGCTTTCTAAGGGTATTAATTTTTGCTTTCACTTCTCACTGCCTATCACAGTTTCGGAGGCCATGGAATGCCCAGATGGCACAAAACCCCCCCAAATGACCCCATTTTGGAAAGTAGACACCCCAAGCTATTTGCTGAGAGGTACGGTGAGTATTTTGCAGATCTCACTTATTGTCACAAAGTTTTGAAAATTTAAAAAAGAAAACAAAAAATATATATATTTTCTTTCTTTATTTTCAAAAACAAATGAGAGCTGTAAAATACTCACCATGCCTCTCAGCAAATAGCTTGGGGTGTCTACTTTCCAAAATGGGGTCATTTGGGGCGGTTTTGTGCTATTTTGGCATTTTATGGCCTTTCGAAACTGTGATAGGTAGTGAGGAGTGAAATCAAAAATTTGCGCCCTTAGAAATCCTGAAGGCGGTGCTTGGTTTCCGGGGTCCCGTACACGGCTAGGCTCCTAAAAAGTCCCACACATGTGGTATCCCCGTACTCAGGAGAAGCAGCAGAATGTATTTTAGGGGTGCAATTCCACATATAACCATGGCATGTGTGAGCAATATATCATTTAGTGACAACTTTTTGTAATTTTTTTCTTTTTTTTTTTGTCATTATTCAATCACTTGGGACAAAAAAAAAATATTCAATGGGCTCAACATGCCTTTCAGCAATTTCCTTGGGGTGTCTACAATTTGGGGGGGTTTTGTACTGCCCTGCCATTTTAGCACCTCAAGAAATGAGATAGGCAGTCATAAATTAAAAGCTGTGTAAATTCCAGAAAATGTACCGTAGTTTGTAGACGCTATAACTTTTGCGCAAACCAATAAATATACGCTTATTGACATTTTTTTTACTAAAGACATGTGGCTGAATACATTTTGGCCTAAATGTATGACTACAATTTAATTTATTTGATTTTTCTTATAACAAAAAGTAGAAAATATGTTTTTTTTTCCAAATTTTCGGTCTTTTTCCGTTTATATCGCAAAAAATAAAAATCGCAGAGGCAATCAAATATTAAAAGAAAGCTCTATTTGTGGGAAGAAAAGGACGCAAATTTCGTTTGGGTACAACATTGCATGTCCGCACAATTTCCAGTTAAAGCAGCGCAGTGCCAAATTGTGAAAACACCTCTGGTCATTAAGCTGCGTAATGGTCCGGGGCTTAAGTGGTTAAGGTATAACTAAACATAAGGGGCCCGTTCACGCTAGCCACTGCATGTGAATCATAATAGTGGTTCCTGTGCGGTTCACAAGCAGTTCTGTACAGTGGGATTTCAGTCCCATCAATTTTGAATGGGCTGAAATCACACCCCACGTGCGGCAATGGCGTAGCATGGTACTTTTGTATCATGCTATCCGGTCCAGCAAACACAATGCGTTTGTGACCTGGGTTTGGGGTGTCGTTAAGTTGAACTGATCCCTGCAGCAGATCGCAAGGGCACTGCAATTGGAATGCAGTGCGGGAAGCTGCCCAGGATTGAGACTCTCCCGCACTGCATTATAGTGTAAACAGGCCCTAAATTTTTTATTTTTTTGGATAGAGTGGAAAGGGATTAGAACCCCTGTCAGGCTTTTATTGCTGTCTGGGTCCCCATTAGGGAGATTCACCCTCTCTATTTGTTCTGTTTACCGCTATCACAAAGATAAAAAAAATCCCAAATTTGGTTGTACCCAGAGCAGGAATAGGGAGGATTTTATCCAATGGAGACACTAGTTCTTGTGACCCTGGCAACAACCAGGGAATCTCTCACTTCCTGTTGTCACTTTTAGGACAGGAAGTGAAGGGAAATCTCTGCAATGGGATACAATGGTAAAAAAACAAAACAAAAACTGACAGGGGTCTTTAAAGGAGTTGTAAAGGCAGAAGTTTTTTTTTTTAATCTTAATGCATTAGATGCATTTGGATAAAAAACAAAACTTGTGTGTAGCAGCAACCCCAGCACCCCCTAATTACTTACCTGAGTCCCATCTCTCTCCAGCAATTTCCACAAATGTCTAAGCCGCCCAGGACACGACTCCTGATTGGCTGAGACACAGCAGTGGTGCCATTGGCTCCCACGGCTGTCAGTCAAAGTCAGTCAGCAAATCAGGGGGAGAGGGGGCAGGGCCGGGTTTGGGCTCTGTGTCTGAATGGACACACAGAGCTGTGATTTGGTTCCAGTGCCCCCATAGGAAGCTGCGGGCTGTGGGGGCACTCCATAGGAGGGGGGGGCCAGGAGCACGAAAGAGGGACCCGAGAAGAGGAAATCTGGGCTGCTCTGTGCAAAACCGCTGCAACAGAGCAGGAAAGTATAACCTGTGTTATTTTTTTTATTTTTTTAAACAAGACTTTACAATCACTTTAACCACTTCCATACCGGGCCTATTCTGGCACTCCTCTCCTACATGAAAAAATCATATTTTTTTTGCTAGAAAATTACTCAGAACCCCTAAACATTATATAGTTTTTTTTAGCAGACACCCTAGGGAATAAAATGCCGGCCGTTGCAACTTTTTATCTCGCACGGTATTTGCGCAACAAAAAAAAACTGTTTCATGAATTAAAAAATAACAAAGCAGTAAAGTTAGCCCAATTTTTTTTGTATAATGTGAAAGATGATGTTACGCCGAGTAAATAGATACCCAACATATCACGCTTAAAAATTGTGCACAATCATGGAATGGCGCCAAACTTCGGTACTTAAAAATCTCCATAGGCGACGCTTTATTTTATTTTTTTACAGGTTACCAGTTTAAAGTAACAGAGGAGCTATAGTGCTAGAATTGTTGCTTGCGCTCTAACGCACGTGGTGATACCTCACATGTGTGGTTTGAACGGCATTTACATATATGGGTGGGACTTACGTGTGCGTTAGCTTCTGAGCACGAGCTACCGGGGACAGGGGCGTTTAAATTTTTTTTTCTTTTACATTTTTTTTTTTTTTTTAGCACTTTTATTCCTATTACAAGAAATGTAAACATCCCTTGTAATAAGAATGGTTCGTGACAGGTCCTCTTTATGGAGATGCGGGGTCAATAAGACCCCACATCTTTCCTCCATGCTGGAAAGCATGAAATCGAACAAAAAAATCACGATCTCGTGTTTACCAGCCGCGATCGCGGCTTTGTTTACAGCCACGGCCCGGACGTGGCGTCATAACGCCGTGCCCGGGCCTCCGACGATCATCTGGTCACCAGAAATCTCTATGGTTGTCATCCTGCGGCGGTCGATTCTTTCTCCAGGTCCCCGATGGCACGGGAGAGCTCGAAGAAGCACCGGATGGCGGCAGGAGGGGGGGTGTCCCCTCCCATCGCCTGTATGAAGGATCAAGTGGCGGAACTGCTGCTATGATTGTTCTTATGGTGCACAGAATCGCCGGCTGAAAACGAGGATATCTGAATGATGCCTGTAGCTGCACCCATCATTCAGAGATTCCCACTGAAAGTCAATCACGTCATATGACGGCCTTGGGCTGGAAGTGGTTTTAAGGAATAAAAAAGCTTTGCCTGCAATGTCTGCTAAAGTGCAGCGCGTCTCTCTGTCGGGAGTCGGGAAAGTGCGCTATTTTGCATGCATACCTACGGATGTTTATTTTTATTTCTTCTTTCTTTCAAATTAAAACCTATGAAATAAAAATGTTCATACACACATTCAAAATCAAAACGAGCCCCATCTATCCTGAAAAAAATAATATGTGTGATCCATGAGCATGGGTTACAAAAACATAAAGTTACAGAGCGCATGATTGGCACAAAATGAAGAACATCCAAGACTATGAGGGGCTCCAGCACAGAAATGGTTAACCAACCCAGCCAGCTGAGCTTCCTGCCAGGAAGGGGACAGTTCAGCCATTCAGCTTGGCTGTAGGCTGGTCACATGATAGTCACATGACTGCGATGTCATGTCCTCCTCCCCCCCCCCCCCCTTGTAGCATTCTCCGTCCCTCTTTAGCTGACTTCCCATAAGAAGGCGAGAGGTACATTTCTACGAAGGGTGAACTGGTAACTAGAACAGGAAGTAGCGTATTTCTGGACGCAGGGTGTGCGGTTTATCGGTAGCTGCGACAACAAGGCAATGTGCTAACCCACAGGGAGGCTCTGTAGGCTGATTCATGCAACACATGGGATATTTTTATACACAGCATGTTTATTAAAAGTTTTTATTGTGGTTTGTATGAAGACAGGGTGTGAAAAGCCTGCAGTTTGCTATATATCTTTTTTATGTGATTTCCAGGGATGCTTTGCTGCTGAAGAGGTGATCCTAGAGGATCAACCGTTGTGACTCAAGAAGTCCTAAAGCTGGAGACAGCCAGGTAACTAGCATTTTCAGAAGGAGCCATGGCAGCCAAAACAATTTTCTCATGACAGCTTCTTAAAAGGATCATGTTTTCAGGCAGGCGTTCACGATCCATAAACTTTCATGGAGTTAATAAATAACGCTGCATGTTTCTGGTGCCCCAGAGCTGCAGACTGCTGCCCATAGACATGGATGGGTGAAGGCAGCTGTTGGCGTAAGGTAGCACACGCACACATACGTAATGTCCTGAATGCACACCACCTGTGTTTGGGTCTTTATGTCTGTGCGCATGCACTGCTTTGCACTAGTAGCTGCATACAGCCGCCCATACACATTCATTTCTATGGGTAGATGTATGCAGCACCAGGACATCCTGGGCATCAAAAATACGTAGCCTGTTTACTCTGCACGGGCAAATGCACCAATGTCCATGTAGCCTTAAAGTGATTGTAAAGTCTCGTTTTTTTTTCCTATAAAAATAATAAACATGTCATACATACTTGCTCTGTTTCAGTGGATTTGCACAGAGCAGCCCAGATCCTCCTCTTCTCAGGTCCCTCTTCTGTGATCCTGGCCCCTTCCTCCTGTTCAGTGCCCCCACAGCAAGAAGCTTGCTATGGGGGCACCCCGAGCTGAGTCACAGCTCTCTGTGTTCATTCAGACACGGAACCCCAACGCAGCCCCGCCCCCTCTCTCCCCTGATTGACTAGCTGACTTTGACAGCAGCGGGAGCCAATAGCGTGCTGCTGTGTCTCAGCCAATCAGGAAAGAGGATTGCTTATTGGACACCTGAGCTTAGGCAGGAGACAGGTCAGCCGCTGTGGGGGCCTTATTCTTGGCTGACATTTTGCTTTTACTACGAGAGACTAAAAAACATGCCATTTTTATTTTTTATATCACTTGATTACATGCCAAAATTGTATTGGATCTCTTTACCAGGGAATACGTTTTCTATGAGGAAGAGATCCACTCAGATAAACATGAGCTGTTAATTACATATTGTCTGGGCCTATAAGCCATAGCTTTGCAGCTTCAAAGTGCCAATGTATAAGAACTTCTGCCACTGTGCCCTGCAGTGCGATTTTCCTGTACCTTTCTTAGAGACCTGTGCTGAAAATATAGGAGTTGCTATGTTCTGAAAATTATAGTTGCTTGGCTGTCATGCTGATCCTATGACATCATACTTCATGAAGCACAGACCAGAACAAAAGTGTTCTGATCAGGAGTTCACATCTTTCTAAATTTCTAATTTAAAAGCTTGTTGCATACGAATAGAAGCTAATAACGTATGCACACCTTTCTTAGAGAAGTTTGGCTAATTTCATATACGCTGTATTGTCAAAAGTATTGGGACGCCCGCCTTTACACACACATGAACTTTAATGGCATCCCAGTCTTGGTACGTAGGGTTCAAAATTGAGTTGGCCCACCCTTTGCCGCTATAACAGCTTCAACTCTTCTGGGAAGGCTGGCCACAAGGTTTAGGAGTGTGTCTATGGGAATGTTTGACCATTCTTCCAGAAGCACATTTGTGAGGTCAGGCACTGATGTTGGACAAGAAGGCCTGGCTCGCAGTCTCCACTCTATGTTCTGTCAGGTTGAGGTCAGGACCTTGTGCAGGCCAGTCAAGTTCCTCCACCCCAAACTCGCTCACCCATGTCTTTATGTCTTCAGCTTCAGATTTCATACAGTGAAGGATAGCAGGTCATTCACTCTCCACACATATTCACAAAACATCTTATATTCTTTTCACAGAACACAAGGCATTCTGTGCATGGACAAAGGGAGAGGAGGGATGGATAAATGCCACAATCTCCCCTAGGTCATTCACAGAAAGCCTTTGTGGTTGTAAAAAGTTTGTGAACAGTTGAGGGGAGACAAAGATGGAAAGAAAGTGACCCACTTTTCTACGCCAAAAATTACGTTTCAGCACTCAAAGTTCTTTGCTTACAGTATTGTTCATACGAATTAAACCTAGTCCAGCACCATCTACACCTAGGACACCCATCAAAAGTCCAAAATTGCTTCTTTTTTTTTTAGCTATTGTGCGAAAACTTGACTCTTTTCTTCAACTCTTTTTCCTATCTTAGATGATGAATTTTCCAAGGCTAATCTCATTCACCAAGGCCTGTGAAAAATCAGATTGGTGGGAAAATGGAGAGCATAATACCAAGAAACCCTTCAAATCATATGAGGTTGCTACTACAGGGGAAGAGGCAAGAAGCTTCTATGAGAGTCTTATAGGTACTGACAGAGAGTCGTCAGCTTCAAGAAAACCATCTCGGAAGCGCAGAGTTCACAGATCTCCATCACATGAAGAGCCACGTGTAGGGTCTTCAGAGAGTGGACCAAATACATTGGTCCGGGAAACAACCAACCAGAGAGTGGGCCACCAGCTGCTCAGATGTTCACAAAACGGAGACATGAAAGGTTTGAGACAGCTGGTGGAAAAAGAACATTGTGACATCAATTTCCGAGATAGATACTATTGGACATCGCTGATGTGTGCAGCATTTGCAGGTAAAAAAGACGCTGTGAGTTACTTGTTGAAAAGAGGAGCAGCCTGGGTTGGCGTTTGTGAAACTCAAGGCAAAGATGCTCTAACGTTAGCAGAAGAAGGAGGGCACCAGGAGGTTGTCAAGCTTCTACAGGATTCTTTGAAGGGTCAGCCAGAGGAATCACAACCAAGGTGAGGAGATTATATTATCTACCAGGCTTTTTCTGGCACTTTTTGTTTACAAGTTTTAAGTGGTTGTAAAGGCAGAAGGTTTTTTTATCTTAAAGTGGTTGTAAACCCACTTTGTAAACAAATACCTACAGGTAAGCCTAGATTAAGGCTTACCTGTAGGTTCCTGAAATATCTCCTTAACCTACACGGATATTTGCATTTAAAAGCGGCGACGCTGACATCACGCGCATGCGCATGGGGTTAACCCCATTCACAAATTCGGCTAGGTCGCAGCATTCGACGACGTAGCCGAATTCGACGGCTCACGCGCGCATGCGCGGAGCCACGTCTTCGCCGCTCCGGCCAATCGGAGCGGCGCTATGATTGGCTGGTGCGGCGATACCCGGAAGTAACATTCCGGCTATCGCCGCAGCGATGGATGCGGCTGAAGAGGGAGACGAGGACAGCTTCGGGGGCCCCGATCTAAGGTAAGTGATGCATATTGAGCTATTATGCTAGTCATATTAGCTCATTATGCCTTTCTCTTACAGGTCGTTGGGAAAAAAAAATAAAAAATAGTGGGTTTACATCCACTTTAATGCATTCTATGCATTAAGATAAAAAACCTTCTGTGTGTAGCAGCCCCCCTAATACTTACCTGAGACCGATCTTCCTCCAGCGATGTGCCCGAGTGCCTCGACCATCCGGGACTCTCCCTCCTGATTGGCTGAGACACAGCAGCGGTGCCATTGGCTCCCGCTGCTGTCAATCAAAGTCAGTTAGCCCATCAGGAGAGAGGGGGGCAAGGCCGAACCTCAGCTCTGTGTCTGAATGGACACATGGAGCTGCAGCTCCATAGCAAGCTGCTTGCTGTGGGGGCACTCGACAGGAGGGAGGGTCCAGGAGCGCCAGAGAGGGACACAAGAAGAGGAGGATCTGGGCTGCTCTATGCAAAGTAACTGCACAGAGCAGGTAAGTATAACATGTTTGATATTTTTAAAGGAAAAAAAAAACAAGACTTTAGTATCACTTTAAATTAGTATTTTTTGCTATATTACTTATAACCCCCAGACATTATATATATATATATATATATATATATATATATATATATATATATATATATATTAGCAGAGACCCTAGGGAATAAAATGGAGGAAAAAAAATACACTTTAATTAATTAAATAAAAACAAATCACAATAGTTCCCGTAATTTTTTTTGTATAATATGAAAGATGATGTTATACCGAGTAAATAGACACCTAACATGTCACACTTTTAAAATTGCGTACGCTCGTGGAATGGTGACAAACTACAGTACTTAAAATCTCCATAGGCGATGCTTTAAAGGCCTTGCGTAGAGTTACAGAGGAGGTCTAGCGCTAGAATTATTGCTCTCGCTGTAACGTTCGTGGCAATACCTCACATGTGTGGTCCGAATACCGTTTAAATATGCGTGCACAACTTATGTATGGTATGTGTTCGCTGCTGGGCGTGAGCACGGAGGGATGGGGGCCCTTTGAAAAAAAAAATGTTTTTTATTTTTTTTTACACTGTCCGTTTACTCTTTTTTTTTTTTTTATCGCTTTTATTCCTGTTACATCAATGTAACCAAGTTGTAATAGAAATAAGGATGACAGGTCCTCTTTACGAAGAGACACCTAGGGTCAAAAAGACCCCAAATATCTTCACCTTTAAAAGAAAAATATCCCCAAATTTTTTTTTTCCTTTGCTCTAAGAAAAAAGAAGAAAAAAAATTCTTCCAAAGTGAACCGAAAGTGACATCCTCCAAGGCCAAAGAGTCGATCAAGGAGTCTTTTGATTGTCTATGGGAGCAGCTGGTCGCCCCGTCAAATCTTTTCTCGGGCAGACCGACAGGAACGGTAGGCCGGAAAAACACTAGCGAGTAGCAGGAGGGGGTCATGAGCCGCTCGGACCTTTCATGAGAAAGCCAGCCACCTGCAGAAAGAAACGGTACTGGGGTTATGGCTGATATCTTCAGCCATAAGCCCGGTAAAACATGTGCAAACCGCAACTAGGGCTGGGAAAAAAATCGATTTTAATCTTGAATCGAGTTTTGAGCTCAAATCGATTCAGATTTGAAGAAAATCGATTTTTTTAGATTTAAAAAAAAAAAAAAAAATTTTATTTATTTTTTCCTTCAAAGTTTCCGTAGCAGGACTGCAGGGGGCGTATCCGGAATGGCACTGGGCGGCGTTACGCCAATTACATCTACTCGCCGCAGCCGCCGTCTGCCTACCTGATCAGCGTGTCATGCAGACAGACGGCGGCCATTGCAGTGTTCAAAAGCCGCGCCTCCCGAGTCCTCGTCGTCTGTGATAGGCGGAACACTCAATTTCACAGCAGGCAGTGTTTAGCCTATCACGGACATCCTCTCATCCTCGTCTGTGTTATGAGGATCACCATGATAGGCGGAACACTGAATGCTGGGAAATTGAGTGTTCCGCCTATCACAGACGAGGAGGAGGCGCGGCTTTTGAATACTGGAATGGCCACCGGTGTAGCAGTAAAATCCGTATACCATGAAAATCTGCATCAGGTACGGGCACAGTGATTGAAGCACGGGCACAGTGAAGCACGGGCACAGTGAGACACGGGTACAGTGAGGCATGGACACAGTTCAATTCAACTAAGAGTAACCTCAAGATTTTTTGTTGTTTTATTAGCTAAATCCAAATACAGTATTAATAATTTGGATGTTTAACAATCTTTGTTGCACACTGACTTTGCAGTTAGAGAAAGGGTTTGCCTTTGCAATTTTGTTTGTTGATGCACTTTAATATAATGAAAAAAAAATCGAATCGTAAATCGAGTTTTTTTTATAAAAAAATCGCAGATTTTTTTGGGGGGAAAATCGCCCAGCCCTAACCGCAACTAATATATACGTATAGCGGTCGGCAAGTGGTTATATTTTATATTTTCCAAGGCAGATTATCATAGACAATTATATTTTAGGGGTCTTAATGAACTGAGTTAAAATGACCCTGTCCGGTAATTTGGCTAGAAAGCTCCCCCTGCAGTGGCTTGCAGTGACATTGATGAGCAGTGGGGGACCAGGAGATCACCTCTCCCTATTGTGACTGTTTCTCTGCAAACTTCAGAGGATAGGTGTGGAGAGCAGTGTTTGTGCCCACTTTTTACCATGGGCAAATCGGGTTACATGCACGCCCCCACTCCGCTCCACATTCACCCTTACATACCTACCCTTTGTTCCTCTACCATTCTGTTCACCTGCAGTGTTAATGCCTAAGGCCCCTTTCACACTAGCGAACCGTATGTCCGCTTTTTCATTCGTCCGTTTACGGATGAAAAAGGGACATACATTGGTCCCTATGAGATTGCGGGTGTCAGCGGATGAACATCCACTGACACCCGATCTCCTCCGTGTCCGCAATCCCCCGTTTTCTGCAGACGGAGGAAAATCCTATTTTTCAATCCGTCTGCAGAGCGGATCGGATGAACACGGACAGACGGTCCGTGTTCATCCGATCCCCCCATAGGGGAGAGCGGAGATCTGACAGGGCGGTCCCTGCACAGTGTGCGGAGACCGCCCTGTCATCTGCAGGCTCAGCGGGGATCAACGGAGCGATTTGGATCCGTCCCGTGTGAAAGGGGCCTAAGTGTAGCTAAAACTAAAAATCACAAAATCAGCACAAGGGGTCAAAACACAATCAGTAGGATGTGTCCTTTATGCTGATTCCATTTTTCTTTTAGTTGAAAGCCATGCTACAGCTTCTATTAATAAAACAGGTTTTAAGAATAGAGGCTGGGCGGATGATTGATAGCTCCTCCCCATCCATCCATAGATTACTTTTCATTCATAGAAGCTGTAGTACGGCAAGGCCATTACAACTAGGTCACTTGGTAAACCCAAGTTTTTGCTATTCTATGTTACAGAGAATACACCTAGGCAGTGAGACACCATGCAATGGTGGAGGTAGCATAATTAGTGTGATAACGTTTGCTGTAGTGATGTACAGGTTTTAGGGAAAAACCAAAGCACACAGCAAGGGACATGCTATCCTATGCATGTAGAAGTGTCCAATAGTAGCAGTGCCCGAAGCCCTTCAACAGAGCAAACGTTTCCCTCACCGTGTGCTGGAGAGGTAAGTATAACCCACCACCTTATACGGTGTATTGCTGTTGGAACCTATTTCCCCTCCCACTGACTGGGTCATGTTAAAAGTAAATTAAAGAAGAACTCCAGAATATTTTTTTTTATTTGCTAGTTTGCAAATAGGTAACTCAGGAGGTATATGCCTCCTTCTAGATTGCTGCCTGTTCTTTACAATGTACAATTTCACTGATGCCGGATAGTATAGTACTATGGCCACTTCTGGCACTCCAGAACTGGAGACTTGCGTCTCTCAAACACAGCAGTTGTCTTGTTGTTTACCTATTTCTTCTCTTGTCTATTCACAGAACACTTTTTGTATTCTGTGAATCTATTCACAGAATACAAGGTGCTCTTTGAATGGACAAGGGAAGAGGAGTGGCATACACCTCCTGAGATTTAAAGTGGTTGTAAATGATCACCTTGTAAAACAACCCACTCAGTTTGTAATAGAAATGGAAGGCAAAACATTTGTGTATAGATTAAAAAAAAAATTAAATACCCCTTATAACTGATCACCTTACCTCAATTCTCAGCTGCATAAGATCTGGTGGGAGGGGAAGCAGCAGTACACTGAGCTTCCCTGTGAATGGCTGTGCAGGAGAGGTGTGTCAGGACAAGTCTGACTATTGGAGGAAAGCATACTGAGTTCCCAGCATAGCTAGAGAACTAACCACAATGTGCTCTCCTGCTTAGTGTGGTCAGTTTTTAATAGAAAAGCAAAGGGACTGGCAGGAACACCAGGGATTTCACACAAAGGAAGCAATACAAAGAGAACAGGATACTTTCTTGTACAAGTACATGGTACAGCAGACACATATCAGGAATATGAAATGTTGGTGTACCAAACACTTTAACTACTTGTAACCAAGACAATATTTAACCACTTCCCGCCCGGCCTATAGCAGAATGATGGCCGGGGGGTGGTTTTCTTATCCTGACTGGGCGTCATTTGACTTCAAGCAGGATAAAATAGCTGCGTGGGGGTGCACAGTGCGTCTGTCGGAGGCGCTGTATGTCAGTCTGACACGCCGCATCTCCGATTATGATAAGAAGCCTCTGTCAGTGGCTTCTTACCACGTGATCAGCTGTGACCAATCACAGCTGATCATCATGTGAACCAGGAAGTGCCGGTAAATGGCATTTCTCGATTCACGCTGACAGGGAGAGCCGATCGGCGGCTCTTCCTGTCAGAGGGGGGGGTCTGTGCTGATAATTGAATTGAATTGCAGCACAGTCCCCTCAGTTCTGCCAATTAGTGCCCAGCAGTGTCCCCACAAAAAAGTATGCCAGTGCCCACCACAGTGCCAATCAGTGCCCAGCAGTATCACCTGTCAGTAATCTATCAGTACCTCATCATCAGTGCTGCCCATCAGTGCCAATCAGTACCGCCTATCAGTGCCCATCACAGCCGCCTGACAGTGCCCATCAGTGCTGCATATCAGTGACGCCTATCAGTGCCCATCAATTCTACATATCAGTGCCACTTTATCAGTGCCGCATCATTAGTAGCCGTCGGTGAAAGGGAAAACAAAATTTTATGACAAAAACTAAGAAAAACTTTTTTTTTTTTTCAAAAATTTGGGTCTTTTTTAGTTTAGCAAAAAATAAAAACCCCAGTGGTGGTAAAATACCAGCAAAAGAAAGCTCTATTTGTGGGAAGAACATGATAAAACTTTAGTTTGAGTACAGTGTTGTATGACCACGCAATTGTCATTCAAAGTGCGACAGCGCTGAAAGCTGAAAATTGTCCTGGGCAGGAAAGGGGTGAAAGTGCCCGGTATTGAAGAGGTTAAACAACAATTTTTGTCCCGGGGTTCTTCATTAGTGTTTGTGACCAAGTGCAAATTACACCTTTAGCATTTCCCAAGCCCCTTCCAAGCAACCTTGACTTTTGAGATAAGGGAGGATAGGCTCTACCAACTCGCTATGTAGTGCGCAATGCTAGCAGGGTTGTGGCCTATGTACCCCAGACTTTCAGAAAGTCGCTCCCTGCACTGTATCTTCCTGGGATCCTGGCTATGTTTAAAGGGGGAGAGTTTATAGCAACACTGCAGGTGGTGCAAACTCTACAGCCTTACTTCAAAAAAGTTTGACTAAAATGTCATTTAATTCTACTTTGAATTCTACTGAAATTGTAAGTATTAATAGATGGAAAGCACACCTTTTTTTAGCAGTAACTGTAGTTCTGACATGCCAATTTTTATTTTGCAGAACCCAGCCGCTAGAAAGAAAATACTGCAATGTTTGCAAGACGTATTATGAAGAAGATAGCATAGACACACATGAACGATCTACCGTACATCTCTTCAACAAGAAAAAGAAACTTCCATCTACATATTATGCTATCCCAGAGCACAACGTGGGCTTTAAGATGATGCTTAAGGAAGGCTGGGACCGGGAGTCAGGCCTGGGACCTGAAGGGTCAGGCAGGAAATTTCCTGTTCAGACAGTTCTAAAGAGAGACCAAAAAGGTCTTGGCTTTCACAGTGACCAGAAGCCCAAAGTCACCCATTTTGCTGCTAATGACAGGCTAGCTGTTGCTGGGTCACAGACTAAACATGTGAGGACAGAAAGGGTGGCTACAATCAGCAAAAAAGAAGAAAGAAGGAAGGAAGCCAAAGCTAAAAACTGGGAAAGGGATTTGAGGACATATATGAACATCGATTTATGATAGTGTTTTTTTAACATATTTTGTTTTTTGGCTACAATAGGATCGGTTTGCACAATAAAAGAACCTTCTTTCAGGCGACAAAAGTGGTCATGTATGAAGAAATTGTATAATACAAATAAGGCAAAAGGTCACCACAAATAAACGCAGAATAAAAGGGTTTAGAGCAGGGGTCTTAAACTGGCGGCCCTCCAGCTGTTGCAAAACTACAAGTCCCATGAGGCATTGCAAGGCTAAACAGTTACAAGCATGACTCCCACAGGCAGAGGCATGATGGGACTTGTAGTTTCGTAACAGCTGGAGGGCCACCAGTTTAAGACCCCTGGTTTAGAGGAATGTGTCACTTCAAGAGGCAACTACCGAGGGCAGGACCACCAATCACAGGTCAACTAATGCCTAGTACACTCAGCCAGTTTTTCCGTTGGATAAAAAAACGACAGTTTTCCTGACAGAATTCCACTCAAGCCTGCCTTGCATACACACGCTCAGACAAAAGTCCGGTGAACTTTTGACTGCCAAGAACGCGGTGATGTGAAAGACTACGACGAGCCGACAAAATTAAGTTCTATGCTTCCAAGCATGCGTTAAAATTTTTTCGAGCATGCGCTTTTTTTTCCCTTCGAAAAAGCATACAGACGAACGGTTTTCCCGCCGGGATTTTTTCCTGATGGGCAAAATAGAGATTCTGCTCTCTTTTTTTGTCCGGCAGTTTTCCGGTCGGAAAAACTGCGATGAAGCATACACGGCTAAAAGCTCTCATAGCAGTTTTCCCGTCGGAAAAAACGGTCGTGTGTACGAGGCATTATAAAAAAAAGCTGTCTGGTTCTGTTAGAAGTAGGCATGTGCATTTCGTTTCGCTCTGAATCGAAATTCGGACGAATTTTCATTATTCGGACGTTCGGATGCATCCGAATTAACGAATTACAATGCTAACGAATTCAACCGAATCCGAACGTTTGGAATCGAAAAACCACGGACGAAATTCGAATCGAATTCAAAAATAATTCTAGTCTAATCGAATTTGAAAACAATTAGAATAGAATCGAAAATATTGGAAATAATCAAATAGAAAAACAATAGAACAGAATAGAATAAAATACAATATATATATTATATTTTATTCTATTCTGTTCTATTTTTTTTTCTAGTCTATTTTCTATTTCTATTCCATTTTTTCTAATTGGAATTCGAAAAAACGGTCACATTCGAAAATATTTCAACCAAATTCGAAAATATATCTACCGGATTCGATAATATTTCATCCGCATTCGTTAATATTTCAACCAAATTCGATATTTCAACCAGATTTGAAATTATTTCAACCAAATAGAAAAGATTATAAGAAAGTCTTATAAGAAAAATTACTAGAAAAACAATAGGACAGAATATATTATATTTTATTCTCTTCTGTTCTATTTTTTTCTAGCCTATTCTTTTATATTCTATTCAAATCTTTTCTATTAAAATCAAAATCATTATATACTAAATTTGAATTTCGGAAGAGGGTTATATATATATATATATCATTTTTTTTCCGACATTCGAATTTCGTATAGAATGAATTCTAATTTGAATAGAAAAGATTAGAATAGAAATAGAAAATAGACTATAAAAACAATAGAACAGAATAGAGTATAGATAGTAATCTGCAAAAAAAAATAAAAAAATTAAATAGATAGTATCTATACTCTATTCTGTTCTATTGTTTTTATAGTCTATTTTCTATTTCTATTCTAATCTTTTCTATTCAAATTAGAATTCATTCTATACGAAATTCGAATGTCGGAAAAAAAAATTATATATATATATATATATATATATATAAAACCATCTTCCGAAATTCGAATTCAGTATAATGATTTTGATTTTAATAGAAAAGATTTGAATAGAATATAAAAGAATAGACTAGAGAAAAAATAGAACAAAATAGAATAAAATATAATATATTCTGTCCTATTGTTTTTCTAGTCTAATATCTGTTTTTCTATTTTATTATAATCTTTTCTATTCGGTTGAAATAATTTCAAATCCGGTTGAAATATTATCGAATTTGGTTGAAATATTAACGAATGCGGATGAAATATCGAATCCGGTAGATATATTTTCAAATTTGGTTGAAATATTTTCGAATGCGACTGACTTTTCGAATTCCAATTAGAAAAGATTAGAATAGAAATAGAAAATAGACTAGAACAGAATAGAATAAAATATAATATATATATTGTATTTTATTTTATTCTGTTCTATTGTTTTTCTATTCGATTATTTCCAATATTTTCGATTCTATTCTAATTGTTTTCGA
Source organism: Rana muscosa (assembly GCA_029206835.1). Classification (NCBI taxonomy): domain Eukaryota; kingdom Metazoa; phylum Chordata; class Amphibia; order Anura; family Ranidae; genus Rana; species Rana muscosa. Next base: position 74,007,418 of record CM055125.1, read on the forward strand.
ATGCGGTGGAAATGATTTTGAATCATGTTGAAATAATTTCGAATCCGGTAGAAATATTTTCGAATCCGGTCGAAATATTTTCGAATCCGAACGTTTTTACGAATTCGGTCGAAAACGGAACGAAATCTGAAAACGGATTTAACGAATCTAACTAAAGAAAATTAATTAATTAACGAATTAAAACGAAAATAAACAAATTTTTTCCTTTTGCACATGTCTAGTTAGAAGAACAGATATATGTCACTGATGGAGAGGCACAAGAACCTCTGCTAAAAGTTTTCTAGTGAAAATTTAAGAGAAATGTGAAGCCTCGTACACACGACCGAGTTTCTGGGCAAGAACCAGCAAGAAACTTGCTGGCAGAGCTTTCTTGCGGAGTAAATCGGTCGTGTGTACGCGGCTTTCAGTTTTCTCGTCAAGAATACTGGCAAGAATCTCGACGAGAAAAATAGAGAACCTGCTCTCTATTTTCTCGTCGAGATTCTCGTCAGCATGTTTCTCGACGAGAAAAGTCTGTGTGTGTACACTTGCCTGTTGCCGTGGAAACCCGCGCATGCTCGAAATGACTTTGACGCATGCGCGGTAGCTTCCTAGGCAAAGATAGGGTGTAGCAAGATGGCGGCGACGGCATCGAATGTGACGAGCGCACGCTCGTCGTAGTCGATGACGTCACCGCGTTCGCTCCATTCAAAGAACCGCGGGTTCTTTGAAAGGAGCGTCTGTACACTCGGCCGGGACAAGTTTCTTGTCCAAGAATCTCGTCAAGAAAAGTTTTTTCCTGACGAGATTCTCGGTCGTGTGTACGAGGCTTAAGGCTGGAAGATAACGTCGGGTTTTGATGTTTATACAAATGCTCTGAATTGTGACTTTCTAAAGAAGATACCGAAAGCCCAATTGACCTTTCTGTTTCAATCAGCTAAATACATTCCAGGTTCTTCAAAGGGTCAAAGTCTTATGCCGCGTACACACGATCGGAATTTCCGACAACAAATGTTCGATGTGTGTATGCTCCATCGGACATTTGCTGTCGGAATTTCCGACAATAAATGTTTGAGAGCTGGTTCTTAATTTCTTTCTCGTACATCACGGGACACAGAGCGGCATAGTCATTACTATGTGGGTTATATAGTTTACCTTCAGGTGCTGGCACTGGCAACTTCCAAACCGGAAGTACCCTCCCCTATATAAGCCCCTCCCATCCGGGAGCACTGAGCTTGCGTACAGGTTCTTTTGGGCCTCAGTAAGCTATTCCGGATCCGACCAAAAAAGCTTCATAGCTAAACGGTTGGTACCCGGGCCTTGCAGAGAAGAGCAAGGTTTTGCCTGTAATGCTTCTCTTAGGAGGGCTGGACCCTGGGATCCAGAGCTCTGGTCATACCCACAACCAAGATGTTTTCTGTGCAGGGTGCTATACAGGTCCAGGGGAGTGGAATCCTTGGGAACCCGGTCCCTGAAGGTTTAATTACAATGCCTGCCGTGAGAGGTGAAGTTTGGGCTTCTGTGGACCAAACAGAGTCCTGCGGCGGGGAAAAGGTAAGTGGGGGCCCCTCAGGAACTTGGTTCTATTGAGGGGACCCCCAAGCCTAATATGTCTTTCTGCCTGTTACCTAACGGTATTCCCGCTAAATATCTGTGCATGCCTGTAACTACTAAAAAATGTAATAATTTTAAGAGTGGTCAAGAAAAAAAAAATGGTTAAACCGCGGTACCTGTGTTAAACCACTAGAGGCCGCTGTGGAACGTTGTTTTCTTGTCATGTGGATTTTTTCTTTCCAAGTCAAAATCCAGGCAGATGGTGAGTTCTCTGGATGGGAAACTGTTTCCTCTGCCATGTTGCAATGCTCGTCCATCCCCTGGCCCTGTGGCAAACAGGGCCCTGACTTCTGTCCCTAGTTCCTTTCAAAAAAGAGCGCCGAAGGCGCACGTGCCCGCGCGCGTGCACGCGCCTCTATTTATAGAGATGAGCTGGAAAAAGGGGCGGAGCTTGGTGGATGACGCTCTGTGCGCGCCACAGCGCTTCTGCGCATGTGCGGGCGTCCCAGCATGATAAAAAGCACAATTAGGTGTTGTCAGCTGGTTATGGAAGGCAGAAACAGAGCTGGCAACATTTAGAAAGGCATACAGCAGGCGGTTGATGCAGGCATCCCCATAGAAAGGCACATTAGTAGACACCAACTGTTTATATAGCAGCAATTGTGCTAGACTATTGTCAGTAAGTGGTGTATTTCGGCTGGAATACCTCAGCTTTGGGCTTAGGAATATGCCGTCTAAAGTCTCCGGGACTAAGAATCCCAGGAAGCATAGGGGGTCTCTATCTGGCTCTGAGGATCTTGGGCATGCTTCGGCTGCACCAATCTCCCCTGAAAAATCAGAGGTTAGTGACCGTAGAGCACCCTCAGGAGTACCTGGTACTGTGGCTGTCCTCAGTTCACCTGCTCCTGTGTATATAACAGAGGAGGTTTTTTCCTCAGCTCTGGGAGGACTGGAAGAGAGATTGACAACATTGATCGCTGCTTCCCTGTCAGAGGGAAAGCGCGCCCGATCTCCGTCTCCTCCCTCAGAGTACCTGTTAGCAGAGCAACAGTCCCATACAGGGATCGACCTACTTGAAGGGGATCAGGATGAGGTTGATTTTGTTGTAGAGGAATCAACAGTGGAAGAGCCATTCTCAGCATCACATGCTGAAAGATTATGGGTTCAGTCCCTGACTAACATGGTCCGATCAGCATTTAAAATGCCCCTTGCGGAGCCATCATCCACTTCTGTCTCCTCGTTGGGGTCGCTAAAAGCTCCCCAGACTGTTTGTTCCTTTCCAATCCATCCTTTACTGGAAGGGCTCATTTACCAGGATTGGGAACATCCTGATAAAATATTTACTCCCCCCAAGAGATTTCCGGTGGTCTATCCCATGGAGGATAAGTTCATCAAAAAATGGAGGGTCCCTACAGTGGACGCAGCCATCTCTTGTGTGAATAAATCACTGACATGTCCAGTAGATAATGTCCAAATGTTCAAGGACCCAATAGATAAAAAATTGGAGTCCTTATTAAAATCTGCTTTCTCTACAGCAGGCTTGGTGACACAACCAGCAGTGGCAGCTATTGGGGTCTGCCAAGCAGTGAAGGATCAGTTGAAACAGGTCTTAAGGGACTTGCCAGATCAGCAGGCTCTTGCCCTAGCTGATCTACCTAGAGCCTTATGCTTTGCGGTTGACGCTATAAAGGATTCAATCCATCAGGCCTCCCGCCTTACGCTGTCTGTAGTACATATGCGCAGGCTTCTATGGCTCAAAAACTGGTCTGCTGAAGCTCCCTGTAAAAAATTGCTGGTCAGCTTCCCATTTCATGGTGAACGCTTATTCGGGGAAGACCTGGACAAATATATCCAGAAAATTTCCAGCGGTAAAAGTACACTCTTGCCGGTTAAAAACAGAGTTAGAGGTCCCTCTTTTAAGAGGCCTGCTTCTCCAGTCCCTAGGACATCGGCTGTGAAACAGTTCTGACGGCCTCCTCGGTCAAATCCCTGGGGTAAAAATCAGGGACAATCGCAGGGTAACAAGAAACCCTGGGTCAGGAGAGGTACAAAACCTCCCCCAAAGTCAAATGCATGAAGGGTTGCCCCCACTCAATCGGGTGGGGGGAAGACTTCAGTTGTTCGCAGAGACCTGGCGGGACACGATCAGAGACAGATGGGTGCTCTCCGCAGTAAGTCTGGGATACAAATTGGAGTTAAAAGACTCCCCTCCTTCCCATTTTATAAGGTCAAACGTGCCAAGGGATCCCCGGAAGAGAGGATCCCTCTTGTTGGCACTAGAACAACTATTGCTCCAAGGAGTAATTATGGAGGTTCCCCTGGAAGAATGGGGGTTCGGGTTTTACTCAAACCTCTTTACAGTCCCGAAGCCAAACGGGGACGTGAGGCCCATATTAAATCTAAAAGGGCTAAACAAATTCCTACATATCAGGACTTTCCGGATGGAGTCGATCCGATCGGTGGCCACTGCCCTACAAGGGGAGGAATGGTTAGCCTCGATCGACATCAAAGATGCTTATTTGCACATTCCCATCTTTCCAGTCCACCAAAGATTTCTACGCTTTGCAATAGAAGGGCGCCATTTTCAGTTCAGAGCCTTACCCTTCGGTCTGGCCACAGCACCACGAGTGTTCACAAAAATTCTGGCCCCATTATTGGCCAATCTAAGAACACGAGGTGTAACGATAATGGCATATCTAGACGACTCGTTGCTGATAGACCACTCAGTGGAAAAACTAGAAGTGGTTGTTCACGAGACAAACGAGTATCTGGAATCTCACGGTTGGATTATCAACCGAGACAAGTCAGCCCTAAAACCAGTCAAAAGTCTGGAATACTTAGGGCTGAGGCCTCGTACACACGACCGATTTTCTCGGCAAGAACCAGCAAGAAACTTGCTGGCAGAGAGGTCTTGCCGAGTAAATCGGTCGTGTGTACGCTGCTAGCGTGTTTCTCGTCGAGAAAACCGACAAGAAACCTCGACGAGAAAATAGAGAACCTGCTCTCTATTTTCTCGTCGAGATTCTCCTCGGCGTGTTTCTCGACGAGAAAAGTGAGTGTGTGTACACTTACCTGTCCGCCCGGAAGCCCGCGCATGTTCGAAATGAATTTGACGCATGCGCGGTAGCTTCCTAGGCATACGTAGGGTGTACCAAGATGGCGGCGACGGCATCGAATGTGACGAGTGCATGCTCGACGTAGTCGATGACGTCACCGCGTACACTCCTTTCAAAGAACCGCGGGTTCTTTGAAACGAGCGTGTGTACACTCGGCCGGGACAAGTTTCTTGTCCAAGAATCTCGTCGAAAAAAACGACATGTTTTTCTCAACGAGAATCTCGGCCGTGTGTACGAGGCCTAAGGCTGGATTCAGACCAGAGAAAAATTTTCTTGCCTCAAGAAAAGGTGTCGTCTTTGAGAGATTTGATCCACCTAGTGGGTACAAAAAGACAGCAATCCATACGCCTGTGCATGAGGCTGCTGGGAAAAATAGTGGCATCATTCGAAGCAGTACCCTACGGTCAATTCCATTCAAGGAATTTGCAAAGGGCCATACTGTCAGCCTGGAACAAAAAAGTTCAGGCCCTAGACTTACCAATGTCCTTGTCCCCTTCCGTGCGCAAGAGCCTCCGTTGGTGGTTGGTTCCCCAGAATCTGGAAAAAGGGAAATCCTTCAGTCCGATTTCTTGGAAGGTGGTCACTACAGATGCCAGCCTTATAGGCTGGGGAGCAGTACTGGAGCAATAGTCTCTCCAGGGCAGGTGGTCGGGTGCAGAAAAGGCCCTGCCCATCAATCTCTTAGAGATACGAGCAGCCCGGTATGCCCTAGTAGCATGGACATCCAAACTCCAAGGGGCCCCTGTCAGAATTCAATCAGACAATGCCACGGCAGTGGCATATATCAATCATCAGGGTGGCACCAGGAGTCGTGCAGCCCAGAGGGAAGTGAATTGCATCCTGAAATGGGCAGAAAAATATGTCCCAGCCATATCTGCAGTATTCATTCCAGGAGTGGAGAATTGGAAGGCGGACTTTCTAAGTCGCCAACAATTATGCCCAGGGGAATGGTCCCTTCACCCCGAGGTTTTCCGGACAATATGTCAGCGGTGGGGAACACCGGATGTAGATCTGCTAGCATCCAGATTCAACGCAAAGGTGGACAGGTTTGTCTCTTGGACAAGGGATCCCCTAGCTTGCGGCTCGGATGCCCTAGTGTTCCCTTGGGATCCGTTCAAGCTGATATATGCATTTCCACCGCCACAATTGTTACCTCGATTACTCCACAGAATCAGGGTAGAAAAGAAACCAGTGATTCTGGTGGCTCCAGCGTGGCCCCGAAGAGCATGGTACGCGGAGATTGTAAAAATGTCTGTGGGGAGTCCTTGGACCCTCCCACATCGTCCGGACCTGCTTTCGCAAGGACCGATATACCACCCTTCCTTACCAGCCCTAGGTTTGACGGCCTGGCTATTGAAGCCCACATTCTAAAAAAGAGAGGTCTCTCTAATCCTGTGGTATCTACCATGATCAATGCCAGGAAGCCGGTATCCAGGCAGATCTACTATAGAATCTGGAAGGCGTACATCGCCTGGTGTGAGGCCAAGAAATGGCATCCACGTAAGTACGTAATAGGTAGGATTCTGGACTTCCTACAGTGGGCTGTAGATAGGAAGCTTGCCTTGAGTACTATCAAGGGTCAGATTTCGGCCTTGTCAATATTTTTTCAAAGGCCCTTGGCTTCGCATTCACTAGTCAAAGCCTTTATACAAGGAGTGATGCGTATTAGCCCTCCGGTTAATATTCCCATAGGTCCATGGGACTTAAACCTGGTTCTGTCGGTTCTACAGAAGCAACCATTTGAACCATTACAGCACATTTCCTTGGTTCTTCTCACCAGGAAATTAATTTTTCTAGTAGCCATTTGTTCGGCTAAAAGAGTGTCGGAATTAGCCGCTATGTCCTGTAAAGAGCCATATCTGGTTATCCATAAGGACAGAGTAGTGTTACGTCCTCATCCAGCCTTTCTTCCTAAGGTGGTATCGAGGTTTCATTTGAACCAAGATGTGGTTCTTCCTTCCTTTTTCCCCAAACCTAGTTCGGTAGAGGAAAAGTTATTACATTCTTTGGATGTAGTAAGAGCAGTTAAAGCTTATCTAAAAGCCACTGCTCAGATTCGCAGAACGGATACTTTGTTTATTCTGCTGGAAGGCCCCAGAAAGGGTCAGGCAGCGTCAAAATCTACTTTAGCCAAGTGGATTCGACAGGTCATAATGCAAGCCTATGGCTTGAGAAGGAGACCGCCTCCGTTCAAAGTTAGGGCGCACTCCACGAGAGCAGTTGGAACTTCATGGGCAGCGCATCACCAGGCCTCCCTGGCTCAAATCTGTAAGGCCGCAACATGGTCTTCAGTACACACGTTTACTAGGTTCTACCAGGTGGACGTTAGAAGTCAGGAGGATGTCGCCTTTGGGCGCAGTGTGTTGCAGGCCGCAAAAGATCCTCATGTCTGATAGCGCTCAGCTTATGTATGGTGTATCCCCCCCCTCATTGGGCATTGCTTTGGGACGTCCCACATAGTAATGACTATGCCGCTCTGTGTCCCGTGATGTACGAGAAAGAAAATAGGATTTTTATAACAGCTTACCTGTAAAATCCTTTTCTTGGAGTACATCACGGGACACAGAGCTCCCACCCCTCTTTTGGGGACACTTATTGCTTTGCTACAAAACTGAGGTGCTCCCGGATGGGAGGGGCTTATATAGGGGAGGGTACTTCCGGTTTGGAAGTTGCCAGTGCCAGCACCTGAAGGTAAACTATATAACCCACATAGTAATGACTATGCCGCTCTGTGTCCCGTGATGTACTCCAAGAAAAGGATTTTACAGGTAAGCTGTTATAAAAATCCTATTTTTTCCGACAAGAAAAGTTCTTGTCGGAAATTCCGATCGTGTGTAGCCATTTCTGATGCACACAAAAGTGCTGCGCATGCTCTGAACCAATTCGACACATGCTCGGAATCATTTTTCTCGGCTCGTCGTAGTGTTGTACGTCTACACGTTCTTGACCATCGTAATTTCCGAGCAAAATGTGTGCGACCGTGTGTAGGCAAGACAAGTTTGAGCCAACATCCGTCGGGAAAAAAAACACGGTTTTGTTGTAGGAAATTCCGATCGTGTGCAAAAAAGACTGTAACCTGTCAGCATACTGTAGTGCAGCCTTTTTCAATCCAGGGTGCCCAGGTTTCCTCAGGGGGGCCTTGGCAAGATGCCTAAAAATTGCACAAAAATTGTATACAACCAAGTAGGTGGATGAAGCCTGCTTTTTAGATACACATTGGGGGTTATTTACGAAAGACAATTCCACTTTGCACTACAAGTGCAAATTGCACTGAAAGTGCACTTGGAAGTGCAGTTGCTGTAAATCTGAGGGGAAGATCTGAAATGAGGGGAAGCTCTGCTGATTTTATTATCCAATCATGTGCAAGCTAAAATGCTGTTTTTTATTTTACTTGCATGTCCCCCTCGCATCTACAGTGACTGCAGTTCCAAGTGCAATTTCAAGTGCATTTTGCACTTGTAGTTTGCACTTGTAGTGCACAGTGGATTTGCCTTTCATAAATAACCCCCATAGTCACAGGTTTTCATTATGCACCATTACAGCCTTCTAGCCGCCGGCGTCCTAACAACCATTGACGTCATTGGTTGATAAAGAGGACGTTGGGCGCCTGCATAGCATCCATGTTTGACGCACCCCTTCCTTCCTTTCGTCAGCACTGAGATATCACATTAGCTGAGTGAGGGAGAGAAGTTGAGGGAAAAGTTAAATGCTGGAATGGTAGCCAGTACCAGTGTGCAAAGGTACTTTGGAGGAATAAATCACCTCTAACGTTTGGGTGTCCTACATGTGTGGATGTTGTTGCATTTTGTAAAAAAAAAGTTTGTTTTTTTACATTTTAGGATGGGGTGCCTTGAGATTTTGCAGAATTTTCAGTTAATTAACACTGTTGTAGAGAAGGGCCCTTGTTCTTTCTGTGGAAATAGAGATCACTCTGCAGGGGTCCTATAGTTCTTCTATAGTAAAGCTCTTGCTGCCTGTTTTTGGAGAGTTCTAGCTTTGGCTCAGACAGAGCAAAACTCTGCAGAGGGACCACTGCTTCCACACAGGGAGCAAGGGTCCTTCTTTACAGCATGCAGGCAGGGAGCAGGGTTTTCTGCTCAGGCTGTGCCTGCTTTTTAAAGAAAACGCACATCTTGTTTTGATGCACCTGGATAGTATTTAGCCAGTTTAACCTGAAAGTTCAGTTTGTCTTTGACAAACCAATACAAAAACACTGAGAATATTTCTAATAAAGTTCCAGGCAAACCGCTAAATACAGTAAAACCTTGGATTGCGAGCATAATTCGTTCCGGAAGAATGCTTGTAATCCAAAGCGCTTGTATATAAAAGCAAATTTCCCCATAAGAAATAATGGAAACTCAAATGATTCGTTCCACAACCATTTGTTCATAAGTCCTTTAGTTTATAGTCCTTATAAAAAGATTATAGCAATGTGATAGGTTGTATAACTTGGAGGCGTCTCTCTTCTCTACTCAGTTGTGACATGACGATACTTGTATATCAAGACATCGCTTGTATATCGAGTCAAAATGTATTTAAACATTTTGCTTGTCTTGCAAAACGCTCTCAAACCAAGTTACTCTCAAACCAAGGTTTTACTATACACGTTTAGTGTTGTTCCTGACACGTGATTTTTGGGTATCCATTCTTGTGATACACACATCTGCTAATCAAGGTAATCACTCTATTACTCCCCAGTTTATTATTACAACTTCCTGGGTCAGCTCCTGGCTTACAGGACAAAGGAGCTGATGCAGATTCACTGGCCAACAAGGAGGCTCTATGCAACAAAATGACATAGAAAACAGAAAATTAAATACTCACCTTTCTGTAATTTTCCTTTCCTGGTGCCGACCCATGGCAGCATACCAATGGTTGATGGCCCCGCCCCTGAACAACCCCCAGGACCACGTAACTCTATAAAAGAAAGAGTTACTCCCCCCCCTCAGGCATTCTTGTAACTAGTCTTCAGAACCTTAAAGGATTATTGGAGGGAGGGTGTATGCTGCCATGGGTCGGCACCAGGAAAGGAAAATTACAGAAAGGTGAGTATTCAATTTTCCGTTTTCCTGGTGCCTCCATGGCAGCATACCAATGGTAATTAACTCGCTCACAGGGAGGGTACTGCAATAATAATTTTAATGATTTCACAAGACTGATAGTTCTAAAGTCCTTTTCCCAAAATCTCGGGAGGTAAGGACCGCCGGATCTAGGCTATAGTGTGACATAAAGGTGTTGATGGATGACCAACTAGCTGCTCTACAAATTGTCTCAGGGGAGACCCTAGCCAGAGCTGCCCAAGATGAGGCAATTCCCCGCGTTGAGTGTGCATTCACCGCATTTGGTACTGGCAGACCACTAGCCCGGTATGCTCTTTGGATTAGTTTCACGATCCAGCTGGCCAATGTCGTCTTGGAGGCCGCCATTCCTCTTTTGGTGCCTTTGGGAATAACGAAGAGACGCTGGTCCCTTCTGAACTGTTGCGTCAGTTCCAAATAGCGTTTTAGAGACTTGGCTACATCTAGTTCCTGTAATTTTGAGGAGGTTGGGTCTTCTCCAAATGCCGGAAGTACCCATTCCTGGTTGGAATGGTAGACCAAAGGTACTTTAGGGACGAACTGATGAATAGGCTGCAGGACTACCCTGTCCGGAAAAAAGGTGACGTAGGGTTCCTCTGCCCCCAGGGCTTGAATTTCTGATACTCTTCGACCTGAGGTGATGGCGATCAGGAAGGCTGTTTTCCCGGTGATGTCTTCCAAGGAGCACTCTTCCGTGGGTGCAAAGGGAGAGTTTGATAGGACATTAAGAACCACCGTCAGGTCCCATTTAGGGTATAGTGTTTTCCTGGGAGGGCGTAATCTTAGGACTGCCTTCAGAAAACGATCTACCAGGGGGTTTAGTGCCCAGCGTGTGTCTGTAAGGGCTGACGGGGCTGAAATCTGGACTTTTAGCGTGCTGAGACCTAAGCCTAGGTCCAAACCATTCTGTAAGAAGAGCAGGATATCCTGGACTCCAGGATTCAGAGGATTGAAGTGGTTAGCCTCCGCCAGAATCATAAACTTCTTCCATATCCTGCAGTAAGTGGCGTTAGTAGATGATTTTCTTGCTTGCAGCAATGTTTGAACAACGTCACGAGAGCACCCTAAGTCGCCCAACCTTTTCCGCTCAACTTCCAGGCCCTCAAGTCTAGAATCTCTGGGTGCGGGTGGAGGAAGTCGCCTTGGGATAGCAGGTTGCTCGTGTGTGGAAGAGGAAGTGGGCTGCGAAGGGCCATCTCGACTAGGAGCGGGAACCATGGCCTCCTTGGCCAGTATGGAACAATCGTCAGGATAGTGACCTTCTCTAAGGTCAGACGCTGTAGGAACCTCAGTATCAGGGGTATCGGAGGGAAAGCATATCCCATCTGGAAATCCCATGGTTGGACTAGGGCATCTACCCCTGCTGACATCGGAGATGGAGCCCTCGTGAAGAAGAGAGGCGTTTTCGCGTTGAGCGGGGAAGCAAAGAGATCTATCTGGGGAGTCCCCCACTGTTGGCATATCCAGCCGAAAACCCGCGGATCTAGTGACCACTCGTTGTTGGATGTGAAAGATCTTGAGAGGCGATCGGCTAGCTGATTCTCGGGGGCCGGAATGTAGGTAGCCCGAAGATCCAGCAAATTCTTCTCGGCCCATGCTATGATTGGGGCCACTTCGCCGGCCCGGCTAGTGACCTGCTGTGTGTCCCTCCTTGGTTTTGGACATAGGCCACTGCCGCCCTGTTGTCCATTTGGAGCAGTACGGACTTGCCCTTGAGGAGAGGGGCTAGGTGCAGGACTGCCATCCATGCTGCTCTTAGTTCCAGAATGTTGGATATCATCCCTACTGCATTGAAACGCCATTTCCCCTGCACTACCTGGTTTTGGTAGTGTGCCCCCCATCCCAGCTGACTTGTGTCTGATGTGAGAACGGTCCATGAGATAGGGCCGAGAGGGCAAGAAGCTAGAAGGTTGGGGGGTCTTGTCCACCACCAGAGACTGGATTTCATTGTAAGAGTGATAATTATCATTTGTCCGAGATGTTTCTTCCTCCACTGCGCTAGAAAACCTTGCTGGAAGGCTCGCAGATGTCCCCTGGCCCACTTCACCATTGGTATACAAGCCGAGAGGAATCCTATAAGGCTCAGACAGTCTGAAGCTGGCATGGCACGGCTCCCCAATGCTCGTTTCACCTTCTGTATTAGCATAGGGATCTTTGCTGGTGGGAGCGACACTGACTTCTTCGTAGTGTCGAATGAGGCTCCTAGATACGTCATTTTTTGTGTAGGAGTGAATTGACTCTTTGAGTAGTTGATAAGCCAACCAAATTGTGTCAAGGTGTTCAGGATCAGCTGAAGGTGTGATTCCAGAGATTCTCGGTGGTGAGACAATATCAGGATATCGTCCAAGTAGTGCAGGACTCGTATCCCTTTCTCTCGAAGGGGAGCTAAGATGGCTATCAGAACTTTGGTAAAGGTTCTGGGTGCTGATGAGATTCCGAAGGGGAGGCATTGAAACTGAAAGTGCAGATTGCCTATCTTGAATCAAAGAAAATGTTGGAACTGGTGGTGGATGGGGATGTGAAGGGTATGCGTCTTGGAGGTCTATAGATACCATCCAGTCCCCTGGCTGCACCGACAGGATCACTGTATTTAATGATTCCATTTTGAAGTGTTCCACTTGAATGTACCTGTTTAATTTTTTTAGGTCCAATACCGGCCTCCAGCCTCCTGACTTCTTGGGGACTAAAAGACTGGGGAATAGAACCCTGAGTGTTTCTCCGACTCTGGCACAGGCAGTATTGCCTGTTGATAAAGAAGTATCTGGATGTATTGAATGAGAACTTCCTTCTTCTCTCTGGAGGCTGGTATCTGGGTTGGTTGGAAGGAGAAGGATGGAGGGCGGGATCTGAATTTCCAAAAATGACCCTGAAGGACTTTGGAGACTGACCATTGGTCTGTACATTTTTCCTACCAAACCCGGGCGAAGGACTTGAGTCTTGCTCCGACTGGACCGGTTTGGGTGGGGGAGGAGTCAAAAAGACTTCTGGTTCTCTATCGCCAATGTAGGGGTTTTAGGTTTTCCCAATTTGAGGAAGGAGGCTTGTGAGCCCTTCCAGCCTCTTCTGTATTCCTTTCCCGGACGGTATGTCCTGGAATCTCTTGCCCTCTGTTGAAAAGTTAGCCGAGGAGTAAATTTTCTCCTCCTTGTCTTGGGGAATAAGGCCACTCTTTCCGCCTGTGACTCTTGTGATTGCCGTATCCATTTTATCTCCAAAGAGGGACTTCCCATCATACGGGATGCGACACCATGATTGCTTCGATGAAGGATCTGCCGACCATGGTTTTAGCCATAATGCTCTCCTAGGCGTGATAGAATAAAGCATGGCCCTGAAGGAACATCTTAGGACGTCGATGGCTGCTTCTGCCATAAAATCAGAGGTTAGCTTTAGCTCATCTAGTGCCTTGATGATTTGGTCCGTACTTAGACCACGTCTGAGGGCTGTTTCAATATTATCAGACCACACTCTGGTGGCCCTGGAGATGGAAGATAGGGCCACTGCTGGTCTGCAGGCTCCCCCCGATGCTTGATACACTTTCTTCAGATCGGAATCTATTCTGCGGTCTAGGACATCTCTAAATGAGACTGCGTCCTCTAAAGGCAGCGTTGTATTTCTGGCCAACCTCATGACTGATGCATCTACAGATGGGACGGCGTCAAAGAGCTGGGCATCGGCTTCTGCTAGAGGTTATAGCTTGAGAAAACGATTGTAGGCGATGGGTCTTTTATCTAACTTGATGGATTTGTGTCTTTTTTCAACCTCACCTACTATGTAACCACAATGCTCTTAATGAGCAATTTTATTTATTACAAATGCGCAGCTTCTATAAAAATAAAAGTGCCCATCAGTTTGTAACTATTGATTATGATATAATGACCCCTTTCAGTTCGACACCCACCTTGTTTGGTTTACTACCATCTAGAATGCACCTGAATATTTATAATAATAAATCACAAGACCAAAGTAAGTCTCATGTAGAAGGTCGTTCTTGTCAAACGCAGTTATTTCCGAATAAATGCAGCACTGCTCAAATGCATATGTTGGCAACATTTATTGCTTTACAAGAAAAGGATGAGATCGACCTACTCAGGGCCGGTGCAAGGATTTGTGACACCCTAGGCGAAACCTAATTTTGCTGACCCCTCTAGGTCCGCCCCTGACTCCACCCCCTTTGCCAATGTTAAATGGTTTGATTCAACCCTCTAACTGCTACATCTGCAAGACAGCTCGTTCTTTTGAAAAACAACAGACTTACTAGCAGGATCACCAGGTAAATATAAAAGAGAAAACCTAAAAGCAAAAAACAAAACTAATGCAACCACCCATCTATAAATTGGTAATCTGCAGTATAATAAATATTTTGCTTTGCTTTAATACCACTTTAATAGGATAAAGTTAAGTAATTCTGTTATACATCAATGTATAGGCAGATGATGGTAAGGAAGGAGTTAAAACAAGAGATAAACAGACTGGAGTAAAGCAACTTCCAGTCCTGACAAGGAAATAGAGAGCTAGGGAGGGTCAGGGAGAGAGAGGGGAGGGGTCAGGGAGAGAGGGGAGGGGTCAGGGAGAGAGGGGGGGGGTCAGGGAGAGAGAGGGGGAGTCAGGGAGAGAGGGGGCGGTCAGGGAGAGACAGGAGGCGGCCAGGGAGAGACAGGGGCGGTCAGGGAGAGAGAGGGGGGGTCAGGGAGAGAGGGGGGGTCAGGGAGAGAGAGGGGGGGTCAGGGAGAGACAGGGGGGGTCAGGGAGAGAAAGGGGGAACAGGGAGAGAGAGGGGGAACAGGGAGAGAGAGGGGGGTCAGGGAGAGAGAGGGGGGGTCAGGGAGAGAGAGGGGGGGTCAGGGAGAGAGGATGGGGTCAGGGAGAGAGAGGGAGGGTCGGGGAGAGAGAGGGGGGGGTCAGGGAGAGAGAGAAGGGAGCAGAGTATGGTCAGTGAAAGAGCTCACTCACTTGTAATGGTCCCCAGGGGCTCACTGGTTCATTCAGCAGTTTTTCGGTGTGGCTTTTGGCTGCTTGTGTTTAATCTTCCCGGACGCGGGAGAAGTCTGTAGCTGCTCGGGGCAGACATGTTAGAGGTGTATTGGACGGAGCACACAAGAGGGGCGGGACTCGGGAGAAGTGTAGATCATGTGACATCATGATCTCAGAGCGGAGAGGGGGAATTTCTGGACACACCAGAGCGGAGAGCGACCTGCTGGGGGAACTGGATGGTTGCTGGACACATGATGTCAGAGCAGATAGCCCCGCGTGCGCGGCAGGGGGGGGGGGGGGCGGTGCTGCTTGACACATGTCAGAGCGGCCTGTTATGTGTACATTGCGGGAGTAGAATAACCAGCGGCCGGGCACCCTAGGCGGCTGGGCGCCCTAGGCGGTTGCCTAGTCCGCCTAGTGGTAGCGCCGGCCCTGGACCTACTTTGCCTGCAATTCAAACACATAGGATGTGCTTTGTCCAAAAAACAAACAAAAAAAACCCGACACAAAGCAGATCAAATACACTCTCCGAACTGACATCTACAGTACTACTTTGATGCAATGCGAAGCTCCTGACTGGTGTTTTAATCCGTTTGCTGCCAGAGACGCTTTTACACACATGTTGAAAAATCATTTTAGGCCTGAAGATTAGATAAAATAATTAACAGTTCCAACTTGTAATTTCAGTTTATGAAGTGCAAAGTTTCTGTAAAAAAATACACTTAACTTAAAGTGTTTGTTACCCCAACACTTCAGATTCCTGATATGTGCCTGATGTACCATGTATTTTTATGAGAAAATGTCCTGTTCTCTTTGTATTGCTTCCTTTATGTGAAATCCCTGATGTTCCAGCTAGTCCCCTTGCTTTCATATCAAAAACTGACCACACTAAACAGCAGAGCACACCGCGCTCAGTTCTTCAGCTATGCTGGAAACTCAGTGTACTCTTCTCTAATGATCAGACTTTTGCTGACACATCCCCGCTACACAGCTATTCACTGGCAAGCTCAGTGTCCTGCTGCTTCTTCTACCCCCAGCTCTTATACAGCTGAGAACAGAGGGAAAGTGATCACTTTAATAAAAAAGGGTGAAAAGGTATTTATAATATATATATATATTTTTTTATCTATTCAAAAATGTTTTGCCTTTCATTTCTATTTTAAATTGAATTGATTGTAAAACTCCCGATGCATACTTGTGATCGGGGGCTTCCTGATCACGTGACAGCTATCACATGACCAGAATGCCCGCCTCCTGGCATTTAGAAGCTCTTAAAGAGACAGGAGACAGTGGCAGGAAGGGATTAAGTTCTTGTTATTGTTAGGGGAGGTGTTTAGTCAATTAACGCCAGCGCCTACCGGCCCTTTAGGAGGTTTCTGATCCCAGGAGGCGGGGCAGGTTTCTGATTATGTGACTGCCGTCATTGGCTATCACAATAGTCACATGATCGAAAAGCTCCCGATCGCAAGTAGAGACCGGGAGCTTTCCATTAACCGCCACTCTGTCTACATTCTGGTACGAATATATGCAGCCGCTCTGCGTTAAAGCCCACCCACAGAGAGGCCGCATATATGCGTACCACTGGCGCAGAGAGGTTAGGTGCTTAGGCGTAATAATTTGTTTACACTTTTTTTTTCACTTTATTCTTATCACACAGGAGCCAAAAGTCCCCCATGTTATAGCATTTTGCTATGATAGGTTCTCTTTAATGAGACTTTAGGGGTCTGTCAGATCCCTGATATCTAACTTTCCTTCCACTAAAGCTAATGGAGCGCAGCTAGTGCTCCATTAGCTTCTTACCTGGCCCCAGCAGCCAGAGAAAGTGACAGATGATCCTGGAAGTGATGTAATACGTGTCTCTTCCAAGTTCATTCTAGCTAATGGGGGGATCAGCGAACAGATGTTTTCTGCTCTCCCTCCATTCTATCCAGTGCACCCACCATGCGGATTCTGGGATCTGTTTGTATTCTGGTTTGCATGTATGCGGCCTCTTGACGTTAAGGCCCACCCGCCAAGAGGCTTCATATATGTGTACTGCCGACGCAAAGAGATTTGGTTCTCTTTAACGAGACATCAGGGGTCTATCAGACACCTGATATCTAACTTGCCTTCCACTGATGCTAATGGTGCGCTGATAGTGCTTCTTATCCGGCCACAGGAACCAGAGAAAGTGACAGTTTTGATGTAATAAATGTCTCTTCTATGTTCATTCTAGCTAATGGGGGTTTCGGCAAACAGATGTTCGCTGGTCTTCCTCCCCTCTATCCGGCACACTCACCATGGGGGTCCTGGGCCCACAAGTGGGACAATGGAGCCAGGAAACATGGCAGGTGGGTCACACACTTGCGTCAGCCCATGCAAGCAAAGAAAAAAGGTAACAGCGCTCTCTGCAGGGACAACCCGATCCATACACCAGGTCCACTCACAGGTGTCAAAGCTCGATGTGTCCCAACACACTCGAATGCAACAGTAGTAAGAAGAGCCAGCAAGACTGTAATCCTTGAAGTGTTGTTTATTGGTACATCAGAGTGACAATAAAATAATAATACTGACGCTTTTCGGCAATAGCCTTAGTCGTAGCTAAGGCTATTGCAGAAACGTGTCAGCATTATTATTTTATTGTCACTCTGATGTACCAATAAACAACACTTCAAGGATTACAGTATTGCCGGCTCTTCTTACTACCGCCCATGCAAGCAATCGGATGTCTTTACAGCCACTCAATTACCATCACCTGACAGTTGTTGGTCAGCTTGTTAGAATTACACGCACTACTGGCTCCGGGGGTGTGTGTAAATCTTCCCACTGCTGCCGACTAATGCCTTACATAGATGGCAGTGAAATGTACAGGTCAATATGTATTTCAGCATATTTAGTTGTTTCAATTTAACAGTAAACATAGAAATGGGAATAATGAGGTCGATTTACTAAAGATGTTGAGAACCTTCAGTCAAAAGAATGTATGAATATTCACTTAAATTATCATGCCATGTTCTAAAAAAATTTAAGGAACATTCACACAATGTTTTTTGAAGTTGAAAGTTGATCTAATCTTTAAGTAAATAAGCCCACTTTTGTCTTCTTTGGTAAAATTCACCAAAGTGGCCTTTTGGTTGCACAGAAAACTAAAATAGTTTCTCTTGTCTAACGCTGAAAATTATTTTTATTATTTATAAAAAAAAATATTAAAACAGAAATTATTGTGGAATTCAGATTGCAGCGAACGAGTTTGAGGTCTCTATTAAAATATTGTTGATAAAAATTAAATCAATTTTGTCTGTTCTTATACTGAATTGTGGTTTGAACTGTTATAAACGTTTTTGCTTTGCTATTTCCTATATATGTACAATGTTTTGCCACTTGTCTTTGTGTAAGCGGCTGAAAAAAGAAATAAAAAAATTGCGTGTATTATTGGAAGTTGCTATTCATCTTTGCTGCGAAGGAATGTGCTATATGTTTTAGAGTAACAGATCTAGTGGTGAGCCTAGTGGCAAAGCTTGATGGCTTGCCCTACTCACTTAACCACATTTTCCATGAGGTTTTTCAAGTGCAATGGACTAAGGTAGAAGGGGTGGTGCTGAGATAATAGCTCTAAGAGGCAGAAATTTACCATCGATTTAAATCATTTTGCCTTCGCCTCTCTGCCCAAGACAATGATGATCTGCAAAGCCTCTTTATTTCTAATTCTTCTTCATGCAGTTCCACCAACCGGTAGGACAATAATTAGGGAATTATTTGTATTCAGAATATTTTACTTTAAAACTGTAGGCTAGATTGCCATAGTTTTCCTGAATGTCACTGAATTATTTAATTACATGTTTTATTTTTTTTTTATTTTTTGCCTAAATATTTAAATATTTCAGATATATTTGTTTTCTAGTCCAAGCTCTTTATTTCTAATTCTTCTTCATGCAGTTCCACCAACCGGTAGGACAATAATTAGGGAATTATTCGTATTCAGAATATTTTACTTTAAAACTGTAGGCTAGATTGCCATAGTTTTCCTGAATGTCACTGATTTATTTATTTACATGTTTTAATTTATTTAGATTTATTTGTTTGCCTAAATATTTAAATATTTCAGATATATTTGTTTTGTAGTCCAAGCTCTTTATTTCTAATTCTTCTTCATGCAGTTCCACCAACCGGTAGGACAATAATTAGGGAATTATTCGTATTCAGAATATTTTACTTTAAAACTGTAGGCTAGATTGCCACAGTTTTCCTGAATGTCACTGAATTATTTCATTACATGTTTTAATTTATTAAACTTTTTTGTTTGCCTAAATATTTAGATATTTCAGATATATTTAATTTCTAGTCCAAGCTAGTTTTATTTTTTATAACAAACACATTTTATTACTCTATGATGTTTACTGAGTATATATACTCATGCTAAACAAATGTTTCTGATTTACTAATGGAGTAGAGAAAGTTCATCTAGCTTAAAAATTTGAATTAATCTCTGTTCACTTCAATTCTCTAATCATGTGCAAGGTAAGATTCTGTATTGTTCAAATTCCCCTGCATATGGGTACTCAAAGTGAAAATAGTGTAACTAAGATAAGTAAAAATCGATTTTCCAAGTGAATATTCTCTCATACGAATCAACCTCATTGTTTTAGAAGCCTATAAAAAATAAATAAAGCTCCAGATACGTACTGTGCTAGATCTGTCATGAAATTGTCTTATAAACAACATTGTTTATTAAACTTAATTAACTAATGGATTAATTCTGGCAATGATACCACACTACAACACTAAAAATAAATGTTTAATAAATATTTTTGTACTAAATAATAACAATACTGAATCCAAAAAATAGAATTCAGAAAAAAAATCTAAACAATACATGTTAGACTGAATAGTTTTTAAGTGTGGTTGTGTTAACAGGGCTATCAAAAATGTTGTTTTTTTTTTAAACCCTATAATTGTTACTGATTCAGAGAAGTCATTTAGGAACTAGAATTAAAATAGGTGTCTGCATTTGAATTTTTATTTTCCCTAGGATAAACTGAGATTTTTAAAATAATTTTTAAAAATGTGTCCTTTGGGGGGGAAAAATATAAATATATTAAGTAAATACTTTGACTTTTGATCCTTTCTGCTTATGTTTGTCAAATATCAAGGAAATTTTTATTGTACTGGATATCTCAGTTTTGAATTCTGCACATCTTTTAAATTTACAGCTATTAATGAGCTGTGCCAAAGTTATCAAATGGAAATTGGCCCAAAATCCCAATGTCTTTTCCCTAGGGAATTGAACTTATATATACCCTGGTATAACCCACATTTAAATACTACTGTTATGAATATCAGAACAAATAGCTACATTTTATTTTTGTACAGAAATGGTTAAGTTCAGATTTTTTAAAAAAGGTCAGAACATAAATTGTAGGTGTGCATGCTTTTTTTTTTACAAGTCCGCAAAATGTTAGATATCAGCGTTTAGGTGATACTGAAATTAAATAACCAAAAACTATAATTTATCACTTCTTTCACTGCTGCTAAATATTTTATATTTCATCTGACTTTTTAAATTTACTTACATATACCCTAAAAAAACAATGCTCTCTTCAAAAGGAGTCACTTACACATAGTCAATTCTTGTTTCTGTGTGAATATAAAAAATATTTTAACGAGCTAAGGAAAAATACCTCCATTTACAAATTGCAGTTTAAATACTAACACTAGGGATGTGCTTTGGTGTGTAAAAATGTGTTTGCGTATGTTGTTGTTTCATTTTTTTTATATTGCTCCTTTCGCTCACCCACTGTACATATTATCAGGGGTGGGTTTTATACGAGTACATAAAATACTGAATTGTACATTGTGTAGAAAAATGTAGTAATGGGAAACCTTATAAAAGAGCCCCCCCCCTCATTGTCTATCTATCTATCTATCTATCTATCTATCCATCTATCTATCATTACTATAATTATAATTTATCATTTTCTTTTAATATATCTCTTATACTTATGTTTAATTACAGTGAAACTAGCAACCCAGTTGCCAAAAATGGTCACAAATGGGTTGGGGATATATTTTAATACATTTTTAATTATTATATACCATGTTATTGCAAAACCTAAAATAAGATAAAATATACATTTTTAAGTGATTTACATAAGACAAGACAAATGATTATCTAATGATTATTATGCATGTGAATGTATATATGATAGGATGACCAGAATAGATTAAGAAAAATAGCACACAAAAAGTTTCCATTTATCTTGATATACCAACATGTACGTGATGTCCCTTTCTGTCATTTCTATGTTTAAAGTGTATTTTGTATGATTATTATTCAGAATTTTTATAGCACTAACAGTTTTTGCAGGGCTTTACAAAATAAAGGGTCACAGGATCGTTACAATATAATGCAAGACAAGACAAGAGAGCCTTGCTTGTGGGAGCTTAAAATCTACTGTGGGTTCCCGCATCGCATGTTTCCTGGCGGCAGTTCACACTGCCCTATGCGAACTGCTGGGAGTGTCAGTTAAAAGTTAATGACACCCCCAAATCAGTTTGCATATCGCAGTGCGATCTGCAAACTCGGACAGGAATCGGATCGCATGGGTGTGAACACCCATGTGATCCGATTCTGCTCCGGACAAAAAAAAGGGTCCTGTGCGAGTTTTATGCAAATTCAGCCATACGATCTTTATGGCTGAAATCGCATCGCACAGAGATCGCATGTGATTTTCACTGCAGTGAGGTGTGAATCACATCCGATCTCTGACATCGCACCAGTGTGAACCAACCCTTAAGCCAAAACTTATTTTTTCTTCTAGACAGAGTAGGGAGTTAAAAAACAAAACAAAAAAAAAAACTTACAATGGGTGCACAGGTTCTTGTAAGAACTGTCAATTTTCCAAACTAGAGAGACACTGTGGAGTTGATTTAACAAAACTGAGGAGTGCAAAATCTGGTGCAGCTGTGCAAAAAATTCAATCAAGTTCCAGGTTTAAGGGCCGGGTTCACACTGGTGTGATGTCAGAGATCGGATGTGATTCGCACCGCACTGCAGTGAAAATCAAATGCGATCTCAGCCATAAAAATCGTATGGCTGAATTTGCATCAAACTCGCACAGGACCCTTTTTTTTGTCCGCAGCAGAATCGGATCGCATGGGTGTTCACACCCATGCGATCTGATTCCTGTCTGAGTTTGCAGATCGCACTGCCTTATGCAAACTGATTTGGGGGTGTCAATATTTTTTAACTGACACTCCCAGCAGTTTGCATAGGGCAGTATGAACTGCCGCCGGGAAACATGAGATGCGGGAGCCGCAGTGGATTCGCAGGGTTCCCGCATCGCAGCAGTGTGAACCGGCCCTTATTGACAAAAGTTTAATTGAACAAGCTGAAGTTAGAAACTGGATTGGCTACTATGCAGAGCTGCACCAGATTTTGCACTCTCCAGTTTTAGTAAATCAACCCCTGTATGTTTTTTTACTTCCAGATGTGAATATGAGACAAGAAATTGAGAGAAATCTTCCAAATGATACATAGACATCAATGTATCTACTATACCCAATGCAGTGATGTTATTTTAGTATGCTTTTCATGATAGCAGGCAAAAGATCATTTAAAAAACAGATATATGCATTTAAAAGCTAAGTCCAACTTTGATAAAAAATTAATTATAAATGCACCACCTCCGAGCCGAAGCCCCCTGAATTGCAGACCGTACTCCCATTAAAGACCTATTCTCTCCCTTTACCCTATAACCTATTCTTGCTGTCCCGACATTTACATTTCCTTTTGTTTTTTTTGACAAAAACCTTGGGTGACATTGCAACACTAAGAACATGCATTCAGCTACCGGTACTTGTTTGAAATGTAAAGCTTCCCATCCAAGACTGTTTATATATATATTTTTTTTTTTTTCTAATCAGTCGCTTTCATAACCTGTAATATTCATACGATATACGACATGTTCTTCCTGATGAATATGATCTGTACAACATCTCTCTGCTTGCTGTATGTCATGTAACCCTTTATTAAATAAAGAATGTAAAAAAAAAAAAAAAATAATAGTAATAAATTCACATGTTATTGCAGGTAGAAAATATGCATTTATTATTTTTTGCCCAGGAGGCTACATTGAAAACTACAATTCTATTTGCCGCAGCTGCATAGCTCCATTTTGCATGCTACACCCTAAATATGGGTGTGACATGTAATAAGTTGCTAAAGGTGAACCTATCCTTCAACCACTTAAGCCCCGGACCATTTTGCTGGTCAAAGACCAGGCCACTTTTTGCGATTCGGCACTGCATCGCTTTAACTGACATTTGCGCGGTCGTGCGATGTGGCTCCCAAACAAAATTGACGTCCTTTTTTCCCCACAAATAGAGCTTTCTTTTGGTGGTATTTGATCACCTCTGCAGTTTTTTTTTTTTTTTGCGTTTATAAACAAAAATAGAGCGACAATTTTGAAAATGTTTTAATATTTTTTACTTTTTGCTATAATATATATAAAAATTTACAAAAAAAAGATTTTTTTCCATCAGTTTAGGCCGATACGTATTCTTCTACATATTTTTGGTAAAAAAAAATCGCAATAAGCGTTTATTGATCGGTTTGCGCAAAAGTTATAGCGTCTAAAAAATAGGGGATAGTTTTATGGCATTTTTATTAGTATTTTTTTTTATTACTAGTAATGGCGGCGATCAGCGATTTTTATCATGACTGCGACATTATGGCGGACACATCGGACACTTTTGACACATTTTGGGACCATTGTCATTTTTTAACAACGATCAGTGCTATAAAAATGCACTGATTACTGTGAAAATGACACTGGCAGTGAAGGGGTTAACCACTAGGTGGCGCTGTAGGGGTTAAGTGTGCCCTAGGGAGTGATTCTTACTGTAGGGGGGATGGACTGTGTGTGACAAGACATTGATCACCCCTTCTGATTACAGGAAGCGGTGATTAGTGTCATTGTCACTAGGCATCAGCATCTCCCCGTTCTTCCTCACTGTGAGACAATTGCGGGTATCCCCGCGGCGATAGTTTTCGCAGGACCCGCGGTCGAGCTCACAGAGCTTGCGGCAGCGCGCGCGCTTCCACAATGCCGCTTTCTTAAAGGGGACGTATATATACGTCCTTCTGCCCAGGAGTGCCATTCTGTCGAAGTATAAGTGCGTGCGGCGATCGGCAAGTGGTTAAATATTGACCCTTGCATTTCCCACACAGTTTTCACAATTACGCCTTCATTAATACCCGCACATACAAGTGTAGTTAAAGGCAGCCCATGTTGCTTGATACCCCTCTCCCCCCACACTTTTTCTTGGGTCTCAAAAATGCTAAAAAATTAAATAAAAAATATTGCATACAGCTGTTTGCATTCAAATCACACATGCAAGATTTCTATAACAATGTGCTTGCCTCCCTTCCTAGCTGCCTAAAACACGAAGCTCTGCTATGTCCCCTGCAAGTATAGCTGTGGCCTTTTGCGCTGTCTGCAGCCCACCAGTAAAAAAAAAAAGGGGTAAATAGGCTGTTCACTTTGCAAGGGAATTTTCACTTTGTAAGGGAAGTTCTCTTAGCTTAGTGAATGAGATAAGATGCTGACTTCAATCATCCAATCATATGCGCTCAGAAATATGTTTTTCTTTTTGTTGTTGTCTTCTTTGCATATGTTTGGGTATTTTTTGCAAAGGGAATATTCACTACATTCAGTAAGCTAAGGGTAAATTCCCTTGCAAAATGAACAGCCTATTTGCCTTAAGGAAAACGACCCCTCTGTCTCTGCTCTTCTCATTGAAACAATTGCACATGCACTTTCAAGGCTGACCGTTTGTGTGTATATGTGGGGATGTGTAAAACTGAGATGAGTTCCATGCAATCTTCATATTAGTGTTAAAACCATGTTCTATTTATAGTTTTATTTTTATAAATGCATTTGTGGTAAACATTCACCACTATAATTTCTACTTTTGTTTGTTGGTTTTCACCTTTTAAAGGAAACCAGTGTTCAAGAAAGTAAGGGGGCTGCTATTGCTGTTCTCATTTTGAACATGCTGGTTGCCAGGCTCTCTCTGCTTTCAATTATTTCTGAGTCTGAACTGGAAGAAGCGTGCAGAAAATAAAGTCAGCATGAAGTCAGCACTTCCAGATCAGGGATTCAGAATGTCTTAACATAAATATGTAGCGGGGTTCTAAATTTAGGGGAAGTGTTTGGGTGGTAGTTGTGCCCAAACACCCTAATTGATAGAGTTCTTGAAACCATTTTTGTCCACAGGAGGAGTATTGGTGTACAGTTCCCTGTGGCCTGCGGGTGGCGCTGCCATGGTAGGCCAGGGTTGAACCACTGATACAGTGCTGTGCCTTGTGTGTCCCCTCTCGGCAACCATACAGTGGGTGTGGTCTACCTGCTGGGCATGCTGGGAGAGGATATAAAAGGGGCAGACGCTGCCGGTTGGGGGTTCGTTCGTTGTCAGGGGTCCTACCCCAGGGTTCTCGTTCCTGTTCGCCCTGGGCACCTTTAGCCCAGGGGCGGGTCTGCGGTTTGTCGTCAAGGGTCCCAGGCACCTTCAGCCCTGGGACTGCAGCAAAGGTCTGGGCCCAGCACCTTCGGCTGGAGCCCACTGGGGATCGAGGAATCTCAGGGTGCCGCCTTGCGAGGGGACCCGTATCCTAGATGAGGAGGCCGGGGGAGGAACCGTTCCGAAGGACTGGTGCGGAAGTCACAGTGAAGGAAGGGTCCCGGTAACTCTCTGGAGGGATGTCATCTCCCTGAACAGAGACCAAGTTCACCAGGTCTGTGGCAGAGACCAAGGGTAATGTTCGAGCATCATTTCGGCTGCTAGTGCCAAGCTAGGGAGACTATCCGAATGGGCTGAGTCTGCTTGAGAATCGGAGCAGTGAATTGTGTTACGTTTGTGCCTGGACCTCATCCACCTCTTCAGCTGTCCTGTTCTCCCTCCAACCCTTTTCTGTCAGAGACTGTGTTTTATAAGAAATAAACCTCTACGTTGGAGTGCAGCTGGTGTGGACATTCAAGTTACTGTGGGGATACAAGGACTTGTCTTTATTGGAAATAGAGGTGAGAGACATTCTCTGGTTGTCTATCTGTGGAAGACCCATCAACAACACAGCTCAACCCCTTTAAACAGGAGGGTACGGGCTTGTGGTGCGGTGTGACTCTATCTTCCTGTGAGGAGCCAAAGTTAATGCAGGTAAAGAAAGGGGTCTGTGCGCTACAAATATGTAGTGAGAAAAATATAAAACTGTGTGGAAAGCTGGAGTGTGAAATACCAGACACTTTAGGGAAACTTATTGGACAGGTACTGTAGCGTACGTCTGTCGTGCCCCAATGCCCATCCACTGCCTATATACAGGATGTAGACGTTGGACACTATATTAGCAGATACCATCCAGAGAAACTGTGCCTTCAGTCCTGAATTTATTGTCCTCTTTATGTGTTTTTAAATAAGTGCTTCAGCATATTGGTGCCCACCGTTGGAGAAAAAGCACTTTGCCAAAAAAAATATAAGTTGGTAAACTGCTAACATCTAAAATTAAGAATTTTTGTGACATATTGTGGAGCATGACCACACTGGAGGGATTTGCTTTTAAGTGAAACCATGGTGTTTTAAAAGTGTGTTATCTCCTATGTCTAATAAACTTTTTTTTTGCATTTTGGTTATGTAACAGGGGTCACTTGGGGCACAGGGGGAATGAGAACCCCACCATGATCTGTGATAGTCATATTCAATGCTGTATATACATGGTATATGTTGGGTGTATATTGTGTGTGGGCAGTTGTGTCCTAATTGCTGTGATGAGGTGGGGGTGATTACATTCTACTGTCTAGTGTGGCTTGTGGTAATTAAGTCTGTAATTATAGGTATTGTACTCTAGCAGACAGACTGGCTGGGGAACACAAAGGGTCATGCATAATCATTTAAACTGAAAAGGGATTAGCTAACAAACTCACCTATTGTCTCTTAAGAGATGTCCAAATAATGTGCATAGTAGGAGACATTATGGCTAGCCTAAATGTCATGTGTCCGAATCATCAGCTGTAGCTAATTAGCTCATGTAAATTGGGTCTGGTCAAAGGTGTATTATGAGAGGAAAATCAGAAGCTTCTCCCTGTGTGTATAAAAGTTGTAGTGTTTTGCAATAAAGAGTCAGTCTAGTTGGAAAGATACAGAGCGTTCGTCTCGTATGTTTGGAAGGATTAATCCTATGGGAAGTGGTCGCCTGACTGTGGAGGATCAGCAGTGGATGTGTGTCCAGAGAGGGAATATCCTAAACGGCGTTAACCCCTTTCATACTTGGGGTGCCGTTACAGGTTATAAGTAGTTCATGATTGTATTTCTATACGCCAGTTTTTGTGTATTTAAGTTGTGTAAGTCCATGAAGTAGGTTTCTCTGTGTGTATTCTTCTCTGTATAACATGAGGACTCTGATTTATTTGAAAATAAGTTATGATAATCTTTTTTGCTGTTTAGGCCCCTTTCACACATGCCTTCAGTTTGTTTCATCAGTTCAGTCAAGTCAAGTTTTTTCAAAGAAAAACGGATCAGTTTACATCAGCTTTTCATCAGTTTTACATCAGTTCTTTACATCCACTTAAAGTGGTTGTATAGGGAATTTTTTTACTTTTACCTACAGGTAAGCCTATAATAAGGCTTACCTGTAGGTAAAAAAAATATCTCTTAAACCTTTAGGGCTTTTTCACATGGGGCGGATCCGTGAAGCTCCGCCCCGTGAAGCTCCGCTTGCTCAGCGGGGATCGCTCCGTTGATCCCCGCTGAGCCGGCGGATGACTGGGCGGTCCCCGCACACTGTGCAGGGACCGCCCTGTCAGAGCGCCGCTCTCCCCTATGGGGGATCGGATGATGATGGACCGTAAAGTCCGTTGTCATCCGATCCGCTCCGCCGACGGAAGGAAAAATAGGGTTTTCCTCTGTCACCGCTGACATCCGTGGCTCCATAGGGCTACATGAAGCGTCCGTGCAGGTCCGCCTAAAAAACTGACAGGCGGACCTGAACGGACCCTTCGTGTGAAAGGGGCCTTACAGTTTAGGAGATATTGCCCTCGCAATGAGTCGCTGAATGCAGCGGCGCATGCGCACAGGGGATTTTCGGCTTAAGGCCCGGCAGCCACCGGACCTCACCGGAAAGAAGTCTCCTGCGCGGGAGTGACGACATCGCGGCTCCAGCCACTCAGAGCGCTGGAGCCACGATACCCGGAAGACACGCCGAGGCAACATGTCGGCTACTTCGGCATGGACCAGGTAAGTTACCAACGCCTCGTTCTATGGTAAGTATTTCATAATGAGCTAGTATGCGGTGCGTACTAGCTCATTATGCCTTTTGCTTTACGGGGTAAAAAAAAAAAAAACATTTAGCGCATATACAACCGCTTTAACAACTTTTTTAGGTTTATATTACAGCTGCACGAGAGTGGAATTTGTATATGTATCATTATATGAATACTATTGTAGCGGGGTGCTATATTTAAGGGAAGTATTTGAGTGGTAATCAGGCTCAGATACACAAATTGTTAGGGTTCATGGACCATTTCTGGAAGAAAAAAACACATATGTGAGAGTACCCGGGGCTGCACAACCCAAGAAGTGTACATAACGAAAGAAAATTTCCCCAGGGGTTTTTTCTAGGCAGCAAGGCATTCAAAAGATTATATACATTTGTTAGATGATTTGAATAAAGAAATTGGGAATAAAATGAGTACATTTATTGAAATACAAGCTCTGGTTCATGATACAATCAACAGCACAAAACATCACTCAATGACAGAGAAGCCTCCAGGAGAACATGACTGGTCAGTTATATTGCGACATTAATATCCAAATGAACACCCCAATGCATTTCGACCCTTTGGGGTCTTCTTCAGGGGGTTTAGGGTTCTAGGAAGATATATTAAAAGATAAAATTAATAAACTTAAATTCAAACCATTTAACAGTATACTAAAGTATCATTGTATCATTTAAAGTTGTACAAAGACATGTATCTCCATATACATGGAGGTGTGTTTACCATTAAATAAATGAAAAGGTGGAGATGCATCACACAGACCAGATAGCTTGAACCATTCGCGCCTGACAGCCCACCGGCTCTGCACGTCCCCTCCGCACCCACCAGGCAGATCCACAATCCATCGGGCTTGCAAGGAGCCAAGCATTTGGAGCCACAGGGGAGAATGGGGGGGGGGTTTGGGCAAGGCACCTGCAACTGGACATGGGGAGAACTTAGTCGAGTATATATATAAATAAATATTATGTGTAGTTTTTTATGACTGTAAACTGGCACATATTAAGTTAGATAATTATTCATGTTGGTTAAACCTATGGGTTTAATTGCATGGTTTTACCATTAGTTTGGATGGTTTGTAGTTAGGTTAATCTGAATTTAGCCTGAATTGGATTAGATTAGGTGTTTCCCATGGTGGAGCCCTCCCCAGGGGCCATCGTGGGGAGCCTCCTCCGTGCCGGCGGCGTCCCCTGATCACCACCGGACTGTCAGCGATGACGCGCGCGCATGCGCGGGTTTCCCGCGGGCGTGCGCGGCGTCATGACGTCACGCTCTTGCTCAATCAGTGGCGGGAGCGAGCAGGGGAGGTCTGGCGGGGAGGAGGCTGGCACCTGCAGCTCATGGGCAATCAACGGGGATCCAATTTAAGTGGTGGCTCCCAGATGATCTTCAGTTGATCCTGGTAATGCTGCCACTGCACATCATAAGAACAAGTAAGCATTAGATAAGCATATAACTTCAAACATGCTAGTTTGGCTGATACTGGTACCTTATTAATACTTTGTTGAGTCTTGTCTCAATATTGGGGCTAACTACTTTAACATTACCTAATCTTGTTAATATATAATTTAATTACATCTCTTCCATTGCTGTAAAGAGCAGATTTATTCATCTTATTCCAATACTGGTAGGCCCCTTTCACACTGGGGCGGGCAGGAGCGGTGGCGGTATAGCAGCGCGATTTTCAGCGCTGCTATACCGTCGTTCTTACCGCGGTATGCGGTCGCTAGGGGGTTAATTTAACCCCCGCTAGCGACCGAAAAAGGGTTAATACCGCCCGCAAACCGCGGCTATTGCCGCGGTTTGCGGGCGGTATTACCGCGCTGTCCCATTGATTTCAATGGGAGACCGCGGTAAAGGAGCGGTGAACACACCGCTCCTTTACCGCTGTAAAGAAGCGGCTAGCAGGACTTTTGGAGCGGTCCTGCTAGCGCACCGCTTCAGTGTGAAAGCCTTCGGGCTTTCACATTGAAGGCACAGGGCAGGATTTTTTCATGCGGTATAACAGCGCTATTATTAGCGCTAAACCGCATGAAAAACGCCCCAGTGTGAAAGGGGCCGTAGTCAACATTTGTTTGTTCACTATAATTGATACACTCACACAGGCATTCCATGCACTAGTCTCAAACCTTTACAACTTCCACCACAATCCAATCCAGCCCATCCATATTTTGCTGTTTCACCTCACTCTTTTCTTGCATTACTTTTTTAGCACACTTTCAGAACTTTCTTCTATTACCAAGTACACTTTAGCACAGTAAGTACACCCACTTTTATTATTGAACATCAACACTATTCTATTTCGATTATACTTAATTCATCCAATTCAGGCTAAATTCAGATTAACTTAACTACAAACCATCCAAACTAATGGTAAAACCATGCAATTAAACCCATAGGTTTAACCAACATGAATAATTATCTAACTTAATATGTGCCAGTTTACAGTCATAAAAAACTACACATAATATTTATATATATACTCGACTAAGTTCTCCCCATGTCCAGTTGCAGGTGCCTTGCCCAAACCCCCCCTACCCCCATTCTCCCCTGTGGCTCCAAATGCTTGGCTCCTTGCAAGCCCGATGGATTGTGGATCTGCCTGGTGGGTGCGGAGGGGACGTGCAGAGCCGGTGGGCTGTCGGGCGCGAATGGTTCAAGCTATCTGGTCTGTGTGATGCATCTCCACCTTTTCATTTATTTAATGGTAAACACACCTCCATGTATATGGAGATACATGTCTTTGTACAACTTTAAATGATACAATGATACTTTAGTATACTGTTAAATGGTTTGAATTTAAGTTTATTAATTTTATCTTTTAATATATCTTCCTAGAACCCTAAACCGCCTGAAGAAGACCCCAAAGGGTCAAAATGCATTGGGGTGTTCATTTGGATATTAATGTCGCAATATAACTGACCAGTCATGTTCTCCTGGAGGCTTCTCTGTCATTGAGTGATGTTTTGTGCTGTTGATTGTATCATGAACCAGAGCTTGTATTTCAATAAATGTACTCATTTTATTCCCAATTTCTTTATTCAAATCATCTAACAAATGTATATAATCTTTTGAATGCCTTGCTGCCTAGAAAAAACCCCATGGGAAATTTTCCTTCGTCATGGACCATTTCTGTCCCTGGGAGATAGTACTGATGTGCAGTTCCCTGGGGCCTATAGGTGGCGCTGTTGCCATAGGCCCAGGTTGAACCACAGTACAGGGTTGTGCCTTTTCTTGTCCCCTCTTGACAGCAGTGCGGCGGGGCGGAGGACCTGCTGTGCCTGTCGGGAGAGGGAATAAAAAGGGGCGGCCATCTTCCAGAGTGGTCGGTCGTTGTCGTCGCACCCAGGCACCTTAGGCCTGGGTGTGTGTGTGTCGCCTCCGGGTGCCCTAGGCCCGGAGGCCTGGGCGTGTGTTGCCTCCGGGTGCCCTAGGCGGAGTTGCTGTTCCATCCCAGACACCTTCAGTCTGGGGTGAGGTACTAAATAGGAGGCCCGGGGACCAGCAACCTTCGGCTGGGGTCCGCTAAGGATTGAGAGCTCCCAGGGTACCGCCTTGCGAGGGGACCCGTATCTTGGATCGAGGAGGTCAGGGAGGTGACCCTTTCTGAAGACCCAGCGCAGAGTCGTGGTGACAGTGTGGGCCTCTGGTAACTCTCCGGAGGGATGTTTTTCTCTTTGACATGGGCCAAGTTCTCCAAGAAGGCAGTGCATGTTCTGTAGGTCATAGTGGCAGTGACTCTAAGCACATCAGGTCAGTGGCAGTGACCAAATAGGGCAAGGCCCTATTCACCCGGTCAGAACAGTAAGAGAACCAAGATTTGAGTTTGTGCCTGGACCTCTCTCCCACCTTATCTGACCTGTGTCTCGTCTCAACCTGTCTGCTCTTAAAGGGACTATTTATTATCCATGTGAAATAAATACAGAAGTTGGACTTTCAGTTGGTGTGGACAGTGGCTTTACTGGGGAGAATTAAGGACTTGTTTCTGGCCAAGCCAGAGGTGAGATCAGCTCGGGAGGATTCAAACACCAGCCACAGGCAGGCCCGAGAAAACTAACACCGCTCAACCTCCCCATCCAGGAGGGTACGGGCATGTAGTGCGGTGTGCCTCAGTCTTTCCTGCAGAGGAGCCAAGTTAAGAAAAGCAGGTAAGGTCTGGGGTGGGTGCGCTATACTATGTTGACTGTATGTCGATGTTTACAAATCAGCCTGCTTTTTAAAAAATGTTCTTATGTAAAAGATTGTAATCTATTGCTCAATAAATCTTTTTATGCAAAAGTTGTACCTCATTTAAAGTCCCATGGAAGATGTTTTTATTTCTTTGTGTAACGCCCTTCTAATTTGAGGGGTACTATGTGCCTAAATTTAGGGGTTTTTCTCAGCTAGTAGCCAGGCTCAGACCGTTTCTATTGATAGGTTCTGTTACTTTGTTTCTGCAGGTGTTGTACTGGTGTGCAGTTCCCTGTGGCCTGTAGGTGGCACTGCCATGACAGGTCAGGGTTTAACCACTGGTGACAGTGCTGTGCCTTAGGGTGTCCTCTCTCGGCAGTAGTACAGTGGGCGTGGTCAACCTGCTGTGCATGCCGGGAGAGGATACATAAGGGCAGACGCCGCCTGGAGTTGGGGAGTTCCGGAGTTCGGGTCGCGTGACTTGGCCCTCTAGGCCAGGGGTGCGCTCTGCATCGGTCCCAGGCACCTTTAGCCTGGGGCTGCAACTTCGCCATTGGGCCCAGCACCTTTATCTGGGGCTCATCTCTAAGAGGAGGAATCCCAGGGTGCCCCTGAGAGGGGACCCGCTCTAAGAAGAGGAGACCGGGGGAGGACCTTTCTGATGGACCGGTGAGAGAGTTTAACGTGAAAGAGAGGCCCGGTAAACTTCTGGAGGGATTCCACTATTCATCGAAGGCCTTGTAATGTGCAACTTGCACCTGTTCTTGAATTACAAGCGCTGAGAGGTTCGGGGCTCAGAGATTCTGTGGCAGAGAATCTCCCGATCGTATCTCCAAGGAAAACTTAAGTGAAGTAAAGTTTGTGCATCACTCCGGCTGCTAGGACCGTGAGAGGGGACTATCCGGGTGAGCAGAGTCCACTTGGGATTGAGTGGTGATACCAAGTGCCTGAACCTGCCTTCCTGTTCCTTTATTCTTCAACTCCAACTTTCCTGTCCAGTTTTCAGCATAAAGAAAATAAACCTTCCTTCATTAAAGTTTAACCTTGTCTGGACATTGGCCTTATTGGTGCACCTACAATAGACTCTTCCCTACACTCTAGGGGTGAGAACCAACCGAGGGAAGGTAACTCGCTGCGGGACCCAACAATTTCTGAACACCGCTCACCCCAGGGGCGGATCCAGAGTCTTTTCTCGGGAGGGGCACTGACAAAAAATATGTTTTTTTTGTGGGAAATTTATCGGGGAAATGGCTGGTGTCGGCGCTTCAATCATCCTGGCACCATGGTTATTATGGTGTCAGGATGATTGAAGTGCATTATTTCTATTATTACATTGTAATATAAAATTAAATAGTTCAATGCAGAATCAGTGGGAGCCCCAAGTGTGTCACTTGCCACCATCGCCTGAAATTAGTGGGAGCCCTGAGCGTGTCACTTTCCACACGTTGTGGATTGTCACCTGCCACATCTTGTGGATTGTCACTTGCCCCACCTTGTGGATTGTCACTAGCCACACCTTGTGGATTGTCACTTGCCACATCACCTGCCACACCTTGCGGATTGTCACTTGCCACTCACTTGCCACACCTTGTGGATTGTCACTAGCCACACCTTGCGGATTGTCACTTGCCACACCTTGCGGATTGTCACTTGCCACGTCACCTGCCACACCTTGCGGATTGTCACTTGCCACTCACCTGCCATACCTTGCTGATTGTCACTTGCCTGCCACCAGATGCAGATTGTCATTTGCCACATCACCTGACACACCTTGCGGATTGTCACTAACTTGCCTGCTAAGGTGTAGTTTTGGTTGTCTTTTGCTGTGTCCCAGACTCCCAGAGTCAGGCAGCAGAGAGATAATGTAATCTCTCTACTGCCTCCACAGTGAGGGCGGAAGTCACTGCAGGAATGCAGGGCAGGCACGGGCGGTGAGAGATGATCTCATCTCTCTGCTCCCCCGCTCCCGGCTAGCTGATTGGCCAGCTGCCACACTGAGCCTGCTCTCTCACTCTCACCTGCGCTGCCAACACACTGAGCAGCACGGTCTGCCCACGAACCACACCGCCCGCCCACAAACCGCGCCGTAAGCGGAGCCGCCCGCTTTCTTACCCGTCTGTGGAGCCGCACGCTATCGCATCTGCCTGCAGAGCGGCCCGACGTGACTCACTGACGTCACTCGTTGCTAGACGCCAAGCGGCCCAGGCGTTAGCAACGAGTGCAGGGAAGAGGCTCCACCCACCTCCTCCTCCGCTTCTGGTATCGTGTCAGTGCGCCGCGTAAGTACATTAGACGAGTCTCTCTCTCAGCGCCGCTGATCGGCTGATGTGAGAAACAGAGAGAGACTCAGAGAGGCAGCCGCAGAACAAGTACTGTATATACTTGAGTATAAGCCGACCCGAATATAAGCCGAGGCACCTAATTTTACCCCAAAAAACTGGGAAAACGTATTGACTCGAGTATAAGCCTAGGGTGTCCATCTGCATGCCTCACTGTGCCTCACTTTGCCCATGCTTCACTGTGCCCATGACTAGACTGATGTTTAACATGGTAGTCTATGGAAGGAGTGCCCGGCTTTGAAAAATCGGTTCTCCTCGGCCGTAGGTCTCTCAGACACCAAACTTTGCACACTTGTAGAGGAGACATCGGGCTACATGTGTGCCAAGTTTGCAGTCCAGGGGACCTACGACCGGCCGGTATTGGGTCCGCAAATTCACCGGAGAAATTACCATTTAACATTGGAGTCTATGGAAGGAGTGCCCGGCTTTGAAAAATCGGTTCTCCTCGGCCGTAGGTCTCCCAGACACCAAACTTTGCACACTTGTAGAAGGGAAATTGGGCTACATGTGTGCCAAGTTTGGAGTCCGGGGGACCTACGACCGGCCAGTACTGGGTCCGCAAATTCACCGGAGAAATTACCATTTAACATCGGAGTCTATGGAAGGAGTGCCCGGCTTTGAAAAATCGGTTCTCCCCGGACGTAGGTCCCCCAGACATCAAACTTTGAACACTTGTAGAGGAGACATGGGGCTACATGTGTGCCAAGTTTGGTGATCAGGGGACCTATGGCCGGCTGGTACCGGGTCCCCAAAGTCCGGGAGATCAGGCGCAAAAAAAAAAAAAACAGAGCAAGCAATTGTGACAGATGGTCTCGGGGGGGCAATTGCCCTGTTGCCCCCCCCCCCCCCGGCTCAATCTCTTATTCAAGAAGGAACCTGGGCATTGTGGTACGGTGTGTCCCGCCTTTTTTTTTTTAAAGGTGTTTATTTTTAGATTTTCAAAAGAAACAATACAAAAGAAAACAAAAGCAGTACCGTCTGACAATTGAGCTAGTACATGAAACCAGCAATAAAGTGTGGAGGAGTACATAGGCATACTGCGATAACAAAGGTACCCCAAAAACACACACAAATAGGAACCAGTCACACTGACACACACACACACACACACACAAGAACATACATCCTTGCAGCAACTACGATGTGTCCCGCCTTGAGGAGGTAAGGCCAGGGATCTGTGTGCTACATTTGTTTATAGGGGATGGAGGCAGAACATTATAAGGCACCAGCACACATTATTATTTATTTAGAAGTTCATCTGTCTGTCTGTCTTGGACTCCAGTGGGTCCCCTCACCCCGCCCTTGCTAAATTAGAATTTAAGGGATTCATCCCCACCTTGCCAACCTAAGGGCCTCTGTTATGTAGTGGAACACTGGAGGCAGGTGCCTGGAGCTACCAGCTATATAGAAGTGAGCCCTTGGTTTCTGACCTCCCTTAACTGCCTGATAGGGAAAATAGCCCTGGCTTAAAAACCTGCTGGAAAGAGTGGTAACATGTTGGCATAGTCATATCTCAGCCATCAGGGAAAACTGCCTTAACCACTTGCGCTACATGCTGCATTTCCTTCCACGGTCCATTTGCAGGCTGGGGAGGACACAAGACCTATAAGTTACTTAACTGCAGCAGAAAAAAAATAGTTTTTCTCTCTTGCAAGACAGGGTTGTGCTGTGTGACAGAACTTGTAAATCTCAGAACTGGATGGACAGCAATACAAATCTTTTGCCAACTAACTGCTTAAGGACCGCCCCACGTACATATACTGTGGCAGGGCAGCTCTCAAGCTTGAAATCACGTACCTGTACATGATTCCTTTCATCTGCTCTGGGGGCGCACGCACGCGCCGCTGAAGCCCTGCTCCCGCTGTGATTGGACACAGCGGGAGGCAATCAGCTGGTCCAGCGGCAGTGATGGCCGCCGGGACCCACTGATAATTCACAGAAGAGGCAGAACGGTGGCCTGCCTATGTAAACAAGGCAGACCGCCGTTCTGTGAGGGAGGAAAATGGAGATCTTGTGTTTCTGCTAACCAGGTCACGGATCTCTGTTTTTCTCCAGTCACAGCATTCCCCCCCCCCCCCCACAGTTAAAAAGCATCCCCTAGGAGCACACTTAACACTTTGATCGTCCCTGATGTTAACACCTTCCCTGCCAGTGTCATTTATACAGTGACAGTGCTTTTTTTTTTAGCACTGATCAC
The DNA here is from genome assembly GCA_029206835.1 of Rana muscosa. Classification (NCBI taxonomy): domain Eukaryota; kingdom Metazoa; phylum Chordata; class Amphibia; order Anura; family Ranidae; genus Rana; species Rana muscosa. The sequence goes on from CM055125.1 coordinate 74,044,123, forward strand.
TGTATTGTTGTCACTGGTCCCAAAAAAGTGTCACATAGGGGTTCATTTACTAAAGGCAAATAGACTGTACACTTTTCAAAGTGCAGTTGCACCCTGCAAGTGTAATTGCTCCAGAACTTAGTAAGTGAGGTAAAGCTTCACTTTGTAAAGAATACCCAATCACACGCAAGGAAAATAAAAAAAACAGCATTTTTGCTTGAAAATGGTTGGATAATTGAAGTAGGCAGAGCTTCTGCTCATTTACTAAGCTCTGAAACAACTGCTCTTGCAGAGTGCACAGTCATTTTGCCTTTAGTAAATCAACCCTTTAGTGTCAGATTTGTCCGCCGCAATGTTACACTTCCGCTTAAAATTGCTGATCGCCGCCATTACTTGTAAAAACAATAAAAAAAGTCCATAAATCTATCCCATAGTTTGTAGACCTATAACTTTTGCGCAAACCAATTAATATTGTGTAGCGGCCCCCTCACTCCACTCTTGTCTTCAGCTCGTCTTTCTTGTGTCTAGGGGTATCTTAGAGGGGAGGGAGCGGGGACACCACGCCTGGCCTCCACCACCTGTGTCAGTGCGGTATAAGCAACGTTCTTGTATTACCTTCGGGTCAGGGCCGTGCACCTGGATCCTCCCTCCAAGAGTCACCTTGAACAATGTCCGTTAGGAAATGAGCCCCACACCATTAAAGTTCAACACTCCTTTATTCTTCTCGAATGAACACAATCAGTTGAACTCCCTTGAGGAACAGAACAGGAAAGGAGGTGTGGATGCGAATAGGCCCAGACACAATGCGTTCTCCACTTGTTTCCCTGAAAGTGGGCTGTGGTCTCCGAGCGAGGGGAGATTTCCCTCCAGGCGGTCTCCGACGAGAGACTCACCCGTCACTGGCAATATGCTGCACCAGGTCCTCGAGCGAGGAGCTCCCCCCGGTCCATTACGCCTTCCGGATTCGGGTACCCACTCCCAGGGTTCCCTAGGATCTCTTTCCTTTGCGGAACTCAGTGTTGGGCACTAAGCTCCGGACCTCCATCCGAGTACCTCACCCCAGGCCAAAGGTGTCTGAGATGGAACACGACCTCCGGCTGTCCTCTAGGCCTAGGCCGCCCAGAGGACCGACACGAACCACCGCCCGCAGGCTGAAGGTGCCTGGGACTCTGACCCCGTGACAAAGATGGCCGGCCCCTTTATACCCTCTCCCAGCAAGCACGGCGGGTTCCCCGCCCCACCATACTGCTGCCGAGAGAGGACAAAAAGGAGGCCCGGCACACAGCAATGATTCAACCCCAACCCAGGGCGACAGCGCCACCCACTGGGTCGCAGGGAATTACACTTTACTGATGTCTCTGCCAAGTTCAAATTACACCCGGGAAAGTACATACCCACTACATACGCTTATTGGGATTTGTTTATACCAAAAAGACGTAGCAGAATACATATTGGTTTAAATTGATGAAGAAATTTGATCTTTAAAATTTTTTTATTGGATGTGTTTTATAGCAGAAAGTAAAAATATATATACCGGTATATATTTTTTTCAAAATTATCAGTCTTTTTTTGTTTATAGCGCAAAAAATTTAAAACCGCAGAGGTGATCAAATACCACCAAAATAAATCTCTATCTGTGGGAGAAAAAAAAGGACATCAATTTTATTTGTGTACAGCGTTGCATGACCGCCCAATTGTCAGTTAAAACAACGCAGTGCAGTATTGCAAAAAATGGCCTGGTCAGGAAGGGGGTAAAACCCTCCGGAGTTGAAGTGATTAAAACAGCTTTATTTTACATCATATATTTCAGTGGTGTGTATAGCTGTTTGGCTGAAGTTCAGTCTTAAACTGGCTTTATCTAAGCATGGTCTCGGCTCTATAATGTTTTTGGTTACTCAGTTAGTCAGAGAGAACGCAGCCAGGTCTCGTACATCAGAAAGCGGTTTTATTATGCTAAAGTATGAAGCCACCAAAAAAAATGAGTATTCGATATATCTAGGTCATCTTTTAGCCTATATTGGTTAGATGTAGACGTACGTAGCAAAAGATCTATAAACATGATAAACATCATTGCACTGCCTGCGGTTATTCGCTTGGTCTTTGTAAAGGACCTCAGAGAACGTAGTTCTCAGCTCAGAAACCATTGCTGTGACATGAATAGATTATGAGATCAGAAGGCCATGTTCCCTAAAGCGTAAAAGCAGCAAAGGTGAGGTGCATAGAATGAGCAACCTAAGGACAGAAATTATTTTTTCACCCAGTTGTAACATCCCCATAATCTACAGTTTATAAACGAAGTCCAGTTACGGTATATACATAAGGTAAAAGTCAACTGTCTTCTTTTTTTTGTATTATTTTAATGTTTTCCCAACCCCAGTACAAAACTCCTATGACCAGCAAGAGCATGCAACTAAAGACCACCTCATTCTGTGCCTGTAGAGCAGCAGACTCTATAGTGGTCTGGTACACCTCCTGCTGAGTCAGGGCTGTTGTGGAGATTTTTATGAAGATGTATTTAATATGTATTGTCATAGTGTCACCCAGTGTTAGTACTTCCGCAGCCCGCTCTAAAGAGCTGGCTGGGGCAGTCTGAGGCTGGTTGAATCCCGTCTGGTAGGGGAAAACGTCTTGAGGTTGGAGGGTGATGTTTGCAGGGTGCGGATATGTTCACCGACGAGGGCCCTCTGTGCATTAGCACGGACGATCGTTGAGGAGCGGATATGCTCGCTCTGCAACTACATCATTGGTTATAGGCAGATGTGCGCTCTTGTCTCTGCTGTGTCTGATCAACATTGATTGGGATTCGTAGCGTGCGTCTGCAGATAGCCTCCCTCCCCCATTCAATAATAGTGTAGCGGGGTGTTCCCCTTTAATGCAGAGAGATAAGAAGTTCCAGGTGAGAGGTGAGTCGGGAGGAAGTAAAGAGACATTACTGGAAGTGAAAGCAGAGGAGAGAAAGAGACTACATCTCCCAGGACATCTTGCAGCACCCAGGGTGCATTGCTCCAGAACAGAGACTGCTGGGGCAGACTTTATAAAGGGGAGGCGGAGTTTTGGTCGCTCTCTTTGGACCCCCCTCTCTTAGCAAGAGGATGTCTGTGCTGAACTGCTGTGTGCACAAGGCCTGAAGCCCGGGCCGTGTGCTCCTTTCCAAAGAGCCCTCTGCCAGCCTAGCAGAGCCTTAGAGACATCTAATCCTCCTTGCTGCAGTACACCAGAAGGATTGAAGACTTGGATGTCGGTGGATTCCTGTTCCTAGACGAATCGATGGAGGAAACGGACTTGGACTTGTCCAGGTGGTGAGAGCTGTTTAAAGACAGATACTTTATCTTTACTATTCGTTGGGATTACAAAGTTGTTCTTCAAGTGCACCACCGAGAGATTGCTAGCGAATATTGTTTCACTGAACTTCCATTTAGATCAGTCAGGCCTGACTGCATAGGTAGACATTGCTGGGTGTTAGTCTACCCATGAGGGGAAGTAGCTGTAAAAGGGCAGCGCTAGAGTTGCATAGCAATACTTTATTATTTTGATTACTCTGTTTATCTTTATTACTGTTTATTGCAGGGATCTGCAACTTGTTATACTGTTGTTTATTACTTGCCCATTAGCCTCAGTAAAATATCTGGGTAAAGTACATTTGGTGTCAGTTCCGCTTACTTTAATAGGAGTTTTAAAGTATATTCTGTGTATGTTTGTTATAGGACTGCGTCACCAACAGTTGCGATCACGCGGTCCTATCCCTCTATCACCAGCTGTGCCACGGGAGGTTAGAGCCGATTGCCGGGGGTTGACAGCGGTGCACTGCAGGGCCCAAATCAATATCAGCGGCTCTCTCAACTGGGGGTAGCGCTACACGTGGGGGCTCGAGTCCGGGATCCTTGTACGTTGCACGCTGCAATCAAGCCGGTCAGAAGTACCAGCATGGACCCGCTGGCAATGTCACAGTGGTGCGCAGCGATTGGCGCCGATCCAACCGCGGCGGTAGTCATTGTACTCCCGGGGGAAAGATGGAAGGAAGAGGAGATAAAACAGCTCGTATTGTTACTGTCTCCAAGCCACAAAGCATGGGTGATGGATTTTAGGCCAGATCCACTGATCTCGTTTACATACGCACTGGTAGAATGGAAAAACGAAATCCCAGAGCATTTTAAAAGTCAGAGTATACAAGCCATAGATAATCAGATCTATCACTTGATACATACGCTGCCAGTGAAGGAAGAATGGTTTCAGACACCAAAGCCATCACTCCCACAATTATCTCCACCACTATCCCCTAAAGCAGAAAAGCTTAAGGAACTATTAAGCCCGGGATCACCGCTGGCCGCTATAGGGCCTGAATTGTTGAATGCTCTAGGAGACCTTGTAATTAAGTGCCAGAAAAGCAGTACGGTGCATGTGGAGGCCGGTTACCGGAAGCTTAGCACCTTCTCAGGGAAGCTCCCCGTCCCTGCGGGGGAGGAAGATTTTGACACTTGGGTGGAACAGGCATTGCAGGCAGTAGAAGCATGGGAGGTGCCTGAGGCACAGAAGAGACAGCGAGTCTTAGAAAGTCTGAAAGGTGCCGCGGCAGAAGCGGTGAAGAGCTTCCGGTTTGGAAATGAAAACTGTACAGCTCAAGATTGCCTGGCCATGCTGCAGGAAGAGTTTGGTCAGCTGGAGAAGGTGTCAGAGATGATTTATCAAATTGAACACACTCTCCAGCAGCCGAATGAGAAACTGTCAGAATATGTTAGAAGGCTGAACAGGCAGTTATGCAAGATTGTACTGAAGAAGGGAATGCTGCCCAAAGATGCAGATGAAGCACGCATGAAGCAGATCATGAGGGGAGCGCGGCGCTCAGACCCGGTCTGGCTGCACCTGAAAACCTCAGGAGGAGGAATGTCACTAACCTACTCTGATCTAATAAAAATTATTAGGGACGAAGAGGCGCTGCAGGAAGATCAGCAGGTGGCCAAGGCGAATGTCACACCTGTACCAGTGTTGGTCCATTCGGTCAAGAGCCCAGAAAGAGATGCGGAGGTTGACACTCTGAAATCGCAAATGGCCCAAGTGTTGGAGATGCTGACCTCTTTGATGGAGAAAGATCAGAGAAGACGAGAGAAACCAAGCCCAAGAAAGGAGTTGTTCCCGAACACCTCAGCACCGGCCTCCCTACAGGACCGAGAAGAGGTGATTTGCTATAACTGCGGAGGGAGTGGCCACTTTGCTAACGTATGCTCCAGCCCAAAGAAGAAGAGAACAGATAATTGCAAGCCGGCGGGAAACTCCAAAGGGCCCCGGTGAAGGAGTCAACCGGGTGCCCATCATCTTCAGTGCGCTCCAAACTAAAAAAAAAGGCCAAGAATGGAGGAGACAAAACTCCTAGGAGGAGGTATAGTACACCCCCACCAAGATGTACCCCAGAGGGAGGGGGCAAGACCCCTCAGTGGAAGTACAGCACCCCAAAGAAGGAACATCCACCTAAAAGGAACAATAACATCCCTCAGCGGGTTTGTGCCCCCATTGAGAGGGAGAAAGTCAATGCATGCCAGGCTCAGGAAAAATTAAAGTCCAAAAGGAGCAGAGCAAGGGTCGAAAGCCAAAAAAAAGAGGTGACCCCAGTCCGGCCATACCCAAAGGAACTGGTGGGCCCGTCTCCTACTGTGCCCATTCAAGTGGAAGGAGTCTATACTAAAGCTCTTTTGGACACCGGAGCACAGGTGACTTTACTATACCGGGACTTCTATGATAGGCACTTGAGTCATCTGCCTATCCAGAAGATAGAAGAGCTGGAGATATGGGGACTTGGAACCCAGAGTTTCCCTTATGATGGGTACCTGCCCATAAAGATGACTTTCGACCCATCCGTGGCTGGGAAGGCTGAAGTGTTTGACACCCTGGCAGTTGTGTGTCCCCGGCCGCCTGGAGCCAGCAAGATTTCCCTGATCATTGGGACAAACACGGATCTAGTCAGGAGACTCCTGACCCCTCTAGTGAAAGAGAGAAACCATTCAGCCACCAAAATCCATCCCATGCTAAAGACGGCCTACCAACGACTGGTCTTAGAGCAGAAGACCCCGGGAGAGGGGATAGGGAAGGTGTGGAGACTTGGCAGAGAAGGAGTAGTGCTACAGCCCGGAGAAGTAACCTGTCTTAGGGCCACTGTGAAGCTTTCGTGGGAACAACCTGGCCCCTTTGTCATGCTGGAATCAGACCCAAGGGAAGAGTCCTCAGGCCTGGAAGTGATACCAGAAGTGATTCCGTTCAAGGCCCTGAAGAAGGCCCATGGCAGAGTTCCGGTGAGTGTTAGGAACACTACGGGAGGACCCATGGAGATCCCTGCCAGAGTGTTGCTTGGTCAGGTGAGCCCTGCTGCCCCGGTCACTTGGTCTGAAGTCAAGGGGACGGGTGACGGAGGAGATGTTTGGGAGAAACTGTCTGTGGAAAACCCGAACCTACCCAGGGCTTGGAAAGAAAGAGCCAAGGCCCAGCTGACCAGGTGGGAGAAGATCTTTTCCGAAGATGAATTCGATGTGGGGTGTGCAAGAAGTGCCACCCATCGGATCCGCCTCCAAGAAGATAAGCCCTTCCGAGAGAGGGTCAGGCGGGTCCCCCTGGCAGATCTGGAGGATCTGAGGGAACAACTTGTAGAACTAAAGAAGACTGGTGTGATCCGGGAGTCTAGAAGTCCCTATGCCTCCCCAATCGTGGTGGTCAGAAAGAAGAATGGGTCGTTGAGGCTTTGTATCGATTACAGGACTCTCAACAGGAGAACCATCCCTGACCAATACACCACGCCAAGGATAGAAGATGCCCTACAAAGTTTGTCTGGAGCCAAATGGTTCAGTGTGATGGACCTCAAGAGTGGGTACTATCAAATCCCTATGCACCCAGAAGACAGGGAGAAGACAGCCTTCATAACCCCGGTGGGATTCTTCGAATTCAATAGGATGCCTCAGGGTCTGTCTGGAGCTCCTGCTACCTTTCAACGCCTTATGGAGAAGACTGTTGGAGACATGAATCTTATAGAAGTCCTTGTGTACTTGGACGATGTCATTGTCTTTGGAAGAACCTTGGAAGAACATGAAGCCAGGTTGGAGAAAGTATTGAGAAGACTCAGCGAAGAGGGACTTAAGCTTTCCCCCGAGAAGTGTCGGTTCTACCAGTCTTCTGTGAACTATCTGGGGCACATAGTGTCTGAAGAAGGGGTGGCCACAGATCCTGAGAAGTTGGAAGCAGTCACTTCCTGGCCACGACCCACCACAGTAACAGAGCTCAGATCCTACCTGGGGTTCTGCTCCTATTATAGGAGGTTTGTGGAGGGGTTTGCTCGGATTGCCCGCCCGTTGAATGAATTGCTAAAGGCAGAAGGGGAAGAGGATGACTCAGGGCCCAGGAGGCCTGGTGAGTCAGTTCAAGATCAGTGGAACCCAAGGTGTGAAGAGGCCTTTCATGCTCTGAAGAGGAGCTTAACCACTGCCCCAGTCCTGGCCTACGCCGACCCTACCAGACCTTTGGAATTACATGTGGATGCCAGCCATGAGGGTCTAGGTGGTGTACTCTACCAAGAACATGAAGGACAACTGCGACCAGTGGCCTATGTGAGCAGGAGCCTGACCCCCTCAGAAAAGAATTACCCCACTCATAAGCTGGAATTCCTGGCCCTCAAATGGGCGGTAGTAGACAAGCTAAAAGACTACTTGTATGGGGCAGAGTTTACTGTGAAGACAGACAACAACCCCCTGACCTACCTCTTCACCACCGCAAAACTAGATGCCACCGGACACAGGTGGTTGGCCGCATTGTCTGGATTCAACTTCAGTCTGAAGTACAGACCAGGAGCCGGAAATAGGGATGCAGATGCCCTGTCCCGGAGGTCTCATGCCACGACAAATGACTGGGAAGATTGGACCCAAGTGGCACCGGACGGGGTGCGGGCCCTTTGTCAAGGGGCTGAATTCCAAGCCAGAGGAGGCTCCAGAGCAGAAGAAATAGGGGTTACCATGGTAGGAGTCCCCAAACACTATTGTGGGGTAACTCAACTGGAGGAAGACAACCTACCGAGACTGTCCAAGAAGGAGTTGAGGTGTGACCAATTGGAAGACCCCATGGGGAGATTGGTCCTCGAAGCCCTGGAGAATCAGGATCCCAACAAATTCCTACATCACCCCTCAAAGGAGGCTCGCCTGTTGAGGAAGGAATTGGACAGGCTACAGGTACATCAGGGAGTGGTCTACCGAAGGGGCCCCTCTGATGACTCAGAAGATAAGTGGCAGTTATTTCTTCCGGAGAAGCACCGAGAGACTGTACTAATTGCCCTGCATGACCATCATGGTCACCTAGGGGCAGAAAGGACCTTCCAGCTTGTCAGAAATCGGTTCTATTGGCCCTGCATGAGGGCAGAAGTAGAGGAGTATTGCCATTCCTGTGCACGATGCATTCAGAGAAAGACCCTACCCCATCAAGCTGCCCCAATGGGCCACTTACAGAGTCAAGGCCCAATGGATCTGGTATGCATTGACTTTCTCTGCCTCGAACCCGACCTGAGTGGATTGGGGAATGTTCTGGTAATAACCGACCATTTCACCCGCTATGCTCAAGCTTTCCCAACCAAAGACCAGAAGGCATCCACCGTGGCCAAGATACTTATGGAGAAGTATTTTGTCCATTACGGACTACCACAGAGACTCCACTCAGATCAAGGAAGGGACTTTGAGAGTCGGTTGATCCGAAGACTTTTGGATTCATTAGGAATAAAGAAGACCAGAACCACGCCTTACCACCCACAAGGAGATGCTCAGCCGGAGAGATTTAACCGGACCCTTCTCAACATGTTGGGAACCTTAGAAACAGAGAAGAAGCAACACTGGAGTCAGCACATATCAGCCCTAGTACATGCCTATAACTGTACCACAAGTGACGCCACTGGCTACTCCCCTTATCGACTTATGTTTGGGAGAGAAGCAAGGCTACCTGTGGACCTGGCCTTTGGCACTTCTATAGACAATACCTCAGCTACATCCCACAAGGGATACGTGGACAGACTTAGACGTAGCTTGCAGGTGGCCTATGAACAAGCCCAGGCGGCTTCGGATCAAAGGGGGGCCCGCAACAAGAGAAATTTTGATCTGAAGGTTCGAGTGCAAGATCTGCAGCCCGGGGACCGAGTACTGCTACGCAATCTGGGGGTTCCTGGAAAACACAAGCTTGCCGACAGGTGGAGATCTGAGCCCTATGTTGTCTGTAGGAAGTTGCCCGGTTTGCCTGTCTACAAACTAAAGCCAGAAGGAAAGGTGGGTCCACTGAAGACGTGGCACCGGAACCACCTGCTCCCACTTGCTGAGGCAGTCAGAATACCTCCCGTGAGAGACTCCCCTGAACCGGCCTCTATCCTGGATATTCCTAGGCCGAACACTCGGTCCCAGACCTCTCGAGCCAAAGATGGGGAGGCCTCCCAATTGAGTACAGAAGAAGGTGGAGAACTGGACTGGCTGTGGCCTCCCTCGACTCTGGGAACGTCCGCCATAGATCTCCCAAATAGAGGGGATACCCCAGATGCAACGCTGAATCCGGAGGCTACTGAATTCATACCCTTCAGTCCCTCAGCTGATTACTGGGAAGATGTTCCTGACACTTGCGCAGAGGAGGACTCTAGAGATTCCATACGTCAGTCGACTTCTGAATCAGAGGTTACAGAACCAGCAATGTTACCTGAACTTACTCCTGAAGAAGAGCCTGTGGTGCCAGAGTCAGAAGCACCAAGAGAGCAGAGGGCTCGCAGAGTCATCAGGCCTCCCAAGAAACTAACTTACCCCCAAATGGGGACGAGCTCAGAGGACTCTGTTGTAACGGCTAGGAGAAGTGTTGAACAACCTGATCCTTCCACCGTCCATTTGGTGGAGGGCAACCCCAGCTCACTCTCTGGCACAGTTAGGCAGGCCACTCATGGTAGTGTGACCTGTGGGCAAGAGAGTTCCATCCCAAAGTTTTGGTGGGAATTCCCTATGCCAACATCATGCTCGACATTGTCCAAAATGGTAAACAGTATTTGTTGAAGTTTATCTTTGGGGACCAAAGAGTCCAAGTGGGGGGAGTGTGTAGCGGGGTGTTCCCCTTTAATGCAGAGAGATAAGAAGTTCCAGGTGAGAGGTGAGTCGGGAGGAAGTAAAGAGACATTACTGGAAGTGAAAGCAGAGGAGAGAAAGAGACTACATCTCCCAGGACATCTTGCAGCACCCAGGGTGCATTGCTCCAGAACAGAGACTGCTGGGGCAGACTTTATAAAGGGGAGGCGGAGTTTTGGTCGCTCTCTTTGGACCCCCCTCTCTTAGCAAGAGGATGTCTGTGCTGAACTGCTGTGTGCACAAGGCCTGAAGCCCGGGCCGTGTGCTCCTTTCCAAAGAGCCCTCTGCCAGCCTAGCAAAGCCTTAGAGACATCTAATCCTCCTTGCTGCAGTACACCAGAAGGATTGAAGACTTGGATGTCGGTGGATTCCTGTTCCTAGACGAATCGATGGAGGAAACGGACTTGGACTTGTCCAGGTGGTGAGAGCTGTTTAAAGACAGATACTTTATCTTTACTATTCGTTGGGATTACAAAGTTGTTCTTCAAGTGCACCACCGAGAGATTGCTAGCGAATATTGTTTCACTGAACTTCCATTTAGATCCGTCAGGCCTGACTGCATAGGTAGACATTGCTGGGTGTTAGTCTACCCATGAGGGGAAGTAGCTGTAAAAGGGCAGCGCTAGAGTTGCATAGCAATACTTTATTATTTTGATTACTCTGTTTATCTTTATTACTGTTTATTGCAGGGATCTGCAACTTGTTATACTGTTGTTTATTACTTGCCCATTAGCCTCAGTAAAATATCTGGGTAAAGTACATTTGGTGTCAGTTCCGCTTACTTTAATAGGAGTTTTAAAGTATATTCTGTGTATGTTTGTTATAGGACTGCGTCACCAACAGTTGCGATCACGCGGTCCTATCCCTCTATCACCAGCTGTGCCACGGGAGGTTAGAGCCGATTGCCGGGGGTTGACAGCGGTGCACTGCAGGGCCCAAATCAATATCAGCGGCTCTCTCAACTGGGGGTAGCGCTACAATAGTATAATCTGAATATGCGTTATTCTATGGAATAGCGCAGAATAAGGATTCCTATCAACGGTAATATGAGAGCGTTGTCAGAGCCGGGGAGAGCGTCCATGTTTTAAAGCAATACGGCTTCGTTTGCTGGGAGCATGCGCGCTCTCCCTGCCTGGACACCCCAATAGGACTTTAGCCATCATGCGTTATTGTATTCATTGTATTATTGTATTGAATTGTATATATTTCTTGTGTGGTATTCATGTAATGGGACATCTTGTTAGAGGGATGTCCTTATATGGAATTTTTCTGTGTAAAGAGGACATCATGTGATGACCACTCCCATGGAGGTCCCATGCTGTGATGACCACTCCCATGGGGGAGGTGATTATCTGCTGGTGAGATCTTTTGATAATAAAAAGGAGCTATGAGGCTCGAGCCGGCAGTCATGCTGGTATGCTGGAGATGAGAACATAGCTGTGTGATGCTTGCTTCTTGGAATGGATGGGACGTATAAACGGTGAGTGGAATTTAGCCTAAAGACAACATTATTGCAAAAAGATGAAATCTAAAGTGTGTGCTTAGGTAGCACAGGAAATATAGGCTGTGTGCTCTGTATACAAGCTATATTTCCACGACAGGGCTACAGCACTGCATTCAGCAGGGAGTGTGAACTTTGTATTGGTGACAAGGCAATGGGGGCATATCAGACCACTCTAGAGAGTCCACTTTGCAATGGCCTTTATCTGCACACTCCTGCCTGCATAGGAGCTTTGTGCTTGGCTTGGGGAAGCATTAAAAAATAAAGAGTAAGACAACCTAACCTAAGAGCGGGTTCACACAGGGGCGATTTGGGATCCGACTTGAAGTTGCCTCAAGTCACGCGGTTGAGAAACTCAATGTAAGTGAATGGAGCCATCTTAATGTACACTACTGAAGTTGCTCCGACTTCAGAAAAGGTTCCTGTACTACTTCAATCCGACTTCTAGCCAACTTGTAGGCGACTTGTACCCGTTGATTTCAATGGAAGTCACCTCCAAAGTCGGATCACTGTCTTAACTGAAGCAACAATACAGGAAGAGAAAATTGTTTTCTCAGGCAAACCCCTCCCTCCCAGAGAGCTGATTGTTGTTTGATTGGCCACTGGAAAGCCTCCTGTCTTGGAGGCGACTTGACGTCGCCTTGTAAGTTACCCCAAGTCGCGCTGTGGTGCGCGCTCAGGTCGTGTTCAGGTCACCTCGCAAAGTCGCGGCCAGAGTTGTGTCGCCCCTGTGTGAACCGGCTCTTAATGTGTTTGTATAGTTTATGGGGAAATAATAGTTGGCCTTTAGGTAGACTATTTTGCTTCTCAGCTATGAAACTATAAACATTTTAGCTGAATATGCCATTAGATAGGGTAGTTCTGTGTCTAAAAGCGCCAAAGGTGAAAGGGTGGCTTTTCCCTGTAGAGCTATAGGTCACACATAATTTTTAAACCTTCTGGGTTTATCATCACAGCAGAGGCGTGTTGTTTTGGCCACCCAAGATTGTGTGCCTATAGCAGTCTTTCTCAACAAGGGTTCTATGGAACCCTATTGTTCCTCCGAGGGTTTCTAGGGGTTCCTTGAGCAATGAGTACTTCCTGCCTCTCAGATAAGTAACCACTGACAACAGTTATCTTTTTAGCTATCTGTATTCCCAATGACCACAAACGTAAGAATAATTCTTTCCAGTAACCATTAAAGTGATTGTAAGGCTTAGTTTTTTTTTTTTTTTTTAAATAACAAACATGTCATATTTACCTCCACTGTGCAGTTCGTTTTGCACAGAGTGGCCCTGATCCTCAACTTCTGGGGTCCCTTGGCGGCTCTCGTGGCTCCTCCCTGCATCGTATAACCCCCTGGGAGAAGCGCTCTCCCGGGGGGTTACCTTGCGGGCACGCTCTCGAGTACAGCATTCTGCATCCATAGCCGCCAAATATAGGACTCAGCCCCGCCCCCCGGGCCCACGTCATTGGATTTGATTGACAGCAGCGGAAGCCAATGGCTGCGCTGCTAAGAATCTATCCAATCAAGGGCCGAGAACCCCAGGCAGAGGAAGAGTGCATCTCCGCCGTGGGTAATTCCAGGGCTCAGGTAAGTAAAATGGGGTGGCTGGTGGGCCGGTCACTAGAAGACGTTTTTTCACCTAATGCATAGGATGCATTAACCGGTTCCCGACCGGCTCACGTAGATATACTGTGGCAGAATAGCTCTCCTGGGCGAGATCCCATACATATACGGCTTCGCCCAGGAGAGCCACCAGAGGGCGTGCCCCCTGCATGGCGGGGAACCTGATGCCTGTGGCCGGCGGGAGCGATCTCCACCGGCCACGCGCGATCGCGTGCACGAGCGGGAGCACGGGGGTTTCTGTGTGTAAACACACAAATCCCTGCGCTGTCTGAGGAGAGAAGGACAGATCGTGTCTTTCTACAAAGTAGAAAACACGATCTGTCATCTCCTATAGTGAGTCACCCTTCCCCCCACAGTTAGAACACACCATAGGGAACACAATTAACCCCTTGATCGCCCCCTAGTGTTAACCCCTTCCCTGCCAGTGACATTTACATAGTAATCAGTGCATATATATAGCACTGATTGCTCTGTAAATGTCAATGGTCCCAAAAATGTGTCAAAAGTGTCTGACCTGCCTGCCGCAACGTCGCAATACCGCGAAAAATCGCAGATCACCGCCATTACTAGTTAAAAAGAAAAAATATTAAAACGCCATATAAATGCCATAAATCTTTCTCATAGTTTGTGGGCGCTATAATTTTTGTGCAAACCAATCCATATACGCTTATTGCGATTTTTTTTACCACAAATATGTAGAAGAATATATATCGGCCTAAACTGAGGACATTTTTTTTTTTTTTAAATTGGGATATTTACTATAGCCAAAATTAAAAGATATTGGGGGTTATTTACTAAAGGCCACGCCAAGATATTGGGCGTTATTTACTTGTAGTGCCACTACAAGTGCAAACTACAAGTGCAAAGTGCACTCGAAATTGCACTGAAAGTGCACTTGGAAGTGCAGTCGCTGTAGATCCGAGGGGGACATGCAAGGAAAATAAAAAACAGCATTTTAGCTTGCACATGATTGGATGATAAAATCAGCAGAGCTTCCCCTCATTTCAGCTCTACCCCTCAGATTTACAGCGACTGCACTTCCAAGTGCACTTTCAGTGCAATTTCAAGTGCACTTGTAGTGCAAAGTGGATTTGCCTTTCGTAAATAACCCCCATTGTGCTTTTTTCAAAATTGTTGCTCTTTTTTTGTTTATAGCGCAAAAAATTAAAACCGCAGAGGTGATCAAATACCACCAAAAGAAAGCTCAATTTGTGGGGAAAAAAGGACGTCAATTTTGTTTGGGTACAACATCGCACAACTGCACAATTGTTAGTTAAAGCGACGCAGTGCTGTATTGCAAAAAATGGCCCGGTCATTGAGCAGCCAATTCTTCCGGGGCTGAATCGGTTTACAACCCCTTTAAACTAATGTACAGAGAGTTGTACATACGTATAGTAAATATTAGCAGGGGTTCCCTGAGCCTGGAAAGGTATTTAAAGGGTTCCCCTATGCTCAAAAGATTGCGAAAGGCTGGCCTAGAGACTCTAATGATGGAAATCTGGTCCTGAATGTTAATGCCGCGTACACACGATCGATTTTTTCGACGGTGAAAACACCGTTGAGAAAATCGACGTGAAAAACGAGGAACAGCTTGTTCCCCCCACACACGGCCGTTTTAAATGACATTTTTTTTTTTGGTCGAAAAAAACGACCGTGTGTGGGCTCCCCGGCAGTGTTTCCCTATGGGAAAACTGCCGCGGAAAAAAACGACGGGAATCACGACGAGAAAAATTAGAGCATGTTCTAATTTTTCTCGTCGTGATTAATGCCATTTTTCCCGTCGAGAAAAACGACAAAAAGCCCACAGACGATCGTTTTTCTCGCCCAAAGGAAAAAAAAATATTTTTCTCGACGGGAAAAATGATCGTGTGTACGCGGCATAAGAAGAATGGTGTCCCGAAGCCTTCATATCATACAGAATTCTACAAATTACAGCTGGTTTAAAAAAAATCTGTCAAGCTGAGTAGATAATACAAAAGTAGGATTTTTAAAACAGCTTACCTGTAAAATCCTTTTCTTGGAGTACATCACGGGACACAGAGCAGCATAGTCATTACTATGTGGGTTATATAGAATTACCTTCAGGTGCTGGCACTGGCAACTTCCAAAACAGGAAGTACCCTCCCCTATATAAGCCCCTCCCATCCGGGAGTACCTCAGTTTTGTAGCAAAGCAATACGTGTCCCCAAAAGAGGGGTGGGAGCTCTGTGTCCCGTGATGTACTCCAAGAAAAGGATTTTACAGGTAAGCTGTTTTAAAAATCCTACTTTCTTGTTCATACATCACGGGACACAGAGCAGCATAGTCATTACTATGTGGGACGTCCCAAAGCAATGCCACATGAGGGGGGGGATACACCATACATAAGCTGGGCGCCATCAGGCATGAGGATCTTTTGCGGCCTGCAACACACTGCGCCCAAAGGCGACATCCTCCTGACTTCTAACGTCCACCTGGTAGAACCTAGTAAACGTGTGTACTGAAGACCATGTTGCGGCCTTACAAATTTGCGCCAGGGAGGCCTGGTGATGCACTGCCCATGAAGTTCCAACTGCTCTCGTGGAGTGCGCCCTAACTTTGAACGGAGGCGGTCTACTTCTCAAGCCATAGGCTTGTATTATGACCTGTCGAATCCACTTGGCTAAAGTAGATTTTGATGCTGCCTGACCCTTTCTGGGGCCTTCCGGCAGAACAAACAAAGAATCCGTTCTACGAATCTGAGCAGTGGCTTTTAGATAAGCTTTAACTGCTCTTACTACATCCAAAGAATGCAATAACTTTTCCTCTACCGAGCTTGGTTTGGGGAAAAAAGAAGGAAGAACCACATCCTGGTTCAAGTGAAACCTCGATACCACCTTAGGAAGAAAGGCTGGGTGAGGACGTAATACTACTCTGTCCTCATGGATAACCAGATATGGCTCTTTACAGGACATGGCGGCTAATTCCGACACTCTTCTAGCCGAGCATATGGCTACTAAAAATATCAATTTCCTGGTGAGTAGAACCAAGGAAATGTGCCGCAAAGGTTCAAATGGCTGCTTCTGCAGAACCGACAGAACCAAATTTAGATCCCATGGGCATATGGGAGCCTTAATCGGTGGAATAATACGAGTCACACCTTGCATAAAGGATTTGACAAGTGAATGCATAGCCAAGGGCCTTTGAAATAGTATTGACAAGGCCGAAACCTGGCCCTTGATAGTACTTAAGGCAAACTTCCTGTCTACAGCCCACTGCAGGAAGTCCAGAATTCTGCCTATAACGTACTTACGTGGATGCCATTTTCTGGCCTCGCACCAAGTGATGTACGCCTTCCAAACTCTATAGTAGATCTGCCTGGATACAGGCTTCCTGGCATTGATTATAGTTGATACCACAGAGTTAGAGAGACCTCTCTTCTTTAGGATGTGGGATTCAATAGCCAGGCCGTTAAACTTAGAGTTAGTAAGGAAGGGTGGTATATCGGTCCTTGCGAAAGCAGGTCCGGACGACGTGGAAGGGTCCAAGGACTCCCCACAGACATTTTGATGATCTCCGCGTACCAGGCCCTTCGGGGCCACGCTGGAGCCACCAGGATCACCGGCTTCTTCTCCAACCTGACTCTGCGAAGGAGTCGAGGCAACAATTGTAGCGGAGGGAATGCATATATCAGTCTGAACTGATCCCAAGGGAACACCAGAGCATCCGAGCCGCAAGCGAGGGGATCCCTTGTCCGGGAGACAAATCTGTCCACCTTTGCGTTGAATCTGGATGCTAGCAGATCTACATCCGGTGTTCCCCACCGCTGACATATTGCTCGGAAGACCTCGGGATGAAGGGACCATTCCCCTGGGCATAACTGTTGGCGACTCAGAAAGTCCGCCTTCCAATTCTCCACCCCTGGAATGAAGACAGCTGATATACATGGGACATGCTTTTCTGCCCATTCCAGGATGTGACTTACTTCCCTCTGGGCTGCACGACTCCTGGTGCTTCCCTGATGATTGATATATGCCACTGCTGTGGCATTGTCTGATTGAATTCTGACAGGGGACCCTTGGAGTCTGGATGTCCAGGCTACTAGGGCGTACCGGGCTGCTCGTATCTCTAAGAGATTGATGGGCAGGGTTTTTACTACATTTGACCATCTGCCCTGGAGAGACCATTGCTCCAGTACTGCCCCCCAGCCTATAAGGCTGGCATCTGTAGTGACCACCTTCCAAGATATCGGGCTGAAGGGTTTTCCCTTCTGGAGATTCTGGGGGATCAACCACCAGCAGAGACTCTTCCGAACGGAAGGGGACAAAGCCATCGGGAAGTCTAGAGCCTGAACTTTTCCGTTCCAGGCTGACAATATGGCCCTTTGTAAATTCCTTGAGTGGAATTGGGCGTATGGCACAGCTTCGAATGATGCTACCATCTTTCCTAGCAGCCTCATGCACAGGCGTATGGACGGCTGTCTTTTTGCACAAAGCAGACGGACCAAGGCCCTCAAGAGGATACCTTGTCTAGAGGTAAGAAAATCTTCCTCTGGTCTGAATCCAGCCGTAGCCCTAGATATACCAGGTTTTTCACTGGCTGTAGGGCTGACTTGTCCAGGTTGATGACCCAACCGTGAGACTCTAGATACTTGATTGTATCGACAATTACCACTTCTAGCTTGGCAACTGAGTGGTCCATCAACAACAGGTCGTCTAGGTATGCCATTATCGTTACACCCCGTGTTCTTAGATCGGCCAATAGTGGGGCCAGAATTTTTGTGAACACTCGTGGTGCTGTGGCCAGACCGAATGGTAAGGCTCTGAACTGAAAATGGCGCCCTTCTACTGCAAAGCGTAGGAATTTTTGATGACCTGGAAAGATGGGAACATGCAAGTAAGCATCTTTGATGTCGATCGAGGCTAACCATTCCTCCCCTTGTAGGGCAGCGGTGACCGATCGGATCGACTCCATCCGGAAAGACCGGACGTTTAGAAATTTGTTTAGACTCTTTAGGTCCAATATGGGTCTTATGTCCCCGTTTGGCTTCGGGACTGTGAAAAGGTTTGAGTAGAAACCCAACCCCCACTCTTCCATAGGAACCTCCATAATTACTCCTTGGAGCAATAGTTGTTCTAACGCCAATAGGAGAGACCCTCTTTTCAGAGGGTCTCTTGGCATGCCTGACCACCTAAAATGGGACGGAGGAGACTCTTTTAACTCCAACTTGTATCCCAGAGTTACTGCGGAGAGCACCCATCTGTCTTTGATCGTCTCCTGCCAGGTCTCTGCGAACAACTGAAGTCTTCCCCCCACCCGTTTGAGTGGGGGCAGCCCTTCATAGGCTTGACTTGGAGGCTGGTTTAGTACCTCTTCGGATCCAGGGCTTTTTATTACCCTGTGGCTGTCCCTGATTTTTACCTCCTGAGTTTGACCGAGGAGGCCGTCGGAACTGCTTAGTAGCAGACGTCGCAGGGATAGGAGAGGTAGTCCTCTTAAAAGATGGACCCCTAGACCTCTTTTTACTCGGTAAGAGAGTACTTTTACCACTGGAAATCTTCTGGATATACTTATCCAGGTCTTCGCCAAAAAGGCGTTCCCCATGAAATGGGAAGCTAACTAAGAGCTTCTTACAGGGAGCTTCAGCAGACCAGTTTTTGAGCCACAGAAGCCTACGCATATGTACCAAAGACAGCGTGAGGCGGGAGGCCTGATGGATAGAATCCTTGATGGCGTCAACCGCAAAGCATAATGCTCTAGGCAGATCAGCCAGAGCCTGGGCCTGCTGGTCTGGCAAATCCCTCAGGACCATTTTCATTTGATCCTTTAAAGCTTGGCAGATCCCAATAGCTGCCACTGCTGGCTGTGTAACAGCCCCTGCTGTGGAAAAAGCAGATTTTAATAAAGATTCCAATTTTTTATCCACTGGATCTTTGAACATTTGAACATTATCTACTGGACATGTCAGTGATTTGTTCACAGAAGAGATGGCTGCATCCACCGTAGGAACATTCCATCTCTGGGTGAACTTTTCCTCCATGGGATAGATCACCGGAAACCTTTTAGGCGGAACAAATAGTTTATCAGGATGTTCCCAGTCCTGGTATATAAGTCCTTCCAATAATGGATGTATTGGAAAGGAGCAATTAACCTGGGGAGCTTTTAGCGACCCCAATGAGGAGACAGCAGTAGTTGATGGTTCAACAAGAGGCATTTTAAATGCAGATCGAACCATGTCAGTTAGGGTCTGGACCCACAATCTTTCAGTCTGTGATGCTGAAAATGGTTCATCTACTGTCGATTCCTCAAAAACAGAGCTAACCTCCTCCTGATCCCCTTCAGGTAGGTCGGTCTCTTCCTGGGACTGTTGCTCTGCCAACAGGCACTCTAATGGAGGTGATGGAGATCTGGCGCGCTTTCTTTCCTGTAGAGAAGAAGCGATCAATGCAGCCAATCTCTGCTCCAATCCCTCCAGAGTTGAGGAAAAAACCTCCTCTGTTATATATGCAGGAGCAGGTGGACTGAGGACAGCCGCAGTACCTGGCACTCCCGGGGGTTCCTTATGGGTATTAACCTCTGATTTCTCAGGGGAGGAGGGTGCAGATGACTGCTCCAGATCCTCAGAGCCCGATGGAGACCCCCTACACTTCCTGAGAGGTATATCTCGGAGTTTTTTAGGCGGCATATTCCTTAGTTCAAAGCTGAGGTATTCCAGCCGCAATACACCCCTTACTGAAATAGTCTAATGCAATTTGCTGCTATGTACATCAGTGGGTGTCTACTAATGCGTCTTTCTGGGGATGCCTGTATCAACCGCCCGCTGTAAGCCCCTATACCATGCTACCAGCTCCTTTTCATGCTCTGTGTCCATAGCAAGCAGCGTGGACTGAGTCCTTTTATCTTGCTGGGACGCCCGCACATGCGCAGAAGCGCTGGGCGCACAGAGCGCGTCATCCGCCAGGCTCCGCCCCCTTTTTTGAAGCTAAACCTTATAAAAGGAAAGCATGTGTGCGCGCGCGCGCGTGCACGTGTGCGCTCTTGGCGCCATGTAGGGAGAGGAGCCAGGGTCCCTGTTTCACCAGGACTCGGGGATGGAAGGAAACTACTTGGCAGCATGACAGAGGAATGCAGCTTCCCTGATAGAGAGCTCACTCATCTGCCTGGACTTTCACCATGGAAGGAATAGTCCCAAGAAAAAAAGACGTTCCACAGCGGCCTCTAGTGGACAAACACAGGTACCGCACCTTTGTCTTTTTTTTTTTTTTTTTTTAAAACCTCCTTTATGAAAAAACATTTCCAGGTTTACAGTTTTTTTAAAACTTCCCTTATGAAAAACATTTCTAGGATTACTTAGGCATATACAGCTATTAGCGGGAATACCCTTTAGGTAACAGGCAGAAAGACATATTAGGCTTGGGGGTCCCCTCAATAGAACCAAGTTCCTGAGGGGCCCCCACTTACCTTTTCCCCGCCGCAGGACTTTGTTTGGTCCACAGAAGCCCAAACTTCACCTCTCACGGCAGGCATTGTACTAGACCTTCAGGGACCGGGTTCCCAAGGATTCCACTCCCCTGGACCTGTATAGCACCCTGCACAGATAGCCTCTTGGTTTTGGGTATGACCAGAGCTCTGGATCCCAGGGTCCAGCCCTCCTAAGAGAGGCATTACAGGCAAAACCCTGCTCTTCTCTGCAAGGCCCGGGTACCGACCGTTTAGCTATGAAGCTTTTTTGGTCGGATCCGGAATAGCTTGCTAAGGCCCAGAGAACCTGTACACAAGCCCAGATGAATACATGTTAACCTTGGCCAACACCTTAGACACTGGCAAAAAACTGAGGTACTCCCGGATGGGAGGGGCTTATATAGGGGAGGGTACTTCCTGTTTTGGAAGTTGCCAGTGCCAGCACCTGAAGGTAATTCTATATAACCCACATAGTAATGACTATGCTGCTCTGTGTCCCGTGATGTATGAACAAGAAATAAACCTATATAAGGTGTTTTTCAGGTATACCGCATAGTTGACATAAAATGTATTCTTTATTGATTTGTATTGCTGTTGAAATTACATTTAGAGATGTTATGTGATAGTTTCTTCTTGGCATTTAAAATTAAACTCTAGGCAGATATACAAGGCTCAACTTAAAGTGTTCCAAAGCTAGAAGGTTTTTTACCCTAATGCATTCTATGCATTAAGGTAAAAAACCTTCTGAAAGTAGCCTTCCCCCCAGCCCCCCCTAAATACTTACATGAGCCTGATCTCGATCCAATGATGGGCACGAGAGCAGCAGCTCTGTCATCTCTCTCCATCACTGGCTTAGGTACAGCAGTGGGAGCCATTGGCTCATGCTACTGTAGCGGCCTCACCCCTCTCTCCCCTTCTGCTGCTCAGCTTGTCTTTCTTCGTCTAGGGGTCTCAGTGTTAGGGAGAGGGATGAGATACACCACGGCCCATGTCCTCCATAGCTAAGAGGTGAAGGCCAGAAGATTGGGCCCTGTGTAGGTGTCCTAGAGTCAAGTCCAGTACTTCGTCCCTGACCTCTTTTGCTCCTAGTAACCAGAGTTCCACACAGTGAATAGGTCCAACTCAGTTTTATTCTTGATGTACAAACATACAGTTTCTTCTACTGAGTAGTAATGGGGAATAGATCGAGGCACAATCCTTTCCATTCTCCTGCTAACCACTGTGATATCACCAGTAGCGGATAGTCACTGCCACTGACTATATTGAGTAGAATGTGAAGTACCTTCGCTAGCACGGCCCCTGTCAGGGGAAGGAGATCCGTCCAAGGGAGAAACAGGAGGCCTCTCTGTCACCAGTAGTCATAGGCGTGCCCACGGGGTGTGCCGGGTGTGCCCAGGCACACCCTAATCATTCCTGTGCTCTCACTGCTAGTGCTAACCTGGGACATTATATGTAGCTCATGTCACCCCTGGGGTCGGTCCGGGCAAGCAAAAACATCTGTGTGCTGCACTGCTGCGATTGGGAGGTGATTAAACAGGGACTAGGGAGTCCCTGGGGACACAGCTGCGGAGTAATCCAACCGCATTTGCCGATGGGTCTTCTATAGTTCCGGCTGCAGGTCCCACAGACGGCGGCGGAGTGATATACATCTGCACTCCGCCCCCCCCCCCCCCCCTCCGGCCTCCTCTCTCCCCCTTGGAAGAAGCAGCGGAGCCGAGTCAGCCTGGATAGCGGCAGGCGGGTGGCTCAGTGAGGTGAGCAGTGAGACAGCACGGAGCAGGGCGGGCAGCCAGAGCCAGACACAAGATGGACCAAAAAAAAAAAGAAGGCTACTCGATATGAACCCTGCCTGACTTGTCAGCATAAAAGTAAGTGTGCATTTTTGTATATATGTATACACACTTACTATTTTGCTGACAAGTCAGGCAGGGTTCATATTGATCCAAAAAATAAAACTCAAAGAAAGGGAATGTGGCTCTGTTCTACCAGATTCCAATGTAATGATATAATACAGATGTGTAAGTGCTAGTAGTAATAAATACCCTGACAGTGCAGGTAAAAAACCCTAAAATATGAAGTGTCCAGCAAAAACAGTGGCAAATTATGTAAAGGAAATATAGTACGTGTGTGCAAAAATATTTAAAAATGCAAATAAGTCCCACAGATTAAGTATATAAATCCAACATAGAAAATATAAAAAATATATTGTTTATGTTGGACTTACTGTATATACATAATCTGTGGGACTTTATTGCATTTTTAAATATTTTTTGCACACACGTACTATATTTCCTTTACATAATTTGCCACTGTTTTTGCTGGACACTTCATATTTTAGGGTTTTTTACCTGCACTGTCGGGGTATTTATTACTACTAGCACTTACACATCTGTATTATATCATTACATTGGAATCTGGTAGAACAGAGCCACATTCCCTTTCTTTTAGTTTTTATTTTTTGGATCAATATGAACCCTGCCTGACTTGTCAGCAAAAAAAGTGTGTATTGTGATCAGTGTGTGGCCTGGACACAGTGAATCCCATTACCGCTGGTCTTGTACCATGTGACTACTGTGTCCAATCAGAGTGTCCTGATCACCGCCACGCCCCATACCAGCGTCCTGATCACTGCCATACCCCATACCAGCATCCTGATCAATTGTAATATATATATATATACAGTATACCATAGTTTGTAGACTGTATAACTTTCACACAGACCAAATCTGGAGAGATCTATTGTTGCTGGGGTGGGGTGTCTATTGTTGCTGGGAGGGATCTATTGTTGCTGGGAAGATCTATTGTTGCTGGTGAATCTATAGTTGTCATGAGGGATCTATATTTTCTGGGGAGATGTCTTGTTCCTGGGGGATCTATTGTTGCTGAGGGTATCTATTGTTGCTGGGGGATCTAACAAGTTTATTTAAAGCAGTAAATACAAATACTTACTGTGCGGTTTGTGTAAAAATTGCTTATTTGATCTGGAGATTTATTTAAAAGGTTTGTTTATGTTAAAAGATTATTTAATTACGGTAATAAGTTATGTTAGGCCCGGTTCACATAGGGGCGACTCATCAGGCGACTCGGTCGCCTGACGAGTCGCGTCCCGCTCTGTTAAATGGAACCGTTCTAATAGGAGCGACTCAGGTCGCTCCGACTTAGAAAAAGGTTCCTGTACTACTTTTGGGGGTGACTCGGGACGATTTGCATTGACTTCTATACAGAAGTCATTATGCAAATCACCGGAACCGGGCCTCTCAAGTCGTCTTGAGATCGCGCCACCGAGTCGCCCCCAAAGTCATGCCGCCCCTGTGTGAACCGGGCCTTAAGGTAATAAAATAATGTTTGTTTACATTGATGTTTATTTCATTAAAAATGTTTTAATACATTAATTTATAAGAGTGTGTGTGTGTGTGTGTATATGTATATATATATATATATATATATATATATATACAGACGCACATGTGTTTGAGCTTTGGTTTGAGGTGCACACCCTAATGCATTAGGCTGCGCACGCCTATGCCAGTAGTGATGAGCCGAACACCCCCGGGTTCGGTTCGCACCAGAACCCGCGAACGGACAGAAAGTTCGCACGAACTTTAGAACCCTATTAAATACAATGGATGCGAACGTTCGAAATCTAAAGTGCTAATTATAACGACTATTATGCATGTTATTGTCCTAAAAAGGGTTTGGGAATCCGGGTTCTGCACCAGGGGACATGTATCAATGCAAAAATAAGTTTTAAAAACTGACGTTTTTCTGGAGCAGTCATTTTAATGATGCATAAAGTGGAAAAAAAAAAGTCAAATATTCCTTTAAATATCGTACCTGGGGGGTGTCTAAAGTATGCCTGTGAAGTGCCATGTGTTTCCCGTGTTTAGAACTGTCCCTGCACAAAATTACATTTCTAAAGGAAAAAAAGCCATTTAAAACTGCTTGCGGCTTTAATGTAATGTCTGGTCCCGGTAATATGGATGAAAATCTTTAAGAAAAATGGCTAAGCTACCCCATCACCCCCCCCCCCCCCTACCCCAGCCCATTACCAGCCCCTTTGGGTCTTGTATGGATATTAAGGGGAACCCCGCACACAAAATAAAAAAGGCCCTATATACTCTGAACAGCCGTATACAGGCGGTGCATACAAGACAGGGACTGTAGGTTTGTTCTTATGTAGAATCTGTTTGTAATTTTGAACAGGTACATTGTTTAAGTGTAGCTCCAGCCAAAAAATCTATTTTTAAGCTTTTTGGAAAACATAGGGAAGGGTTATCACCCCTGTAACATTTGTTTTGCTGTCTGTGCAGTGTGCACCTGTTCAGAACAGTTCACCTCACTTTCCGTCCTAATGACAAATGTTTTTTGAAAATTTGGGTTTTTTATTGAAACAAAAATTGGTGATAAAGAATCAGTGGAGAGGAGACACTTTTTTTCCCATATTAACTCTTACAGGAGAGAATTTGCCTTCCTAGGGGTAGATTACCTCTCACTTCCTGTTGTATCCTTCCGTTTGCAAGGAGGAGTCGTTTGTAAGTTGGATGTTTGAAAGTAGGGGCCTGCCGTATATACTCAGCTGAAATTTGCCCCTTACATGTTGGTGTTGCCACAACACTGTGAGCCCTCACAGTTACTCTTGGTGGGCGCATGAATGGGCCCTGCTGTGAATTATTAGATCAAGAATTGTAATTGCATGCCCCTGTTGAACAGGGGCTGAAAAATTGGGCCTTTGGTGGTGGTGGTGGTGGTGTTGACACAACACTGTAAGGCCTCACAGTTAGTCTTGGTGGGCGCAGGAATGGGCCCTGCTGTGAATTATTAGATCAAGAATTGTAATTCCATGCCCCTGTTAAACAGGGACAGAAAAATTGAGCCTTAGGCACTGGTGCCACAACACTGCAACCCCTCACAGATACTGTACTTGGAGCACAGCAATGAGCCCTGTTGCAAAGTATTGCATCAAAAATTGTAATTACACGCCCCTGTTAAACAGGGGCTGAAAAATTGGGCCTTAGCCACTGGTGCTGGTGCCACGACACTGCAACCACTCCCAGATACTCTAGTTGGAGTGCAGGAATGAGCCCTGCTGCAAAGCATTGCATAAAAAATTGTAATAACACACCCCTGTTAAACAGGGGCTGAAAAATTGGGCCTTAGCCACTGGTGGCGGCACCCAGAAACAAAAATGTTCTTCCAAGCTATCATCGTCAATCGGATCATTGAGGAGGAGGAGGATAGTCAGTCAACATAACAGTACAAACTCTCAGCATCAGCATCAGTCTTGAAGGGATGTGACATTTGAAAATAAATTAGTCTGTTATATCAGCTTCAGGTGTTTGGTAGCTGGTGGTGAACCAAGACTGGTTCATCTTTATGAAAGTGAGTCGATCAACAGAGTCGGTGGACAGGCGCACCCTGTGATCCGTGACAAATCCTCCAGCAGCACTGAATGTGCGTTCTGAAAGAACGCTGGATGCAGGACAGGCCAGTAGCTCAATTGCATACTGTGCAAGCTCTGGCCAGTGATCCATCCTCAAGACCCAGTAAGCCAGAGGATTTTCGGTGGGGAAGGTGTCCAAGTCTGACCTTGCCCCTAGGTATTCCTGCACCATGTATATCAGACGCTGGCGATGGTTGCTGGAACTGATCATACCTTGGGGCTGCGGACTAAAGAATTGTCTGAACGCTTCGGTCAGACGGCCACCTTCCCCACCGCTCCTTCTTTGACTGACTGAAGCCTCAGCAACTCGTTGTCCAAGACCAGGAGTTTGTAACCTCCAAGTCTCTGGGAACGCGTTGCACAGACCTTTCTGCAAGGCCTCCCGGAGTTGTCTCATCCTCTGCTCCCTCTGCGACGGTAAGATAAGGTCCGCAACCTTACCCTTGTACCGTGGATCAAGGAGAGTGGCCAGCCAGTAATGGTCCCTCTCCTTGATCCGAAGAATACGAGGATCCTTCCGCAGACTTTGCAGAATCAGGGAGGCCATGCAGCGTAGGTTAGCTGAGGCATTCAGTCCGGAGTCCTCTGGGTCACTAAGGATGACATGATCCGCAGCCACCTCCTCCCAGCCACGTACAAGTCCACTGGTTTCTTGGGACTGTAAATCATCCCTAAAAGACTGCTGCTGATGATGCTGAGTGCCAGGCTCCACCTCCATGCTGACACAATCCTCCTCCTCCTCCTCCTCTTCTTCCTGTGCGATGGGTGGGACAGAAGGAACACTGTCTGGGTAAAGGGGGCCTTGAGAGGCAAGGAAGTCCTCCTCTTCCTGCCTCTGTTCTGCCTCAAGTGCCCTGTCCATTATTCCACACAGCGTATGTTCCAACAGGTGGACAAGAGGTACAGTGTCACTGATGCATGCACTGTCACTGCTCACCATCCTCGTGGCCTCCTCAAATGGTGCCAGGACAGTGCATGCATCCCTGATCATGCCCCACTGGCGTGGTGAAAAAAACCTGAGCTCCCCTGACCCTGTCCTGGTGCCGTAGTCGCACAGGTACTCATTGATGGCCCTCTGCTGCGTGTGCAGCCGCTGCAGCATGGCCAACGTTGAGTTCCACCTGGTGGGCATGTCACATATAAGGCGGTTCTTGGGCAGGTTCAACTCCTTTTGCAGCTCAGCCAGGCGAGCACTGGCATTATAAGATCTGCGGAAATGCACACAGACTTTCCTGGCCTGCCTCAGGACATCCTGTAAGCCCGGGTACCTGCCCAAGAACCGCTGCACCACCAGGTTAAGGACGTGAGCCACACAGGGCACATGGGTCAGTTGTCCCTGTCGGAGAGCGGAGAGGAGGTTGGTGCCATTGTCGCAAACTACCATTCCTGGCTTAAGCTGGCGTGGCGTCAACCACCTCTCGGCCTGCCCCTGCAGAGCAGACAGAACCTCTGCCCCAGTGTGGCTCCTGTCCCCCAAACACACCAGCGCAAGCACGGCATGGCATCTTTTTGCCTGCGTACTTGCGTAGCCCCTTGAACGCCTACGGAGCACCGCTGGTTCCGAGGACAAAGCACAGGAAGAGGCCACGGAGGAAGAAGAAGAGGAGGGGGTGGAGGACAGAGGTGTGTCACAACCAGTAGTAGCATTTTGGAGGCGTGGCGGTGGAACAACCTCCAACACTACTGCACCTTGTCCTGCATCCTTCCCAGCTGCCAAAAGAGTGACCCAATGGGCCGTGAAAGAAAGGTAACGTCCCTGTCCATGCCTGCTGGACCATGAGTCAGCGGTAATATGCACCTTACCGCTGACCGCCCTGTCCAGCGAGGCCAAGACATTGCCTTCCACATGCCGGTAGAGAACCGGAATCGCCTTCCGTGAGAAAAAGTGGCGTTTGGGAACCTGCCACTGAGGAACCGCACATTGCACAAACTCACGGAAGGGGGCCGAGTCTACCAACTGAAAAGGCAGCAGTTGAAGCGCTAGCAATTTAGCCAAGCTAGCATTCAACCGCTGGGCATGTGGATGGCTGGGAGTGAACTTCTTTCGACGGTCCAGCAGCTGGGGCAGAGAAATTTGCCTGCTAGAATCAGACGTTGGTGTACTGCTAGCAGAGTGCCCGCAAGTACTTGGCTGTGACACACCTAATTCTACACCTTCATTCCTCTCAGAGCAGGTTTCAGAGAGGACTGAAGGTATAGTGGGGTTGGAGATCCCAGCTGATGCGGTGCAAGAAGAGGTCAGCTTTGTTCTTTGGTGTGGGTCTTTAAGGTAGGCTTGCCAACGAGCTGCATGGCAGGTCAACATATGTCTGGTCAAGCATGTAGTGCCCAAGCGGGTGATGTTTTGGCCACGCGATATACGCTTGAGACATATGTTGCAAACAGCAGCTGTGCGATCTGATGCACTCGACTCGAAAAAGGCCCACACCAAAGAACTTTTTGAATAACGGGCAGAGGCAGCGCCTTGCACAGGCGGAGCTCTGCGGTGTGATTCCGTTGGTGTGCTGCCCGTACGTGGGCCCCCCGAGGGCATCCTGCCTCGTTGGAGATGTGCCTCCTCCTCATCCTCCTCCTCCTCCTCCTCCTCTCTCCTATTAGGCACCCACGTGGAGTCAGTGACCTCATCATCCCCTCCCTCCTCATCACTGGAGCCAATCTGGCAGTATGCTGCAGCTGCTGGAACATGACTGCCAGATTAGTGTCCTTCTTGAGCATCTCCTCTCTCTGCTCTCACGCTACTGCCTTCCTCTAGCTGGGTATCATCATCAGACCCTTCGAAACGCTGGGCATCCTCCTGGAGCATGTACCCAACACTGTGCTCAAACAGTTCGGGGGACTCCTCAGGAGGACATGGTTGGTCTAGGGAAGGAGTGACTGATGATGACATTGATACCAGGGAAGAGGACGCTTTGGCAGCTGCTTTGCCAGTACCCTGAGCCTGGGTGAGAGAGGATCCACTCTACCAAGTCTTCGACATGATGCGGCTCAACACGTCCAGCTGCCGAAAAGAAGGACAAGCGTGTCCAATGGCCACGTGCTGATGGCGATGCACCGCGTCCACGACCAGCACTGTTGTCTCTAGACACAGAGCCTGCTTGCCCTCTTTTTTTGGCTCCTGACTGTCTGCCTCTCCTTGTTTGCCTTCCAGACATTCTAATGGCCTGCAGGGAAATGGGAAAAGCAGCAATACAGGCTAAGTTAAGGTGTAATATGGTCAGGAGGCACACTCCGCCCGTTGTAAGTGCCGCAAAATCCTGTTTGTGTAACACACCAGGAAAAAGCAGCAATACAGGCTAAGTTAAGGTGTAATATGGTCAGGAGGCACACTCCACCCGCTGTAAGTGCCGCAAAATCCTGTTTGTGTAACACACCAGGAAAAAGCAGCAATACAGGCTAAGTTAAGGTGTAATATGGTCAGGAGGCACACTCCGCCCGCTGTAAGTGCCGCAAAATCCTGTTTGTGTAACACACCAGAAAAAAAGCAGCAATACAGGCTAAGTTAAGGTGTAATATGGTCAAAAGGCACACTCCACCCGCTGTAAGTGCCGCAAAATCCTGTTTGTGTAACACACCAGGAAAAAGCAGCAATACAGGCTAAGTTAAGGTGTAATATGGTCAGGAGGCACACTCCGCCCGCTGTAAGTGCCGCAAAATCCTGTTTGTGTAACACACCAGGAAAAAGCAGCAATACAGGCTAAGTTAAGGTGTAAATTGTCAGGAGGCACACTCCGCCCGCTGTAAGTGCCGCAAAATCCTGTTTGTGTAACACACCAGGAAAAAGCAGCAATACAGGCTAAGTTAAGGTGTAATATGGTCAAAAGGCACACTCCGCCCGCTGTAAGTGCCACAAAATCCTGTTTGTGTAACACACCAGGAAAAAGCAGCAATACAGGCTAAGTTAAGGTGTAATATGGTCAGGAGGCACACTCCGCCCGCTGTAAGTGCCGCAAAATTCTGTTTGTGTAACACACCAGGAAAAAGCAGCAATACAGGCTAAGTTAAGGTGTAATATGGTCAGGAGGCACACTCCGCCCGCTGTAAGTGCCGCAAAATCCTGTTTGTGTAACACACCAGGAAAAAGCAGCAATACGGGCTAACTTCAGGTGTATAATGTGCAGGAGGCTTAGCAACAATGACACTGACACTGTCCCCTGCCTATCCTTCTCTCTCCCTGCACACAAGGTTTATCAAAGTATATGACACTGACACTCTCTCTGCCTATCCTTCTCTCTCCCTGCACACAAGGTTTAGCAAAGAATATGACACTGACACTGTCCCCTGCCTATCCTTCTCTCTCCCTGTACACAAGGTTTATCAAAGTATATGACACTGACACTCTCCCTGCCTATCCTTCTCTCTCCCTGCACACAAGGTTTAGCAAAGAATATGACACTGACACTGTCCCCTGCCTATCCTTCTCTCTCCCTGTACACAAGGTTTATCAAAGTATATGACACTGACACTCTCCCTGCCTATCCTTCTCTCTCCCTACACACAAGGTTTAGCAAAGAATATGGCACTGACACTCTCCCTGCCTATCCTTCTCTGTCCCTACACACAAGGTTTAGCAAAGAATAGATTTGACACTGTCCCTGCCTATCCTTCACTTTCCCTGCTCCGGTACACACTTCACAAGGCCGCCGCGCTGGCGGCCTTTTATAGTGTGGGGCGTGTACTAAACCCCCTCAGCTATAATTGGCCACAGGCATCCTGCCTGTGGCCAATCATTGCTCTCCTCGCTGCCGGCGCTGTGATTGGCCAAGCATGCAGGGTCACAGTGCATGCTTGGCCAATCACAGCGCCGGGATTACACTGCGATGGCGCAGTGTATTGTGGGCCGTTCGCGTCACTCGAATTTGGCGCGAACGGCCCAAATCGTTCGTTGTTCGCCAAACGCGCGAACAGCCGATGTTCGAGTCGAACCTAAGTTCGACTCGAACTCCGAGCTCATCCCTACTGATGGGTCCATCATTAAGTCTGGACCAGTGGTCCAAGAGACCACCCCTTTACCCGCTACCATCTGCACCATCTCCGGAACCCACCAAGAATACTTACGCCTGGACATTATCTCTTCCCCATTGTTCCCTGTGATCCTCGGTATAACTTGGCTACAGGTCCACAACCCTACCATCAACTGGGCCACAGGGTTGGTGACCTTTTCTTCTCCTTACTGCCAGCAATCCTGTGGGTCACTCAAAACCCCTGGGCCGGCCACCCTCTTATGTATCAATACGGAGGCTGGATTACGGCAATCCATCCCTGAGGCCTACCATGACTTTCTTGATGTGTTTAGCAAACAAGGGGCAGAGACTCTACCACCTCATCGGGCCTATGATTGCCCCATTGGCCTACTTCCCGGAGCGGCAATTCCGTTTGGCAGGATCTTCCCATTAACAGAGGTAGAACAGGGGGCACTAAAAGACTATATAGATGAAAACCTACAGAAAGGGTTCATTCGTCCGTCTACATCTCCAGCCGGCGCAGGCATCTTTTTCGTAGAAAAGAAGGATCATACCCTTCGACCCTGTGTGGACTATCGTGAATTAAATAAAATCACAGTAAAAAAACACTACCCTCTCCCCTTGGTACCGGAACTATTTCAGAGACTGGGAACAGCCATCATTTTTACCAAACTTGATCTCCGCGGAGCCTACAATTTGGTCCGCATCAAGGAAGGGGATGAGTGGAAGACCGCTTTCCGCACCCGATTCGGACATTTTGAGTACCGGGTAATGCCCTTCGGGTTGTGCAACGCCCCTGCCACTTTCCAGTATTTCATTAACGATGTACTCCGGGACTTCCTAGATCTCTTTGTCATTGTCTACCTGGATGATATACTAATTTTTTCTTCCCCCCTTGATTCCCACCGCAGGCACGTCAGAAGTGTGTTGGCTCGGCTTCGCCAGCACGGCCTGTATGCAAAGGCCGAGAAGTGTGAATTCGAGCTGGAAAGTATATCGTTCTTGGGACTAATTATCTCCAGCGAGGGCATAAAAATGGACCCTCAAAAGATTGCTGCAATCCTGGACTGGCCAGTCCCGGCGGACAAGAAGGGAATCCAACGTTTCGTTGGATTCGCCAACTTCTACCGCTAATTTATCAGAGGGTTCTCAGCCATCATCGCACCCATCACCCAGCTGACCAAACAAGGGACCCGTTTCCACTGGTCCCCTGAGGCCCAAAGGGCCTTTGAGGCCCTGAAGGGTCTCTTTACCTCTGCCTCTATCTTGAAGCACCCAGATTCCTCATTACCGTTCATTCTGGAGGTAGACGCCTCGGAAATTGCGGTAGGAGCAATACTGTCCCAAAGACAGGGGACCAGGGCCTTGCTCCACCCAGTAGCTTTTTTCTCTCGCAAGTTATCTGCGGCAGAGAGGAACTACGACGTGGGGGATCGGGAATTGCTGGCGATCAAGTCCGCATTAGAGGAGTAGCGTTATCTGTTGGAGGGGGCTGCCCACCCGATTCTGATATTCACCGACCACAAGAACCTGGAGTACCTGAAGGCTGCGAAAAGACTAAAACCACGACAAGCCAGGTGGGCGCTTTTCTTCTCCCGGTTCTCCTTCCATGTCACTTACCGTCCCGGTTCCAAGAACATTAAGCCCGATGCCCTCTCTCGGATGTTCCATAAGTCTAGGGAAACCTCTCCTCCAGACACCATTCTTGCTCCTGGAAACTTCCTTCTGCTTCAGGAAGACCCACTCTCCCGGATCAAGCAAGCCTCCACTGGGCAGAGACCCCCCTCCGAACCGGAATCGCAGGCCAAAGATGGGCTGTTTTGGTACCAGAACAGGATCTACGTACCTGAAGAGCTGAGAATAACTGTACTGGAACTCTGCCACGACCATGCCCTTGCCGGGCACTTTGGCGTTGCCAAGACCACCGACTTGGTACAACGTACCTTCTGGTGGCCTCGGCTCCGCGAGAACTGTAGGAAGTTTGTGGAGTCTTGTACAGTTTGTACCCAAAACAAGGGTTACAAATCCAAGGCCTGGGGACTACTGAGACCCCTACCCGTCCCAGACAGACCCTGGAAAATGCTGTCCATCGACTTTATCGTCGAGTTGCCTCCGGCTGAGAGTCACACCACTATCTTCATGATAGTAGACCGTCTATCCAAGATGGCACATTTCATTCCCATGAAGGGTACTCCCTCAGCTCCCGAAACCGAACAGGTGTTCATCAGAGAGGTCGTCAGACTCCACGGGGTACCAGCCAATATTGTCTCCGACCGAGGGGTACAATTTACCTCCCGATTTTGGAGATCCCTCTGCAAGGCTCTGGAGATAGAATTGTCACTTTCCTCTGCTTACCATCCCCAGACCAACGGACAGACTGAGAGGACTAACCAGACCCTTGAGCAGTACCTGCGCTGCTTCTCTTCATTCGCTCAGAATGACTGGGTTTCCCTGCTGTCATTGGCCGAGTTTGCCTATAACAACTCTATGCATTCCGCTACCAAGCAGTCCCCATTCTTCGCAAATTATGGTTTCCATCCTACATTCCTGCCCAATTCCCTTCCTGAATGTACGGTGCCCGCAGTCCAGGAAAAGTTGAACTTCTTTTCTTCCAACAACCAACGTCTGCAGGAAACCATGACCAAGACTCAGGAATACAACAAGACGATTTTTGACAGGAAGAGACGGGGTGAATTAATGCTGGCACCCGGCGACCAAGTATGGTTATCCACTTTGAACTTGAGGATGGCATGCTCCTCTAAGAAACTGGGCCCCAAATTCTTAGGGCCGTTTCCTGTCAAAAGGAAGATCAATGAAGGGGCTTATGAACTGGAGCTCCCTGACTCCCTCAAGATCCATCCGGTCTTCCATGTATCTCTGCTGAAGCCTTCGGTTCCCAACCCATTTCCAGGCCGAAGTCCGGCTCTCCCTGATCCTGTCATTGTAGACGGGGAGGAGGAATTCGAAGTGGAAGCCATTATGGGTTTTAGAAGAAGGAATAACCAGAACCAATTCCTGATTAAGTGGAAGGGCTACGGACCCGAAGAAAACTCTTGGGAGCCTGAGGAGAACATCCATGCTAAAAGCCTGGTGCAGTCCTTCAAGAGATCTCACCCTGAGAAGTTTGCCTGGATGGGCATCCGGAGGCTGCCCCTTGGGGGGGGCAATGTCATGGAGATCCTGCCAGAAACAGGCGTCCCGGTCTTCCTGATTCTCGGTTGCGCGCGCGCCCTGCAGGTGGCGCCAGAGGGGCTATTTAAACCTGTCAATCGCAGACAGTCCCTGCTGTCTGCTCTACAGCGTTGAGTACCTGAAAACCTGATCTGAAGACTTACCTGTGTTTGACCCGGCCTGCCTGTGACTTCTCCAGTTTTCTGCCTGCATCCGACCCCTGGCTTGTTGTGACCTCTCCTCTGTCTGATCCCTCTGTACCTTGCTGCCAGCCAGTTAATCGACCTGGCTTGTCCGACCAATCTCACTGTTTCTGGTTCCGGTCCAGTCTGCTAAGCTGATCCAGTTTGCTGAGTTCCTGTGTTCCTGGTTCCGGTCCAGTCTGCTAAGCTGATCCAGTTTGCTGAGTTCCTGTGTTCCTGGTTCCGGTCCAGTCTGCTAAGCTGATCCAGTTTGCTGAGTTCCTGTGTTCCTGGTTTCGGTCCAGTCTGCTAAGCTGATCCAGTTTTCTGAGTGCCTGTGTTTCTGGTTCCGGTCCAGTCTGCTAAGCTGATCCAGTTTGCTGAGTTCCTGTGCTCCTGGTTCCGGTCCAGTCTGCTGAACGATTCCAGTTTGCTGAGTGTTCCTGATTCCAGTTCTACCTGCTGTGTTCCAGTGTGCCTACCAAGTCTGCGGAACTACCTTCACCATGGTTGATCCTGCCAGGCACTCGTACCCCTCCTACCTCCGCGCCTGCTGTTACCTTACCAGGGGCCGCTGGTGGGAGCCGTAAGGGAGGCCTTCCTCTGCAAGTCCGGGCTTGTCACCGCCAGGTGCGTGACAGTTTAACAGCAGACAGGTTGGAACAAGACACAGGACAGCTTAGGTGGGAGGAGGTCCAGGCACAAACTCAAATGATTCCTTCAGACTGTTTAGGTTTCACAAACAGTTATGGCGCACGATCTCTGCCACAGACCGTGAGGTTGGTCTCTGCCACAGACCTGGTGAATAAAGTCACTGCCACTGACTTGAAGCAAGTAGGGTCACTGCCACTGACCTGGAGAACGACCTTCTTAAAGTATTTGGCCCATGTCAAGGAGAAAACCATTCCTCTGGAGAGTTACCAACGGCCCTCGCCGTCACCACGACTCAGCGCTGGGTCTTTAGAAAGGGTTACCTCCCTGGCCTCCTCATCTCAGATACGGGTCCCCTCGCAAGGCGGCACCCTGGGAGCTCTCGATCCCTAGCGAACCCTACCCGTAGGTTGCTGGGCCCCGGGCCTTCAAAATAGTACCTCACCCCAGACCGAAGGTGTCTGGGATGGAACAGGAACCAGGCCCCCGGGCCTAGGGCACCCGGAGATGACACCCCTCACGCCCAGGCCGGAGGTGCCTGGGCGCAGACGAACCACACACACACACCCAGGCCGAAGGTGCCTGGGCGTGGACGAACCACACACACCCAGGCCGAAGGTGCCTGGGTGCGGACGAACGACACACACCCAGGCCGAAGGTGCCTGGGCGCGGACGATTGAACCCCAATTGAAGATGGCCGCCCCTTTTTATACCCTCTCCCGACAGGCACAGCAGGTTCCCCGCCCCGCCGCACTACTGCCGAGAGGGGACAAAAAAGGCACAGCCTTGTATCAGTGGTTCAACCCTGGCCTACGGCAACAGCGCCACCTGTAGGCCAAGGGGAACTGCACACCAACACTATCTCCCATGAACAGAAATGGTCCATTAACCCTGACAATCAGTGTGTCTGAGCCTAATTACCACTCAGACACTTCCCCTAAATTGAACACCCCGCTACATTAGATTACCTGTTTTATAAATAATTACAACAGAAAAAGAACTAAGAACTTTCTACATAACAGTGATACCTCTAAAGATAAGGCGAAAAAAAGAGACAGAGGCTGCGGGAGAGTTACCTATGGTGTACTGGTTTGACAGATAATTGGATGAAATATATGACGAAAAGGTAAATTGCAATGGTGTACTCACATCTGGGAGGTTGCTGAGCTCCCTAATGGGATATCAGACAACCTGGTGTGTAAGCAATATGACTATCCCTGCGCAGAGTAAGGTCGCTCTCGATGCTCCGTGGGGTGATCCGGACGATTCTATGTTCTGCAGAT
Organism: Rana muscosa; assembly: GCA_029206835.1. NCBI lineage: Eukaryota > Metazoa > Chordata > Amphibia > Anura > Ranidae > Rana > Rana muscosa. The sequence continues at coordinate 74,080,425 of CM055125.1, forward strand.
TCCGTTGTGTTTGCTATTAGATTTTCCTGCAGATTTTTATCTTCAGATTTACCAAAACCATGTAGTGCAAGGGCCTGCCTGATTGCATACAAATTGAAACTCGTATGCCACGTACACACGACCGGTTTTCCCCGTCGGAAAAAAAACCAATGGAATTCCTCTCAAGCCTGCCTTGCATACACATGGTCACACAAAAGTCCGGTGAACTTTTGACTGCCAAGAACGCAGTGACGTAAAAGACTACGACGAGCCGACAAAATGAAGTTCTATGCTTCCGAGCATGCGTCAAATTGTTTTCGAGCATTCGTGTTTTTTTCCCGTCGGAAAAGCATACAGAAAAACGGTTTTCCCGCTAGGATTTTTTCCTGACGGGAAAAAATAAATCCTGCTCTCTTTTTTTTTCCAGCAGTTTTCCTGAGGGAAAAAGTCCGATGGAGCATGCACACAGTCGGGATTCCCGGCGAAAAGCTCTCATCGCAGTTTTTCCGACAGGAAAACCGGTCGTGTGTACGGGGTAGTAAGGTTTGACCTCATATTATATGGTTTTGGTAAATCTGATAATAAAAATCGGCAGAAAATCTAATAGTGTGTATGGGGTCTAAGAGGTGTAAGAGCCCCAAAAGATGGGAATCTGGTGTCAGCAGAGGTGCCGAATGGGAAGGAGAAGCTGAGGAATGGGTTCTTCATTGATTTGACTTTTATTGCTCACAGAATAATATAAAACGCTGTATGGTGTTTCACATTCGGCGCCTCTGCTGACACCAGTTTCCCATCTTTTGGGGCTCTCACACCTCTTACTAAGAACTTTCTGAGATGGTAACCAATGACGCAAGGTCAACACGTGAATGTAAAAAAAGAACTTACAGATTTATTCATCATATAATATAAAACATAAAGCAATCATATGGATTGTGGTCATTAGATGCATATATAGGACAAGGATGATATATCATAATTTAATTTTGTAGTAAAATGTGATATGACTGTATCCGATTGGCTTTAACCCAGAGTTCATTTCTTACTTTGCCTTTCAATAGATGGCCAGACAATTCTGAATATCACACAACGGGAGCTCATGACAGTGGACATTGGACAGTCAGTGACCATCACTTGCTCCTTTTTCTATGATTCACCCTCTTTTACTGCAAGATGGACTCGAGGCTGCAATCACAGTGTGTCTGTTACTGATCAAACATGTTACAATGGCAGAATTAATAGTTCTGAAGCAGATCCTACCAATATAACAACTGACTCAGGAACTTCGTGCTGTGAGAGGCATTCTACGATGACCATTGTCAATGTGACAGATAATGACTCTGGAATATACTGCTGCCATATACAGACTGTTCGTGGGCAAAAAGCAAATGGAACTGGAACCAGATTGGAGGTCATACCAAAAACAAACGTAGCAGGTATTTTGTGTTAAGTAACATAGCTGTCACTGGCACATATAGCCCACCTTTATAGTTTTTTATCATTTAACTATGAAGTCCTTCCTGTTTACCTCTCTAACCATTACTGTTGCCTATCATTCGTAGGCGTGCACAGGGGGTGTGCCGGGTGTGCCTGAGCACACCCTAATCACCCCATGCCGCGCAGATTTCCCCTGCTGATATTTCACCAAAGCCCCCCAACGAGGCTCCCAATTTTTTTTTTTAAGTTTTAAAAAATAAAATAATAAAAAAAACTTCTGACACCGTCCACTGCCCTACTGACACCAACCTCTGCCCTACCTACAAGTCCACTGCTCTTCTGACACCATTCACTGCCCTACTAACACCATTCATGTTTTTATACATTTGAGGTGCACACCCTAATGCATGGGTGCTCAACCTTTGGCCCTCCAGCTGTTGCGAAACTACAAGTCCCATGAGACATTGCAAGGCATGACTCCCAAAGAAACAGGCGTGATGGGACTTGTAGTGCCACAACAGCTGGAGGGCCACAGGTTGAGCACCCATGCCCTAATGCAATAGGCTGCGCACACCCATGCTACCATGTTAGCCACCTTTATGTTTACTACAATTTACTTACCTTAAAACAGTCCTAGACAAAGTACAGCTATACTAATTCGGCTTTTATGCCCATTCACAACCTACCTCCAAGTTTTATACTTACATGTATTCATACCACTAAAATTTTACGCTGTGTACTCTGTGCTGCTTGTCCTCTTCAAAATTTGCACTCATGCTTCTCCCGCAAACTTCATTTAATGCTATGGAGAGTTCATAGTCTTGCGGAGTACAAGATCTCTATCGGTGTGACCTAGGCAGCCTAAATCACATGGTCTCTGGCTATCAGGAGTATTGTGAATGTTTGAGGTCATTAGTGACAGCAGATAATCTTTTTTTTTTTTTTTGTTTCAGTCCAATAGGCCCTGTTTGGAAAACGTTGTTTTGCTTCAGTGAAATAGACCCCCTCTGGTAGAACTACAAACAGGGATGGACTATGACAAAAATTTGGCCCTGGACTACATCCAGACTGAAAAAAGGAAAACAGTGCAGCGCAAAATAATTAAACTAAAATAAATACCGTATCTAAAAAGTCCATAAAAATCATCCACGAATGTCATTAATCATAACAGTCCATATGAAATCATCCTAGAGAAACACGTCATGTAGATGAAAATAAAACCTCTCCCCGTGATCTTGCAGACGAGACAAATACCAGGTGAGTGAGGTCCCTCCACCACAGATAATTCTAGCCTCTCACCTCATAAATAAGACCTGAATCAGGTCACACAGCCTTATACCCACTCCTGGGGTGTTGATAGGTAAATGGATAGAGCCGTGGATCTCTCCTTGATGATCTCTCTTGTGACTTCTAGAATCTTCTTTTTCTTTGGTGGAGGCAATGTGATAGTCATATGATCTCCATGATCACAGACTTCACTACATCCAGACCGGCCCACTTTAATTTTGCAAACATGCACAAAAGTAGTAAAAAAACTATACATAATTGCGCAAAAAAAGCCTCCCTCTTACATCAGGGTCTCCCAGAGAGCCCCTCCTTACATCAGGGTCGCCAGAGACTCCTTACATCAGGGTCCCCAGGATGCCCCCTTATATCAGAGTCCCCAGAGAGCCCCCCCCTTACATCAGAGTCCCCAGAGAGTCCCCCTCCTTACATCAGAGTCCCCAGAGAGCCTCAGTCTTGCATCAGGGTCCCCAGAGAGCACCCTTTACATCAAGGTCCCCAGTGAGCTTCCCTTAGATCAGAGTCCCCAAAGAGTCCCCCCTACATCAGAGTCCCCAGAGAGCCTCCCTTTACATCAGAGTCCCCAGAGAGCCCCCTCCCTTACATCAGAGTCCCCAGAGAACCCCCTTACATCAGGGTCCCCAGAGATCCCCCCCTTACATCAGAGTCCCCAGAGAGACCCCCTTACATCAGGGTCCCCAGAGAGGCCTTCCTTACTTCAGGGTCCTCAGGGATCCCCCTCTTACATCAGAGTCCCCAGAGAGCCCCCCCCACATCATAGTCCCCAGAGAGCCCCCCACTTACATCAGGGTTCCCAGAGAGCCTCCCCCTTACATCAGAGTCCCCAGAGAGCCTCCCCCTTACATCAGGGCCCCCAGAGAGCCTCCCCCTTACATCAGGGTCCCCAGAGAGCCTCTACCTTACATCAGGGTCCCCAGAGAACCTTCTCCTTACATCAGGGTCCCCAGAGAGCCTCCCCCTTACATCAGGGTCCCCAGAGAGCCTCCCCTTACATCAGAGTCCCCAAAAAGACCCCATTACATCAGAGTCCCCAGAAAGCTTCCGCCTTACATCAGGGTCCCTAGGGAGCTCCCCTTACACCAGGGTCCCCAGAGAGACTCCCTTACATCAGGGTCCCCAGAGAGCCTCCCCCTTACATCAGGGTCCCCAGAGAGACTCCCTTACATCAGGGTCCCCAGAGAGCCTCCCCCTTACATCAGGGTCCCCAGAGAGCCCCCTTACATCAGGGTCCCCAGAGAGCCTCCCTCTTATATCAGGGTCCTCAGAGAGCCCCGCCCACTTACATCTGGGTCCCCAGAGAGCCCCCTTACATCAGGGTCCCCAGAGAGCCCCCTTACATCAGGGTCCCCAGAGAGCCTCCCCCTTACATCAGGGTCCCCAGAGAGCCTCCCCCTTACATCAGGGTCCCCAGTGAGCCCCCCCACTTACATCAGGGTCCCCAGAGAGCCCCTCCTTAGCTCAGAGTTCACAGAGAGCAGCTCCTTACATCAGAATCACCAGAGAGAGGGCGGGCAGTGAAAGATGATGTAATCTCTCTGCTGCCCTCGGCTGCACAGTAAGGGCGGAGTAGCGGTGATGCAGGGCAGGCAGTGAGAGATGTCATCTCTCTGCTCTCTCACCCGCCCGGCTTTCCCGTGCTGTCTGCCCACTCTCCGGCTCTCCCGTTCTGCCCACCCCACAGCCACAGAAAGGCCACGGCCCGGTAGTGGAATTTTAAAAGCCAGTACAAAGGAATAGTAGTGATTTAAAAAAAAAACACTTGGGGGTTTAACTATTACTTATTTTTTTAAGATAATTCTCTGTGTAGCACTACCCCCCCTAGGAGCTGCTGGTTTAATTTTGGGTCAACCGTTACCTTACTGTTCCACCATATCCGCCATAGGGGTCCCATTGGAGAGTTGTTCATAGATGTCCGCACCAAACACTTAAGCCCTGTACACACGATCGGATAACCTATGGATTTTTGTCCGATGGATTTGTCCATCGGAAATCCGATGAAACTGTTTTTCATCAGTCTTGCCTACACACCATCAGTCAAAAAACCGACCGTTCCAAACGCGGTGACGTAAAACACTCCGATGAGCCGAGAAAAATGAAATTTAATGCTTCTGAGCATGCGTCGACTTGATTCTAAACATGCGTGGGTTTTTGATCCGATGGACTTGCCCATAGACGATCTGAGTTTTCGATCGGTTTTTTATCCATCAGAAAAATTTAAAACATGTTCTTTTTTTTAAAACCGATAGAAAAAAGGCCGATGGGTCCCATACACGATCGGTTGGTCTGATGAAAACCATCCATCGGACGGTTTTCATCAGTCAAACCGATCGTGTGTACAAGGCTTGAGTCTCTTTTTCCAATGCTTTTATTAACAAAGTCAGATAGAGGGATGGAGGGTTGGGGGAGATTCAGGTACCTTGTATTGCGGATCACGGGTACTTTGATCCAGAGGACAAACAGCTTCAACAACTGGATCTAGCAACCACCGGATAGGCCCCTCTCACTGACCTAGCAGCCGGTGCGGTGCTCGGTCATAGTCTCTGCCACAGACTTGAAGAATATATTAAAGTCGTTGTACAATCCTCTGCCACAGGATTGTATAACCAAGAACTTTTGCAGTCAAAGTAGAGTCACACAGTACCAGTATCTTTCAGCCAATCCGGCAGCACTGTGAGGTAGATGGGTCGGGATGCGTCCTCCAATTGAGTCTCCAGGCTCTTCCTGAGATACCAGTCCTTTTTGCTCGGTCCTCTCTGAGAAAAGTCCTCCCCTGGTTTCTCCAATTGCTTGGCTTCTCCCCGCAGGCAAGACAGCACAGGACCACCCCTGGACCAGTAGGCCCCAGAAACTCCTGGGCCTACTCTCAGTAACGAGGCCTCGGGCCAGCCGGCCCCGAGACAGAAAAACTGCTACGGCACACCTTAGGCCAGGAGGGCCATCAGGTCAGAGAGAGACCCGGAAGACGGTGTCTGTCCCTTATGTACCCTCTCCCAGAATGCACAGCGGGTGAACCACTCCCACTGGGCTGTTTCTGGGTAAAGAGGTACTCAATACATCCAGCCTGTTGTATTTCCAACACTGACCGGGGGTGACAGCGACACCCACGGCCAAGTGGAAACAATGCACAACCCAGCTGAACTGGAACAGAACCAGCAATTTAACACAATCATTCTGAGCCAAACTACAGCTCAGATAAACCTAAATTTACATATAGCGCCTACCCAATAGGAGCAGGGCGCTACATCTGTAAAGGGGGTGTGGCAGAGGGTGTGTCCTATGCCTACATGCTTTTGTTAATAGGTGTCCCTCGTTCGCATCTCAAAAAGTTGGGAGGTATGCACATGTAATCAACAAATATGTCTGTCCTCATGTACAATTACATACTACATATTACTTTTGTGGTTTACACAACTGGCAGCCATTTGTTCCTTCTGTTTAGTGATTTACCACAACTCTTGCAATTACTCTTTAGGACATTTCAAAATGAGATGCAATACTATTCACTGATGTTGAACTGGCTTCTGTCTCCAATTTTCTTTTTGTGTTTTTGTTCTTATTGTTTCCCCTTTCCATCTTTTCCCTTAGATACAATTGAAACTGAATGCAATATGCAATATGTGCTGTATGCCGTGGTAGGGGTTGAGGCGTGTATTATATTGGTACTGCTCATTGTTGTCGTAAAATTTTGTCACAAAGGTAAGTTATTTTGTAACTCTTTTTGATTTTTGTAAATAATGACGAACTGAGCGAAATGTTATCTAAAAGCACTGCAGGAGGAAAGTGTAACATGCTAACGTACACTTACCTCCAGGCCATCCACTAATGCCGCGTACACACGATCGGACATTCCGACAACAAAACCATGGATTTTTTTTCCGACGGATGTTGGCTCAAACTTGTCTTGCATACACACGGTCGCACAAATGTTGTCGGAAATTCCGATCGCCAAGAACGCGGTCTAAAAGGGAAGTTCAATACCAAGTGCGCCACCCTTTGGGCTCCTTCTGCTAATCTCGTGTTAGTAGAAGTTTGGTGAGAGACGATTTGCGCTTTTCAGCCTCGTGCTTTTCAGTCCGTTACTGCTCTTTGCAGCGTGACGAATGTGCTATCTCCATTACGAACGCTAGTTTTACCAGCCGAGCGGTTCCGTCTTGTACTTGATTCAGAGCATGCGTGGAATTTTATGCGTCGGAATTGTCTACACACGCTCGGAATTTAAGAGAACGGATTTTGTTGTCGGAAAATTTGAGAACCAGCTCTCAAATTTTTGTTGTCGAAAATTCCGACAGCAAATGTCCGATGGAGCCTACACACGGTCAACAAGCTCCCATCGAACATTTGTTGTCGTAAATTCCGAGCGTGTGTACGCGGCATAAGACTTCAGATACTTAGGCCCTTTTCATCATGTATGTTGTGTGCTTCCAGCTTTACCTATACCGTGTTTCCCCGAAAATAAGACCTAGCGCTATTTTCCAGGAGAGCTGCAATATAAGCCCTACCCCGAAAATAAGCCCTAGTTTAAAATGCTTGTTAAATCCTATAATCCACTCTATCACAGTAGGATATAATGTACAATGTGTGTGTTTCTGTAATATAATTGCGGGGAAGAGAGCTCCGGCAGGTCGCAGGGCCCTATAAAGAAGTTATTTGGCACAATTATATTACAGAAACAAACACATTATACATTATATACTACTGTAATAGAGTGGATTATAGGATTTTACAAGCATTTTAACCCAGTTTACACTGGGGATGACTGACAGGCAGGGGGAGGGAGGGGGAGAGAAGACATCACATTTCATGTTAAGACCTACCCTGAAAATAAGCCCTACTGTGTCTTTTGTTGTCAAAATTAATATAAGACCCGGGCTTATTTTTGGGGAAACACGGTAATTATAGATTTTTTTAAGGCCAATTACTCTTATTGAAATGATGAACTAGGACTGAATGTGTACAGTATTGGAGTGATAGAGAGAGACACGTTTTCTGAGCTCTCAATCTAGAGGTGTGTAAAAAAACAAGCTACATTTACGTCATGTACTGCTTTTATTTAGGACTTTGTGGGGTTATTCTTTAAACCTATAGGAGGGTCTTAAAGGGTAGCTATAATTTTGTTTAAATTTGCATATTTATCCACTCGACCTTCGGACAATTTACCCCCCTTCATGACCAGGCAATTTTTTGCGAGAAAGCACTGCGTTACTTTAACTGACAATTGCAATCTTGTGACACTGTACCCAAATAAAATTTACCAGTATGTCCTTTTTCCCCACAAATAGAGCTTTCTTTTGGTGGTTTTTGATCACCTATGCATTTTTAATTTTTTGCGTTATAAACAAAAATAAAACGACAATTTCGAAAAAAAATTAAAAAAAATACTTTATGCTATAAAACATATCCAATAAAAAAATCTAAAATATCGAATTTCTTTATCAATTTAGGCCAATATGTATTCTGCTACATATTTTTGGTAAAAAAAAAAATCCCAATAAAAGTATATTGCGCAAAGGTTATAGCATCTACAAACTTTGGGATATATTTCTGGATTTTTTTTTTTAATAGTAATGTCGGTGATCAGCGACTTATAGCGGGACTGCGACATTGCGGCGCAGAAATCGGACCATAACTGACACTTTTGACACTTTTTGGGGATCAGTAACACTAATACAGTGATCAGTGCTAAAAATATGCACTGTCACTGTACTAATGACACTGACTGGGGAGGGGTTGACATCAGGGGTGATCAAAGGGTTAACTGTGTGCCTTGCCACTGTTTGTGTACTGTGTGGGAGGTGCTTTTACTAAGGGATGGCATGGATCCATTTTCTTTGCAGGAACACAGGATCCATGCCTTCTCTACTGACAGAACGGCAATCTGTCTTGTTTACCCTTCTGCCTCTGTGCTGAATGATCGGCGGGTGCCTGCGGACATGTATACTCACAGCGGGAGCAGGTTCGGTGGCGGCGCATGTGTGCACCCCAGACATGGAAGTGCAGGATTACGTACTAGGTATGTAAGTTCAGCGGATAAATGTGAACAGAACATCATTTGACTGTTTTCCCAGAACAATCTCCTGTCTTTGGCCCCTCATACCTTCTGAATTGCCTCTATTGGGGGGGGGGGGATAATTTGTTGGATAGGTTAAAAGAGAAATATTGGTTCCTTTTTTTTTTAGCTTACACCTATTTTATGTGAGCTGCTAATATCTAAAAATCTTCCCAGCCCTCTCAGAAGTGCACCCTTTCTGTAAAAATGTAGCAAAATACCTGTGGGAGGGGCTACAGACTTTCCTGGAGTTTCATGCCAACAATTTGGTCTGGATCCACCCCCTTTTCTCTCCTCTGTTTGATTGATATTGGGTCTGCCTACTCATTTCGGAGACTTCACTGAGAACAGTTGCTCTCCCCCTTCCTCCTCCTGTTTAGGCTGTTCCGATCTACAAGTGTTATTAAACCCACAACAGTAAAATCAGCCCCACTGGGTTGAATGAAAAAAATAGTGGTGTGTACCAGGCTTTAGAGGGGTGGTGATGGGGGGTGGTGATGGGGGGTGGGTGGGAATAAATAGTGGTGAATAGATAAATAGAAAACAAATGGTGATGTGTACTATGATTTAGGGTGGTGGTGATGGGGGGGTTGGATTATTTAAAGAGGTAGTAAACTGCATTTTTTATTTTTAACCCTGTAAGACAATGGCATAATGTGCTAGTATGCATCGCATACTTGCACATTATGAAATACTTACCTTAGAACAAAGCCCTCCACCTGTGCGCTGTCACTGCAGACGGTGCTTCCATCTTCACCTGGTCTTCCTTCCAGGTTTGTGTCATCTCGTTGGCTGCGCCGGGATGATGGCACTCGCACGCATTCATGCGGGAGTCACAGACCGCGGCATGGGGCTCTAAAGGGACGGCACAACTATGCAAGTGAATATATCTTCTAAACCAGCCTTTCTCAACCTTTTAACCCTAGAGGAACCCCAAAAATAACTTTCGGGTCTCAAGGAACCCCTACTAAAACCAATTTATCAGGGGTCAATAGGAACAATGCCCCTTATACTGGTGGCCAATAGGAAGAATGTCCCCCTTAAACTGGGTGCTCAGAATGCCAAGACAGCTAAAAAGATATTTGGTGTCATGCTCCTGGCTTTGCTAAGGGATGCTGAACCTTGAACTCTGCAGGCACCATCAAAAAGGTGGTTCATCAGCCACAGCTCAAGGAACCCCTAGCAAACTCTGGAGGAACCCCAGGGTTCCACGGAACCCTGGTTGAGAATAGCTGTTCTAAACCATGTAGGTTTAGGAGACATTCACTGTACCTACAGGTAAGCCTTATTATAGGCTTACCTGTAGGTACAAGTGCCAAAAAAAAGGTTTACTTCCACTTTTAATGATAATTGTACAAAAGTACAGTAAACTCATTAGAAAACAAAAAAATCTCAAAATCATTAGTTTCCCTTTTTTGACCAATACATGCATGTGTATGTAATATTGTATCACTGAAAGACATAGCTAATATTAAACTTGTTTATTTTACAGGCTCAACTCAGGTTGTGAACCAGGTAGGTTTCTACTTCTGAAGCATTTTTTGTATATCTACTGCATCTACTGTACATACAAAGTTTAAAGTTTATGAGCAATATCCAATAGGAATAAAGATCTAATCATTACCATAAAGTGAACTCTTTTTTTTACCTTTAGTTGACCTCCAAAGGTAAATTATAGGGATGAGCCCAACAAACAACCCCCACCCCCCTCCCCGGTTTGGTTTGCACCAGAACACGCTGTGACAGCAGGAAGGTAAAGTCACCTGGTTGCATCCAGGGGGGTAGATATATTTCGCCCAGATTCAGGCTTTACGCCGACTTATACAACTAGGTGGAGAGTTGTATAAGCCCAGCTGAGGCTAGTGGGCTCATGGATGACTCATACCTCTAGGGAGAGTGTGGGGCGTCGTGCAGACAGGGAGTTGATGAGACCAGCTGAAGCTTGTCAGCTCATTTAGGCCTCTATAAGAACTCCCAGCTTCATTAGGTGTTTGCTCATGCCTGGAACCAGACCTGTGTGGACTGTCTAGGGAGAGTGAACCCCTGTGCGGTGAGACAAAGCCTGTGTGGCTATTTGCTTGGACATTTAAAACCAGGGACTTAGGGACTAGGACAGCACTAGGCTGATCCCAGTTGTTAGTTAGGAAACCTGTATGTTTACTCAGAGGTCAAGTTGACCAGGATTTATTTTATTTATGTTTCTTTTGCTTTGCTGTGTTTTGTCACTGTAAATAGAAAATAAACCGCACCTTTTTGATTTTGAAAACCACAACCTCCGTTTGCTGGGCCTGTTTTTGTGTGGGGAGCCCATCCCGGGGGTCACACACACCCGCTGCCGAGCTAACCCCCTCACAGTTGGTGGAGAACCAGTGGCAGTTTTTTTTTAAGCCAGCATGGAGGAGATACTGAAACAGCTGGCTCTAGCAAATGCCAATCAACAGCAGACAAATGCAGGTTTGCAAAGGAGCCTTGCAGCCCAGCAGCAAGCTCATCAACAGAGCCTTGCAGCCCAGCAGCAAGCTCACCAACAGAGTCTGGAAGCTCAGCAACAAGCCCAGCAGCAATCTGAGGCCCGCTTCATAGACCTGTTACAGAAGCAAGAGCAGAGACTACAACAAATGGAAGCAGTAATGCAGCAACGTCCGCAGACCAGTGAGGAAAGCCGTCCCACTAATACCGCGCCCTTTGGGGTGAGTCGTTTATTGACAAAAATGACTGGAGAGGATGATCCAGAGGTATTTTTGACCACATTTGAAAGGACCGCTGAAAGAGAAAAGTGGCCTGAGGAGCAGTGGGCTGGACTGGTGGCTCCTCTGTTAACTGGTGAATCGCAGAAAGCTTACTATGACCTAGAGCCTAACCAAGCAAAAGACTATGTGATGCTAAAAGCTGAAATTTTGGCAAGGCTGGGTGTCACCCAGGCTGTCCGGGCTCAGCGTGTGCATAACTGGACTTTCCAGCTTGGAAAACCCCCCAGGTCTCAAATGTATGATCTCATTCACCTGAGCAGAAAGTGGCTACAGCCAGAGACTTTGTCCGCACCAAAGATTGTGGAACGTGTTGTAATGGATCGGTTTTTGAGAGCTCTTCCTACTGCCATCCAAAAGTGGGTAAGCCATGGAGACCCAGAGACGGCCGATGGTCTTGTGGATCGTGTGGAGAAATACTTGGCTACAGAGAACCTGACGGCCTCTTCCAGAGACACTCGGACTTTCCACCCTAAGACCAGACCATCCCCAGGGGCGGATAAGAGGATTCCAAGGGGTGAGGGTGGAGAGAGTGAGAGGGTGGGAGCTCTACCCCAAGTTTGGCGAGAACAGCCTGGGAAATCAGCGGCTCAAGAGGCGGCAAGAAGGATCGTTTGCTACCGCTGCCGGCAAGCGGGACATATTGCAGCCAATTGCCCGGTTATGGAGGAACCCATGCAGTGTGACTTTCTGACAGGCAGACGTCAGTCGCTGTGTGCGACAGTCGCATGCACTGCCATTCGAGGAACTGAGAAACATTTATGCAAAATGTGTGTTAATGGTAGAAATGTTGTGGTATTGCTGGATTCAGGTAGCCTTGTGACCCTGATAAAGGCTGAGTTAGTTAAAACAGAGGTCTTTGGGAATAGCAAGGTAGCTGTTATTTGTGTGCATGGGGACACCCGAGAGTATCCAGTGACTACAGTGTGTTTCGAGACCCCCAAAGGTACCCTCTCTCATCCAGTGGGCTTAGTATCTCAGTTACCGCATGACGCCATTGTGGGAAGGGATTTTCCGAAGTTCTGGGAACTGTGGGATGATCCTGAGCCCCCCACTGGTGCCCCTATGTACCAGGAATGTGATAGCCAGAACTCCCCTGAGAGTGGTGAGGACTCTCCGGAATTTCCCTTATCAGTATTGGCAGGGGAGACTCAAGAAACTGGAGAGGAGCCCACCTCCTCAGACGAAAACCTACCGTCTGTGGAGTTTTCTGATCTTGAGGTTCACAGGGAAAACTTTGCCACAGAACAGTTGAAAGACCCCGCCCTAATAAAGGCACGGGAAAACGTAGTGAAAATAGATGGCGAGTTAGTGAACCCAGATAATACCTGCACTTACCCATACTTCAGCGTAGAGAAGGACCTACTGTATCGGGTGGCAAAAAGGGCAGAAGAAACCGTTGAGCAGCTTGTGGTGCCCAAACCTTACAGGAAGTTGGTGTTGGAGTTGGCCCATGGGCACATTCTTGGAGGTCATCTGGGGACAGAGAAAACCCGAGAGAGGGTATTACAGAGATTCTTTTGGCCGGGGGTGATGAAGGACATAGAAAATTATTGTTCCTCCTGCCCTGTGTGTCAGAGGTCGGCCCCGATGCCACATTTCCGTAGCCCGCTGGTCCCTCTACCCATCATTGAGGTCCCGTTTGAGAGGATCGCCATGGATTTGGTAGGGCCTATAATCAAGTCCGCTAGGGGGCACCAGTACATATTAGTTATAATGGACTATGCCACCCATTATCCAGAAGCGATCCCTCTCCGAAATACCTCGGCCAAAACCATAGCCAAAGAGCTATCTCTTGTGTTTAGCCGGGTGGGTATTTGTAAAGAACTGCTTACGGACCAAGGTACACCCTTTATGTCCCGGGTTATGAAGGAGCTGTGTAAATTGTTCAAAGTGACGCAATTACGTACATCTGTGTATCACCCCCAAACCGATGGGCTGGTTGAAAGATTCAACAAAACCCTAAAACAAATGTTGAAGAAAGTGGTGGATAGAGATGGAAAGGATTGGGACTGTCTACTTCCTTATCTGATGTTTGCTATTAGGGAGGTGCCCCAATCCTCTACGGGATTCTCCCCCTTTGAGTTACTGTATGGGAGACACCCAAGAGGGCTGTTGGATATTGCCAAGGAAACTTGGGAAAGTGAGAGTTCTCCCCACAGGAGTGTGATTGAGCATGTCGCCCTGATGCAAGACCGAATTGCACAGGTAATGCCCATCGTGAAGGAACATTTGGCCCAAGTGCAGTTAGCACAGCAGAGAGTGTACAACCGTGGAGCCAAGACCCGTACCTTTTCCCCGGGGGATAGGATACTGGTACTTGTCCCTACGGTTGAAAGTAAATTCCTTGCCAAATGGCAAGGCCCCTATGAGATAATGGAAAAAGTGAGCGAAGTGAATTACAAGGTCAGACAACCAGGAAGGCGAAAGCCCGAACAGATCTATCACGTTAATCTGTTGAAAGCCTGGAGGGATAGAGAGTCCCTAGTCGCAGACACTTGGTCACCAGCTCAAACTGGTTGCGTGATTCCTGAGGTTGGAATAGCAGCCACCTTGTCACAACCCCAACAACAGGAGGTTAAGGAGTTTGTGCTTCGCAACAAGGAGGTATTCTCTGAGCTGCCGGGACAAACATCTGGGGTAGAGCATGACATCATTACCCCGCCCGGTGAAAGGGTGAAGTTAAAACCCTATCGGATCCCAGAGGCCCGACGGGAGGCAATACGGGAGGAAGTACAGAAAATGCTGAACTTAGGGGTGATAGAGGAGTCCCAAAGTGATTGGTCTAGTCCCATTGTGTTGGTGCCTAAACCGGATGGGAGCTGGCGATTTTGTAACGATTTTCGTCAGTTGAACAAAGTTACAAAATTTGACACCTACCCCATGCCACGTATAGATGAGTTGATCGACCGGCTGGGAACAGCCCGATACATGACGACTCTTGACCTCACAAAAGGGTATTGGCAAATCCCCCTGGCCAAGTCGGCCAAAGAGAAAACCGCATTTGTAACCCCAGACGGGGCGTTCCAATATAAAAGAATGCCGTTCGGGTTACAGAATGCGCCGGCCACATTCCAGCGGAAAATGGACCAGATGCTGAGGCCCCATCGGAAGTATGCTGCGGCTTACCTGGATGACGTAATTGTCCATAGCACAGATTGGGCCTCACATCTGCCAAAAGTGCAAGCAGTCCTGGACTCTGTTCGGGAAGCGGGGTTTACGGCTAACCCCAAGAAGTGTACCATTGGGCAGGAGGAGGCCAAATATCTTGGGTACACCATTGGGAGGGGAGTAATAAAACCCCAACTCAACAAAGTCGAGGCCATCCAGAGTTGGCCACGTCCCAACAGCAAGAAGCAGGTACGAGCCTTTCTGGGAATCGCTGGGTATTATCGGCGATTCATTCCCCACTTTGCTTCTAAGGCTGTGCCCCTAACCAACCTGACGAAGGGGAAAGGTTCGGTCATGATTAAATGGACCCCCGAGGCTGAGGCAGCATTCCAATTCTTGAAACAAGCCTTATGTAGCCAGCCAGTGTTGTACTCACCCGACTTCTCTAAAGACTTTGTCGTACAAAGTGATGCATCAGATGTGGGGTTAGGAGCAGTATTGTCCCAGGTCTGGAACGGGGAAGAGCACCCAGTCATTTACCTCAGCAGGAAGTTGAAGTCCCATGAGGTAAATTACGCCACCGTTGAAAAGGAGTGTTTAGCGGTGAAGTGGGCTCTAGATTCCCTTCGGTACTACCTGCTAGGTAGGCACTTTGACATGGTTACGGATCACGCTCCGTTAAAGTGGATGGCTCAAAACAAGGAAACAAATAGAAGAGTGAATAGGTGGTTCCTGGCCCTCCAGGAATTCAACTTCACAGTAAAGCATCGCCCTGGCGTTCAAATGGGGAATGTGGATGCTTTGTCTCGAGTACATGAATGCCTGATTGCTGGTGTTCCAACCCCGAGGTTAAAACAAGAGGGGGGGGGTATGTGACAGCAGGAAGGTAAAGTCACCTGGTTGCATCCAGGGGGGTAGATATATTTCGCCCAGATTCAGGCTTTACGCCGACTTATACAACTAGGTGGAGAGTTGTATAAGCCCAGCTGAGGCTAGTGGGCTCATGGATGACTCATACCTCTAGGGAGAGTGTGGGGCGTCGTGCAGACAGGGAGTTGATGAGACCAGCTGAAGCTTGTCAGCTCATTTAGGCCTCTATAAGAACTCCCAGCTTCATTAGGTGTTTGCTCATGCCTGGAACCAGACCTGTGTGGACTGTCTAGGGAGAGTGAACCCCTGTGCGGTGAGACAAAGCCTGTGTGGCTATTTGCTTGGACATTTAAAACCAGGGACTTAGGGACTAGGACAGCACTAGGCTGATCCCAGTTGTTAGTTAGGAAACCTGTATGTTTACTCAGAGGTCAAGTTGACCAGGATTTATTTTATTTATGTTTCTTTTGCTTTGCTGTGTTTTGTCACTGTAAATAGAAAATAAACCGCACCTTTTTGATTTTGAAAACCACAACCTCCGTTTGCTGGGCCTGTTTTTGTGTGGGGAGCCCATCCCGGGGGTCACACACACCCGCTGCCGAGCTAACCCCCTCACAACGCGAACAGACAAAAAATTGTGTAAACATACGAACACCGTTAAAGTCTCTCGGAAACTAACGTAAAAAACTAAAAGTGTTAATTTTAAGGCCTCATGCCCACGGACATTTTTACAGCCGCGTTTTTGAGCGTTTTTTACAGCTTAAAAACGCCTGTCCATGTTAGTCTATAGCTTCATGCCCACCTAGACGTTCTTGAGCTGCAAATAGCATAGACGTTTTTAAGCTGTAAAAAAAACCCAGTTGCTCAGCGTCGGCGTTAGGCATAAAAAAACGCGAAGCGTCAAAACCGCCAAAAAACGCACAAAAAAGCCGCGATTGCGTTTTTGAGTTCCGATGTTTTTTTCTTTTTTTTTTCGATAAAATTAAAAAAAAAAATTATACAATAACATGGACAGGCGTTTTTAAGCTGTAAAAAACGCGGCTGTAAAAACGTCCGTGGGCATGAGGCCCTAAGGTTTATATGCAAGTTATTGCCCAAAAAAGTGTATGGGTACCCGGGTCCATGTATCAATGTAAACAAAAGTTTTTAGAACGGTCGTTTTTTGGGAGCAGTGATTTTAACAATGCTTAAAGTGAAACAATAAAAATTACATATTCCTTTAAATATCGTGCCTGGGAGTACCCTTAGTTTGCCTGTAAAGTAGTGCATCTTTCCCATGTTTATAACACTACCGCAGCAAAATAAAATTTCTAAAGGAAAAAATGTCATTTAAAATTGCTCGTGGCTGTAATGTATTGGCAGATCCCGGCAATATACATAAAAAATCATTCAATAAAAACGGCGTGGGAGGGGGGCTTATCAGAATTTGTGAGCCCCCTTTAACAAAGGGGCCCCCAGATCCTGCCCCCCATGTACCCCTACCCATTCACCAAAAAAGTAAAAACGACAGGAAAAAGTTTTTGACAATTCCTTTATTAAAAAAAATTAAATAAAGTGTCCCGCGATGTTCACCCATCTTCAATCACAGCGCAGACGGACCCGAAAAATAGAAAAAAAAAGGTCCGCCTCGATGGGAGGTGACCTGCCAACTGCTGTCTTTTCGCGGTGACAGCTGTTATATAGGCAAGGGAGGGGCCAACGGGTGATGTACCCAGATGACCACACCCCCTCTGACATCATGTGATGTCAGAGGGGGGTGGTGTCTCCCGTTTACATCACCCGTCCTTGCTTATATAACAGCTGTCAAAGCGAAAAGACAGAGTTTTTCAATTTTTTTTTTTAGGACCGTCGGACGCCGTGATTGACGATGGATTTACATTGCGGGGCAAAAAGTGCCCCGCGATGTAAATCCATTGTCAATGACGGCGTCCGACGATCCAGAAAAAAAAGATAAACGGAAAAACTTCTCTGTGGAAAGACAGCAGTCGGCGGGATGCCTCCCATCGAGGGGGAGGTTTTTCTATTTTTGGGTCCGTCTGCGCCGTGATTGAAGATGAATGGACATCGCGGGAATTTTTTTTTTTTAATTGAATAAAGAAATTGTCAAAAACTGTCTCCTGTTGTTTCTACTTTTTGGTGAATGGGTAAGGGTATAATGTATCCCATACCCATTCACATGGGGGGTGGGATCTGGGGGCCCCCTTGTTAAAAGGGGGCCTCCAGATTCCGATAAGCCCCCCGCCCACAGACCCCCACAACCACCGGACAAGGGTTGTGGGACTGTATGTATATATTAAATACACTGCCTGCACGCCACTAACTAACCTGCCTGCCTAATCTAGCTCAATCTATCTCCGTCCACACACTATACATGGCCACTATGTAAGCAGCCTTATATATTGTGGGGCGTGGACTCCCCCTGAGCCATGATTGGCCATGATCTCGCAGTGCAATATGGGGCGTTCTGCAGAGCTCAAATTTCCCAAATAAAACCCCATAATATTCGCTGTTCGACTCGAATTTTGAGCTCATCCCTAGTAAATTATAGAACTGATTCCTAAGGGGGACAAAGTTAACCCAAACAAAACAAATTTAATTATTGCAAGTACATTGGATTATTTAATTGGCCAAATTAAATTTTCTATATTAATCTTGATGTTAGAAATTGTTTTGCTCAGCCAAAATACATGTTAAAAAGTCCAACTCCAGCTAAAACTAGATACAACACTTACGGTTCCAACCTCCCTTGCAGAGAGAGCAATGCAACCTGGTCAAGGACTTGCTTCCGGTCTATGACTGGATAATGAAGGACCAGCAGATCACTAGTTAGGTCACCTTCAATCCAGAGCTGTCTCCCATAGACATTATTTCCACCATTAGATGTCAATAGCCTTCAGGATTGGATGAAAGCCAACATCACTGAACCCAGGCTAAGATCGACCCACCTCTGAGGTGCATCATCGCACAGCTTGAGCTCAGAATATTACTGCACTGAATGGTGGTCTATATATCATTACATACTGTAAGTGTTATTCAGTGCAATAGTACAAGAACACCCACCACCGCCATATCCAATATATCCCAACGAGACAGCACACAAGGTTTTTAACATTTTTCAACCTAATATTATAGCCAATTTAATGGGCTTTGATCAATTATTTTGCACGTATTCCTGCCAACAGTCTGTGATTAGGTCTCTCATTTCATTTGTCTTCAGCAGTTTAATAACTTATCAGTTGTCTAAGATACATACTTCCTCTATCAATCTGCTATATTGCATAGACCTTGTTTTATTTATCCCTTTGACTGAATATGTACAACATAGGTGCATGTCTTTGTCAGCATCGATGTCATTACTTTATGCTCATTTCAATACTGTACTAATAAAAACTCTTTTGGATTTAAAGAAAATAAAAATAGTTTAAATCATCTGATGAAAGGCATGCCAAATTTTTAGTATAGTCTTAACCATGTAGCTAGCAAGAGGCTGGCTATATTATGAGCCAACACATGTATTTTAAAAGATTATTTTGTTGTTTATAGAATTCAGATTTGACTATTAATAATTTCTTATTGTGGTTGCCTGAAATTATAGGTCTTTGAAGAGGAGCCGGTGTATGAAGCAAAACTTCATTATGCTGAGATCTGTCAGACGAAACAATCAAAGCGTGTGAAGGGTAGACGCTCAGAGGAGAAAGTTACCTATGCTCCTGTCAAGCTGCGCTAGTAAATAAAGTTTTTTTTGTTAAAAAGGTGCCTTAAATTAGTGTAGTATTGATTTATATCTCCTAAATGTTACGCTGTTAAACCACTTGCCTACTGCGCACTTTTACCCCCTTCCTGACCAGGCCAATTTTCAGCTTTCATCGTTGTCACACTTTGAATGACAATTACGTGGTCATGCAACACTGTACCCAAACAATGTCCTCCTCTCCCCCCTCCCCTCCCTGCCTGTCAGCTCGTACCAGTGTCTGCTCCTCCTCCCCTCCTGCTGAAATAACTGTAATTTTCAGCCAATCCCCTGTCTTCCATAATGCTGTGTGCCCTGTGTATCTACTTTATTAAATAAACTCTGCTCTATACTATATTTCAGAGTGCCGCTCAGCACTCACGCGACCGGCCGCCTTTCTCCTCCTCTCCCCTCCTCCTCCCTACTGACGTCAGCAGGGGATTCTCAGCCCCTCCTTCTTTAGCTGTCAGATGAAGAGAGGAGAGAGGGGGCTGGTCACGTGAGCTCCGAGCGGCGTTAGGAAATAAGGTTAAAACTGCATTTTTTTAATATGGCACATACGCTGGGGCACACAGCATTATGGAAGACAGGGGATTGCCTGAAAATTATCAAGTGGGGTTACAACCACTTTAAGTTTAACTAAAATCTAAAACCTAAAAATCAGTAAAAGGGACATAACGTACAGTCAATGGGCTGTATCCCTTGTGCTGATTCTACTTCTTTTAGGAGAAATCTTCCTTTGTCTTACCCATCATCTCCCCCACCCAACCATACTAAAGCCTCTATGAATGACACAGGATATTGGGGAGGATGGATGATTGATAACTCCCCCCCTCCATTCTTAGATCCTGTGTCATTCAAAAACCTGTAATACGGCTTCTATGAATGGCAGATCTGGCGTTAAAGGGCAGGGATAGTCGGGTTCTCTCTATGAGAGATCCGGACAGCTCTTTAGTTGTATTTGGTGGGGGCAGTAGGATAGAGGAAGATTTCTCCTAAAACAGTGATTCCCAACTCCTGCCCTCAGGACCCACTAACAGGCCAGATTTTAAGTATTACCTTTGGGGAGATGCAGACTAGAATACTGCAATCACTGAGCAGCAAATGATATCACCTGTGATGTATTTCAGTTATCTTGCAAACCTGGCCTGTTAGTGGGTCCTGAGGACAGGAGTTGAGAACCACTGCCCTAAAAGTATGAGCACAAGGGACACATCATACTGACTGTAAGGTATTGTAAATTAACTGATTTTTATGTTTTTATTTTTAGCTAAACATAGGCTATAAAGTATGAAAGCAGCACACAAAAGTAGGATTGTCTGAAAAATTAACTCTCAATGAACCCTTAGCACCCAATTAAATTCAAATTTCTATTGTCTGTCATTTTCAGTGGAATTTTTTCATTTATTGAGAAGACTATAAAAATAGCTCTCATTTCAGACTTTTCTAATAAATGATGCCTATACCTTTCCACCATAAAAATATAAAGTAAAACTAACTTTTGTATTAAATTAAATGTGTAGTTTCTTTTCTCATATGTTTTCTTTATTTATGCATGATGTCTTTTTTAGTGTTTATATTTTGTCTGGTAAATATGAAATACTGCATAATAATATTCAATATTTGTATTTACTTACCGTAATTAAAATTTGATAAAAATTAAGTTGGAGACTCCACTGCTGCCATTGAGTGTCTTTGCAAAGCGCTATATTCATGGATTGGATGTAAGTGTATCTGCCTATATTCATTAAAATTCCTTTGCGTTATTACGCTATGTGCCTTCTCCCTTCTTTTTCCACATGAACTTTATGTGAGCCAATTCAATACTCCTATTGGCTTGAATTTCCGGTGTTTTTTCCTGAGTTTGAACCTTGGACACAAGGGTGCACTGTGCCGGCCTGGTTCCCATATGTATGGACATACACATATTCAGCCTGTCTGACCCCTTACACATACGTGCATTGGGTCCATTACATCTGGTAAGCCTCCCCTTCACGTGGTGGTGGTTACGTTACAAGTCACTTTTTTACTTTGGAAGATTCACCTATATAATTTGGGACTGATTCAAATTGGAACTGATTCGAATTTATGTTTCTCACATCCTTTGGAGTTTCATATACATTTGGACTTATACTTAATCATTTGTGATTTAGTTTAATTTTGAGCACTTGGGTGTTTTACATTATTATACGCATAGCGCTGCATTTTTGTATATTGTTTGTTGTTGCCTTTTTCCACAGGTATTGTAGCTGCTTATATGTGTTAGCGGCGCTTGTATTTTGGATAAAAATTAAGTTGACATCTTTAAAAAAAAAAAAAAAAATTGACAAAAAGCAGCCATTATTGTTATCCCTGAGTTCGCAGAACCCTGAGTCAAGATTCAACTCCAGCTAAAACTTTTTTTAAATTTTGAATATGGGTTAAAACTTCGATCAGCTTTTAAATGGTATCTTTGTTCCCATAGAAGGGACACCGACAGCAATACAATCTGACAAATGTGTTGTGTTCTTATTTGGGGATTTACTATTCCCTCTTATTCTGTCTGATATCCATGAAATCAACAGGCAGTAAAGGGAAATCTTAATGGAGGACACAGAGAACAAACCTAACAGGGGTTCTAGCCTTTACCTATTCTATAAAAAACATAAAAATGCCTGCAGTTGAACTTTAAAGCTTTTCTTGTTTATATTCCGTAAAAATGCTTACCAAATATGTTGTATTTTAAGTTTTATTAAATGCTTAAAAATTGTTTTTGTTCAATACTGATTGCGTTTGTCATACATTACCTACTGTAAATAATAAAGAGTCTGATACATTTTTGAAATTCAAATTACCGGTACTTTAAAGAAAAACTTCATTTTGAAGTCGCTGAATAGTATCTTACATTGCTATACACCATACAGTCTCTTTGAATGTCAATATAACAGAATAAAATAATATTATTTTTAGGACCTTTAAAGCGGTTGTAAACCCAGACGAATTTTTTTTTTTTCAAATCACCTGCAAGAAAAAGCCATAATGAGCTAGTATGACTAGCATACTAGCTCATTATGAATCACTTACCTTAGATCGGGACCCCCGAAGCCATCCTCGTCCCCCGCTCCGTCCGCAGCCATCGCTCCTCAGATACCCGGAACGTTACTTCCGGGTATCGCCGCTCCAGCCAATCACAGCGCCGCTCCGGCGCTGTGATTGGCCGGAGCAGCGAAGACGTCACTCCGCGCATGCGCGCTGGAGCTTTCTATTCCGGCAGCGCCGGAATTCTGAATGGGATTAACCCTGTGAATGCACCGTTGTCTATGGCGCGCATGCGCCGTAGACATCGGTGCATGTCTTTTTTTGCAAATATCTCCTAAACCGTGTAGGTTTAGGAGATATTTCTTTTACCTACAGGTGAGCCTTAGTATAGGCTTACCTGTAGGTAAAAGTAAAAAAAAAGACTATACAACCGCTTTAAGGTACCACTTTCTACAGTATATAAAGATGCAATGGGGTTGATTTACTAAAGGTACATTTGCACGGGATTTTTAACTTTGTAAGTTTAGTTAATGCAAAGTGTGCAAAGAATACCCAAATGCATGCCGGAGAAATTAAAAAAGAAACAGCATTTTTGCTTTGTGAATAAAGTGAAGCTCCGCTGACTTTTATCATCCAATCCCATGCAAGCAAAAATACTCCCTTGTCTTTGCAAGCGATTGTGTATTCTTTGCAAAGCAAATTTTCACTGAATTCACTAAGATAAGGGAAAAGGTAAAAAGAAAAGCATTTTTGCTTGCACATGATTGGATGATGTTGATGGGGAAATTGTGAAAATTTCTTTAGACTATGGCCTGTGTAAGCACAAATATTTTTTTTTTTTCTAATCTGCCTTACACACAATTGAGTATTATTTGCAAAGTGAATTTTCACCACTTTCACTAAGCTAAAGGAAAACTCCCTTGCAAAGTGAAAACCCTTTTGTGTCTTTATATAGCAAGAGGTACCTTAAAAGTCCTGATAGTAATATTGTTTCATTCTGTTATAGTGGCTAGGTTGGTATGTGGTATCCAGACAAATTACCAGTCCCTCAATCTGCTTTTAAAAAAATGTAATGCTGCAAACTTCCCAAAAATTTAAGTGAATGCATTTTAAAACCAAAATAGAATATATCATAATTAATAAAAGCATAAACTAAAAAAAAATATTAAAAGTACAATTGATTTATTCTTTTAGTATTTTCATAAAGGAAATCAGCCTGGTAGCAGAGGAACTGGCTCAGGGCCCACTGCTTTATTAAGTTAAAGCTTAATAAAGCAGTGGGCCCTGATGATATTCATCCCAGAGTTCTAAGAGAACTTGGAGGTATAATTCTTCTAACAGGAGAAGTTCCCCATGACTGGCGGACAGATAATATTGTACTTATCCACAAGGTGGGCAGCAAAGTAGAAGCTGGCAATTACAAGCCAGTGAGTTTAACATCAGTTGTAGCCAAGTTAGTGGAATCACTCCTGAAAAGAAGGATCATTGATCACTTAAAAATACACAACTTGCTGGACCCAAAGCAGCATGGAATTACTGAGGGTAGATCATATCAGATTAATGTGATTACATTTTTTGACTATATTAACAAGGTTTTGGACCAAGGTGGTGCTGTGGACATACCTAGCATATCTTGCTTTCAGCAAGGTATTTGATACAATTCCACATAATGATACAAAAGTTGTACACGCTAGGACTTAACCCATGGGTGGTTCAGTGGATATGCAGTTGGCTAAAGGATAGATACCAGAGACTGGTTGTAAATGGGGTTCACTCAGAACAGAGAGCAGTCACTCATCCTTCCTGTTGGCTGCTATTAAGAGCTGCAAATACAAAGAAAATAAACTACAGCTACAGGGAAGGACTGGGTCTATGCACACATTTTCATAGTAAGAAAAAAATATTCCAATACTAATACAGTGTTCTCAGACACTGATTAATACCCTTTATTAACACTTACTGTAATGAATATAACTTCAGTGTTCCTTAATTCAAGGTTGCCACATGAAGGTGATTGTTTATAAAGTTGGTGATGCCGGTAAGCAGTATCATGCAATTGCAAAGATGGTAGGTGGTGACTAGGGATGAGCCGAACACCCCCGGGTTCGGTTCGCACCAGAACCTGCGAACGGACCGAAAGTTTGTGCAAACTTTAGAACCCTATTAAATACAATGGACGCGAACGTTCGAAATCTAAAGTGCTAATTATAACGGCTAATATGCATGTTATTGTCCTAAAAAGGGTTTGGGGAACCGGGTTCTGCCCCAGGGAACATGTATCAATGCAAAAAAAAGTTTTAAAAACGGCCGTTTTTCGGGAGCAGTCATTTTAATGATGCGTAAAGTGAAAAAAAAAGTGAAATATTCCTTTAAATACCGTACATGGGGGGTGTCTAAAGTATGCCTGTGAAGTGCCACGTGTTTCCCGTGTTTAGAACTGTCCCTGCACAAAATAACATTTCTAAAGGAAAAAAAGCCATTTAAAACTGCTTGCGGCTTTAATGTCATGTCTGGTCCCGGTAATATGGATGAAAATCTTTGAGAAAAATGGCATGGCTACCCCATCAGCCCCCCCCCCACCCCAGCCCATTACCAGCCCCTTTGGGTCTTGTATGGATATTAAGGGGAACCCCGCACACAAAATAAAAAAGGCCCTATATACTCTGAACAGCAGTTTACAGGCGGTGCAAACAAGACAGGGACTGTAGGTTTGTTCATAAGTAGAATCTGTTTGTAATTTTGAACACGTACATTGTTTAAGTGTATCTCCAGCCCAAAAATCAATTTTTAAGCTTTTTGGAAAACATAGGGAAGGGTTATCACCCCTGTAACATTTGTTTTGCTGTCTGTGCCCCTGTTCAGAACATTTCACCTCACTTTCCGTCCCAATGACAACTGTTTTTGAAAAGTGGGGTTTTTATTGAAACAAGGATTGGTGATAAAGCATAAGTAGAGAGGAGACACCTTTTTCCCATATTAACTCTTACAGGAGAGAATTTCCCTTCCTAGGGGTAGATTTCCTCTCACTTCCTGTTGTCTCCTTTCATTTGCAAGTAGGAGTCGTTTGTAAGTTGGATGTTTGAAAGTAGGGACCTGCCGTATATACTCTGCAGAAATAGGCCCCTTAGGTGTTGGTGTTGGCACAACACTGTAAGCACTCACAGTTACTCTTTGTGGGCGCTGGAACGCCCTGCTGTCAACTATTATATCAGGAATAGTGATGAGCCGAACACCCCCGGGTTCGGTTCGCACCAGAACCCGCGAACGGACCGAAAGTTCGCACGAACTTTAGAACCCTATTAAATACAATGGATGCGAACGTTCGAAATCTAAAGTGCTAATTATAACGACTATTATGCATGTTATTGTCCTAAAAAGGGTTTGGGAACCCGGGTTCTGCACCAGGGGACATGTATCAATGCAAAAATAAGTTTTAAAAACGGCCGTTTTTCTGGAGCAGTCATTTTAACCACTTAACGACCGCCCACTGTAAATATACGTCAGCAGAATGGCACCGACAGGCAGAATCACGTATATGTACGTGATTGCCTTTGTATAGTTGGGGGGTCCGATCGGACCCCCCTTCTTTACAGTGAGCGGTCGTTTTACCTTCGGGAGCGATCCGGCATGAGGGGACGGCCGTTCGATTCCGGCCACCCCCTCTCGATCGCTCCCGGCGAATGAGAGAGCTTCCCCTGCCTGCCAGGAAGGAGGAAGTGATGTCATCTCTCCTGCGGCGCTCACATATACCGAGCGCCGTACAGGAGAAGATGCCAGGTTAGTACACAAAACAGCACACTGACACCAGGACACATAGGCACATAAATCGCCCCCCCAGGCCCCCCCAGACACCCCCAGATCACCCCCCAGCCCCCCCCGGCCCCCAGTCACAGTGTCACTGATTGCAGTGACCATTTATTTAGTGATCACTGCAATCAGTGACATTTGTGACTGTAAAAGTGTCAGTACATTTAGTTTTAGGTCCAGTGTAGCCCCCTAACCCCCCCCTAATAAAGGTTTAACCCCCTGATCACCCCCCAGATAACCCTTTCACCCCCTATCACCACTGTCACTAAGCAATCATTTTTCTGATCGATGTCTTAGCGTCGGTGATGCTGATCGGTAGCCAGTAATTTTTTTTAGGTTCGCCGCAGGTTTTTATAGCGTTGGGTACCCCCATATATTACCTAATGAAGGTTTAACCCCCTTGATCGCCCCCCAGGTAACCCTTTCACCCCCTATCACCACTGTCACTAAGTTATAATTTTTCTAATCGATGTCTTAGCGTCGGCGATGCTGATCGGTAGCCAGTAATTTTTTTTAGGTTCGCCGCAGGTTTTTATAGCGTCGGGTACCCCCATATATTACCTAATAAAGGTTTAACCCCCTTGATCACCCCCCAGGTAACCCTTTCACCCCCTAGCACCGCCGTGGCTATGCGATCATTTTTCTGATCGATGTCTTAGCGTCGGTGATGCTGATCGGTAGCCAGTAATTTTTTTTAGGTTCGCCGCAGGTTTTTATAGCGTCGGGTACCCCCATATATTACCTAATAAAGGTTTAACCCCCTTGATCGCCCCCCCAGGTAACCCTTTCACCCCCTATCACCACTGTCACTAAGCGATAATTTTTCTGATCGATGTCTTAGCGTCGGCGATGCTGATCGGTAGCCAGTAATTTTTTTTAGGTTCGCCGCAGGTTTTTATAGCGTCGGGTACCCCCATATATTACCTAATAAAGGTGTAACCCCCTTGATCACCCCCCAGGTAACCCTTTCACCCCCTAGCACCGCCGTCACTATGCGATCATTTTTCTGATCGATGTCTTAGCGTCGGTGATGCTGATCGGTAGCCAGTAATTTTTTTTAGGTTCGCCGCAGGTTTTTATAGCGTCAGGTACCCCCATATATTATCTAATAAAGGTTTAACCCCCTGATCGCCCCCCAGGTAACCCTTTCACCCCCTATCACCACTGTCGCTAAGCAATCGTTTTTATGATCGTTGTCTTAGTGTCGGTGATGCCGATAGGTAGCCAGTAATTTTTTTTTAGGTTCGCCGTCAGGTTTTTTATAGCGTCAGGTACCCCCATATATTACCTAATAAAGGTTTTAACCCCCTAATTGCCCCTAGTTAACCCTTTCACCAGTGATCATCATATAAGTGTTACGGGTGACGCTGGTTAGTTAGTTTGCTTTTTATAGTGTCAGGGCACCCGCCGTATATAACCCAATAAAGGTTTAACCCCCTGATCGCCCGGCGGGTGATATCAGTTAGGTTTTAGCGTCAGAGAGGGTCTGCGTCACACCCCAGGCAGCGTCAGGTTAGTGCCAGTAGCGCTAACACCCACACGTGAAGCATACACCCCCCTTAGTGGTATAGTATCTAATCAGCTCAATATCTGATCTGATCAGATCTATACTAGCGTCCCCAGCAGTTTAGGGTTCCCAAAAACGCAGTGTTAGCGGGATCAGCCCAGATACCTGCTAGCACCTGCGTTTTGCCCCTCCGTCCAGCCCAGGCCACCGAAGTGCAGTATCGATCGATCACTGTCACTTACAAAACACAACACACATAACTGCAGCGTTCGCAGAGACAGGCCTGATCCCTGCGACTCCAGTGCTGTAGGAGGTGATTTCACCACCACAGTTAAAAAAAAAAAGCATATATGCCGAAGCATTGGGGCAGCAGGAGCGGAGGAGCGATTTTGCTCCTAATGCCGCGTACATACGGTCGAAATTCCGACGGAGGCTTGCCCGTGGAAAAGTCTGACCATGTGTACGCGGCATAACTTTTGCGAGAAGATGCCCCCATGCTTCGGCATATATAAATGGTGCATGTATGCCCATTATTAGAAGTGGGTGGATGAAGGGCGGTATTCTAATGGTGGGCATACCCACCGATCAATCTTTTTTTTTCGTTCAGCCAACAGGCTGCATGAAAAAAAAGATTACAATACATGTCCAACAAGGACCAGCAACGTACTGGTATGTTGCTGGACTTTGAATGTTTATACCAGAATGATGCCTGCGGGTTTAGGTATCATCTTGGTATCATTCTTTTCAGCCAGCGGCCGGCTTTCATGTAAAAGCAATCCTAGTGGCTAATTAGCCTCTGGACTGCTTTTACAATAAGTGGGAGGGAATGTCCCCCCCCCCGGATATAAAAAGCGCCATTGGGAAATTGGGAAAGCATTTTATCACACCGATCTTGGTGTGGTCAGATGCTTTGAGGGCAGAGGAAAGATCTAGGGTCCAATAGACCCCAGTTTTTTCAAAAAAGAGTACCTGTCATTACCTATTGCTATCATAGGGGATATTTACATTCCTTGAGATAACAATAAAAGTGATAAAAATAAATAAATATGGAAGCAACAGTTTAAAAATAAAATAAAAAAGCAAAATTAATAAAAAAAAAAAAAAAAAAAGCACCCCTGTCCTGCCCTGCTCTTGCCCAATGGCGAACGCAAGCGTCGGTCTGGCGTCATATGTAAACAGCAATTGCACCATGCATGTGAGGTATCACCGCGAAGGTCAGATCGAGGGCAGTAATTTTAGCAGTAGACCTCCTCTGTAAATCTAACGGGGTAACCTGTAAATGCTTTTAAAGGCTTTTAAAAATGTATGTAGTTTGTCGCCAATGCGCGTTCGTGCGAAATTTTAAAGCATGTCGTGTTTGGTATCTATGTACTCGGCCTAAGATCATCTTTTTTATTTCATCAAACATTTGGGCAATATAGTGTGTTTTAGTGCATTAAAATTAAAAAAGTGTATTTTTTTCCCAAAAAAATGCGTTTGAAAAATCGCTGCGCAAAAACTGTGTAGAAAATAAAATGCAACACCCACCATTTTATTCTGTAGGGCCTTTGCTTTAAAAATATATATAATGTTTGGGGGTTCAACATAATTTTCTTGCAAAAAAAAATATGTTTTCATGTAAACAAAAAGTGTCAAAAAGGGCTTTGTCTTCAAGTGGTTAGAAGAGTGGATGTAAGCTTCCTAATGTTGTGTATAAAATGCCAGAACAGTTCAAAACCCCCCCAAATGACCCCATTTTGGAAAGTAGACACCCCAAGCTATATACTGAGAGGCATGTCGAGTCCATGGAATATTTTATATGTTGACACAAGTTGCGGAAAAAATATTTTTATTTTTTATTTTTTTTGCACAAAGTTGTCACTAAATGATATATTGCTCAAACATGCCATGGGCATATGTGGAATTACACCCCAAAATACATTCTGTTGCTTCTCCTGAGTACGGGGATACCACATGTGTGAGACTTTTTGGGAGCCTAGCCGCGTACGGGACCCCAAAAACCAAGCACCGCCTTCAGGCTTTCTAAGGGTGTCAATTTTTGATTTCACTTCTCACTGCCTATCACAGTTTCGGAGGCCATGGAATGCTCAGATGGCACAAAACCCCCCCAAATGACCCCATTTTGGAAAGTAGACACCCCAAGCTATTTGCTGAGAGGTATTGTGAGTATTTTGCAGATCTCGCTTTTTGTCACAAAGTTTTGAAAATTGAAAAAAAAAAGAAAAAAAAAAAAATGTTCTTTCTTCATTTTCAAAAACAAATGAGAGCTGTAAAATACTCACCATGCCTCTCAGCAAACAGCTTGGGGTGTCTACTTTCCAAAATGGGGTCATTTGGGGGGGTTTTGTGCTATTTTGGCATTTTATGGCCTTCAAAACTGTGATAGGTAGTGAGGAGTGAAATCAAAAATTTGCGCCCTTAGAAATCCTGGAGGCGGTGCTTGGTTTCCGGGGTCCCGTACGTGGCTAGGCTCCTAAAAAGTCCCACACATGTGGTATCCCCGTACTCAGGAGAAGCTGCAGAATGTATTTTGGGGTGCAATTCCACATATAACCATGGCATGTGTGAGCAATATATCATTTAGTGACAACTTTTTGTAATTTTTTTTTTGTCATTATTCAATCACTTGGGACAAAAAAAAAAAATATTCAATGGGCTCAACAGGCCTCTCAGCAATTTCCTTGGGGTGTCTACTTTCTAAAATGGGGTCATTTGGGGGCGGGGGTTTGTGCTATTTTGGCATTTTATGGCCTTCAAAACTGTGATAGGTAGTGAGGAGTGAAATCAAAAATTTGCGCCCTTAGAAATCCTGAAGGCGGTGCTTGGTTTCCGGGGTCCCGTACGTGGCTAGGCTCCTAAAAAGTCCCACACATGTGGTATCCCCGTACTCAGGAGAAGCAGCAGAATGTATTTTGGGGTGCAATTCCACATATAAACATGGCATGTGTGAGCAATATATCATTTAGTGACAACTTTTTGTAATTTTTTTTTTTTTTTTGTCATTATTCAATCACTTGGGACAAAAAAAAAATATTCAATGGGCTCAACATGCCTCTCAGCAATTTCCTTGGGGTGTCTACTTTCTAAAATGGGGTCATTTGGGGGGGTTTTGTACTGCCCTGTCATTTTAGCACCTCAAGAAATGAGATAGGCAGTCATAAATTAAAAGCTGTGTAAATTCCAGAAAATGTACCCTAGTTTGTAAACGCTATAACTTTTGCGCAAACCGATAAATATACGCTTATTGACATTTTTTTTACTAAAGACATGTGGCTGAATACATTTTGGCCTAAATGTATGACTAAAATTGAGTTTATTCGATTTTTCCTATAACAAAAAGTAGAAAATATCATTTTTTTTCAAAATTTTCGTTCTTTTTCCGTTTATATCGCAAAAAATAAAAATCGCAGAGGCAATCAAATACCATTAAAAGAAAGCTCTATTTGTGGGAAGAAAAGGACGCAAATTTCGTTTGGGTACAACATTGCATGTCCGCACAATTTACAGTTAAAGCAGCGCAGTGCAAAATTCTGAATTCACCTCTGGTCCTTTAGCTACCAAATGGTCCGGGGCTTAAGTGGTTAATGATGCATAAAGTGAAAAAAAAATAATCAAATATTCCTTTAAATATCGTACCTGGGGGGTGTCTAAAGTATGCCTGTGAAGTGCCACGTGTTTTCCGTGTTTAGAACTGTCCCTGCACAAAATTACATTTCTAAAGGAAAAAAAGCCATTTAAAACTGCTTGCGGCTTTAATGTAATGTCTGGTCCCGGTAATATGGATGAAAATCTTTAAGAAAAATGGCATAGCTACCCCATCACAGCCCCCCCCCCACCCCAGCCCATTACCAGCCCCTTTGGGTCTTGTATGGAAATTAAGGGGAACCCCGCACACAAAATAAAAAAGGCCCTATATACTCTGAACAGCCGTATACAGGTGGTGCATACAAGACAGGGACTGTAGGTTTGTTCTTATGTAGAATCTGTTTGTAATTTTGAACAGGTACATTGTTTAAGTGTAGCTCCAGCCAAAAAATATATTTTTAAGCTTTTTGGAAAACATAGGGAAGGGTTATCACCCCTGTAACATTTGTTTTGCTGTCTGTGCAGTGTGCACCTGTTCAGAACAGTTCACCTCACTTTCCGTCCTAATGACAAATGTTTTTTGAAAATTTGGGGTTTTTATTGAAACAAGAATTGGTGATAAAGAATCAGTGGAGAGGAGACACTTTTTTTCCTATATTAACTCTTACAGGAGAGAATTTGCCTTCCTAGGGGTAGATTTCCTCTCACTTCCTGTTGTATCCTTCCGTTTGCAAGGAGGAGTCGTTTGTAAGTTGGATGTTTGAAAGTAGGGGTCTGCCGTATATACTCAGCTGAAATTTGCCCCTTACATGTTGGTGTTGCCACAACACTGTGAGCCCTCACAGTTACTCTTGGTGGGCACATGAATGGGCCCTGCTGTGAATTATTAGATCAAGAATTGTAATTACATGCCCCTGTTAAACAGGGGCAGAAAAATTGAGCCTTAGGCACTGGTGCCACAACACTGCGTCCCCTCACAGATACTTTACTTGGAGCACAGCAATGAGCCCTGTTGCAAAGTATTGCATCAAAAATTGTAATTACACGCCCCTGTTAAACAGGGGCTGAAAAATTGGGCCTTAGCCACTGGTGCTAGTGCCACGACACTGCAACCACTCCCAGATACTCTAGTTGGAGTGCAGGAATGTGCCCTGCTGCAAAGCAATGCATAAAAAATTGTAATAACACGCCCCTGTTAAACAGGGGCTGAAAAATTGGGCCTTAGCCACTGGTGGCGGCACCCAGAAACAAAAATGTTCTTCCAAGCTATCATCGTCAATCGGATCATTGAGGAGGAGGAGGATAGTCAGTCAACATAACAGGACAAACTCTCAGCATCAGCATCAGTCTTGAAGGGATGTGACATTTAAAAATAAATTAGTCTGTTATATCAGCTTCAGGTGTTTGGTAGCTGGTGGTGATCCAAGACTGGTTCATCTTTATGAAGGTCAGTCGATCAACAGAGTCGGTGGACAGGTGCACCCTGTGATCCGTGACAAATCCTCCAGCAGCACTGAATGTGCGTTCTGAAAGAACGCTGGATGCAGGACAGGCCAGTAGCTCAATTGCATACTGTGCAAGCTCTGGCCAGTGATCCATCCTCAAGACCCAGTAAGCCAGAGGATTTTCGGTGGGGAAGGTGTCCAAGTCTGACCTTGCCCCTAGGTATTCCTGCACCATGTATATCAGACGCTGGGGATGGTTGCTGGAACCGATCATACCTTGGGGCTGCGGACTAAAGAATTGTCTGAACGATTCGGTCAGACGGCCACCTTCCCCACCGCTCCTTCTTTGACTGACCGAAGCCTCAGCAACTCGTTGTCCAAGACCAGGAGTTTGTAACCTCCCAGTCTCTGGGAACGCGTTGCACAGACCTTTCTGCAAGGCCTCCCGGAGTTGTCTCATCCTCTGCTCCCTCTGCGACGGTAAGATAAGGTCCGCAACCTTACCCTTGTACCGTGGATCAAGGAGAGTGGCCAGCCAGTAATGGTCCCTCTCCTTGATCCGAAGAATACGAGGATCCTTCCGCAGACTTTGCAGGATCAGGGAGGCCATGCAGCGTAGGTTAGCTGAGGCATTCAGTCCGGAGTCCTCTGGGTCACTAAGGACGTCATGATCCGCAGCCACCTCCTCCCAGCCACGTACAAGTCCACTGGTTTCTTGGGACTGTAAATCATCCCTAAAAGACTGCTGCTGATGATGCTGAGTGCCAGGCTCCACCTCCATGCTGACACAATCCTCCTCCTCCTCCTCTTCTTCCTGTGCGATGGGTGGGACAGAAGGAACACTGTCTGGGTAAAGGGGGCCTTGAGAGGCAAGGAAGTCCTCCTCTTCCTGCCTCTGTTCTGCCTCAAGTGCCCTGTCCATTATTCCACGCAGCGTATGTTCCAACAGGTGGACAAGAAGTACAGTGTCACTGATGCATGCACTGTCACTGCTCACCATCCTCGTGGCCTCCTCAAATGGTGCCAGGACAGTGCATGCATCCCTGATCATGCCCCACTGGCGTGGTGAAAAAAACCTGAGCTCCCCTGACCCTGTCCTGGTGCCGTAGTCGCACAGGTACTCATTGATGGCCCTCTGCTGCGTGTGCAGCCGCTGCAGCATGGCCAACGTTGAGTTCCACCTGGTGGGCATGTCACATATAAGGCGGTTCTTGGGCAGGTTCAACTCCTTTTGCAGCTCAGCCAGGCGAGCACTGGCATTATAAGATCTGCGGAAATGCACACAGACTTTCCTGGCCTGCCTCAGGACATCCTGTAAGCCCGGGTACCTGCCCAAGAACCGCTGCACCACCAGGTTAAGGACGTGAGCCACACAGGGCACATGGGTCAGTTGTCCCTGTCGGAGAGCGGAGAGGAGGTTGGTGCCATTGTCGCAAACTACCATTCCTGGCTTAAGCTGGCGTGGCGTCAACCACCTCTCGGCCTGCCCCTGCAGAGCAGACAAAACCTCTGCCCCAGTGTGGCTCCTGTCCCCCAAACACACCAGCGCAAGCACGGCATGGCATCTTTTTGCCTGCGTACTTGCGTAGCCCCTTGAACGCCTACGGAGCACCGCTGGTTCCGAGGACAAAGCACAGGAAGAGGCCACGGAGGAAGAAGAAGAGGAGGGGGTGGAGGACAGAGGTGTGTCACAACCAGTAGTAGCATTTTGGAGGCGTGGCGGTGGAACAACCTCCAACACTACTGCACCTTGTCCTGCATCCTTCCCAGCTGCCAAAAGAGTGACCCAATGGGCCGTGAAAGAAAGGTAACGTCCCTGTCCATGCCTGCTGGACCATGAGTCAGCGGTAATATGCACCTTACCGCTGACCGCCCTGTCCAGCGAGGCCAAGACATTGCCTTCCACATGCCGGTAGAGAGCCGGAATCGCCTTCCGTGAGAAAAAGTGGCGTTTGGGAACCTGCCACTGAGGAACCGCACATTGCACAAACTCACGGAAGGGGGCTGAGTCTACCAACTGAAAAGGCAGCAGTTGAAGCGCTAGCAATTTAGCCGATGGGCATGTGGATGGCTGGGAGTGAACATCTTTCGACGGTCCAGCAGCTGGGGCAGGGAAATTTGCCTGCTAGAATCGGACGTTGGTGTACTGCTAGCAGAGTGGCCGCAAGTACTTGGCTGTGACACACCTAATTCTACACCTTCATTCCTCTCAGTGCAGGTTTCAGAGAGGACTGAAGGTATAGTGGGGTTGGAGATCCCAGCTGATGCGGTGCAAGGAGAGGTCCGCTTTTTCTTTGGTGTGGGTCTTTAAGGTAGGCTTGTCAACGAGCTGCATGGCAGGTCAACATATGTCTGGTCAAGCATGTGGTGCCCAAGCGGCTGATGTTTTGGCCACGCGATATACGCTTGAGACATATGTTGCAAACAGCAGCTGTGCGATCTGATGCACTCGCCTCAAAAAAGGCCCACACCAAAGAACTTTTTGAATAACGGGCAGAGGCAGCGCCCTGCACAGGCGGAGCTCTGCGGTGTGATTCCGTCGGTGTGCTGCCCTTACGCTGGCCACCCAAGGGCATCCTGCCTCGTTGGAGATGTGCCTCCTCCTCATCCTCCTCCTCCTCCTCTCTCCTATTAGGCACCCACGTGGAGTCAGTGACCTCATCATCCCCTCCCTCCTCATCACTGGAGCCAATCTGGCAGTATGCTGCAGCTGCTGGAACATGACTGCCAGATTGGTGTCCTTCTTGAGCATCCCCTCTCTCTGCTCTCACGCTACTGCCTTCCTCTAGCTGGGTATCATCATCAGACCCTTCTAAACGCTGGGCATCCTCCTGGAGCATGTACCCAACACTGTGCTCAAACAGTTCGGGGGACTCCTCAGGAGGACATGGTGGGTCTAGGGAAGGAGTGACTGATGATGACATTGATACGAGGGAAGAGGACGCTTTGGCAGCTGCTTTGCCAGTACCCTGAGCCTGGGTGAGAGAGGATGAGGAGGATGAGGAGGGCTTGGTCATCCACTCTACCAAGTCTTCGGCATGATGCGGCTCAACACGTCCAGTTGCCGAAAAGAAGGACAAGCGTGTCCCATGGCCACGTGCTGATGACGATGCACCGCGTCCACGACCAGCACTGTTGTCTCTAGACACAAAGCCTGCTTGCCCTCTTTTTTTGGCTCCTGACTGTCTGCCTCTCCTTGTTTGCCTTTCAGACATTCTAATGGCCTGCAGGGAGATGGGAAAACCAGCAATAAGGGGTAGCTTCAGGTGTATATTTTGCAGGAAGCACACAACGCCCACTGTAAGTCCTGCAGATGACTGCCTGTGTTACACAACAGGAAAAAACAGCAATAAGGGCTAGCTTCAGGTGTTTATTTTGCAAGAAGCACACTACGCCCGCTGTAAGTGCTGCAAATGCCTGTTAGTGTAACACAAAAGAAAAAAAGCTCGAGCAATAAGGGCTAGCTTCAGGTGTATAACGTGCAGGAGGCACACTACGCCTGCTGTAAGTGCTGCAAATGCCTGTTAGTGTAACACACCAGGAAAACACAGCAATAAGGGCTAGCTTCAGGTGTATATTTAGCAGAAAGCACACTCCGCCCGCTGTAAGTGCTGCAAATGCCTGTTAGTGTAACACACCAGGAAAACACAGCAATAAGGGCTAGCTTCAGGTGTATATTTAGCAGAAAGCACACTACGCCCGCTGTAAGTGCTGCAAATGCCTGTTAGTGTAACACACCAGGAAAACACAGCAATACGGGCTAGCTTCAGGTGTATAATGTGCAAGAGGCACACTCCACCCGCTGTAAGTGCTGCAAATGCCTGTTAGTGTAACACACCAGGAAAACACAGCAATAAGGGCTAGCTTCAGGTGTATATTTAGCAGAAAGCACACTACGCCCGCTGTAAGTGCTGCAAATGCCTGTTAGTGTAACACACCAGGAAAACACAGCAATACGGGCTAGCTTCAGGTGTATAATGTGCAGGAGGCACACTCCGCCCGCTGTAAGTGCTGCAAATGCCTGTTAGTGTAACACACCAGGAAAACACAGCAATAAGGGCTAGCTTCAGGTGTATATTTAGCAGAAAGCACACTACGCCCGCTGTAAGTTCTGCAAATGCCTGTTAGTGTAACACACCAGGAAAACACAGCAATACGGGCTAGCTTCAGGTGTATAATGTGCAGGAGGCACACTCCGCCCGCTGTAAGTGCTGCAAATGCCTGTTAGTGTAACACACCAGGAAAACACAGCAATAAGGGTTAGCTTCAGGTGTATATTTAGCAGAAAGCACACTACACCCGCTGTAAGTGCTGCAAATGCCTGTTAGTGTAACACACCAGGAAAACACAGCAATACGGGCTAGCTTCAGGTGTATAATGGGCAGGAGGCACACTCCGCCCACTGTAAGTGCTGCAAATGCCTGTTAGTGTAACACACCAGGAAAACACAGCAATAAGGGCTAGCTTCAGGTGTATATTTAGCAGAAAGCACACTACGCTCGCTGTAAGTGCTGCAAATGCCTGTTAGTGTAACACACCAGGAAAACACAGCAATACGTGCTAGCTTCAGGTGTATAATGTGCAGGAGGCACACTCCGCCCGCTGTAAGTGCTGCAAATGCCTGTTAGTGTAACACACCAGGAAAACACAGCAATAAGGGCTAGCTTCAGGTGTATACTGTGCAGGAGGCTTAGCAACAATGACACTGACACTGTCCCCTGCCTATCCTTCTCTCTCCCTGCACACAAGGTTTAGCAAAGAATATGACACTGACAATCTCCCTGCTTATCCTTCTCTCTCCCTGCACACAAGGTTTAGCAAAGAATATGACACTGACACTCTCCCTGCCTATCCTTCTCTCTCCCTGCACACAAGGTTTAGCAAAGAATATGACACTGACACTCTCCCTGCCTATCCTTCTCTCTCCCTGCACACAAGGTTTAGCAAAAAATATCGCTGACACTCTCCCTGCCTATCCTTCTCTCTCCCTACACACAAGGTTTAGCAAAGAAAAGCACAATGACACTGTCCCTGCCTATCCTTCTCTTTCCCTGCGCCGGAACACACTACACAAGGCCGCCGCGCTGGCGGCCTTTTATAGTGCGGGGCGTGTGCTAAACCCCCTGAGCTATAATTGGCCACAGGCAACCTGCCTGTGGCCAATTATGGCTCTCCTAGCTGCCGGCGCTGTGATTGGCCAAGCATGCGGGGTCACAGTGCATGCTTGGCCAATCACAGCGCCGGGATTGCACTGTGATGGCGCAGTGTATTGTGGGCCGTTCGCGTCACTCGAATTTGGCGCGAACAGCCCAAATAGTTTGATCTCCGTCGAACGATCGAACAGCCGATGTTCGAGTCGAAGGTATGTTCGACTCGAACACCGAGCTCATCCCTAGTGGTGACGTTACCTGACCACAGTTTCCATGACATCATGTGGTACTGTACAAAGGAAGCTGCTATAGGTATAAGGTATTATACCATACTTACATCAATCAGTTATCTTCTGAAACACAAGATGAAGGCCTCTCTTCTTCTGAAGATCATTATTATCCAATGCCTGACCCTCCACTGGAGCGCAGGTAAGTGAAAACAAACCACCATCTATGTGGTCATAGGGTGGGTACGGACATCCTAAGACCGCTAAATGTTTGAGGAACTGCATATATTAGAATTAGTTGTTGAAGGTGACCTAGCCATGCTTACTATACATTAAAATGCTTTAAAAACGTTTTTCCCCACCACAGATAATTCCTTATAGATAAGAGCTTTATTTCTCAAATATATAATAATAAATAATATATTAATATTTAATATATTAAGTCCAAAAACAGTTCAACTTAAGAGGACAGAGAAAACATTTATATTACATACATACATGTAAACCAATAAATGTACATTATATTTTATTTATATAAATAACAGTAACAATACAAGCCTTTTTTCAATAATTTAAATTACAGTGAATTTTAAAATGAAAAACATAAGCCTAATCACACGCCAAAATTATTCTATCATGAATCTTTCATTTGCAATATTTGCCTGTTTGTACTTTAAGAATATTTCACAGTTGTCCTTAAAATTACAGTTTTTTTATGACAACTAATATATAAAATAGTCTATGAAAACGAATGCGCTACCAAGTGTGTAAGATAGAAAAGGCTAGTGTATGAACTCACTACTTATTTATTGTAGAGATCTCTGAAGTGTTTTTCACTGTTTAAATTTATTTAATTTTTTTGTGGATTTGTATTCATTTGTTGCACTGCATTTTCACTGCATATACATGTGTATTATTATATACTGATATGGTGAATATCTAGAATTGACACTTAAGCCCTGTACACACGATCGGTTATACCGATGAAAACAGTCCGATGGACTGTTTTCATCGGACAAACCGATTGTGTATGGACCCTATCTGTCTTTTTTTCATCGGTGTTAAAAAATAGAACATGTTTTAAATTTATCCGATGGAAAAAAAAACAATAGCAAATTACTATCGTCTGTGGGGAACGCCATTGGATAAAAAACCCACGCATGCTCAGAATCAGGTCGACTCATGCTCAGAAGCATAGAACTTAATTTTTCTTGGCTCGTCGGAGTGTTTTACGTCACGGCGTTTGGGACGATCGTTTTTTTGACTGATGGTGTGTAGGCAAGACTGATGGAAGTCAGCTTCATCGGATTTCCGATGGAAAAATCCATCGGTTTAAAATCCATAGGAAATCCGATCGTGTGTACAGGGCTTTATATTTTGTTTGCACTTTTGTTTTTTATTTACACATCATTATTGTTATTTAATTTATACTGTTTTTAGTAGCCAATCCATTTATCGAATTTTATAACTGCTATATAAAGATTCAAAAACATCTTTAAGCTGATATTTTTTAAATAAACTGTGTAAAAAAACAGCTCTGAAAAAATTGCATGTTGTGTGTTTAAACAAGTTGCAAGGACTTGTATTTTAAATATCTTTTTAACATTTTCTTTAATTTCTGTGTAACAGTTAAACTTAAAGGATACGTTATATGTTATGTTGTATCTTTATATTTGCTTCTTTTCATTTCTTTTTTACAGGATACATGATTATGAATACACAAACTTAAGGATATATTAAATCTCCCAATTTATATAAGAGAATAAAGAACTTAACACTTATAAAAAATGTTGCTAAAGTAAAAAAAAAAATTATTTATGGTTTTCCATTAAAATACAAAAGATAGGTAAATCTAGGAAACAAAAGTAACTTTACCCAAGTTATTACATTATATTTAGTAGTACATGATATAGCAAAATCTTGAGATGCATTGCTCCACTTTTGTAAGGCCCCTTTCACACTGACACGTTTTTCAGGCAGTTTAGCGCTAATAATAGCGCTGCTATACCGCCTGAAAAAATCGTGCCCTGCAGTCCTCAGTGTGAAAGCCCAAAGGCTTTCACACTGAAGCGGTGCGCTAGCAGGTCCACTCCAAAAGTCCTGCTAGCCGCATCTTTACAGCGGTGAAGGGGCGGTGTGTTCACCGCTCCTTTACCGCTGCTGCCTATTGAAAGCAATGGGAGACCACGGTAATACCGCCCGCAATGCGCCTCTGCAGAGGCGCATTGCGAGCGGTATTAACCCTTTTTCGGCCGCTAGCGGGGGTTAAATTCACCCCGCTAGCGGCCGCATACCGCGGTAAAAACAAAGGTATAGCGGCGCTAAAAATAGCGCCGCTATACCCACAGCGCACCTCCCGCCCCAGTGTGAAAGGGGCCTTAATGTTATCAATGATGAAGACTAATTAACCAATAAAAACAAAACAAAATACAATTTAAATAGATTATATTAATAACTTTAAAAAGGTAGATAATACCAACAGTAATTACTACATTATTTAAATAAAAAATAAATAAATAAAACCATAGAACTGTTTAAAAGAAATTAGAGATTACTTTCATTTTAACATATATACTCTTGAATACATTAAATAAATGAATGCTGATATTTGTATTGAAAGCTTCAATAGTAATAATAATAAATAATAATATATGTTAAAGGAGCACTAAAGCTTCCCTTTTTTTTGCCTAAAAATAACAAACATGTTATACTTACCTCCACTGTGCAGCTCGTTTTGCACACAGTGGCCCCGATCCTGGTCTTCTGGGGTCCCTCGGCGGCTGTCTTGGCTCCTCCCCGCAAGGACTCCACACCATAATGCGAGTGAGCTCGCATGGTGTGGAGTGATTGCGGGCGCGCTCCTGTGATACAGCGGCGGCCATAGCCGCCGACTGTATCACTCGGCCCCGCGCGCCGCGTCATTGGATGTGATTGACGGCAGCGCCAGCCAATGGCTGCGCTGCTTTCAATGCATCCAGTGTAGCCAATCGGCGGCCAGGCTGAAAAACGAAGAGGATGACGGGGACGAGCATGGGACTTTCGAGGGGCCAGGTAAGAAAAACGGGGGCTCGGGGGGGGGGGCGGTATTGTCAAATGTTTTTTCACCTTAATGCATAGGATGCATTAAGGTGAAAAAACATGTAACTTTACTACTCCTTTAACTAAGAATAATAATATAAACTGTGTTTCCATAATGCTGTCTGTCTATATACAGTACTGTGCAAAAGTTTTTGGAGGGTGTGAAAAAATTATGTAAAGTAAGAATGCTTTCAAATATATATATATATATATATATATATATACACAGGTCCTTCTCAAAAAATTTGCATATTGTGATAAAGTTCATTATTTTCTGTAATGTACTGATAAACATTAGACTTTCATATATTTTAGATTCATTACACACAACTGAAGTAGTTCAAGCCTTTTCTTGTTTTAATATTGATGATTTTGGCATACAGCTCATGACAACCCAAAATTCCTATCTCAAAAAATTAGCATATCATGAAAAGGTTCTCTAAACGAGCTATTAACCTAATCATCTGAATCAACTAATTAACTCTAAACACCTGCAAAAGATTCCTGAGGCTTTTAAAAACTCCCAGCCTGGTTCATTACTCAAAACCGGAATCATGGGTAAGACTGCCGACCTGACTGCTGTCCAGAAGGCCATCATTGACACCCTCAAGCAAGAGGGTAAGACACAGAAAGAAATTTCTGAACAAATAGGCTGTTCCCAGAGTGCTGTATCAAGGCACCTCAGTGGGAAGTCTGTGGGAAGGAAAAAGTGTGGCAGAAAACGCTGCACAACGAGAAGAGGTGACCGGACCCTGAAGAAGATTGTGGAGAAGGACCGATTCCAGACCTTGGAGGACCTGCGGAAGCAGTGGACTGAGTCTGGAGTAGAAACATCTAGAGCCACCGTGAACAGGCGTGTGCAGGAAATGGGCTACAGGTGCCGCATTCCCCAGGTCAAGCCACTTTTGAACCAGAAACAGCGGCAGAAGCGCCTGACCTGGGCTACAGAGAAGCAGCACTGGACTGTTGCTCAGTGGTCCAAAGTACATTCGGAAATCAAGGTGTCAGAGTCTGGAGGAAGACTGGGGAGAGGGAAATGCCAAAATGCCTGAAGTCCAGTGTCAAGTACCCACAGTCAGTGATGGTCTGGGGTGCCATGTCAGCTGCTGGTGTTGGTCCACTGTGTTTTATCAAGGGCAGGGTCAATGCAGCTAGCTATCAGGAGATTTTGGAGCACTTCATGCTTCCATCTGCTGAAAAGCTTTATGGAGATGAAGATTTCATTTTTCAGCACGACCTGGCACCTGCTCACAGTGCCAAAACCACTGGTAAATGGTGTACTGACCATGGTATTACTGTGCTCAATTGGCATGCCAACTCTCCTGACCTGAACCCCATAGAGAATCTGTGGGATATTGGGAAGAGAAAGTTGAGAGACGCAAGACCCAACACTCTGGATGAGCTTAAGGCCGCTATCGAAGCATCCTGGGCCTCCATAACACCTCAGCAGTGCCACAGGCTGGTTGCCTCCATGCCACGCTGCATTGAAGCAGTCATTTCTGCAAAAGGATTCCCGACCAAGTATTGAGTGCATAACTGAACATAATTATTTGAAGGTTGACTTTTTTTGTATTAAAAACACTTTTCTTTTATTGGTCGGATGATATATGCAAATTTTTTGAGATAGGATTTTTGGGTTTTCATGAGCTGTATGCCAAAATCATCAATATTAAAACAAGAAAAGGCTTGAACTACTTCAGTTGTGTGTAATGAATCTAAAATATATGAAAGTCTAATGTTTATCAGTACATTACAGAAAATAATGAACTTTATCACAATATGCTAATTTTTTGAGAAGGACCTGTATTGTGAGGGGGTTAACTCGGTAGCGGGTGTGTGTGACCCCCTGGTTGGGCTCCCCACACAAAAACAGGGCCAGCAGACGGAGGTTGTGGTTTTCAAAATCAAAAGGTGCGGTTTATTTCTCTATGTACAGTGACAAAAACACAGCAAAGCCAAAAAGAAACAAACAAAATAAATCCTGGTCAGTTTGACCTCTGACTAAACATGCAGGTTTCCTAAACTAACAACTGGGATCAGCCTGGTGCTGTCCTAGTCCCTAAGTCCCTGGTTTAGTAAAAGTCCAAACAAATAGCCACACAGGCTTTGCCTCACCGCACAGGGGTTCACTCTCCCTAGACAGTCCACACAGGTCTGGTTCCAGGCATGAGCTAACATCTAATGAAGCTGGGAGTTCTTATAGAGGCCTAAATGAGCTGACAAGCTTCAGCTGGTCTCATCAACTCCCTGTCTGCACGACGCCCCACACTCTCCCTAGACATATGAGTCATTCATGAGCCCACTAGACTCAGCTGGGCTTCATCAACTCCCTAGTTGTATAAGTCGGCATAAAGCCTGAATCTGGGAGAAATATATCTACCCCCCTGGATGCAACCAGGTGACTTTACCTTCCTGCTGTCACATACCCCCCCCTCTTGTTTTAACCTCGGGGTTGGAACACCAGCAATCAGGCATTCATGTACTCGAGACAAAGCATCCACATTCCCCATTTGAACGCCAGGGCGATGCTTTACTGTGAAGTTGAATTCCTGTAGGGCCAGGAACCACCTATTCACTCTTCTATTTGTCTCCTTGTTTTGAGCCATCCACTTTAACGGAGCGTGATCCGTAACCATGTCAAAGTGCCTACCTAGCAGATAGTACCGAAGGGAATCTAGAGCCCACTTCACCGCTAAACACTCCTTTTCAACCGTGGCGTAATTTACCTCATGGGACTTCAACTTCCTGCTGAGGTAAATGACTGGGTGCTCTTCCCCGTTCCAGACCTGGGACAATACTGCTCCTAACCCCACATCTGACGCATCACTTTGTACGACAAAGTCTTTAGAGAAGTCGGGTGAGTACAACACTGGCTGGCTACATAAGGCTTGTTTCAAGAATTGGAATGCTGCCTCAGCCTCGGGGGTCCATTTAATCATGACCGACCCTTTCCCTTTCGTCAGGTTGGTTAGGGGCACAGCCTTAGAAGCAAAGTGGGGAATGAAGCGCCGATAATAACCCGCGATTCCCAGAAAGGCTCGTACCTGCTTCTTGCTGTTGGGACGTGGCCAACTCTGGATGGCCTCGACTTTGTTGAGTTGGGGTTTTATTACTCCCCTGCCAATGGTGTACCCAAGATATTTGGCCTCCTCCTGCCCAATGGTACACTTCTTGGGGTTAGCCGTAAACCCCGCTTCCCGGATAGAGTCTAGGACTGCTTGCACTTTTGGCAGATGTGAGGCCCAATCTGTGCTATGGACAATTACGTCATCCAGGTAAGCCGCAGCATACTTC
This sequence comes from Rana muscosa, assembly GCA_029206835.1. Taxonomy (NCBI): domain Eukaryota; kingdom Metazoa; phylum Chordata; class Amphibia; order Anura; family Ranidae; genus Rana; species Rana muscosa. The sequence continues at coordinate 74,124,758 of CM055125.1, forward strand.
CGATGGGGCCTCAGTATCTGGTCCATTTTCCGCTGGAATGTGGCCGGCGCATTCTGTAACCCGAACGGCATTCTCTTATATTGGAACGCCCCGTCTGGGGTTACAAATGCGGTTTTCTCTTTGGCCGACTTGGCCAGGGGAATTTGCCAATACCCTTTTGTGAGGTCAAGAGTCGTCATGTATCGGGCTGTTCCCAGCCGGTCGATCAACTCATCTATACGTGGCATGGGGTAGGTGTCAAATTTTGTAACTTTGTTCAACTGACGAAAATTGTTACAAAATCGCCAGCTCCCATCCGGTTTAGGCACCAACACAATGGGACTAGACCAATCACTTTGGGACTCCTCTATCACCCCTAAGTTCAGCATTTTCTGTACTTCCTCCCGTATTGCCTCCCGTCGGGCCTCTGGGATCCGATAGGGTTTTAACTTCACCCTTTCACCGGGCGGGGTAATAATATCATGCTCTACCCCAGATGTTTGTCCCGGCAGCTCAGAGAACACCTCCTTGTTGCGAAGCACAAACTCCTTAACCTCCTGTTGTTGGGGTTGTGACAAGGTGGCTGCTATTCCAACCTCCGGAATCACGCAACCAGTTTGAGCTGGTGACCAAGTTTCTGCGACTAGGGACTCTCTATCCCTCCAGGCTTTCAACAGATTAACGTGATATATCTGTTCGGGCTTTCGCCTTCCTGGTTGTCTGACCTTGTAATTCACTTTGCTCACTTTTTCCATTATCTCGTAGGGGCCTTGCCATTTGGCAAGGAATTTACTTTCAACCGTAGGGACAAGTACCAATATCCTATCCCCCGGGGAAAAGGTACGGGTCTTTGCTCCACGGTTGTACACTCTCTGCTGTGCCAACTGCGCTTGGGCCAAATGTTCCTTCACGATGGGCATTACCTGTGCAATTCGATCTTGCATCAGGGCGACATGCTCAATCACACTCCTGTGGGGAGAACTCTCACTTTCCCAAGTTTCCTTGGCAATATCCAACAGCCCTCTTGGGTGTCTCCCATACAGTAACTCAAAGGGGGAGAATCCCGTAGAGGATTGGGGCACCTCCCTAATAGCAAACATCAAATAAGGAAGTAGACAGTCCCAATCCTTTCCATCTCTATCCACCACTTTCTTCAACATTTGTTTTAGGGTTTTGTTGAATCTTTCAACCAGCCCATCGGTTTGGGGGTGATACACAGATGTACGCAATTGCGTCACTTTGAGCCATTTACACAGCTCTTTCATAACCCGGGACATAAAGGGTGTACCTTGGTCCGTAAGCAGTTCTTTACAAATACCCACCCGGCTAAAAACAAGAGATAGCTCTTTGGCTATGGTTTTGGCCGAGGTATTTCTGAGAGGGATCGCTTCTGGATAACGGGTGGCATAGTCCATTATAACCAATATGTACTGGTGCCCCCTAGCGGACTTGATTATAGGACCTACCAAATCCATTGCGATTCTCTCAAACGGGACCTCAATGATGGGTAGAGGGACCAGCGGGCTACGGAAATGTGGCATCGGGGCCGACCTCTGACACACAGGGCAGGAGGAACAATAATTTTCTATGTCCTTCATCACCCCAGGCCAATAGAATCTCTGTAATACCCTCTCTCGGGTTTTCTCTGTCCCCAGATGACCTCCAAGAATGTGCCCATGGGCCAACTCCAACACCAACTTCCTGTAAGGTTTGGGCACCACCAGCTGCTCAACGGTTTCTTCTGCCCTTTTTGCCACCCGATACAGTAGGTCCTTCTCTACGCTGAAGTATGGGTAAGTGCAGGTATTATCTGGGTTCACTAACTCGCCATCTATTTCCACTACGTTTTCCCGTGCCTTTATTAGGGCGGGGTCTTTTAACTGTTCTGTGGCAAAATTTTCCCTGTGAACCTCCAGATCAGAAAACTCCACAGACGGTAGGTTTTCGTCTGAGGAGGTGGGCTCCTCTCCAGTTTCTTGAGTCTCCCCTGCAAATACTGACAAGGGAAATTCTGGAGAGTCCTCACCACTCTCAGAGGAGTTCTGGCTATCACATTCCTGGTACATAGGGGCACCAGTGGGGGGCTCAGGATCATCCCACAGTTCCCAGAACTTCGGAAAATCCCTTCCCACAATGGCGTCATGCGGTAACTGAGATACTAAGCCCACTGGATGAGAGAGGGTACCTTTGGGGGTCTCGAAACACACTGTAGTCACTGGATACTCTCGGGTGTCCCCATGCACACAAATAACAGCTACCTTGCTATTCCCAGAGACCTCTGTTTTAACTAATTCAGCCTTTATCAGGGTCACAAGGCTACCTGAATCCAGTAATACCACAACATTTCTACCATTAATACACATTTTGCATAAATGTTTCTCAGTTCCTCGAATGGCAGTGCATGCGACTGTCGCACACAGCGACTGACGTCTGCCCGTCAGAAAGTCACACTGCATGGGTTCCTCCACAACCGGGCAATTGGCTGCAATATGTCCCGCTTGCCGGCAGCGGTAGCAAACGATCCTTCTTGCGGCCTCTTGAGCCGCTGATTTCCCAGGCTGTTCTCGCCAAACTTGGGGTAGAGCTCCCACCCTCTCACTCTCTCCACCCTCACCCCTTGGAATCCTCTTATCCGCCCCTGGGGATGGTCTGGTCTTAGGGTGGAAAGTCCGAGTGTCTCTGGAAGAGGCCGTCAGGTTCTCTGTAGCCAAGTATTTCTCTACACGATCCACAAGACCACCGGCCGTCTCTGGGTCTCCATGGCTTACCCACTTTTGGATGGCAGTAGGAAGAGCTCTCAAAAACCGATCCATTACAACACGTTCCACAATCTCTGGTGCGGACAAAGTCTCTGGCTGTAGCCACTTCCTGCTCAGGTGAATGAGATCATACATTTGAGACCTGGGGGGTTTTCCAAGCTGGAAAGTCCAGTTATGCACACGCTGAGCCCGGACAGCCAGGGTGACACCCAGCCTTGCCAATATTTCAGCTTTTAGCATCACATAGTCTTTTGCTTGGTCAGGCTCTAGGTCATAGTAAGCCTTCTGCGATTCACCAGTTAACAGAGGAGCCACCAGTCCAGCCCACTGCTCCTCAGGCCACTTTTCTCTTTCAGCAGTCCTTTCAAATGTGGTCAAAAATACCTCTGGATCATCCTCTCCAGTCATTTTTGTCAATAAACGACTCACCCCAAAGGACGCGGTATTAGTGGGACGGCTTTCCTCACTGGTCTGCGGACGTTGCTGCATTACTGCTTCCATTTGTTGTAGTCTCTGCTCTTGCTTCTGTAACAGGTCTATGAAGCGGGCCTCAGATTGCTGCTGGGCTTGTTGATGAGCTTGCTGCTGGGCTGCAAGGCTCCTTTGCAAACCTGCATTTGTCTGCTGTTGATTGGCATTTGCTAGAGCCAGCTGTTTCAGTATCTCCTCCATGCTGGCTTAAAAAAAACTGCCCGCATTCTCCACCAACTGTGAGGGGGTTAACTCGGTAGCGGGTGTGTGTGACCCCCTGGTTGGGCTCCCCACACAAAAACAGGGCCAGCAGACGGAGGTTGTGGTTTTCAAAATCAAAAGGTGCGGTTTATTTCTCTATGTACAGTGACAAAAACACAGCAAAGCCAAAAAGAAACAAACAAAATAAATCCTGGTCAGTTTGACCTCTGACTAAACATGCAGGTTTCCTAAACTAACAACTGGGATCAGCCTGGTGCTGTCCTAGTCCCTAAGTCCCTGGTTTAGTAAAAGTCCAAACAAATAGCCACACAGGCTTTGCCTCACCGCACAGGGGTTCACTCTCCCTAGACAGTCCACACAGGTCTGGTTCCAGGCATGAGCTAACATCTAATGAAGCTGGGAGTTCTTATAGAGGCCTAAATGAGCTGACAAGCTTCAGCTGGTCTCATCAACTCCCTGTCTGCACGACGCCCCACACTCTCCCTAGACATATGAGTCATTCATGAGCCCACTAGACTCAGCTGGGCTTCATCAACTCCCTAGTTGTATAAGTCGGCATAAAGCCTGAATCTGGGAGAAATATATCTACCCCCCTGGATGCAACCAGGTGACTTTACCTTCCTGCTGTCACAATATATATATATATATATATATATATATATATATATATATATATATACCGGTGTATATATATATATATATATATATATATATATATATATATATACATATATACACACACACAGTATCTCACAAAAGTGAGTACACCCCTTACATTTTTGGAAATATTTTATTATCTCTTTTCATGTGACAACACTGAAGAAATTACACTTTGTTACAATGTAAAGTAGTGAGTGCACAGCTTGTATAACAGTGTAAATTTGCTGTTATAATATAATTCAACACAGTCATTAAAGTGGAGTTCCGTCAATTTTTTTTTTAAAAGCCTTGCGGCTTCACTTCCTGGTTCCCTACTGCGCATGCGCGAGTCGCGCTGCGTGATCTGAATAGTCCCTGCTGTCTTCTGGGACCAGTGTGTCTCCCAGAAGACAGCGGGGGAGACAGAGGAGGCGCCGGATGTGGCGTAGATATCCGCGGATATCTATGCCCAGAAGTGGGAGAAAAATACCTGTATTAGACAGGTATCTGCTCTCCCCTCACCCCCGAATGGTGCCAAATGTGACACGGAGGGGGGGGAGGATTCCGAAAAGCGGAAGTTTAATTTTTGGGTGGAACTCTGCTTTAATGTCTAAACCGCAGGCAACAAAAGTGAGTACACCCCTAAGTGAAAATGTCCAAATTGGGCCCAATTAGCCATTCCCCCCCATGTGACTCATTAGTGTTACAAGGTCTCAGGTGTGAATGGGGAACAGGTGTGTTAAATTTGATGTTATCGCTCTCACTCTCTCATACTGGTCACTGGAAGTTCGACATGGCACCTCATGGCAAAAAACTTTCCGAGGATCTAAAAAAAAAAGATTGTTGCTCTACATAAAGATGGAGCAGTGTGAATAGGACCCTAAACATGAAAAATCAAACATCACTTTTTTTTAATTCAACATACAGTCCTCTGCAGTGTGGGTGTGTTGCCACACTTAAAGCAGAACTTCACCCAAAAAGGGAAGTACCAGTTGTTTGTACGCCCCTTCCCCCCTCAACTACCACAAGACCATACAGCGGTTTAACAGGACAGGTTCCACTCAGAACAGGCCTCGCCATGGTCGACCAAAGAAGTTGAGTGCACATGCTTAGCGTCATATCCAGAGGTTGTCTTTAGGAAATAGACGTATGAGTGCTGCCAGCATTGCTGCAGAAGTTGATGGGGTGGGGGGGTCAGCCTGTCATTGCTCAGATCATATGCCACAGACTGCATCAAATTGGTCTGCATGGCTGTCATTCCAGAAGGAAGCCTTTTCTAAAGATGATGCACAAGAGCCTGCATACAGTTTGCTGAAAACAAGCAGACTAAAGACATGATTACTGGAACCATGTCCTGTGCTCTGATGAGACCAAGATAAACTTATTTGGTGTCAAGCGTGTGTGGCGGCAACCAGGTGAGGAGTACAAAGACAAGTTTGTTTTGCCTACAGTCAAGCATGGTGGTGGGAGTGTCATGGTCTGGGGCTGCATGAGTGCTGCCGGCACTGGGGAGCTACAGTTCATTGAGGGAACCATGAATGCCAACATGTACTGTGACATACTGAAGCAGAGCATGATCCCCTCCCTTCGGAGACTGGGCCGCAGGGCAGTATTTCAACATCATAACAACCCCAAACACACCTCCAAGACGACCACTGCCTTGCTAAAGAAGCTGAGGGTAAAGGTGATGGACTTGCCAAGCATGTCTCCAGACCTAAACCTTATTGAGCATCTGTGGGGCATCCTCAAATGGAAGTGGAGGAGCGCAAGGTCTCTAACATCCACCAGCTCTGTGATGTCGTCATGGAGGAGTGGAAGAGGACTCCAGTGTCATCCTGTTAAAGCTCTGGTGAACTCCATGCTCAAGAGAGCTGGAAAATAATGGTGACCACACAAAATATTGATACTTTGGGTCCAATTTGGAAATTTTCACTTAGGGGTGTACTCACTTTTGTTGCCAGCAGTTTAGACATTAATGGCTGTGTGTTGAGTTATTTTGAGGGGACAGCAAATTTACACTGTTATAAAAGCTGTACATCCACTACTCTACATTGTAGCAAAGTGTTATTTCTTCAGTGTTGTCACATGAAAAGATATAATAAAATATTTACAAAAATGTGAGGGGTGTACTTACTTTTGTGAGATACTATATATATATATATATATATATATATATATATATTAATTGTTTATTTTTATCAATTTACAAAATGCAAAGTGAGCACACAGAAGAAAAATCTAAGTCAAATAATCAAATATTTTGATATATCAATATTTGGTGTTACTGTCCTTTGGCTTCAAACCAGCATCAATTCTTCTAGGTACACACAATGCTTGTGCAATCAGGGTTTGAAGGAACTCAGAAGGTAGGTTGTTCCAAATATCTTGGAGAACTAACCACAGATCTTCTGTGGATCACAGACAGACCTGATTGTGTTGTGATCAGGGCTCTATGGGGGCCAAATCATTACTTTCAGAACTTCTTGTTCTTCTTTACGCTGAAGATAGTTCTTAATAGGCTTGTGCAATTCGTTTCATAATGAATCGAAATTCGTCCGAATTTAGCAACTTTCGGACATTCGGAAGCATTCGAATTTCCAAGCAAAGCAATTACGGATAAAACCGAATCCGAAATAAATTATACCGCAAATAGCGAATGCCCGAATGTCTTCGGCATAATTCATTATGAAAAAAGTTACGAATGTACGAATCCATACGAAGCACAATAACACTCACTCTGCTCTGCTCTCTGCTTCTCCCTCACCGCGCTGAACCCTCTCAAAATGGTGTACAGGGGCAGAGGCTATAGCCGCATGTAAAAAATGAAAGTAAAATACGAGATTTCGAATCGTCACAAATAACCGCTATGTATTTAGAAAAGTACAAATCCATTCTAAGCACATTAGGCATAATAGGCAGCGTCGTTGTGAGAGAGACACGGAAAATTACGAATCAACGAACCCAAAAAAAGTTACGAAAGTAGGAGTTGTGTCCAGAATCAACGAAAAACAATGTACTCTACCGAAAGTACGAATTATAAATTAACTAAAAATTCAACGAAAAATGCCGCTTGCGAAAATACGAATTAGTCCGAACACGAAAAATCCCGTCTAGCAAAATTACGAATGATTACGAATCAACAGGACCGAAAAGAAACGAACCGAAACTAAACAAATTTTTCCGTTGTGCACAAGTCTAGTTCTTAATGACATTGGCTGTCATTGGCTGTTTCAGGCCATTGTCCTACTGCAGAATAAATGTGTCTGTCTGTATTTCTCAGCATTGAGGACACCATTAATTGGGCAATGCTGGGGACCGTAAACACAGTGGGCAGCCAAGGAAACTTAATGCAGCAAGTAAAAGACACATCATGCTTACCTCCCTTCAACATCGGAAGATTTCTAGCTGTGCCATCAGCACAGAACTGGCGGAAACCAGTCGGACCCAGGTACATCCATTTACTGTCCAGAGAAGTCTGTCCAGAAGTGATCTTCATGGAAGAATTTTGGTCAAAAGCCATACCTCTGCCATGGAAACAAAGCTAAGAAAACCAATTATGGATGAAAACAAAGGAATTGGGGTGCAGAAAATGGCAGCAGGTGCTCTGGACTGCAGTGTCTGCAGGCAACAGTAAAGCATGGTGAAGGTTCCTTGCAAGTTTGTGGCTCCATTTATGCAAATAGAGTGTGGAGGATCAATTGTTTAGGATCAATGGTGTCCGTAATGCTGAGAAATACAAACATACAGGCAATGTTTTTTTCACACCTGCATAAAATGTTTGCACAGTCTTGTATGTTATCATTAGGAATGTAAATGTGTACATTGAGTTTGTCTAAATTGACAGTTTTCATCTTTAGCAAATTTTCCCCCAAAACATAAACATCAAAATGTGTTGAGTTGCTTAAAGGGGAGTTCCAGCCTTTTTTATGTTTATTAACCTTCCTGGCGGTATTCCCGAGTCTGGCTCGGGGTGAAGTTTCAGCACCAAAAACGGTAACCCCGAGCCTGACTCGGGATTGCATCGCAGTAATCCAGGCTTATTCATATGAATAAGCACTAGCACAGTGCGAAACATGTTAGCCAGATTTTTTTGACCTGTGTACCGTTGTACAGTGTGCATTTTGGATTTCCTATTTTAATAAAGGCTTTTATCTTTGGAGTGCTGCAGTCCAGAAGACTTTTTTGTTCCTGTTTGCTGTTAGTAGCATTGTCTGCACCCTTGGCTTCTGGGAGGAGGTGATTGGAGGATTCCCACACCTGAGCGGCTCCCTTTTTTTCTGCCCAGACTCGGGAGTACCGCCAGGGAGGTTAAGCTTAGACAAAAAAAAAACTGGAAGCTGATTGGTTTCTATGCAGATCTGCACAAGATTTTCCACTTTCCAGTTATAGTAAATCAACCCCATAATGAATTGAAGGGAGGTTTTACTAATACTGGAGCATGCAAAATTTGGTGCAGCTCTGCATAGAAACCAATCATGTTTCAAGTTTTATTGTCAAAACTTAATTGAACAAGTTGAAGTTAGAAGATGATTGGTTACTATGCACGGCCGCACCAGATACTGAGTGCCCCAGTTTTAGTAAATCTCACCCTATGGCTCATCAACAATGTCTAGAATCTTGGATATGTAAAAACCATAGCCTAACCTGAATCTTATCATTGATGGTTCTTTCTTTAAAAGGTGCGCGGACAAAAAATTTGACAGTGGAACAACCATCATTTCTCAAAGTCACTGTTGGGAAGTCTCTGATCTTCAACTGCTCCTTTGTGACTGAGTCTCCCACATTTACACTGAAATGGACACTGTGTTGTGGTGACAATACGCCACTTGGTTTACAAAGACAGAGTGATCCTAGGTCCTTCTTACAAAGAGATCACCATCATTAACCTGAGTGAACAAGACACAGAGAAGTATTGCTGCCATGTTCAGACTGCGCATGGTGAAGAGGGGAGTGGAAATGGGACCCTCTTGCAAGTCTTACCGGACATAAAATACCCAGCTGGACCAGGTATTGATGGGGAAAAAAGAGAGCTTTATGTAAATCAAGTTGAAGCAATTTGACTGTGTCTTTCTGTTTATTGGTGCAACCCATAAGGTCTATTTGGTGAATTTCTGACCAAAACCAAGTATGCAAATCAGTATCAATGACTGCAGACTTGATTCAGTTCAATATTTCACTTATTATTAAATACCGTACATTAAAAAAAAGAAAAAACTTGTGTTGTGGAAAAAATGTAATGTATCTTTGGGTTGTTCTATCTGAAGTTTAAATTTTCACTGACACAATTACTTTATTCTGATGGATTAAAACACCTTCAAAGCATTTAGTAGCTGCTCAGAACTTCTATCAGTCATCTTCTCAGATGAAGCAAAATGAATATCTATGAAACACATTGAAGTTGTTTTAAGTCATGTTGCTTGGCTACAAAAGCTACAAACCAGAGAAAAGATATATGAAAAAAAAAAAACAATAGCTGCGCTTTGGCTAGGACACCCCAAGAGTCCATAGGATTTTTTCCAAAATTCAAGTTTCGACAATTATCGAGGCCACACACGTTGGTTCCTTCTGACAAAGTCTAAGGACCTTATAGCTCTAGAAGACTATCCAAATGCAAGGTCTGCATGAATACATATATATTCTCTGCAGCACAGCTACTGGTTGATAACCTTTATAGCTGTAAGTAACCATGCATATGTTAGTACAGATTCACATGTTCAAAGTATAAAAATAGCAAGGAAGGCACACACTCATACAAAGTTATTTATATGCATGAGTTAATGTAACAGACATATAAAAGCAACCATATGTGCAAAAAACAAATGCATCATTAGCATACACCCTGCATCATCCACCCACCTACCTACCCACCCATTCCCAGCTGCACATTTTTTAAATGAAATGCAATCAATCAGTGATCACCCTTCTCACTAAATACACACAAATTTTGCATTTTGACTTACCTGAAAAGGGGGTCAAAAACGTTTGGTGAGTTCTTAGTCACACTTTTGGGCACAAGAGGTGCAGAAGTAAAGTGTTTCCTATATTGAAGACTTCACAGTGTTGGGAATTCTGTCTCTTTACAAACTTTTTATTGAATTTTATACGATTTTTAGATTTTTCATTAGTTGTTATTTGCACATAAAGTTACTTATTTGTGTCTGTTACATTAATTCATGCATATGAATCACTTTGGGGTTGATTTACTAAAGGCAACTCTACTTTGCACTACAAGAGCACTTGGAAGTGCAGTCGCTGTAGATCTGGGGGGGCGATCTGAAATGAGGGGAAGCTCTGCTGATTTCTATTATCCAATCACGTACAAACAAAAATGCTGTTTTTTATTTTCCTTGCATGTCCCCCCTCAGATCTACACCGACTGCACTTCCAAGTGCACTTGTAGTGCAAAGTAGATTTGCCTTTAGTAAATAAACCTCTTTGTATGAGTGTATGCCTTCCTTGCTATTTTCATACTTGTGTAGCGCCCTACTCCTGTTGGGTAGACGCTATATGTTAAATTTAGTTGTCTGAGCGGTAGTTCAGCTCAGAGGGAAATATGTAAATTGTTGGCTCTGTTTCAGTCTCTGGTTGGACTGCACATTTTCCACCTGACACTAGGTGTCACTGTCACCACAGGTCAGGGTTGGAAGAGCAGCAGGCTGGGTGTATTGGGTATTCCTTTCCCAGAAGTGGCTCAGGGGGCGTGGTCAACTCGCTGTGCATTCTGGGAGGGGGTACTTAAGAGACAGAGACCACTCTATCGGGGTTCGTTGCCGGATCCTGACCTGAGGGTCCACCTGGCCTCAGGGATGTACGAGACATTTTCGGCCTCGGGGCCTGCTGGCCCAAGGCTCTGCAACTGAGAAGTAGGCCCAGAAGTTGCTGGGGCCTACTAGTCCAGGGATGGTCTTACGCGGTCTTGCCTGCGGGAAGAAGCAGAACAATTGGGGACTCAATTGAAGGACGCATCCTGGCCAGTTTGCCTCACGGTGCTGCCAGACAGCTGAAAGATTCTGGCACCGTGAGCTGTGCACTCTTGAAGGAACTTTTTGCAAAGTGTCAGTGTGGTTTCACGATCTTGTGGCAGAAGGTTGTGGAACGAATTGATGTCACTCATCAAGTCTGTGGCAGAGACTTTTGAACCAGCTCCGCACCGGCTGCTAGGCCAGTGAGAGTAGGCCTATCCGGTGGTTGCTGAATCCAGCGTGGAACTGTTTGTCCTCTGGATCTGAGATTGTGCCTGATCCGCAAAGCTAAGTACCTGAACCTCCCCTATCCCTCTACCCCTCTGTTGGAACTGGTAAAATAAAACCTCCTGAAGAAAACGTATCCAGGTGTTGGTGTTTTTTTTTCTAAAGCTTTTCAAGGAGAATCCCTGACACGAGTGTGGTGAACAGAAAAAGGTAACGGTAGGCCCAAAACTTTAAACCAGCAGCTCCTACGGGGGTAGTGCTACACTTGTATGGAAATTAGTGGTTCCAATTTAAGGGGCCTAAATTATAGTTTATTTATGTTTTAAAGGCGCCATACACTGGTTATTACTTAATTTGGTTCACATGTTCAAAGGATCATCTTTTTTACGCTTATGTTAAATACAATACTACATTATAAGGTAATCTCTCCTATTTCAACTGTCTAACCCCCTATTTTATAGAAGGATTACAACATGTTTGCAATCTCAGCTTCCATATTTTTGTCCTGGAAGGTTCTCTTTTTTTAAGGAGCATTTTCTGGAAGGTTCTCTGTAATACAGCAGCCAATCACTGTTTAGGTTTTAACAGAAAACACCAGATTGCTGTTTGGTGATGTCTGTTTGGTAGCTGTGGGTTGAAAGACATTTTAACTCCTCAAATTGTACAATGTTTAAAGGATATTTATCATAATATATGACTGCTGTGAAAACTGTACACAATTTCATGTGCTGGGTTTTAAAGAGATTTTTGTTGTAGTCTTTTCCACCTAAATGTGTGATTTAATGGGTTAAATCTCTAAGTAAAAAGATATTATAATTGTTGTTGTAGCCCAAGCTTAATTACAATTGGACTTAAATATATACATATTGTATAAGTATTTACAAGAATGATGTAATGACAGACATACTGGTATCTGACATCCTACACATAGTCCATGTTAATGATACAGTCTAAATGAAGGGCTCCACCTGCTGGACACATATGGAGCTGCAAATCTGTTCTTAGGACAACTTTTAAGCTCCAGACCAAATACAGTACTTACCTAAGCATTATCATAAGTGGGCTTCAGGCATGCCAAACAGTGTGCATTTACCAGTAATACCAGTATTTTACAGCCTGTTGGCTGTAAGTGTAAGCTTTTAACTGTGTTAGCTTCCTACTGTGCAGAAGAACAGCAGCTAACCGTTCGTTATTTCTGCCTAAAACAAACCTGTCCTTTGCTCATGCAGAATTAGGGGCTTCTACACATATTCCACATTTAGACACATAATGGGTTGATTTACTAAAACTGGAGAGTGCAAAATCTGGTGCAGCTCTGCATAGTAGCCAATCAGCTTCTAACTTCAGTTTGTTCAATTAAGCTTGACCAAAAAAAAAAAACCTAGAAGCTGATTGGTTTCTATGCAGAGCTGCACCAGATTTTGCACTCTCCAGTTTTAGTAAATCAACCACACAATACTTCTAATGTGTATGCATGCATGTGTTAACACGTTTTTGCAAATGCGTAAAATGGCTGTGGATGCAGCTGTGCCTTTTTTGGGTGTTTTTGTTTTGACCTGTAAAGTATTACAAATGCTTTTTACAGGTAAATACAGGTCCTTCTCAAAAAATTAGCATATTGTGATAAAGTTCATTATTTTCTGTAATGTACTGATAAACATTAGACTTTCATATATTTTAGATTCATTACACACAACTGAAGTAGTTCAAGCCTTTTCTTGTTTTAATATTGATGATTTTGGCATACAGCTCATGAAAACCCAAAAATCCTATCTCAAAAAATTAGCATATCATGAAAAGGTTCTCTAAACGAGCTATTAACCTAATCATCTGAATCAACTAATTAACTCTAAACACCTGCAAAAGATTCCTGAGGCTTTTAAAAACTCCCAGCCTGGTTCATTACTCAAAACCGCAATCATGGGTAAGACTGCCGACCTGACTGCTGTCCAGAAGGCCATCATTGACACCCTCAAGCAAGAGGGTAAGACACAGAAAGAAATTTCTGAACGAATAGGCTGTTCCCAGAGTGCTGTATCAAGGCACCTCAGTGGGAAGTCTGTGGGAAGGAAAAAGTGTGGCAGAAAACGCTGCACAACGAGAAGAGGTGACCGGACCCTGAAGAAGATTGTGGAGAAGGACCGATTCCAGACCTTGGAGGACCTGCGGAAGCAGTGGACTGAGTCTGGAGTAGAAACATCCAGAGCCACCGTGAACAGGCGTGTGCAGGAAATGGGCTACAGGTGCCGCATTCCCCAGGTCAAGCCACTTTTGAACCAGAAACAGCGGCAGAAGCGCCTGACCTGGGCTACAGAGAAGCAGCACTGGACTGTTGCTCAGTGGTCCAAAGTACTTTTTTCGGATGAAAGCAAATTTTGCATGTCATTCGGAAATCAAGGTGCCAGAGTCTGGAGGAAGACTGGGGAGAGGGAAATGCCAAAATGCCTGAAGTCCAGTGTCAAGTACCCACAGTCAGTGATGGTCTGGGGTGCCATGTCAGCTGCTGGTGTTGGTCCACTGTGTTTTATCAAGGGCAGGGTCAATGCAGCTAGCTATCAGGAGATTTTGGAGCACTTCATGCTTCCATCTGCTGAAAAGCTTTATGGAGATGAAGATTTCATTTTTCAGCACGACCTGGCACCTGCTCACAGTGACAAAACCACTGGTAAATGGTTTACTGACCGTGGTATTACTGTGCTCAATTGGCCTGCCAACTCTCCTGACCTGAACCCCATATAGAATCTGTGGGATATTGGGAAGAGAAAGTTGAGAGACGCAAAACCCAACACTCTGGATGAGCTTAAGGCTGCTATCGAAGCATTCTGGGCCTCCATAACACCTCAGCAGTGCCACAGGCTGGTTGCCTCCATGCCACGCCGCACTGAAGCAGTCATTTCTGCAAAAGGATTCCCGACCAAGTATTGAGTGCATAACTGAACATAATTATTTGAAGGTTGACTTTTTTTGTATTAAAAACACTTTTCTTTTATTGGTCGGATGAAATATGCTAATTTTTTGAGATAGGATTTTTGGGTTTTCATGAGCTGTATGCCAAAATCATCAATATTAAAACAAGAAAAGGCTTGAACTACTTCAGTTGTGTGTAATGAATCTAAAATATATGAAAGTCTAATGTTTATCAGTACATTACAGAAAATAATGAACTTTATCACAATATGCTAATTTTTTGAGAAGGACCTGTAATAAGCGTTATTATTCAAACTTCTTCATTTAGCTGTGTACTTTTTTGTGGCTGTCTGTTTAAGTTTTAAATTTAACAAAGAAATAAAACTGAAATCTATCTATGCAGTAACACCTCAGCCAATTCCATGTTTTATCTTTCATCGGTCCCGAATGGAAGAGGCACATACGCCCCATCAGCGCCCACCAGTACCGCCTGCCAGTGCCCCCTGCCAGTGCCACCTGCCAGTGCCCACAGTGATCACCAGTGCAAAACAGTGCCACCTATCAATGCCTACGAGTGCCACCTATCAATGCCCACCAGTGGTGCCAATCAGTGCCTCCTATCAATGCCCACGAGTGCCACCTATCAAATTAGTGCCTCATCAGTGCCACCTAGCAGTGCTGCCTATCAGTCTCACCTACCAGTGCTGATCAGTGCCCATCATTGCCACCCATCAGTGCCCATCACTGCCACCTATCAGTGCCCATCACTGCCACCTATCAGTGCCGCGTATCAGTGCCACATATTAGTGCCAATTCTCACTGCCCACCAGTGCCACCTATCAATGCCCTTCAGTGCCACCCATCAGTGCCACCTCTCTGTTTCACCTCTCAGTGCCCACCAATGCCGCCTATTAGTGCCCACCAGTGCCACCTATCAATGCCCACCAGTGTTGCCTTATCGGTGCCCATCAGTGCAGCCCATCAGTTCAGCCCATCAGTGCCCATCAGAGCAGCCTATCGGTGCCCATTAGTGCAGCCTCATCAGCGTACATCAATGAAGGAGAAAAATTACACGTTTTCAACATTTTATAACAAAATAAAAACCGCAGAGGTGATCAAATACCACCAAAAGAAAGCTCTATTTGTGGGAAAAAACTATTATACATTTTTTTTTGGGTTACAGTGTTGTATGACTGCGCAATTGTCATTCAAAGAGTGAGAGCGCTAAAAGCTGAAAATTGGTCTGGGCAGGAGGGGGGTTTAAGTGCCCAGTAAGCAAGAGGTTAAAGCCTATCTTCTGCCTCCCATCTGCAAACCTGAAGACCCAACACAAGTTCTTCAGATACTTACCCTAAAGCTGAACTCCATAAATTAGACAAACTCTACCTTTGCAGTGCTGCCCCCCCCCCCAAATGCAAGGATGAAACGCTTGTTTAGTATAGGGGTGCAGGGATAGAGTATATTATTTTCCTTACTGCTCGCTTCAGTTCTGTCCTGATCTGTTAAAAGCTGTGGGCATCACAAGGCTATTGACCTTGCATTGTACACTCGCCGGCCACTTTTTTAGGTAGACCTGTTCAATTGCTTGGTAACACAAATTTCTAATCAGCCAATCACATGGCAGCAACCCAATGATTTTAGACATCTAGACATGGTGAAGACAAATTGATGAAGTTCAAACTGAGCATAAGAATGGGGAAAAAAGGTGATTTAAGTGACTTTGAACGTGGCATGGTTGTTGGTTCCAGACAGGCTGGTCTAAGTATTTCAAAAACTGCTGATCTACTGGGATTTTTGCGAAAAACCATCTCTAGGGTTTACAGAGATGGCTGTCATTAGCGCCACTATTTTTTCCCTTTTATCACTGGTTCGCTGATAAGGGTCAAGATACTGTTTACATACTACATGAGATGGTCAGAGACTGCAGACATAGTACACAGGAGATGGTCAGAGACTGCAGACATACTACAGGAGACAGTCACAGACTGCAGGCATAGTACAGGAGACAGTCACAGACTGCAGGCATAGTACAGGAGACAGTCACAGACTGCAGGCATGGTGCAAGTGGTGTGGTTAAGTTGCAGTTTGTGTACACAGCTCTGGGGAAGCCTGTCCTCCCTTCCTCCCTCTACAATACACCTGTGTGATTCCTTTCCCCTACCCCCTCCTCTGTTAGCAGTGTCCTGGTCCGGATTTCACTCAGGTCCCCTCAGAGTGACTCCCGGCTATCCAGCTCAGCAGCAGTGTCCCAGTCCAGTTAAAAAGTCTTCTCAAAATCTAGGCCCTTCAGTTGTCAGTTGGAAGTAGGTGGAGGCAGAGCAGCTCAGGAGGAAGAAATTACATCTTCCTTATCTGAATGCCGGGGCCTCCATGCACCTGATTGGTTACTAGGAAGGCCCAGCAATGTGAGTGTAAAGGTTGAAGGTTTATCCCAAGTGAAAGACAGCGGGGTGTCACCCAGGTGCAGTACGCACCCCCCTAGTGATGCTACTGGAAGGAGTAGTCGGGGATGGCCCCTGCCAGAGGAGACAGCTGACCAGAGGAGGAGGCGTTCTGCTCCCAAGCACTGAATGGGGTTTCTCTAAAACAGTTAGTAAAAAGCCCAACCCGAGGTGACCATATTCTATACCTAGTATGGGGATCGACTGATATTGGAGTGGGAGAGAATTTGGGTTTTAGTGATCAGCAATGGCTTTGGTTTGATGTTAAAACAAGAACTGAAAAATCATATGAAGCCAAGCCCCGGGTCCCCTTTGGTCTAATGGGTGTGATGCCAAGTAGATTCATGGGTGCCAGACACTTCTTGAATGCAAAAAGATTTATTGTCTCTTAAACAGAACTGCGGGAGAGAGGATTTAGGGCCAGGACACCCTTTAGTAGTTGCAATGTTAATTGGCAGACTCCAAAACTTTATAGGTAGACAGCCATGCAGGGAAAGGCACCCAGCCGGACACCACATCTGCAAGTGTAGGCACGCTGTCTCCTATGGCAACAATCTTGAACAGTTCCTAACAAAGGTCACAACGAAATCTTTCACTTCCTCTACAATCTCATATTGTAGATCTTCTCTCAACTGAGCTCCCAGTCTCTTTCACTAGACTTGCTGATCCACTGCCACTGGATCTTACAAGCTCTTCCAACCTTCTCGCTCAGTATCTTCCTCAAGCGTCACTCCCGCATCCCTGCTGGGTCCCTAGCTTGACATTCAAGATACTTCTCAAGCATCACCCCACTGGCCTGCTCGGTCCCTAGCTTGACACACAAGGCTGTTCTGCAAGCGTCACCTTCGCTGGCTGGGTCCCTAGCTTGACTCCTGCTGAAGTTTCCCAATTCTTCACCATCCCCAGTTGGTGAGAATACTGCTCTAGTACTTGCTTCAGCTACTCACAGTGGTCCCTGGTAACTAAGTGGATGGTCCCTTGGTGGCGACAGCTTCCCCTCTACCTCCGACCATGACAGGTTTTTTCCGGCCGGCAGAACCATCACTTCTGGTTGGACTGCAAGCCGCAGTCCCAACCCTACGCTGCTCTCTTGCTTCTACATAGGTCCTCAGACAACCTAGCAGCCAGATGTCCCCGGGATAGGCCTCAGGCTCTGGCATAGCAGCCCGAGGAAGCACAGCACACGTCCACCCAGACAGCCGTCCAGGTGGCACAGAACCCTGATCACCTGAGCTCACCCAAATAAATAGGCTCTCCCAGCAGGCCAAGGGACCCAAGAAGATCCCTGCCCATTGGCTGAGATACCCCATATATTCCTAATCTGTCCTTGCAATGCCTTTGTCTTATTTAATGCCACCCGATACCCAGCCATTTAGTAACAGAAGAGAGAAGTGCCGCAATTCTAGAATTAGGGTGGAATTAATTGATCTCCTATCAATTGACCAAGGCAACTATACCTGGCAGGTAATATTACTAGCAACCATGCCTAAACATCAGGGTACTACATCTATACAAAAACAAAAGTTTTAGATTTCAAAAGGACAAATTTTGCTGAAATGGGAAATTTCGAAAAAAAATCAACTGAGAGGTTGGAGTAAAATGACAGGACTAAGTAATCAGTGGGCACTATTAAAGTCTACCATCCTGGAGGCAACTAGATTATATGTCAGGCAAGTTAGTAAGAATAAACGGAAGAAAAAAAACAACATGGTTCACTAAAAAAATTGCATATAGAAGATGCAAGGAAACAGAGTTGTAGCTGACAGAGAAGTAGCGATGAGCCCACGGTTCGAGTCAAACGTAAGTTCGACTCGAACATCGGGTGTTCGTTTTGCTCGCAAGCGAGCCGAACATATGGGGCGTTTGCGGGAAATTTGAGCGTCGTGGAATGCCCCATAATGCACTGCAAGATCGCAGTTCATTGACATCTGATGATTGGTCAAAGCATGCACCTGACCTGCATGCTTTGGCCAATCAGAGCGCACTCTGCTACGAGAGCCATAATTGGCCAAAGGCAGGGTGCTAAGATAATTTTTTGACTATATTACCAATGTTTTGGACTAAGGTGGTGCTGTGGACATAGCATATCTTGATTTCAGCAAGGCATTTGATACAGTTGCACATAATGATCTAATACAAAAGTTGTACAAGCTAGGACTTAACCCTTGGGTGGTTCAGTGGATATGAAGTTGGCTAAATAATAGATACCAGAGTGTGGTTGTAAATGGGGTTCACTCAGAACAGAGAGCAGTCACTAGTGGGGTACCCCAAGTCTCTGTACTGGGTCCTGTTCTATTGTTGGGCAATGAATGTCTTTTTGCTGATGACACAAAGGTCTGTAATTGGGTTAATATACCTGCAGGTGTCTGTAACATGGTTTGGCATTGCTGGAAGATTGGTCAAAGCAGTGGAGACTGCAGTTCAATGTTTTTAAATGTAAAATAATGCACCTAGGGAAAAAGAATTCCCCGAGAGGGTACAACATTGGAGGTACAGTGTTAGCCAGCAGTACAGAGGAAAATGATTTGGGGGTACTTCTTTCAGATGATTGCAAAATGAGCAAACAGTGTGTCCAGGCATCGGAAAAATTAAAAAGAATTTTAGGATGCATCACTACAGGGGTCACCAGCAGGAGGAAGGAGGTTCTGATTCCCCTGTGTAGATCTTTGGTGAGACCTCATTTAGAATACTGTGTCCAGTTCTGGAGACCTCACTTACACAAAGATATTGAACAAATAGTACGAGTGCAGAGACGAGAAACAAAAATGGTGAAAGGTCTGGGGGATAAAACATATCGAGAGCGACTTCAGGAATTTAATATGTATAGTCTGAAAGAAAGAAGTGAAAGGGGAGAAATGATTGAAACCTTTAAATACGTCAAGAGGGTGAATTAGGTTCAGTTTTTTCAATATAGAAACCAAAATCAAGAACACGGGTATATGACCTCAAACTAACTGGAGGGAATTTCAAAACTAATTTTAGAAAGTATTATTTTACTGAAAGGGTAGTTGATGCTTGGAAGAAACTTCCAGCAGAGGTCTATATCTATAGTCAGAGAATAAAGTAAAAGAAAACAAAAAACAAAAATTAAAAAATGGGTAGACTCGATGGACTACGCTGTCTTTTTCTGCCGTCACTTCTATGTTTCTATGTAATGTGGCAGATGAGTGTATGTGATTAGGAGAGCTTGCCAGTAGGGCCCAAAGAATCCTAGAGAGGACTGGATGGAGGGAGTCTACAGTTCTAAGAATAAGGTAAGTATTACACCTTATCCTTGCATCCCTAAACTAAACGATCATTTAGATTTTTTCCAATTCTTGGATTTTATCTTTAATTCCAGTGTCTCCTGGACAGTCTGGTG
This sequence comes from Rana muscosa, assembly GCA_029206835.1. Classification (NCBI taxonomy): domain Eukaryota; kingdom Metazoa; phylum Chordata; class Amphibia; order Anura; family Ranidae; genus Rana; species Rana muscosa. The sequence goes on from CM055125.1 coordinate 74,144,727, forward strand.
ACATCTTGGGCCCTTTCACCTTCTGATCTAGTAGAAGTCCTTACTTCAGCATAGGACATCATGATCAAATCATGAAATGTGAGTAACATTCTGTGCATTACTACTGTGAGCAGAGGCTGGTGGGATGACTGGTCATGACAGCCTGAGCTCATAAGTAGCTGGCCATCATTTATCTCGGAAAAGGAGTGTCATCTACTGAAGTGTTACATTGAAGATGATACAACAAAAGTAACTTTTTTAGTGCTGGGCAAATGACAATTCTTCTTTATTTCAGGCTTCTCTTGCAGTCTCAGGATTGTGATTTTACTATAATATAATATGTTTGATCAACATTAAAGAATGCAGCTAATATTGCACATTAACTCTGTCATAGCCAAAGACATGGCACAGTGCAAAGAAATATTTAAGTCTTATTGTTACCACATTAAAACATGACTATTTCTGCATGTGCCTCTGTCTCCATGTTAATGCTTCTTATAATTATATATCTACTTTAATTAGCAGGTATCAGTGGCTGTACTGGGAATCTGTGGCTATTGATGGAGATCCTTCGCCTTGTCCTTCTCACTTTCATTATCATTCTGCTGAGTAGGGATGAGCCGAACACCCCCCCGGTTCGGTTCGCACCAGAACTTTCGAACGGACCGAAAGTTTGCGCGAACTTTAGAACCCTATTAAATACAATGGATGCGAACGTTCAAAATCTAAAGTGCTAATTATAACGGCTAATACGCATGTTATTGTCCTAAAAAGGGTTTGGGGACCCGGGTTCTGCCCCAGGGGACATGTATGAATGCAAAAAAAGTTTTAAAAACGGCAGTTTTTTTGGGAGCAGTGATTTTAATGATGCATAAAGTGAAAAAAAAAAAGTGAAATTTTCCTTTAACCACTTAACGACCGCCCACTGTAAATATACGTCAGCAGAATGGCACCGACAGGCACAATCACGTATATATACGTGATTGCCTTTGTATAGTTGGGGGGTCCGATCGGACCCCCCTTCTTTACAGTGAGCGGTCGTTTTACCTTCGGGAGCGATCCGGCATGAGGGGACGGCCATTCGATTCCGGCCACCCCCTCTCGATCGCTCCCGGCGAATGAGAGAGCTTCCCCTGCCTGCCAGGAAGGAGGAAGTGATGTCATCTCTCCTGGGGCGCTCACATATACCGAGCGCCGTACAGGAGAAGATGCCAGGTTAGTACACACAACACTACACTGACACCAGGACACATAGGCACATAAATCGCCCCCCCAGGCCCCCCCAGACACCCCCAGATCACCCCCCAGTCACAGTGTCACTGATTGCAGTGACCATTTATTTAGTGATCACTGCAATCAGTGACATTTGTGACTGTAAAAGTGTCACCAAAGTTTAGTTTTAGGTCCAGTGTAGACCCCTAACCCCCCCCTAATAAAGGTTTAACCCCCTGATCACCCCCCAGATAACCCTTTCACCCCCTATCACCACTGTCACTAAGCAATCATTTTTCTGATCGATGTCTTAGCGTCGGTGATGCTGATCGGTAGCCAGTAATTTTTTTTAGGTTCGCCGCAGGTTTTTATAGCGTCGGGTACCCCCATATATTACCTAATAAAGGTTTAACCCCCTTGATCGCCCCCCAGGTAACCCTATCACCACTGTCACTAAGTTATAATTTTTCTGATCGATGTCTTAGCGTAGGCGATGCTGATCGGTAGCCAGTAATTTTTTTTAGGTTCGCCGCAGGTTTTTATAGCGTCGGGTACCCCCATATATTACCTAATAAAGGTTTAACCCCCTTGATCACCCCCCAGGTAACCCTTTCACCCCCTAGCACCGCCGTGGCTATGCGATCATTTTTCTGATCGATGTCTTAGCGTCGGTGATGCTGATCGGTAGCCAGTAATTTTTTTTAGGTTCGCCGCAGGTTTTTATAGCGTCGGGTACCCCCATATATTACCTAATAAAGGTTTAACCCCCTTGATCGCCCCCCCAGGTAACCCTTTCACCCCCTATCACCACTGCCACTAAGCGATAATTTTTCTGATCGATGTCTTAGCGTCGGCGATGCTGATCGGTAGCCAGTAATTTTTTTTAGGTTCGCCGCAGGTTTTTATAGCGTCGGGTACCCCCATATATTACCTAATAAAGGTGTAACCCCCTTGATCACCCCCCAGGTAACCCTTTCACCCCCTAGCACCGCCGTCACTATGCGATCATTTTTCTGATCGATGTCTTAGCGTCGGTGATGCTGATCGGTAGCCAGTAATTTTTTTTAGGTTCGCCGCAGGTTTTTATAGCGTCAGGTACCCCCATATATTATCTAATAAAGGTTTAACCCCCTGATCGCCCCCCAGGTAACCCTTTCACCCCCTATCACCACTGTCGCTAAGCAATCGTTTTTATGATCGTTGTCTTAGTGTCGGTGATGCCGATAGGTAGCCAGTAATTTTTTTTTAGGTTCGCCGTCAGGTTTTTATATAGCGTCAGGTACCCCCATATATTACCCTAATAAAGGTTTTAACCCCCTAATTGCCCCTAGTTAACCCTTTCACCAGTGATCATCATATAAGTGTTACGGGTGACGCTGGTTAGTTAGTTTGCTTTTTATAGTGTCAGGGCACCCGCCGTATATAACCCAATAAAGGTTTAACCCCCTGATCGCCCGGCGGGTGATATCAGTTAGGTTTTAGCGTCAGAGAGGGTCTGCGTCACACCCCAGGCAGCGTCAGGTTAGTGCCAGTAGCGCTAACACCCACGCGTGAAGCATACACCCCCCTTAGTGGTATAGTATCTGATCAGCTCAATATCTGATCTGATCAGATCTATACTAGCGTCCCCAGCAGTTTAGGGTTCCCAAAAACGCAGTGTTAGCGGGATCAGCCCAGATACCTGCTAGCACCTGCGTTTTGCCCCTCCGTCCAGCCCAGGCCACCGAAGTGCAGTATCGATCGATCACTGTCACTTGCAAAACACAACACACATAACTGCAGCGTTCGCAGAGACAGGCCTGATCCCTGCGACTCCAGTGCTGTAGGAGGTGATTTCACCACCACAGTTAAAAAAAAAAAAGCATATATGCCGAAGCATTGGGGCAGCAGGAGCGGAGGAGCGATTTTGCTCCTAATGCCGCGTACATACGGTCGAAATTCCGACGGAGGCTTGCCCGTGGAAAAGTCTGACCATGTGTACGCGGCATAACTTTTGCGAGAAGATGCCCCCATGCTTCGGCATATATAAATGGTGCATGTATGCCCATCATTAGAAGTGGGTGGATGAAGGGCGGTATTCTAATGGTGGGCATACCCACCGATCAATCTTTTTTTTTCGTTCAGCCAACAGGCTGCATGAAAAAAAAGATTACAATACATGTCCAACAAGGACCAGCAACGTACTGGTATGTTGCTGGAATTTAAATGTTTATACCAGAATGATGCCTGCGGGTTTAGGTATCATCTTGGTATCATTCATTTCAGCCAGCGGCCGGCTTTCATGTAAAAGCAATCCTAGTGGCTAATTAGCCTCTGGACTGCTTTTACAAGCAGTGGGAGGGAATGTCCCCCACCGGATATAAAAAGCGCCATTGGGAAATTGGGAAAGCATTTTATCACACCGATCTTGGTGTGGCCAGATGCTTTGAGGGCAGAGGAAAGATCTAGGGTCCAATAGACCCCAGTTTTTTCAAAAAAGAGTACCTGTCATTACCTATTGCTATCATAGGGGATATTTACATTCCCTGAGATAACAATAAAAGTGATAAAAATAAATAAATATGGAAGCAACAGTTTAAAAATAAAATAAAAAAGCAAAATTAATAATAATAAAAAAAAAAAAAGCACCCCTGTCCTGCCCTGCTCTTGCCCAATGGCGAACGCAAGCGTCGGTCTGGCGTCATATGTAAACAGCAATTGCACCATGCATGTGAGGTATCACCGCGAAGGTCAGATCGAGGGCAGTAATTTTAGCAGTAGACCTCCTCTGTAAATCTAACGGGGTAACCTGTAAATGCTTTTAAAGGCCTTTAAAAATGTATGTAGTTTGTCGCCAATGCGTGTTTGTGCGAAATTTTAAAGCATGTCGTGTTTGGTATCTATGTACTCGGCCTAAGATCATATTTTTTATTTCATCAAACATTTGGGCAATATAGTGTGTTTTAGTGCATTAAAATTAAAAAAAGTGTATTTTTTCCCCAAAAAATGCGTTTGAAAAATCGCTGCGCAAATACTGTGTAGAAAAAAAAAATGCAACACCCACCATTTTATTCTGTAGGGCCTTTGCTTTAAAAATATATATAATGTTTGGGGGTTCAACATAATTTTCTTGCAAAAAAAAATATGTTTTCATGTAAACAAAAAGTGTCAAAAAGGGCTTTGTCTTCAAGTGGTTAGAAGAGTGGATGTAAGCTTCCTAATGTTGTGTATAAAATGCCAGAACAGTTCAAAACCCCCCCAAATGACCCCATTTTGGAAAGTAGACACCCCAAGCTATATACTGAGAGGCATGTCGAGTCCATGGAATATTTTATATGTTGACACAAGTTGCGGAAAAAATAATTTTTTTTTTTTTTTATTTATTTTTTGCACAAAGTTGTCACTAAATGATATATTGCTCAAACATGCCATGGGCATATGTGGAATTACACCCCAAAATACATTCTGTTGCTTCTCCTGAGTACGGGGATACCACATGTGTGAGACTTTTTGGGAGCCTAGCCGCGTACGGGACCCCAAAAACCAAGCACCGCCTTCAGGCTTTCTAAGGGTGTCAATTTTTGATTTCACTTCTCACTGCCTATCACAGTTTCGGAGGCCATGGAATGCCCAGATGGCACAAAACCCCCCCAAATGACCCCATTTTGGAAAGTAGACACCCCAAGCTATTTGCTGAGAGGTATTGTGAGTATTTTGCAGATCTCGCTTTTTGTCACAAAGATTTGAAAATTTAAAAAAAAAAGAAAAAAAAAAAAAATGTTCTTTCTTCATTTTCAAAAACAAATGAGAGCTGTAAAATACTCACCATGCCTCTCAGCAAACAGCTTGGGGTGTCTACTTTCCAAAATGGGGTCATTTGGGGGGGTTTTGTGCTATTTTGGCATTTTATGGCCTTCAAAACTGTGATAGGTAGTGAGGAGTGAAATCAAAAATTTGCGCCCTTAGAAATCCTGGAGGCGGTGCTTGGTTTCCGGGGTCCCGTACGTGGCTAGGCTCCTAAAAAGTCCCACACATGTGGTATCCCCGTACTCAGGAGAAGCAGCAGAATGTATTTTGGGGTGCAATTCCACATATAACCATGGCATGTGTGAGCAATATATCATTTAGTGACAACTTTTTGTAATTTTTTTTTTTTTTTGTCATTATTCAATCACTTGGGACAAAAAAAAAAAATATTCAATGGGCTCAACAGGCCTCTCAGCAATTTCCTTGGGGTGTCTACTTTCTAAAATGGGGTCATTTGGGGGGGTTTTGTGCTATTTTGGCATTTTATGGCCTTCAAAACTGTGATAGGTAGTGAGGAGTGAAATCAAAAATTTGCGCCCTTAGAAATCCTGAAGGCGGTGCTTGGTTTCCGGGGTCCCGTACGTGGCTAGGCTCCTAAAAAGTCCCACACATGTGGTATCCCCGTACTCAGGAGAAGCAGCAGAATGTATTTTGGGGTGCAATTCCACATATAACCATGGCATGTGTGAGCAATATATCATTTAGTGACAACTTTTTGTAATTTTTTTTTTTTTTTGTCATTATTCAATCACTTGGGACAAAAAAAAAAAAATATTCAATGGGCTCAACATGCCTCTCAGCAATTTCCTTGGGGTGTCTACTTTCTAAAATGGGGTCATTTGGGGGGGTTTTGTACTGCCCTGTCATTTTAGCACCTCAAGAAATGAGATAGGCAGTCATAAATTAAAAGCTGTGTAAATTCCAGAAAATGTACCCTAGTTTGTAAACGCTATAACTTTTGGGCAAACCGATAAATATACGCTTATTGACATTTTTTTTTACTAAAGACATGTGGCTGAATACATTTTGGCCTAAATGTATGACTAAAATTGAGTTTATTCGATTTTTCTTATAACAAAAAGTAGAAAATATCATTTTTTTTCAAAATTTTCGGTCTTTTTCCGTTTATATCGCAAAAAATAAAAATCGCAGAGGCAATCAAATACCATTAAAAGAAAGCTCTATTTGTGGGAAGAAAAGGACGCAAATTTCGTTTGGGTACAACATTGCATGTCCGCACAATTTACAGTTAAAGCAGCGCAGTGCAAAATTCTGAATTCACCTCTGGTCCTCTAGCTACCAAATGGTCCGGGGCTTAAGTGGTTAAATATCGTACCTGGGGGGTGTCTAAAGTATGCCTGTGAAGTGCCACATGTTTCCCGTGTTTAGAACTGTCCCTGCACAAAATGACATTTCTAAAGGAAAAAAATGGTAATTTAAAACTGCTTGTGGCTTTAATGTAATGTCTGGTCCCGGCAATATGGATGAAAATCATTAAGAAAAATGGCATGGGTACCCCCCCATCCCACTACCAGCCCCTTTGGGTCTTGTATGGATATTAAGGGGAACCCCGCACCCAAAATTAAAAAAAGGCCCTATATACTCTGAACAGCAGTATACAGGCGGTGCAAACAAGACAGGGACTGTAGGTTTGTTCTTAAGTAGAATCTTTTTCTAATTTGGAACAGGTACATTTTTTAAGTGTAGCTCTAGCCAAAAAATCTATTTTTAAGCTTTTTGGAGAACATAGGGAAGGGTTATCACCCCTGTAACATTTGTTTTGCTGTCTGTGCACTTGTTTAGAACATTTCACCTCACTTTCCGTCCCAATGACAAATGTTTTTGGAAAAGTGTTTTTTTTTTATTGAAACAAGGATTGGTGGTAAAGCATCAGTAGAGAGGAGACACCTTTTTCCCATATTAAACTTTTACAGGAGAGAATTTCCCTTCCAAGGGGTAGATTTCCTCTCACTTCCTGTTGTTTCCTTCCGTTTGCAAGTAGGAGTCGTTTGTAAGTAGGATGTTTGAAAGTAGGGGCCTGCCGTATATACTCTGCAGAAATTTGCCCCTTAGGTGTCGGTGTTGCCACAACACTGTAAGCCCTCACAGTTACTCTTGATGGGCGCAGGAATGGGCCCTGCTGTGAATTATTAGATCAAGAATTGTAATTACATGCCCCTGTTGAACAGGGGCAGAGAAATTGGGCCTTAGGCACTGGTGCCACAACGCTGCATCCCCTCACAGATACTGTACTTGGAGCACAGCAATGAGCCCTGTTGCAAATTATTGCATCAAAAATTGTAATTACACGCCCCTGTTAAACAGGGGGTGCAAAATTGGGCGTTAGGCACTGGTGCCACAACACTGCAACCCCTCACAGATACTGTACTTGGAGCACAGCAATGAGCCCTGTTGCAAAGTATTGCATCAAAAATTGTAATTACACGCCCCTGTTAAACAGGGCTGAAAAATTGGGCCTTAGCCACTGGTGGCGGCACCCAGAAACAAAAATGTTCTTCCAAGCTATCATCATGAATCGGATCATTGAGGAGGAGGAGGAGGATAGTCAGTCAACATTACAGGACAGTCACTCAGCATCAGCATACGCAGTCTTGAAGGGATGTGACATTTCAAAATAAATTATTCTGTTATATCAGCTTCAGGTGCTTGGTAGCTGGTGGTGATCCAAGACTGGTTCATCTTTATGAAGGTCAGTCGATCAACCGAGTCGGTGGACAGGCGCACTCTGTGATCCGTGACAAAGCCTCCAGCAGCACTGAATGTGCGTTCCGAAAGAACGCTGGATGCAGGACAGGCCAGTAGCTCAATTGCATACTGTGCAAGCTCTGGCCAGTGATCCATCCTCAACACCCAGTAAGCCAGAGGATTTTCGGTGGGAAAGGTGTCCAAGTCTGACCTTGCCCCTAGGTATTCCTGCACCATTTATATCAGGCGCTGGCGATGGTTGCTGGAACCGATCATACCTTGGGGCTGCGGACTAAAAAAAATTCTGAACGCATCGGTCAGACGGCCACCTTCTCCACCGCTCCTTCTGCTACTGACCGAAGCCTCAGCAACTTGTTGTCCAGGACCAGGAGTTTGTAACCTCCCAGTCTCTGGGAACGCGTTGCACAGACCTTTCTGCAAGGCCTCCCGGAGTTGTCTCATCCTCTGCTCCCTCTGCGACGGCAAGATAAGGTCTGCAACCTTACCCTTGTACTGTGGATCAAGGAGAGTGGCCAGCCAGTAATGGTCCCTCTCCTTGATCCGAAGAATACGAGGATCCTTTCGCAGACTTTGCAGGATCAGGGAGGCCATGCAGCGTAGGTTAGCTGAGGCATTCGGTCCGGAGTCCTCTGGGTCACTAAGGACGACATGATCCGCAGCCACCTCCTCCCAGCCACGTACAAGTCCACGGGTTTGTTGGGACTGTAAATCATCTCTAAAAGACTGCTGCTGTTGATGCTGAGTGCCATGCTCAACCTCCATGCTGACACAGTCCTCCTCCTCGTCCTCTTCCTGTGTGATGGGTGGGACAGAAGGAACACTGTCTGGGTAAAGAGGGATTTGCGATGCAAGGAAGTCCTCCTCTTCCTGCCTCTGTTCTGCCTCAAGTGCCATGTCCATTATTCCACGCGGCGTATGCTCCAACAGGTGGACAAGAGGTACAGTGTCACTGATGCATGCACTGTCACTGCTCACTATCCTCGTGGCCTCCTCAAATGGTGCCAGGACAGTGCATGCATCCCTGATCATGCCCCACTGGCGTGGTGAAAAAAAACCGAGCTCCCCTGACCCTGTCCTGGTGCCGTAGTCGCACAGGTACTCATTGATGGCCCTCTGCTGCGTGTGCAGCCGCTGCAGCATGGCCAACGTTGAGTTCCACCTGGTGGGCATGTCACATATAAGGCGGTTCTTGGGCAGGTTCAACTCCTTTTGCAGCTCAGCCAGCCGAGCACTGGCATTATATGATCTGCGGAAATGCACACAGACTTTCCTGGCCTGCCTCAGGACATCCTGTAAGCCCGGGTACCTGCCCAAGAACCGCTGCACCACCAGGTTAAAGACGTGAGCCACACAGGGCACATGGGTCAGTTGTCCCTGTCGGAGGGCGGAGAGGAGGTTGGTGCCATTGTCGCAAACCACCATTCCTGGCTTAAGCTGGCATGGCGTCAACCACCTCTCGGCCTGCCCCTGCAGAGCAGACAGAACCTCTGCCCCAGTGTGGCTCCTGTCCCCCAAACACACCAGCGCAAGCACGGCATGGCATCTTTTTGCCTGCGTACTTGCGTAGCCCCTTGAACGCCTACGGAGCACCGCTGGTTCCGAGGACAAAGCACAGGAAGAGGCCATGGAGGAAGAAGAAGAGGAGGGGGTGGAGGAGAGAGGTGTGTCACAACCAGTAGTAGCATTTTGGAGGCGTGGCGGCGGAACAACCTCCAACACTACTGCACCTTGTCCTGCATCCTTCCCAGCTGCCAAAAGAGTGACAGAGTGACTCAATGGGCAGTGAAAGAAAGGTAATGTCCCTGTCCATGCCTGCTGGACCATGAGTCAGTGGTAATATGCACCTTACCACTGACCGCCCTGTCCAGCGAGGCATGGACATTGCCTTCCACATGCCGGTAGAGAGCCGGAATCGCCTTCCGTGAGAAAAAGTGGCGTTTGGGAACCTGCCACTGAGGAACCGCACATTGCACAAACTCACGGAAGGGGGCCGAGTCTACCAACTGAAAAGGCAGCAGTTGAATTGCTAGCAATTTAGCCAAGCTAGCATTCAACCACTGGGCATGTGGATGGCTGGGAGTAAACTTCTTTTGACGGTCCAGCAGCTGGGGCAGGGAAATTTGCCTGCTAGAATCGGACGTCTGTGTACTGCTAGCAGAGTGCCCGCAAGTACTTGGCTGTGACACACCTAATTCTACACCTTCATTCCTCTCAGTGCATGTTTCAGAGAGGACTGAAGGTATAGTGGGGTTGGAGATCCCAGCTGATGCGGAGCAAGGAAAGGTCCGCTTTGTTCTTTGGTGTGGGTCTTTAAGGTAGGCTTGCCAACGAGCTGCATGGCAGGTCAACATATGTCTGGTCAAGCATGTGGTGCCCAAGCGGCTGATGTTTTGGCCAGGTGAGATACGCTTGAGACATATGTTGCAAACAGCGCCCTGCACAGGCGGAGCTCTGTGGTGTGATTCAGTTGGTGTGATCCTTCTCTCTCCCTGCACACAAGGTTTAGCAAAGAATATCACTGACACTGTCCCTATCCTTCTCTCTCCCTGCACACAATGTTAATTAACAAATAGCACTGACACTGTCCCTGCCTATCCTTCTCTCTCCCTGCACGCCGGAACACACTACACAAGGCCGCCGCGCTGGCGGCCTTTTATAGTGTGGGGCGTGTACTAAATCCCCCTAAACTATAATTGGCCACAGGCATCCTGCCTGTGGCCAATTATGGCTTTCCTCGCTGCCGGCGCTGTGATTGGCCAAGCATGCGTGGTCACAGTGCATGCTTGGCCAATCACAGCACCGGCAATGCACTGCGATGGCGCAGTGTATTGTGGGCCGTTCGCGTCACACGAATTTGGCGCGAACAGCCCACAAAGTTCTGGTTTCGGCGAACAGCCGATGTTCGAGTCAAACATGCGTTCGACTCGAACACCGAGCTCATCCCTACTGCTGAGTATCATTGTCAAGAAATTGTCTTAACATCACCTTCTTCCAGCTTCGGTCCCTCTACAGCCAAAACTTTTTTTTTCCACTTTTGCATACTCTGGGATAGTCAGCAGTGTTCTGTGCCCTCATTGGGGGATTTCTGCTCACTTCCTGTTATGCCTGCCACCCAACAAAAAGATAGGAAGTGGTGGGAAATCTTCCCAACAGGGACATGGACAACAATAAACACCCGACAGAGGTTCTAGCCCTTTCCTCACTGTCCAAAACGAAAGAAACAAGTTGCTGGGCTATAAAGTGTCAGCATTTCGGTACTACTATACTGGAATGAACATTTACACTTTAAGGTCTAACCCTTTAGCAGGTGTGTATTGTAACCTCAGTCAGGGAGTATAACAATGGCCCTCACTCTCCAAAGCACAGGAACACTAAATATGTCAGACCCCATATGCAGACACTCCTCGTTCTTTAGGCTTCCTTTTTTTTATTATCCCTCTCTCACTGTCTTCTCCTGCTGACTGTGCCACAACATTTATGTTCTACAGACAAATGGGACCATCTCAATGGACATGTGCCCAGGCATAGCCAGTGAGAAGAAGCAAATGATATGAGGGATGTAAACAGAGCCTCGGTTATTCTGCCATTTAGATTTGGCATAGTTAGTGCACCTGCACTTTGAAAGGTAACGGACTACAGTACTTAAGTGGACTGTACATTAACCTGTTGGAGCCCCGGCCATTGTCGAATGACGGCCTCAAGGTGGCTCTTAAAATCCGGGAGGACGTCAATAGACGTCCTCGGCTCCTCCGGCCACTGGGGGGCGCGCGAGCGCCGCCGGCGCGTCACTGACATGCCGATGCGCGCACCTGGTGGCCGCGATGTCCGCCAAGCACCCGCGATCGGCCGGTACAGAGACAAGGACATGGATCTGTGTGTGTAAACACACAGATCCATGTCCTGTCAGGGAGAGAGGAGACCGATGTGTGTCCCTTGTACATAGGGACACAGATCGGTCTCCTCCCCCAGTCACTCCCCTCCCCCCACAGTAGTAATCACTCCCAGGGCATACATTTAACCCCTTCCTCGCCCCCTTCTCTGCCAGTGTCATTTTTACAGTAACCAGTGCATTTTTTTTAGCACTGATAGCTGTATCAATGACAATGGTCCCAAAATGGTGTCAAAAGTGTCCGATATGTCCGCCATAGTGTCGCAGTCACAATAAAAATCGCTGATCGCCGCCAATACTAGTAAAAAAAAAATATTAATAAAAATGCTATAAAACTATCCCCTATTTTGTAGACGCTATAACTTTTGCGCAAACCAATCAATAAACGCTTATTGCGATTTTTTTTTTACCAAAAATATGTAGAAGAATACGTATCGGACTAAACTGAGAATTTTTTTTTTTTTTTTTTTTTAAATTGGGATATTTATTATAGCAAAAAGTAATAAATATTGTGTTTTTTTTCAAAATCGTCGCTCTTTTTTTGTTTATAGCGCAAACAATAAAAACCGCAGAGGTGATCAAATACCACCAAAAGAAAGCTCTATTTGTGGGAAAAAAAGGACGTCAATTTTGTTTGGGAGCCACGTCGCACGACCACGCAATTGTCAGTTAAAGCGACGCAGTGCCGAAAGCTGAAATTTCGCCTGGGCAGGAAGGGGGTTTATGTGCCCAGTAAGCAAGTGGTTAATACTTTGTTGCATTCAGTGCAAAATGACAGGTTGTATTGTTAGAACAACACACCTGCTAATTTTCAAATTCAAAACACTCTCCCTGACAATATGTGGCTCAATCTGAGCCCTTAGTAAACACTTAGGGGTTGATTTGTTAAAGGCAAACAGACTGTGCACTTTGCAAGTACAGTTGCTCCAGAGCATAGTAATTTCCTAAGCTCTGGAGCAACTGCACTTGCTGAGGGCACAGTCTATATGCCTTTAGTAAATCCACCCCTTAAGCCCCGTACACATGAACCGAATGTCATGCGACATCGGCCAGTTAAATAAAAACGGCCAATGGCTGAGAGTGCTGACCAGAGTGTTCTGGCGGGGGGCAACCCCTGTCAGAACACAAAGGAACAGCAGGGGAGATTGCTGTACTAACATTGGATCGTTAGTACAGCAGCTTTGACCATAACTGGGTTGAATGAAAAAAAAAAACTAGTGGTGTGTACCAGGCTTTAGTCTTTTTACAAAATGTTCATTGGACAAATGTTGGCCCAGTGTTAGATATTGAATTTATTACTATTTTAAGTGATAAAAGTTTCTGAACTCTTTATTGAAACATGTTAATTTTGAAGGTTGCTGAGGACAAGAAAGAGGTAATTTGACATCTATTCTAAGGAACTATGTCAGGATAATGGGTGGAGTTATGTTACTTAACCACTTGTCCCCCGCCCACTGTCAATTGACGGCGAGCGGAGGACATTCTCGTTCTGGGAGGACGTCATATGACATCCTCCCTTTAAAACGAGCTAGGAGGCGCGCGTGCGCCCGCCGCGTTCCCAAGGCCCGGTTGCGCGTGCCCGGCGCCCACGATTGCCGCCGGGCACCCGCAATTGCCCGGGAAACGAGCAGGAAAGTGGATCTCTGTGTGTAAACACAGAGATCCACGTCCTGTGAGGGAGAGGAGACTGATGGTGTGTCCCTTGTACATAGGGACAACCATCGGTCACCTCCTCCAGTCAGTCCCCTCCCCCCACAGTAAGAACACATTGAGGGAACATATTTAACCCCTTCCCGCCCCTTAGTGGTTAACCCCTTCCCTGCCAATCACATTTATACAGTAATCAATGCATTTTTATAGCAGGGATCGCTGTATAAATGTGAATGGTCCCAAAAATGTGTCAAAAGTGTCCGATGTGTCCGCCGCAATATCGCAGTCACAATAAAAATCGCAGATCGCCGCCATTACTAATAAAAAAAAAAAAAAAAATTCTATAAATCTATCCCCTATTTTGTAGACGCTATAACTTTTGCGCAAACCAATCAATACGCGCTTATTGTGATTTTTTTTTTACCAAAAATATGTAGAAGAATACGTATCGGCCTAAACTGAGGAAAATTTTATTTGAAAAAAAAATGGGTATTTATTATAGCAAAAAGTAAAAAATAGTGTTTTTTTTTCCAAACTGGACGCTCTTCTTTTGTTTATAGCGCAAAAAATAAAAACCGCAGAGGTGATCAAATACCACCAAAAGAAAGCTCTATTTGTGGTAAAAAAAGGACGCACATTTCGTTTGGGAGCCACGTCGCACGACCGCGCAATTGTCATTCAAAGTGTGACAGCGCTGTAAGCTGAAAAATGGCTTGGGCAGGAAGGGGGTTTTCGTGCACAGTAGGGAAGTGGTTAATATACACAAGTGGGTGTTACTTCTGTGGACAGTAGTGCTACCTTCTTTGGAGCAATGCTAAATGTAAATAATGCTGACATAACAAAATAAAACAGTATATGTACCCAAGGGTTTTCAACATGAGTTAGGAATGTCGGGCGATGGGGCCCTGGAGGAATGTCGGGCAAAGGGACCCAAGGAAGATGGTGGGGAAGTGACCCTTCGCTATGGAAGGTCAGGGGACCCTGCTTGAAGATATACCATCATACCATGTGACACCTCATTCCTCCTTCTGAAGCCAACCACCTAACCATGTGTTACCAGCTGTCATTATGTAAGCATTGTCTTTTGGTTATAAAAAGTAAAAATTTGCGCTAGGTGCAAAGTGATTTAAAAAAAAAAAAAAATGAATATGTCCCCTAAAGAAACCTGCTGCTAAACACCAAAAAAACCTTTAATATAAGGTACAAACAAAATGAGTATACAAAAATAGTGTAGCGCTGGAAAGAACTGTACAGGTCCTTCTCAAAAAATTAGCATATTGTGATAAAGTTCATTATTTTCTGTAATGTACTGATAAACATTAGACTTTCATATATTTTAGATTCATTACACACAACTGAAGTAGTTCAAGCCTTTTCTTGTTTTAATATTGATGATTTTGGCATACAGCTCATGAAAACCCAAAAATCCTATCTCAAAAAATTAGCATATTTTATCCGACCAATAAAAGAAAAGTGTTTTTAATACAAAAAAAGTCAACCTTCAAATAATTATGTTCAGTTATGCACTCAATACTTGGTCGGGAATCCTTTTGCAAAAATGACTGCTTCAATGCGGCGTGGCATGGAGGCAACCAGCCTGTGGCACTGCTGAGGTGTTATGGAGGCCCAGGATGCTTCGATAGCGGCCTTAAGCTCATCCAGAGTGTTGGGTCTTGCGTCTCTCAACTTTCTCTTCCCAATATCCCACAGATTCTCTATGGGGTTCAGGTCAGGAGAGTTGGCAGGCCAATTGAGCACAGTAATACCATGGTCAGTAAACCATTTACCAGTGGTTTTGGCACTGTGAGCAGGTGCCAGGTCGTGCTGAAAAATGAAATCTTCATCTCCATAAAGCTTTTCAGCAGATGGAAGCATGAAGTGCTTCAAAATCTCCTGATAGCTAGCTGCATTGACCCTGCCCTTGATAAAACACAGTGGACCAACACCAGCAGCTGACATGGCACCCCAGACCATCACTGACTGTGGGTACTTGACACTGGACTTCAGGCATTTTGGCATTTCCCTCTCCCCAGTCTTCCTCCAGACTCTGGCACCTTGATTTCCGAATGACATGCAAAATTTGCTTTCATCCGAAAAAAGTACTTTGGACCACTGAGCAACAGTCCAGTGCTGCTTCTCTGTAGCCCAGGTCAGGCGCTTCTGCCGCTGTTTCTGGTTCAAAAGTGGCTTGACCTGGGGAATGCGGCACCTGTAGCCCATTTCCTGCACACGCCTGTTCACGGTGGCTCTGGATGTTTCTACTCCAGACTCAGTCCACTGCTTCCGCAGGTCCTCCAAGGTCTGGAATCGGTCCTTCTCCACAATCTTCTTCAGGGTCCGGTCACCTCTTCTCGTTGTGCAGCGTTTTCTGCCACACTTTTTCCTTCCCACAGACTTCCCACTGAGGTGCCTTGATACAGCACTCTGGGAACAGCCTATTCGTTCAGAAATTTCTTTCTATGTCTTACCCTCTTGCTTGAGGGTGTCAATGATGGCCTTCTGGACAGCAGTCAGGTCGGCAGTCTTACCCATGATTGCGGTTTTGAGTAATGAACCAGGCTGGGAGTTTTTAAAAGCCTCAGGAATCTTTTGCAGGTGTTTAGAGTTAATTAGTTGATTCAGATGATTAGGTTAATAGCTCGTTTAGAGAACCTTTTCATGATATGCTAATTTTTTGAGATAGGAATTTTGGGTTGTCATGAGCTGTATGCCAAAATCATCAATATTAAAACAAGAAAAGGCTTGAACTACTTCAGTTGTGTGTAATGAATCTAAAATATATGAAAGTCTAATGTTTATCAGTACATTACAGAAAATAATGAACTTTATCACAATATGCTAATTTTTTGAGAAGGACCTGTATATATCTATACAGTTAAAATTAAATACGTGAAAAAAGTATCAAAAACACTAATAAAACAATGCAAATAAACCAATCAAGTTCATAAGTGCCCGTGAAGAAAGAAGATTATCAAATAAATGTGTAGAGGATTTCCTCTATATTGATGATAAGAGTTCCACAGAGAAGATATCCGATGAAGCTGGTAAGTGCTATTCCAACAATAAGTGAAGATCCCGCCACCAAAGTGAGAAATGAAGGCTTACCAGACAGCCTGCGACCGCCCTTCTCAGGGGGGTCAAAACAAGCTTAGTAGAGCGATGTTCACTCCATGGAAGGCAGAGAAATTCCAGTGAAGACACTTCATCCACAATAGGCGAGTCTCCAGAGACGTGTCTGCACAGCTGATCCAAATCGGAGATGAAAAACACTCTTGATTGATCAGAGTGAATAATCCTCAGCAGTTAAAACGATGTCCAAAGAGAAGAAAGAAAAACTTTCCATAGTGTAGCATTCATCAGGGAAGTTTTATTAGAAATGAACAGGAGAGAAAACAGCTCTCACATAGGTATAAAAATAATGATAAAATGAGAAAATCCTTGCAAGGAAATAAAAAAGCTCAGAGTTTCTGTCAAAGGCTGATTCGCGCGTGCGCAATGCATGTGCGTGTCACCCTA
The DNA here is from genome assembly GCA_029206835.1 of Rana muscosa. Taxonomy (NCBI): domain Eukaryota; kingdom Metazoa; phylum Chordata; class Amphibia; order Anura; family Ranidae; genus Rana; species Rana muscosa. Next base: position 74,161,486 of record CM055125.1, read on the forward strand.
CGCCGTTTCGTCAAATATGACATCATCACACCCTGATTGGTGTGATTGGATTGGTGCCAACAAAGTAAAATTCTGGTAAGTATTTTAAAAAAAAATCACTTTCCTGGTATCAACATGGCAGCATACATGTGGTAGATCAATAACTAGCTACCTCCATCAGAAAGGCTGTTAACTTTACAGTAGATTCTCTCTTTCTAATTGTTATATTATGTAATATGTTTTCTTTTCAAAGGAAGTGTAACAATGTCAATGTCTTGTCTGCTTATGTTCATGCCATTTGCAAATGCGTAACATGGGTCCATATCAGCTGCAGGGGCAATATTTTTTTTTTCTTGACACTTTGCTTATGTAAGAAGGCAGATTTAGAACTGGTATGTCAGACAGTGTACCTGCAATTGGGCCCAAAGAATAAAAGTGAACCCTTAACCAAATGACTAATTCTGAAAATGTAAAGAGAGTATTTGTCATCTCTGTATTATTGTACATTTTTATTTCTTGTTTTCCAGCTATTTGAATAATAATAAACTTTTTGTTTCAGCCATTAAAGCCTGTGGAATGTTCTGTAAAGTTGAAATTTTGTGAACAAAAAAAAACTTCAGAGTACAGCAAAGGGTTCTACACTGCCCAATGATATACAGTAAAATAGTTATTTCTTTTTTTTTCTGTTACTCCAGGTACACCAGGAAATGGAATTACGAACTATTAGCATCATGGGTAAAAATATGTAAAAAGTTACCGTAACTTGTATATTTGCTTACTCCTTTTTGCAATCACTTCCTGCTCTTTGAATGTAAGTGTTTTCATGCTCTAGCCACATAAGCCAGTGTTGTAAGAATAAAGATTACTGATAACATCAATGAGTCAGTTACCAGTTTTTTCCAGTTTTACAAAATCACTGCTGTCCGCATTCTGAACTAGAAAGGTAATTTTTATGAAAAGTCCATGTCTTTACTCCCTCCCTTCCCCTTCTGTCTGGGTGGCATAAAGATTTCAATTGTTTGCCTCTGCCTAAATTGGCTGCCTCTGCTAAGGCTATCAGAGAGAACAACAAGATAAGCATAGGCCACTGGGACTACAGAGCATTTTGTTCCAAATTGTTCCAAGACAGAAGTAAATAATAGGGTGGGGAAGAGTCCAGGGGGCATTTTGGTAATGGAAGCCTCAAGAGGGACCAACAGACCTTTATTCCAACCCATTTCAGATTTCCCTGACAAACTTTTGGAGAATTTGCACAATTTACTGAAAAAATTACACAGAGATTTATCATAAAAAGCCAAAGCATACTATATACTTTGGTATACAGTCAGTGAAAGTACTAAGCATTGGTGTAAGAATGCACATACTTTTGAGCTCTGAAAAACTGTTTCCGTGCATCAATAACTGACCACTTTGACCAAAGAGGTGATAGTTTTGAACACTATGTATACACAAGCGGTAGCGGAAACAAGACTAAAACTGATAGCGTGTATTTTATTTTCGTCTAAATGCATAAACCAACATCTTTGTATTTGGTCTAAAGTGTGATATCCTGCCACCACCAGCATAAAGATAGCTATCTCGTTTGTCTACACATAGCTTAAACACCGACATGAACATAACGCATTACTTGAGGTCAAAAACTGTTCTCAAAATATAAAGATAACAAATTATAAAAGAGTTGGCATACCCTTTCATGAGAAAAACATAATTTTTAATGGTTTGGAGTTAATTGTGTTTTTTTTTTAAGTTTTTAAATCAATGTTTTATATATTTCTATTATTTAAAATAACATTTCCATTACAAATTAATTTTTAATATTCTAGTGTCATGGGTTATCTTAACATTGAGTATTATAGGTTATAGGTATAGGAGAGAGCGCAGCACATGCTGCTTACTTTCAGACTCTCCCTCCTTGACTGACAGTCTGTAGAAAGCTGTATAGAGCAGGCAGGCAGACAGGTTGAGGGGGGAGGACCCTATGCTCTGAAACATTTAGTTGTGTGTTTAAAAAGTTAAGCTTGAGTTCATTAGGTCACTGTAAAAGGAGCTATACAAGAACATCTTTAGCAGTGTATCTACATTAGTTTAACCACTTGACAACTGCCTACCTCATATTTACTGCGTCAAGTCAGCTTTATCTATGTAGGTGGAGATCTTGTGTTCCTGCTAAGCAGGAACACCAATCTCTGTCTTCACCCGGTCAGAGCATACCCCACACAGTTAGCAAGCACCAGCTAGGCACACAGTTAACCCTTTGATCACCCTTGATGTTAACCCCTTCCCTGCCAGTGTCAGTACAGTAACAGTGCATATATTTTAGCACTGATCACTGTATTAGTGTAAGTGGTCCCCAAAAAAGTGTCAAAAGTGTCAGTTAGGTGTCCAATTTGTCTCCTGCAATGTCGCAGTCCCGCTAAAAATCGCTAATCGCTGCCATTATTAGTAAAAAAAAAAAAAAAATCCATAAAATATCCCATTGTTTGTAGATGCTATAACTTTTGCACAAACCAATCAATATACGCTTATTGGGATTTTTTTTTTTTTTTTTACCAAAAACATGTAGCTGAATACATGGCCTAAATTGATGAAGAAATTGTATTTTTAGAATTTTTTTATCGGATATGTTTTTATAGCAGAAAGTAAAAAATATTGTTTTTTTTTTGTTTTTTTTTCAAAATTGTCCCTCTCTTATTGTTTATAGCTCAAAAAAATAAAAACCACAGAGGTGATAAAAAACAAACAAAAAGAAAGCTCTATTTGTGTAAAAGAATGGAACACTGGGTACAGTGTTGCATGACTGCGCAATTGTCAGTTAAAGTAATGCAGTGCTGTATTGCAAAAAAATGGCCTGTTCATTAAGGGGGTAAAACCTTCAGGGGCTGACGTGGTTAAAGTATATCACATATTGTTTCTATTATATATTAATTTAAAGTGTATATATTAAAAAAAAAATAGTTCATTTTATTTTTGATATACTAGTACACTGAAGCAGCCTCTGATTTAGACAGGTGTCCGATGAAGGACAAGCTTAAGTTGGCCATAAACAAATTGAAATTCAGCCAGTTTCTGCTTAAGCACTGCATGGCCCACCCTGCTCAATAGAAGTCGATCGTTTGATCACGTTCTGTTGAAAGGACATGCTGGAAAACCTTTGTCGATCAGTGCCTGCAGCCAGTCGGTGAAATCATGTCAGCCAAACAGTGCCTGCATCCAGTGAGATACAGACGCTTCTTGGGTATTATGACAGCGAGCACCGATGGCTTTCAGAATACAATAACCAGACATTCAGATTCCCCAAACTTGTTCTAACTTGGCTGACATGCAAGAGATCTAGATGGAAATATGGTCACCCATTTACAGGCACTTCCTGTAAAGGGGTGACAACTGTCTCCAGCCCAGTACTCCTGTGTTGTCACCCTGTCACATGTCTGGTGGAGACTGTATGAGATCTTGCCGACTCACATTGCACAGGTTTGGTCCACTGTAGTCAGGTCCAGAGCAATGACATGTATCTCATGCTGGAGCAAGTACAGTGCACATAAACAGAAAGTGACTCAAAAAGGTCGGAGGAGATCAGTAGCACTAAAACTCAAAAATAATGTTTTAGAAAAAACATGGCAATTGCTTGTGATACACTGGAAAAGGTTTAGCAAAAGCGGAGGTTCCGCCAAATTCTTTTTTTTTTTAAAGCCAGAAGCTACAAATACTGCAGCTGCTGACTTTTAAAATATGGACACTTACCTGTCCAGCGCGCCCGCTATGTCGAGCAATCGCTCGTCCGTCGGTGGCACCTGCCGCTATCCTCGGTGAGGAAATCGGGAAGTGAAGCGTTGCGGCTTCACTGCCCGGTTCCCTACTGCGCATGCGCGAGTAGCGCGGCGCGCCGTCACTGGTCCCCGCTCTCTCTTGGGAACAGTGTTTCCCAGAAGACAGCGGGGGGATGACGCGAAGGGGCGGGACTCCCGCGGGAGTCAGTACCCGGAAGTGGTGCAAATACCTGTTTTATACAGGTATCTGCACCCCCTCCCCCCTGAAAGGTGCCAAATGTGACACCGGAGGGGGGGGGGGTTCCGAAAAGCGGAAGTTCACTTTTTGTGTGAACCTCCGCTTTAAGCTGGGTACACACTATGAGAAAATCTGAAGAAAAATTCTGTACGAGGCACGATCGTTCGATTCTTGTATATTGTCTACACAGCTTTCAAAATCCGATTCAAACTTCCAAATAAACATTTCTGAAGGGACAAACTCCAAAATGTTTGCTTAATGTGTACTGTTTTCATATGAGAAAAATCAGATATGAAAGACTGCACAAGATCAGAAACAATAAACAACAAAAAAAAAGCCTTTGTCGTACAAGAATTTTTGTACATTATTTAAATCCCCGGTTGCGACTTGCTGTGAAATATTAAGGAAAACCAAATGATCGTTTGAACGATTTTCTTAAAAAGTGGTAGCCAGTTTAGGCCTCATGCACACTGGACGTTAAAATAACGTTTTAAAAACGCCAGTAGCTTTGCAGTGAGTTTTTCAACCTTTTTCAACGTTTTTGCAATAGCTTTTTTTGCGTTTATTAAAGTTTTTTAGCGGGTTTTTTTCCAATGGATCAAAAATGTTAAAAAACGGTGGTGAGCGATGTTTTTGATCTTTTATCTGCGTTTATCAGCGTTTGAGCGTTTTTACAGCTGCTAAACGTCTCTCAGAACCCACTAGGTTTTTTTTTTTTTTTTTACTGCTCAAAAACACCACTGCCCTAAACTGCTGATAACAGCCTATGTGTGCATGGACACATAGGATAACATGATGGAGAGTTTAATGACTGTAGAAAAAAACGTCTACAGCCAAAAACAGCTGCTATAAAAACGTCAAAAAACGTCCAGTGTGCATGAGCATTTTTAATATTATTGTCACGGGTGTACTTACCGAGGCCGAGATGCCGAGAGTGGTTCACCCTTGCGACTTGACGCACTCCGCCCCCTGGAGGTGGAACAGGGAGAGGATGGCGCGAAGAGGCACTGGCTACCAGCAGGTGAGGAAGTCTTGGTAGAGGATCGGGTAGAGCTGAGCTGAACTGACCAGGAACAGGCTGAGGGCCTAACACCAGGCTGATGAGGGCTCTCACAAGATCCATACAGAGACACAAGTCTAGGGCACTACAGGGGCCAAGCGGGTAGACTGAGTCCAGGTACTGGCTGTAGAAACAGGTACTGAGGGTGCAGGCCGAGGGTCTAACACAGTAGACAAGTGATCAGTCCAGGAATACTAAGCAGGTAATCAGGGCTGGAGGCAAGTAGCAAATCCGGAAAACAAGCAGGAGATCAGGGATTGGAGATTGGTAGAAAGTCTAAGTCACAGGCCGAGGGTCAAACACAGCGGGCAGGCAGAAGAGGTCCGAGAGGCAAGCCAAAGGTCAGGTCCAGGAGAGAAGCAGCGTAGTCAGGTCGATCCGGGTCACAACGAGGGTTCAGATGTGCATGCAGGAAACCAGGTACAAGGCAGGAAGCTGACGACAAACCAGCAACCTGTCAGCGCCACTAGGCTTCTTTAAATAGTCAGAGTTCTGATTGGTGCGCCATTGCGCATGTGCGTGCACCATTTGCGCATCATTGCGCATGTGCGGGCGCCGTTCGCGCACGCGCCGAAGCGCAGTTCCACCGCGCATGCGCGCAGGGCAGCGGCGGCTGAATAGGGTATTTCCATGACAATTATTTATTGAGGTTTATTTTATTTTTTAGAAGTACAACAAAAAAAACATACATTTGACTTGCCACCATGCCACCATGCCTGTACCCTCTGGTATGCAGAGGTTAAGCATACTTTTTGTAACTAACGGGTCTTGCAGCAAGGTTCTCCTCAAAGTTGGTTCCTGTTCCTAGAATGTAAGAACAGAGTCTCTATTCCCCAAGTAACTCCAAGGTCCACACCAGTAGCAACTCCAACGTAGAGTTTATTTTCTTTATGCACGATTAACCACAAGTGGAGAAGAGGGAAAGGTGTTAGGAAGACAGATTAGATTCAGGCACTCCTGGCTTCTTCGCCACTCGATCCTGAGTGGGTATAGCTCACCCGGATAGTCACTCAATGGCACTAGCAACCGGCATGTAGCTCGAACAGTCAATCAGATTCCCTTAATAGATGCGATCGGGAGATCCCCTGCCACAGAATCTATAGTGTCCCGAACCTCCTAATAGTCCCGTTGTTAGATCCCTTTTCGGATGGATGACATCCCTCCAGAGAGTTACTGGGCCCCTTCCTTCACTGTGATCTCTCACCAGTCCTTCGGAACGGTCCTCCCCAGCCTCCTCTTCCAGATGCGGGTCCCCTCGCAAGGCAGCACCCTGGGATTCTTCCTCCCCGAAGTGGGCTCCAGCTAAAGGTGCTGGGCCCAGGGCTGAAGTTGCAGTCCCAGGACTAAAGGTGCCTGGGAATGAGGCACACGTGGCCTCATGGCCTGGAGGGCCATGCACTCGAACTCGGACTCCAGAACCGTAGGTTCCCCCGGGTACAGGTCCCCGGGGTAGCAAGTGCACCCTAACCAATGGCATCTGCCCCTGTTGTACCCTCTCCCGGAATGCACAGCGGGTAGACCACGCCCACTGCACGGCTGCCGAGAGAGGACACCCAATTGCCACTCCATCACCTGTGGTTCAACCCCGAGTACAAGTGACAGCGCCACCCATATTTCAAAGGGGAACTGCACACCAGGTGAAAACAGCAGCAAGGCAGAGTCCAACAAATTGGAAAACCTGAGCCAACTACCACTCGAATCACCCCTAAATTTAGTATAGCTTGGCCCCTGAATTTAGACCCCCACTACACATCAATAAGACATAGTAAACATAGTCTAAAAAGTACTTAAATAAAATCCGCCCAAATTCAAGTACCACTCTGCGCTTAGGATATCAGCTAAAAAAATCCTCTAGGCTAAAAATCAAACAGACATATCTATAAAATATAAAGAATATAAATATACAATATAAGATATAAATGAACAGCGGCTGCTAAAATCATGCATGAATCAATAAAAACAGTTCAATAAATCCAACCGGAGAGTCCCGATGATAATAAATAAACTGTAGCAGCGCTACCAATCAAATATGAATATGACAGTCCTCTATCTTGGTGCCTAGATAGGAAAATACAGTATGAAGCAGATGCGGTTGGTGGAAAATGATGGACCAATCTGTGGGATAGTGCTCCTTTCACCAAACAGTGTGTTCACCTCGTGGGGAGATCTTGAACCCCTATAGGGGATGCACTCACCAGAAAATGGACATAAATGGGCCTTAAAACAATTCCTGCAACAGCTGCTGATTCTGCTCTCATCCACCGATTGCATCAGGTCTCCAATGGCATGTTTAAAAAAGTAAAAGGCCACATAGGGTAGTACTGCTTTTAAAGGTTTATTGAAATATCCCCCTCAACAATACCAGTCCCCCTTAAGAAAAAATGCGTACCAGATAAACATTAAAAACAAGCATTGGATATATTGCTATGCACTGCAGGGTGCAGTACCGAGGTTTTACCAGTGTCCTGGCGGCTTCCTGGTTCTGCGTCCCGTGGAGCGCACGCTAGTAAACATAGCTACCAGTACAGGGTAACAGTTAACTTCTCCATGATCTATTAGGGAAGCTGGAGTTGGGCATAGTTTGGTAATAAATATGGTTCTCTTAGTATGTCCTCATAATTTTGGTCTTTCGTGCTCCTTCACATTTTAGTTTTTAAAAAATGAGTCTGGGCTCAAATTGGAGCATTTTTAAACTTGGTTAATTCGTTGAAATATCAGTAGTCAGCAAATAGTTAATGTGAAAACAACTTGTAAATGGGGAGGAAGGAGCACAGTGAAGTACAGATCTACCTAGTGGTTAGCTGGTACAGGAGTAGGTGTGAAACAGCTCATATTAGGTCACAGATGAACACAGTAAACTGTTTCTTGGAACAAACCAATCAGTGTACTTCATCCGGACATTGTCCTCTAAACAAAATCGACATTTCAATTCTGAAGATTATCTTCACATATCTATCTGATTTTTCTGATTATTGCAGGTAATACAATACCACCATAACACAGATATTTACCTTAACAGCTTGAAGGAAGTTAACTTTGCTGAAATAGAAGTCTATTACATTTGTTTAGGTGTCACTTTAATCAGTGTTTGAATTATTGCATAATTGTTTGGGGACAGCACTAAAAAATAATTCATACATAAAATAACATAAAAATCACATGTATGTAATGGGTGATCAGTGGAAACATTGCAGTATTTATTATCTTTATATCTATTCCATTTTTTTCCTCTCTAACTTATTCTCTAGAATCTTCCAAATTGTTTTCCACCTGAAGATTCTTCTATAGCAGCACTTTTTTTGCAGACTGACAACGTTAACCATTGACTCAAAATTTTCATCAGCCTTATCAGCCTTCCAAGTATGCGCCTTTAGTTGGGTGTTGGATGTGATGATGAATGTGTGCAAGGCATCATGAAATCTGAGGATTACCAAAGGATTTTGGGTCGCACTGTAGAGCCCAGTGTCAGAAAGCTGGGTTTGCGTCTGAGATCTTGGGTCTTCCAGCAGGACAATGACCCCAAACATACGTCAAAAAGCACCCAGAAATGGATGGCAACAAAGCGCAGGAGAGTTCTAAAGTGGCCAGCAATGAGTCCAGATCTAAATCCTATTGAACACCTGTGGAGTTAAAATTGCTGTTGAGAAAAGGCGCCCTTCCAATAAGAGAGACCTGGAGCAGTTTGCAAAGGAAGAGTGGGACAAAATTCCGGGTGAGAGGTGTAAGAAGCTTATTGATGGTTATAGGAAGTGACTGATTTCAGTTATTTTTTCCAAAGGGTGTGCAACCAAATTTTAAGTTAAGGTGCCAAGAATTTTGACCAGCCCATTTTTGGAGTTTTGTGTGACATTATGTCCAATTTGCTTTTTTTCCTCCCTTTTTTTGTTTTGTTCCAATGCACACAAGGGGAATAAACATGTGTATAGCAAAACATGTGTTACTGCAATACTTTTCTGTGAGAAATACTTGATTTTCTGGAAAAGTTTCTGGGGTGCCAACAATTTCAGCCATGACTGTATCATTTCATGTAACAGCACTGAAAAAATTACACTTTACTACAATGTAAAGTAGTGAGTGTACAGCTTGTATAACAGTGTAAATTTGCTGTCCCCTCCAAATAACTCAACACGCAGCCATTAATGTCTAAACCGCTGGCAACAAAAGTAAGCACACCCCTAAGTGAAAATATCCAAATTGGGCCCAAAGTGTCAATATTTTGTGTGGCCACCATTATTTTCCAGCACTGCCTTAAACCTCTTGAGCATGGAGTTTACCAGAGCTTCACAGGTTGCCACTGGAGTCCTCTCCTTACCCTCGCAGGGGTTTCCAATGCCATTTCAAAACACAAAAGAAAAAAATGGCGTTAAAGTGGTTGTAAATGCTCAAGGTTTTATTCCCATCAAGCATTCTATGCATGAAGGTAAAAAAAACTCCTCTCTGCAGCAGTCCCCCCAGCCCTCTTTAATACTTACCTGAGCCTCATCTTGATCCAGCAATGTGCATGAGAGCCTGGGCTCTCCAGGAACTCTCCCTCCTCATTGGCTCCCGCTGATGTCAATCACAGCCAGTGAGCCAATGAGGAGATAGAGGGGACGAGGCCGAGCCACGGCTCTGTGTTTGAATGGACACGCAGAGCCACGGCTTGGGTGCCCCCATTGCAAGCTGCTTGCTCTTAAGGCACTCAGCAGGAGGGAGGGGCCAAGGTGGGGGACCCGAGAAGGGGGGAATTTGGGCTGCTCTGTGCAAAGCCACTGCGCAGACTAGGTAAGTATGACATGTTTGTTATTTAAAAAAAAAAAAGCCTTTAATATAACTTGAAGCCTCCTAGCTTCTTCTTATGCCGCGTACACACGACCGTTTTTAATGTCATTGAAAAAAACGAAGTTTTTCTCGACGTGATTCTTCTCAAGCCTGCCTTGCCTACACACGATCATGAAAAAAAATGCTTGAGCAAAGCGCGGTGACGTACGAAATGTTCGACGGCACTATAAAGGGGAAGTTCCATTCGGATGGCGCCACCCTTTGGGCTGCTTTTGCTCATCCTTGTGTAGCGGGGTATCGTTTCACCCACAAGACTACAGTTCCCAGCACGCTTTGAGGCACCCAGGGTGCATTTCCCTGCGCAAGGACTGCTGGGGTGGACTTTAAAAGAGAGAGGAGGGGCCTCGTTCTTTCTCTTGGAACGCCGCCCTCCTTGCAAGAGGATCCCTGCACTCACCTGCTGCGCATGTAAGGCCTGAAGCCTGGGCCCTCACACTTTGTTCCAGAGAGCCTTCTGTTCCGCCGAGGAGCCTGCGGAGCATCCGATCCACCTGAGGTGCCACCATCTTCTGGAGGACCAAAGACCCGGTGCATCGTGGGCGCTGTGAAGCCACTCACAGTAGCGGTGGAACCGGACAGGAGTCGGTCCGGTCTGGGTGAGAGAGCGCCAGCTCAGAACCACATCTAAGTAACTTTGTTGCCTATTAACTTTGCCTAGGCCCATCATTGATTACAGTTATGCTTTGGAGAGACTGTCTGCTGAACTGAGTTTGTCAGTCTCTCCAGCTTTGCCAAGTTAGCGATCATCTGCTACCCCCTTTGGATTACAGTGTTTGTTTCTTTATGTGCACCACCGAAAGTTGCTAGCGAAGATTCTTCAACAAACTATACCCCAAGTTATAGTCAGGCCTGACTGGGTAGTATAGGACATTGCTGGGCGCCATTTTTGCTCACGAGGGAGGATAGCTGCAGCGGGGTTAATATATGTTCATTGCATTATTGAATGTTATACCCTTTTAATGTGTACGCCTATATTGCAGGGATCTGCATAAGATATTGTATACAAATTGCCTTTTATACTTTTACCAGTAGTAAAAAGTTATAGTTAAGTAATTTGGTTGTCAGTGTCAATTACTGTGCTGGGATACAAAGGGGCTGTACCATATAACAGTATAGAGATAGTACAGTTATACCATCCTCTCCCTTTTCCTAACTGTGCCACGAGAGGTTAGAGCCGATTGCCATGGGTTGACAGCGGTGCACTACAAGGCCCAAAACAAACAAGCAGCCCTCTTAAGCTGAGGGTATCGCTATACTTGTGTTAGTAAAGATTGGTGAGAGACGATTCGCGCTTTTCAGCCTCGTGCTCTTCAGTCCGTTACAGCGTGACGAATGTGCTATCTCTATTATGAACGCTAGTTTTACCAGAACAAGTGCTCCCGTCTCATCACTTGCTTCTGAGCATGCGCGTTTTTTTCACGTGAAAAACGATGAGAAAAATTAGAGCATGTTCCAAATTTTTAATGGCCACTTTTCACGTCGTGAAAAATGCTCTGGAGCCCACACACGATCGTTTTTAATGACCAAATTAAAAAATTGCATTTTTCTCGTCATGAAAAACGGTCGTGTGTACGCGGCATTACAGTATCATTGCTCAATGTTCAGGCCTTAAAGAGGAGCTCCACCCGCAATTTATTTTTATTTTTTTAAAGTAAGCAGCTAAAAACACTGTAGCTGCTGACTTTTAAAAAAGGACACTTACCTGTCCTACTCGCCCGCGATGATGGCCCCCCCGATGCCGATCCCTCGATCATTGCAGGTCCCGCGCCGCCATCCTCACTAAGGGAAACAGGCAGTGAAGCCTTAAGGCCGTTTCCTAATGCGCATGCGCGAGTCAGATTTGTGAATGGGCGGCTGCTCTCTGTGATTACTCACAGTTCCCAGAAGGCAGCGCGCCCATTCACCAGAAGACACCGCGAGTAGGAGGGATGAAGAAGATCCACCTCGGATAAGGAAGAGGCAGATTAGGAACATCCGCATAGCAACCGGTATTTCGGGTGAGTAAAAATGTACGGTATTTATTTATTCAATTTTTTTGCTGCATTTTCGTGTATTTTTTTTTTTAGGGTGGAACTCCACTTTAAGTTAAAGTGGTTCTAAAGGCAAGTTTTTTGTATCTTAATGCAATATGGACCTATTCACATGTGGTGCATTTGTTTCAAAGTATAAGGCACAGGTCATATCCCACTACCCCTCCAACAATTTAACGCTCTGCACTTGAACAATCTATTACCAGCCCTCCTAGGACTGTCATATGAGGATTTAGCGAAGGGGCATGCTTAACCCTATGCAAAAGTCTGTATGTACAAAAGCTTTTTGGGCCTGAACCAGCAGGGGAATGTTTTAACAGTAAAAGCAAGCTGTATGATACAAGGTCTGTTGTTGGTTAGTTAAAGCGGTTCTGTACCGCTGGACGTTTTTTTTTGCTTCCCTGCAAGGTAAAGTCATAATGTGCTAGTATGCCTCGCACATACTAGCACATTATGCGAAACTTACGTTAAAACAAAGCTGTTCCAGTGCTGCGATGTCAGCACTGCAGGAGCTCCCATCTTCACTCATCTTGCTTCCGGATTTGCGGGCTCCGGCTCTGTGACTGGCTGAAGCCGTGATGATGTCACTCTTGCGCATGCGTGCGGAAGCTGCAGTTCACAGCACAGGACTGTGAACGGCAGCCATGTGCAAGGGTGGCCATTCTTTCAGAGCGCATGCGACAGTGATGTCACGGTATACGTTAGGAGATATTTACACTGCCTCTAAGTAAGCCTTATTATATGTTTACCTATAGGTAAAAGTCAGTGAAGGAAGTTTACTTCCGCTTTAATGTAGTTTTAACCCATCAGCATGCTGTTGGCTCCTGATATCCCGGTGTTGCTTCCCTGAATTTCCAGTCTTCACAGAAAAGAGTTAACAGTGCATAGTGCAGTCTTGAGTTAGTCTGTTAGCTTCGAGAAGGGAGGAGGAGGGGAGGTGCCGTGCCATCCTATGCTCTGGTGCTCTGTGTTTCTGTTGATGCACACAGTGTAGGAAGATACAACTCTAGTTCTTGCATTCAAGGTTGGCTCCATAAGATGCTACAAGAGACCAGAAAACTGGGGCAGCATTCATGACACCAAGTTAAACAGGAACGTAGGTCACTCTGTCTGACTCCTGTATATCCTAGGGAGATTTTCATCCATTGTTTGGATGTAATCAGAGCTCTTAGTGTTTCCCTCCCAGCTGCATCTTAATTCATACAAGCAGACTCTTTTTCCCATTCGTAAGGGTCCCCAAAAAGCACAACCTCCTTCCCACTGGCTTTTGAACCTCAACAAACACAAATTTAGACTTAAAGCTGGACTCTGGGAAAACCTCCTCCATTCAGAAAATGCCTTGTGTCCTTTTCACTGAATAGAAGACTTTCTATGATTGTTCATTCATGCTCCCCTATTCACATCACAGAAAGCAATGCATTTAGTAAAAAGAACACAAGGCTTTTTTTGAATGGTGGCAGTGTACAACGAGTTACCTGCTATGATCAGTCTACTGCAGCTGGAACTACAAATATCAATGCCAGATATTGAGCACTTACAGTTATGTGGGGGCTGAGTGAATGTAACATTTTTACCAAATAGAGAAGCAGCCAAACATGGGACAGGTATCCAGTAGAGGTCGTTTTTTTTAACAGCAAAAGGACCAACGTTGTTGTTCTTCCCCAGAGTTCAACTTTAGGGATAAGGTTCCAACATTTCCTATCAAAGTGCAGTTTCTTGAAGGCAATCAAGGGACACAGGTCCCACCCCTCTATGTTTATAATCAACTACTACTGTGAGCGGGGGGCAGGCATTGTCTGTGTCAATGGACGCAGCAGCGGGGCTCGGGTGCGAGCACACACGAGTGCCCCCATGTGAAGCGGCTTCCTATGGGGGCCCTGGACAGAGAGGAGGGGCCAGGAGCGCCAACAGGGACCCAAAAAGAGGAGGTTCACCAGCGCTTTGCGCAATTCCATTGCACAGAGCAGGTAAGTATAGAGATATTTGTTATTAAATAATAATGAAAAAAAAACCTTCACAATTACTTTAAGACTTTAGAACCACTTTAAGGAAAAGCTTAGTTCAGAAGCCCATTTAGTCACACCATATATGCTAGCCTGGATGGAGAAGTCCCTTCTAATAAAGAAAGGTGATCTGGGAAATAAGTCAAGCCCAACATAAATATTTCTGATGCTTCCGTGTGAAAGGAGTAAAAGCTCAGCCCTGGCAATTTGTTGACTTTTTATTCCTACAGCACAAAGAGACCGAGGACATACTGTTCAGGATATAGACAAAGGTAGGTAACCGTAGTTGTTAACCAGAGAAGCAAAATGTTATTGGTTACCATTGTACTATTGGAGTTTTTTTAAATGAAAGTGCATTAAGGTAAAAACCTTTTGATAGTGCCCCCCCCCCCTTAATACTCATCTAAGCCCGATTCCGATCCAGCGCTATGCACGTCTGCAGCAGCTCTTCAACCCTCTCCCCGCTCTCACAGGCTTGGCTTAGAGCCTTGGGAGCCGTTGGCTCCAGCTGCTGTCAGTCAAAAGCTGTGAGCATAGCCTGGGGGCAGGGCCTAGTCCCACTGTCATTGTGTCATTGTCAATTAAGCTTTTCATATCGATGTAACAATTTAAAAGAGACAGTGCACCAAACCAGCTATAGTGACATTTCTTTGGGTGTTGATGTATTTAAACACATTTTAGAGTGTTGCTTTCTCTGAGAGCCACAATTCTTTTCACTGTGTCATTTAATAGTCACCAAGTGAAGGAGTTTTTTACACAATCGACAAAGACAGTGAGGCTCCGGATCGAGCATGCACAAGTGCCCCAAAGCAGGAAAGGGGAGGAGCCAAGAGCGCCGACGAGGGACCTGAGAAGAGGAGGATCAGGGCTGCTCTGTGCAAAACCATTACACAGAGCAGATAAGTATAACATGTTTATTATTTTAATGATTTTTTTTTAACTATATAAGGGGTCCATATAGGAAACTTGGTGTTGAGTTATTCACTTTACGGTCAACACAAAGGACAAGGGGGCACTCTTTACGTCTAGAGGAAAAGAGATTTCATCTCCAAATACGGAAAGGTTTATTCACAGTAAGAGCTGTGAAAATGAGGAATAGACTCCCTTCAGAGGTGGTTCTGGCCAGCTCAGTAGATTGCTTTAAGAAAGGCCTGAATTATTTCCTAAATGTACATAATATAACTGGGTACTAACATTTATAGGTAAAGTTGATCCAGGGAAAATCCGGTTGCCTGTCGGGGGATCAGGAAGGAATTTTTTCCCCTGCTGTAGCAAATTGGATCATGCTCTGCTGGGGTTTTTTGCCTTCCTCTGGATCAACTGTGGGTATAGAATTGGGTATGTGGGATTATATGATATTATATATATATATATATATATATATATATATATATATATATATATAATTATTATTTTTTTAGGGTTGAACTAGATGGACTTGTGTCTTTTTTCAACCTGACTAACTATGTAACTATGTAAAGCTTTAGGCCCCTTTTACACTACTGTGACTTCAAAGTCGTGCGATTTTACTGTGATTTTGCGGCGATTCGCGGCCGCAATTTCAGGGAATGTCTGTGTAACTCCCATCAAAGTTGGACCAAAGTAGTGCAGGGACTACTTTGAAGTCGGCATGACTTGAAGTCGTACTAATATGAATGGTTGTCATTGGAAATCATGGGGAACGACTTGTCATGCTACTTTGCAGTCCCAAATCGTGGGACAAGTCGTACAAGTGTGAAAGGGGTCTTACAGTCACTTTAAGAAGCAAGAGATTTTAAAATTGAGAATTTTATAATTATATTGGAGACTAGATAAAGACTTAATACTAAAGTATAGATTGTGAGGGCAGAAAAACACTTCTTCTGAATAGAGCAGATCCTCTAGCCCTGGATAACAGGAAAGAATTCTCTATATATTTTGTGAGGGGAATGTGTAGGAATATAAAATTATTAAAAATGTATTTAAAATTCCCTGAGAACTTGATAGCTTTTCTTAGTTAAGGGGAATGTTTCATTACAGGATTTAATTATATATCCTGTTCTTGGGGTGAAGCTAGAAAACCCCTGATGTCTCCATTGAGAGGACCACATCACTACTGTCACATAAGGGGCTTGTCAGTACATACATATATATATATATATACATGGTTAGGACACATGTTAATACATAAACATCTATTACACATCCCTACACACACCAGAAGTGGAAGAAGTAGCCATAGAGCCCATCCCAGCCTTGCAAATGTGGCTTGTGCATCCAAGTGGTAATCCTAAGAACTTACGATCTGATTTAAAGATTTTTCCCTGCGGCTTTTTTTAACCTGGGACTTCTTTCAATTATACGCCACACAAGATGTCTCTTGTTTATTGTTTTAAACCACTGCAATTCCCATTGTCACCACAAGATGCCCCCCTAACTATACTATGACATAGCACACTCTGATTGGACATTGATTCCTTTAAAAAAGCAGACTAAAATCTTTGTCATTTGTTCTGAAGAAGTGCACGAAATGCATCAATGCAGGGGTCGCTAGACCTGCCCCACGCTGCACTATGCGATCTGGCCAACGTGTGTAACATCTTTGCACATTTACCACCTGTGGATCCATCTGGATTAGTCTGCTATGTTACAACTTTTGAGACCTTGGAGCTACCATAGCTAAAGAACTTTTTCAAACAGCTGACTAAACAAATCCCTATACTCAGCAGAGATACCACTGATTGCTCTGCACAGCTGATACTGCAAACTGCTTTTTTCATCCGCAAATTCATCACTGCGGGAGGATTAAAAAAACACAGTGAATGTCAACGGAGACAACGGAGATCGCGGCGCTGTCGGTAGAAGGGTAAGGACATTTGGACTGTAAATTGTACTTACCGCTCCTCTCCCCTCTCACTTTACCTCCATAAGTGCAGTGATTAGATGAGAAACTTTTTATACTGTGCATGTTTTCGCAGCTTCAGCCTTTTCCGGGAGGAAACCGGGGGCGAATTATATGGGTCTTGTGCCCCAAACAAGGTGAATCCACTATACACCCCCTTGAACTGTTTCCATAGACTTTTACAGCAATTGTGTTTGAAACATTAACATTGGTTGTGCTTCAGAAATGGTCAGCAGTCATCAATTAATATATCATCAGGAAAACTACTCATGGACTAGCTACGATGAAAACGGTCTTTAATAGACATTCAGAGCAATATCTCTTTTGAGATCCAGTCCAATTACCAGTATCTAATTTCCATGCTAATATTCGTTTACCTGATACAAAGCAGCACCATCTAGTGTCCTTAGCTGGACGTACATGTGGATGTGTATGTGTGGGGCCCTTAGGTCTGGCGCCTTTAGTGTGACGTTGTCTAATTTTACTGTTTTGTATGTGTAGCACCCTGTTTCTAAAGAATAGGGGCTATGTTGTATATTTAGTTTTTGGCTGAGCTGTACACAGCTCAGATTTATTGTACAAAGTTAAATTAGCTTCTGTTTCAACTTTAGTTGTGTTGTGCATTTCTCACTGTTGCCAGTAGGTGTCACTTTTACCACAGGCCAGGGTGAGAAATACAGCCAACTAAACTGTATTGAATATTCTTTTCTCAGAAACAGCCCAGAGGGAGTGTTCTTGCTGCTGTGCATTCTGGGAGAAGGTATTTAATGGGCAGACACCATGTTTCATTCTCTCTGCCTCATGGCACTCCAGACCTGAGGCTATACGCACACTCTCTTCTACCTCTGGGCCTGCTGGCCCAAGGCTGTGTTGATGCAAGTAGGCCCAGTAGTCTGCCTGGGGCCTACTTATCCGGAAGTGGTCCTGTGCTGTCTTGCCTGTGCGGAAGAAGCCAAGCCAAACTGAGGAGGTCCAGGGGAGGATCCTTTGCTGGAGAGAGCCAGGCTGAAGGCTGGTCTCTCAGAAAGGGCCTGGTGACTCGGTTGGAGGACGCACCTAAGTTAATCTACCCTCACAGTACTGCCGGATGGCTTAAAGGTTCTGGTACTGTGAAGCTGTTCTACAATTGACTAACTGTCTGGCTACAAAATCCTGTGAGAGAGGATTATCCACAGGGGAGGGCTGGCAGCCTTAGGCCTGGGGGGCAAATCCAGTCAAGTGGCCAATTGAACCACCGAGTCAGCTCACCATCCATTTACACCACATTCCCCGCACACAGGGAGAGAGAGAGAGAGAGAGAGAGGAGACTGCTCCATATTGCCCGAGAGAGGCCACTTGGCACTGCCTGCACAGAGAGAGACCGCTTGACACTGCCTGCACAGAGAGAGAGAGACCATTTGACACTGCCTGCACAGAGAGAGAGAGAGACCATTTGACACTGCCTGCACAGAGAAAAAGCCTGCTTGACACTGTCTGCACAGAGAGAGAGGCCATTTGAAACTCCCTGCACAGAGAGAGAGACCGCTTGACATTGCCTGCACAGGGAGAGAGACCATTTGACACTGCCTGCACAGAGAGAGAGACCGCTTGACACTGCCTGCACAGAGAGAGAGACCGCTTGACACTGCCTGCACAGAGAGAGAGAGAGACCGCTTGACACTGCCTGCACAGAGAGAGAGAGAGACCGTTTGACACTGCCTGCACAGAGAGAGAGAGACCGCTTGACACTGCCTGCACAGAGAGAGACCGCTTGACACTGCCTGCACAGAGAGAGAGAGACCGCTTGACACTGCCTGCACAGGGAGAGAGAGACCGCTTGACACTGCCTGCACAGGGAGAGAGAGACCGCTTGACACTGCCTGCACAGAGAGAGAGAGACCGCTTGACACTGGCTGCACAGAGAGAGACAGACAATTTGAAACTGCCTGCACAGAGAGAGACCGCTTGACACTGCCTGCACAGAGAGAGAGAGAGACCGCTTGACACTGGCTGCACAGAGAGAGAGAGGGACAGACAATTTGAAACTGCCTGCACAGAGAGAGACCGCTTGACACTGCCTGTTGTGAGGGGGTTAACTCGGTAGCGGGTGTGTGTGACCCCCTGGTTGGGCTCCCCACACAAAAACAGGGCCAGCAGACGGAGGTTGTGGTTTTCAAAATCAAAAGGTGCGGTTTATTTCTCTATGTACAGTGACAAAAACACAGCAAAGCCAAAAAGAAACATAAACAAAATAAATCCTGGTCAGTTTGACCTCTGACTAAACATGCAGGTTTCCTAAACTAACAACTGGGATCAGCCTGGTGCTGTCCTAGTCCCTAAGTCCCTGGTTTAGTAAAAGTCCAAACAAATAGCCACACAGGCTTTGCCTCACCGCACAGGGGTTCACTCTCCCTAGACAGTCCACACAGGTCTGGGTCCAGGCATGAGCTAACATCTAATGAAGCTGGGAGTTTTTATAGAGGCCTTAAACGAACTGACAGGCTTCAGCTGGTCTCATCAACTCCCTGCCTGCATGACGCCCAGCCCTCTCCCTAGAGGTATGAGTCATCCATGAGCCCACTAGCCTCAGCTGGGCTTCATCAACTCCCTAGTTGTATAAGTCGGCATAAAGCCTGAATCTGGGAGAAATATATCTACCCCCCTGGATGCAACCAGGTGACTTTACCTTCCTGCTGTCACATACCCCCCCCTCTTGTTTTAACCTTGGGGTTGGAACACCAGCAATCAGGCATTCATGTACTCGAGACAAAGCATCCACATTCCCCATTTGAACGCCAGGGCGATGCTTTACTGTGAAGTTGAATTCCTGTAGGGCCAGGAACCACCTATTCACTCTTCTATTTGTCTCCTTGTTTTGAGCCATCCACTTTAACGGAGCGTGATCCGTAACCATGTCAAAGTGCCTACCTAGCAGATAGTACCGAAGGGAATCTAGAGCCCACTTCACCGCTAAACACTCCTTTTCAACCGTGGCGTAATTTACCTCATGGGACTTCAACTTCCTGCTGAGGTAAATGACTGGGTGCTCTTCCCCGTTCCAGACCTGGGACAATACTGCTCCTAACCCCACATCTGACGCATCACTTTGTACGACAAAGTCTTTAGAGAAGTCGGGTGAGTACAACACTGGCTGGCTACATAAGGCTTGTTTCAAGAATTGGAATGCTGCCTCAGCCTCGGGGGTCCATTTAATCATGACCGACCCTTTCCCTTTCGTCAGGTTGGTTAGGGGCACAGCCTTAGAAGCAAAGTGGGGAATGAAGCGCCGATAATAACCCGCGATTCCCAGAAAGGCCCGTACCTGCTTCTTGCTGTTGGGACGTGGCCAACTCTGGATGGCCTCGACTTTGTTGAGTTGGGGTTTTATCACTCCCCTGCCAATGGTGTACCCAAGATATTTGGCCTCCTCCTGCCCAATGGTACACTTCTTGGGGTTAGCCGTAAACCCCGCTTCCCGGATAGAGTCTAGGACTGCTTGCACTTTTGGCAGATGTGAGGCCCAATCTGTGCTATGGACAATTACGTCATCCAGGTAAGCCGCAGCATACTTCCGATGGGGCCTCAGTATCTGGTCCATTTTCCGCTGGAATGTGGCCGGCGCATTCTGTAACCCGAACGGCATTCTCTTATATTGGAACGCCCCGTCTGGGGTTACAAATGCGGTTTTCTCTTTGGCCGACTTGGCCAGGGGAATTTGCCAATACCCTTTTGTGAGGTCAAGAGTCGTCATGTATCGGGCTGTTCCCAGCCGGTCGATCAACTCATCTATACGTGGCATGGGGTAGGTGTCAAATTTTGTAACTTTGTTCAACTGACGAAAATCGTTACAAAATCGCCAGCTCCCATCCGGTTTAGGCACCAACACAATGGGACTAGACCAATCACTTTGGGACTCCTCTATCACCCCTAAGTTCAGCATTTTCTGTACTTCCTCCCGTATTGCCTCCCGTCGGGCCTCTGGGATCCGATAGGGTTTTAACTTCACCCTTTCACCGGGCGGGGTAATAATATCATGCTCTACCCCAGATGTTTGTCCCGGCAGCTCAGAGAACACCTCCTTGTTGCGAAGCACAAACTCCTTAACCTCCTGTTGTTGGGGTTGTGACAAGGTGGCTGCTATTCCAACCTCCGGAATCACGCAACCAGTTTGAGCTGGTGACCAAGTTTCTGCGACTAGGGACTCTCTATCCCTCCAGGCTTTCAACAGATTAACGTGATATATCTGTTCGGGCTTTCGCCTTCCTGGTTGTCTGACCTTGTAATTCACTTCGCTCACTTTTTCCATTATCTCGTAGGGGCCTTGCCATTTGGCAAGGAATTTACTTTCAACCGTAGGGACAAGTACCAATATCCTATCCCCCGGGGAAAAGGTACGGGTCTTTGCTCCACGGTTGTACACTCTCTGCTGTGCCAACTGCGCTTGGGCCAAATGTTCCTTCACGATGGGCATTACCTGTGCAATTCGATCTTGCATCAGGGCGACATGCTCAATCACACTCCTGTGGGGAGAACTCTCACTTTCCCAAGTTTCCTTGGCAATATCCAACAGCCCTCTTGGGTGTCTCCCATACAGTAACTCAAAGGGGGAGAATCCCGTAGAGGATTGGGGCACCTCCCTAATAGCAAACATCAAATAAGGAAGTAGACAGTCCCAATCCTTTCCATCTCTATCCACCACTTTCTTCAACATTTGTTTTAGGGTTTTGTTGAATCTTTCAACCAGCCCATCGGTTTGGGGGTGATACACAGATGTACGCAATTGCGTCACTTTGAACAATTTACACAGCTCTTTCATAACCCGGGACATAAAGGGTGTACCTTGGTCCGTAAGCAGTTCTTTACAAATACCCACCCGGCTAAAAACAAGAGATAGCTCTTTGGCTATGGTTTTGGCCGAGGTATTTCTGAGAGGGATCGCTTCTGGATAACGGGTGGCATAGTCCATTATAACCAATATGTACTGGTGCCCCCTAGTGGACTTGATTATAGGACCTACCAAATCCATTGCGATTCTCTCAAACGGGACCTCAATGATGGGTAGAGGGACCAGCGGGCTACGGAAATGTGGCATCGGGGCCGACCTCTGACACACAGGGCAGGAGGAACAATAATTTTCTATGTCCTTCATCACCCCAGGCCAATAGAATCTCTGTAATACCCTCTCTCGGGTTTTCTCTGTCCCCAGATGACCTCCAAGAATGTGCCCATGGGCCAACTCCAACACCAACTTCCTGTAAGGTTTGGGCACCACAAGCTGCTCAACGGTTTCTTCTGCCCTTTTTGCCACCCGATACAGTAGGTCCTTCTCTACGCTGAAGTATGGGTAAGTGCAGGTATTATCTGGGTTCACTAACTCGCCATCTATTTCCACTACGTTTTCCCGTGCCTTTATTAGGGCGGGGTCTTTTAACTGTTCTGTGGCAAAATTTTCCCTGTGAACCTCCAGATCAGAAAACTCCACAGACGGTAGGTTTTCGTCTGAGGAGGTGGGCTCCTCTCCAGTTTCTTGAGTCTCCCCTGCCAATACTGACAAGGGAAATTCTGGAGAGTCCTCACCACTCTCAGAGGAGTTCTGGCTATCACATTCCTGGTACATAGGGGCACCAGTGGGGGGCTCAGGATCATCCCACAGTTCCCAGAACTTCGGAAAATCCCTTCCCACAATGGCATCATGCGGTAATTGAGATACTAACCCCACTGGATGAGAGAGGGTACCTTTGGGGGTCTCGAAACACACTGTAGTCACTGGATACTCTCGGGTGTCCCCATGCACACAAATAACAGCTACCTTGCTATTCCCAGAGACCTCTGTTTTAACTAATTCAGCCTTTATCAGGGTCACAAGGCTACCTGAATCCAGTAATACCACAACATTTCTACCATTAATACACATTTTGCATAAATGTTTCTCAGTTCCCCGAATGGCAGTGCATGCGACTGTCGCACACAGCGACTGACGTCTGTCCATCAGAAAGTCACATTGCATGGGTTCCTCCACAACCGGGCAATTTGCTGCAATATGTCCCGCTTGCCGGCAGCGGTAGCAAACAATCCATTTGGCTGCCTCTTGAGCCCCTGACTTCCCAGGCTGTTCTCGCCAAACTTTGGGTAGAGCTCCCACCCTCTCACTCTCTCCACCCTCACCCCTTGGAATCCTCTTATCCGCCCCTGGGGATGGTCTGGTCTTAGGGTGGAAAGTCCGAGAGTCTCTGGAAGAGGCCGTCAGGTTCTCTGTAGCCAAGTATTTCTCTACACGATCCACCAGACCACCGGCCGTCTCTGGGTCTCCATGGCTTACCCACTTTTGGATGGCAGTAGGAAGAGCTCTCAAAAACCGATCCATTACAACACGTTCCACAATCTCTGGTGCGGACAAAGTCTCTGGCTGTAGCCACTTCCTGCTCAGGTGAATGAGATCATACATTTGAGACCTGGGGGGTTTTCCAAGCTGGAAAGTCCAGTTATGCACACGCTGAGCCCGGACAGCCAGGGTGACACCCAGCCTTGCCAATATTTCAGCTTTTAGCATCACATAGTCTTTTGCTTGGTCAGGCTCTAGGTCATAGTAAGCCTTCTGCGATTCACCAGTTAACAGAGGAGCCACCAGTCCAGCCCACTGCTCCTCAGGCCACTTTTCTCTTTCAGCAGTCCTTTCAAATGTGGTCAAAAATACCTCTGGATCATCCTCTCCAGTCATTTTTGTCAATAAACGACTCACCCCAAAGGACGCGGTATTAGTGGGACGGCTTTCCTCACTGGTCTGCGGACGTTGCTGCATTACTGCTTCCATTTGTTGTAGTCTCTGCTCTTGCTTCTGTAACAGGTCTATGAAGCGGGCCTCAGATTGCTGCTGGGCTTGTTGATGAGCTTGCTGCTGGGCTGCAAGGCTCCTTTGCAAACCTGCATTTGTCTGCTGTTGATTGGCATTTGCTAGAGCCAGCTGTTTCAGTATCTCCTCCATGCTGGCTTAAAAAAACTGCCCGCATTCTCCACCAACTGTGAGGGGGTTAACTCGGTAGCGGGTGTGTGTGACCCCCTGGTTGGGCTCCCCACACAAAAACAGGGCCAGCAGACGGAGGTTGTGGTTTTCAAAATCAAAAGGTGCGGTTTATTTCTCTATGTACAGTGACAAAAACACAGCAAAGCCAAAAAGAAACATAAACAAAATAAATCCTGGTCAGTTTGACCTCTGACTAAACATGCAGGTTTCCTAAACTAACAACTGGGATCAGCCTGGTGCTGTCCTAGTCCCTAAGTCCCTGGTTTAGTAAAAGTCCAAACAAATAGCCACACAGGCTTTGCCTCACCGCACAGGGGTTCACTCTCCCTAGACAGTCCACACAGGTCTGGGTCCAGGCATGAGCTAACATCTAATGAAGCTGGGAGTTTTTATAGAGGCCTTAAACGAACTGACAGGCTTCAGCTGGTCTCATCAACTCCCTGCCTGCACGACGCCCAGCCCTCTCCCTAGAGGTATGAGTCATCCATGAGCCCACTAGCCTCAGCTGGGCTTCATCAACTCCCTAGTTGTATAAGTCGGCATAAAGCCTGAATCTGGGAGAAATATATCTACCCCCCTGGATGCAACCAGGTGACTTTACCTTCCTGCTGTCACACTGTACAGTGAGAGAGGCCATTTGACACTGCCTGCACAGAGAGAGAGGCCGCTTGACACTGCCTACACAGAGAAAGAGAGAGAGACCATTTGACACTGCCTGCACAGAGAGAGAGAGAGACCACTTGACACTGCCTGTACAGAAAGAGACCATTTGACACTGCCTGCACAGAGAAAGAGAGGAACTGCTTCACACTGCCTGCACAGAGAGAGAGAGAGAGACTGGTTGACACTGCCTGCACAGATAGAGAGACCATTTGAAACTGCCTGCACAGAGAGACCACTTGACACTGCCTGCACAGAGAGAGAGTGCTCCGCATTGCCCGCAGTGCAAAGGGGTCACTCTCTGTGGGGGGCAGTGCAAAGCGGTCACTCTCTGTGGGGGCAGTGCAAAGGGGTCACTCTCTGTGGGGGCAGTGCAAAGGGGTCACTCTCTGTGGGGGCAGTGCGAAGCGGTCACTCTCTGTGGGGGCAGTGCGAAGCGGTCACTCTCTGTGGGGGCAGTGCGAAGCGGTCACTCTCTGTGGGGGTGAAAGTTTTCCAGCCATCAGAATACAGTGATCACTGCTGGCTGCTATAGCAGCCAGCAGTGATCGCCCCCAAAAAAAAGAAGAAAGACATGCTGGCTGTACTGAAGTCAGTTGATTGAATTCTGTACAACCAGTCTGCACATAGATCGAAATTCTGCTGGTTCAGCAGAAAATTAAATCTGTCTATGGTGGCTTAAGTTCACCAGTCTCTGGGTTTAATAATATCCTCAAATCTTCTTAAAGGGGTGCTCCACTTAGGTGTAGAAATGTACTTTGAACTCCATCTTATTTCCAGAACTCTTTAGGTATTAGATGTGCAAACAATAAGGTGAGAGCGCATCTAATACCTACTGAGAGTAATGGAAACAAGGTGGAGTTCAAAGTGAACCATGCCATTACTTGGAGGGATTGGCATTTAGGGGGGTAAAACAGGCAGGGAGGAAACCTGCCTGTCACTTTTCAGTGGAGTAGCAGTGCCTGCTGCAAGTGAATACAAGCCTTTGGGCTCACAGTTGTGTACTGGCAGTTTTCCATAGCCATAGTCCCTCAGACTTCTTTTAGGTTGCACATTTTTGCTGCATTTTCTGGAAGTGCACCAAGGATGCAGCATTCAGGACGTTTTGTGCACTTTCAGAACATGCAATAAAAATGTGCAACCTCTATGGGACCAGGGGCAACATGCAGGAAGACTGCCAGTACACCAGCACTGCAGACAAACCGCAGCATGCCAGTATGAGCCCACATCAACACCTAGGAGGGCAAGGTAGTGTCACAGGCTGCTAGAAAAAAAAACTCTTTAGCTGCAGAGAGGGGGAGGGAGGAGGAACTCGCTTGCTTGGACGGTCCCAGCCTCCCAGGAGACTCACTGTATTCGAGCCGACTGCTCAGATTTAACTTTCCCACCCATATATTCCTCTTCAAGACAGCACACGGGTTGCTCGGAGTGTGGGCGGGGAAAGAGAGAACAGGTCCAGCCTCTGCCAGCCAATCGTGTGGAGGAGGGAGGGGCTGGGTGGGGCTGTGTAACACAGACTGTCGGCCCTGAGACATCGCTGGCTCACAGTCCTGGATGGAGATGTCACACTCGGCCAGCACAAAAACTGCGCATGTGCGGTTCTGAGCTGGTGACTCAGCGGCCTTTGTAGAGCATATGAGAGCAGCCCAGGGGGCAATTGCATCTCTGCCCCCTGGCCCAGCCCTCCCCTGATTATCCAGAAGTTCCACTGGTTGCTAAGTCCGTGTGAGGGAATTATCCAGAGAAATCCTACCGGCTGCTAGGTCTATGTGAGAGGCCTATTCGGGTTTTCAAGATCTTTTGAAAGGAGCCGTTTGTCCTTTGGATCGGAAGGAATCCATCAGTGATCTGCTACAAGTATCTGAAACCTCCCCTAACCCTCTATCCTTCTACTACTGCAAGTTCTTTTAATAAAGCATTGGAAAAAGACTAAAGTGACTGGCGCTCACATCTGTTTGACATTTCCTATCATAGACTAATAGTACTGGGACGGGGAAAGGTGGGGTAACGGCAGGACCAAAAATTAATTCAGCAGCCCTCTAGGGGGTATCGCTACATATGTATGTTTTTTATTGATGGATATAACGATTATATATTCCTCATATGTAACATTTAGCATTTAACGGAACTATAGCACACATTTTGATACAACAATAAAGTTTATAATTAATTTCGGTATACTGTGGCTGATTCTCCACAAGGGCTTTTCAGGGGTCCCCATTTGGCCCCATCTCTATCTCTTTTTTTTCAGTTGTGTTTTTTGCTCTGGAGGTATCCCGTTCATTTGCAACAACACAGTAACCGTTATTCCTTCATTATAATACCCATTATAGCAGTATATCGGATTCATGGATGTTTTTATTTTTTTCAAGTGGTAATGACCCCCGGTCATGAAAGGATTAAATAAAAGAGGAAGCAATTCAAATGTAAATATACCAATTTTTTATTGTGTGTTTATGAAAGTATAATTATGGACCTATACACATATTTTCCTTTTCCAACTATATATACTCTGATTAAACCAAGAGTCCTTTGGTAGAATCAATTGGCCAGAAGTAACGATCTAGTGATCCTCTCGCCCATTCGCTGACACACTTTTGACCGAGATTCAAAGCCTGCCCACCACGGCAAGGTAGACTCTTCTAGGGCAGGACCTACACTAAACTACACTAAGCTACCCTACTGGATGCTAGTCATCATTTTTCTAATGTTGGATGTATGTTTGTAGTAGGCCTCATCCTATAATCTGTGTGTGCTATCTACTCTCTCCTAATTTGGTTGTCTGTCTGTGTGCATCTCTCTAAAGCATGGACCAGTCAGTTTATGTACATATGGATGTCCTCTGTTAGTGTAGGTCAGTGCATGCCAGTCATTGTATGTTGACCCGTGTGTGTCAGTAAATAAATGTTAGTCCTCTTTTTACCTGGGCACGTAGCCAAAGTCATCTGCAATTCGGAGTTCATCTTGCCTTTGGTCAGAAAATCTCGGTCCTCCCGATTTAGGATGAAGGAATCACACGCTCTGTCCATCTGTGCATACATCTTCAGCCTAAAGATCTCCTTCCTTTCAGGTGGAAATGATTTTGAAATCTCTTGGTTGTTATTTGGTTTAATGCCTTTACGTGAAGCAGGCTTGAAATGAAAAAATGCAAGCATTGTCAAGCATTAAAATTGCAAAACAAATACAAACTTCAGTACCCTACATTTTCAATAGGCAGCATTATAAAACCCCTGCAGGCCATCAGTTTAAAGTTAAGGTGCTATTAAAGGGTATTTTTTTAAATGAAATTAAAAAAATATTATAATTATCTGCTTTGTGCAACAATATTGCATGTCCTCTTTGGCAGTCCCCGGCTGATGCTGTTCGCTCCTTCTTCCTCCGAGTGCCCTCTTAGCAAGTAGTGTGCTATGGGGGCACCCATGCGAGTGTGCTTCTGAACAAGGCTGTATGCATCCAAAGACACACACAGCGGCAGTAAGCCATGCCCTCGCGCCCTCCTCACAGGTGTTTGAGCAGTGTTGCCAACCGTCAGTATTTTTACTGGCAGTCAGTACAAAATGGCCACTTCTCGCCCGCCACGAGCTCCGTGAGTGTGACCGCGGGTTCCGCGGATTCGATGTCCACTGAGAGTCCTGCGATCATCTGATGGAGAGGAAGAACGGGGAAATGCTGATGTAAAAACAAGCATTTCCCCATTCTTTCTAGTGACAGGACACTGATCAACGCTCCCTGTGATCGGGAGCGGTGATCAGTGTCATGTCACACGTAGCCCACCCCCCCTACAGTTAGAACACATCCCTAGGACACACTTAACCCCTTCAGCGCCCCCTACTGGTTAACCTCTTCACTGCCAGTGTCATTTTTACAGTAATCTGTGCATACCAATGACAATGGTCCCAAAATGGCATCAAAAGTGTCCGATGTGTCCGCCATAATGTTACAGTCACGATAAAAATCGCTGATCGCGGCCATTGCTAGTAAAAAAAAAAAAATGAATAAAACTATCCCCTATTTTGTAGACACTATAACTTTTGCGCAAACGAATCAATAAACCCTTTTTGCGATATTTTTACCAAAAATATGTAGAAGAATACGTATTGGCCTAAACTGAGGAAAAAAATTGTTTTTTTATATATTTTTTGGGGATATTTATTATAGCAAAAAGTAAAAAATATAGCTTTTTTTTCAAAATTGTCGCTCTTTTTTTGTTTATAGCGCAAAAAAAAAACGCAGCGGTGATAAAATACCACCAAAAGAAAGCTCTATTTCTGGGGGGGAAAAGGACGTCAATTTTGTTTGGGAGCCACGTCGCACGACCGCGCAATTGTCAGTTAAAGCGACGCAGTGCCGAATCGCAAAAAGTGCTCTGGTTTTCGGCCAGCCAAATGGTCCGGGGCTGAAGTGGTTAAGCACAAATTTCTGCTAAATTTATGAAGGACTAAGAGGATATAACCATGCCAGTGGTGCAGCAAAAAAAAAAACATATAGCACAGTGATGAAGGTATGTGGTCCAGGCGGTGAGCAAAGGAAGGATTGGGGGCAGGAACAAATAATAACAAATAATCCATCTGTTTATTTTTCTCATCAGCAATCAACAGAAATAAAATTAAGATTCCTTAATATGTACAACTGACACAAGCAAAGCATTGCAGGACAGTCCTACTACCTACCTGCCAGGTATAGGTGACCATGTCAGTGTCCCTTGTGTCTGCACAATCCCTATCATATCGGCAGCTGCTTTATGGGGGCCCAGTCCACCTCATAAGACTGGCGTTACACTAAAAGACTCTTTTCATGCTGTCCCCCTGCAAAGTGCTGCCCTAGGCCTGGGCCTTGTTGGCCTAGGCCAAGATACAGCGTTGCAGGCAAGATGAAGAAGCTGCATACACAGTAAATGATTAAATTAGCTGCTAAAAGTGCTTAAAAACTGAGAGGTGAATATGACTTTACAGGGAATCTTTTTATCATTGTCCCAGTGGAGGACTTATCATTGTCCTCTACTGGGACAATGATAAGTGGTCTTGGCATTCCCCACCCTGCAACCACCCAGGGCTGGTACATAGATTTTTGACACCCTAGGCGAAACTTCATTTTGCCGCCCCACCCCTGACTCCACACCCTTTGCCCTGCCCATGTATAGCCCACCTTTTTAATGAAACACCCATCAAATGTAGCCCACCAGCGCCCATCAATGCAGCCTCACCAGCGCCCATCAATGCAGCCTCACCAGCACCCATCAAATGCAGCCTCACCAGCACCCATCAATGGAGCCTACCAGTGCCCATCATTGAATGTTTTTTGCTTGCTTCTATTCATTCGGGAGTCAGGACACAGACACAGTCCTCCGCCGCCGCTTTGCCTGACACTATGTGCGAACAGAGCGGTGGCTGTCTGCTGATGCTGAGACTTGCTGCAGAGAGAAGAGAGAGAAGAGAGTAGGAACACCAGCGGCCGGGCGCCCTAGGCAGCAGTGCACCCTAGGCGGCTGCCTAGTTTGCCTAGTGGTAAAACCGGCCCTCCAACCACTAGTACACATGCTCCATATATATGTGCGCCTGTGAGGCGAGAAATGCATGAACGCAGATGGTTGGTTCCATACAGGTGACAATTTCCTCGTGGGCTCAGTTAGGTGGGTCGAATTTAGGATCTGAACACGTCTGAGCTCATCGCTTGTAACTTCCTGTAAACTAAACTGAAGCTCCGATCCCACCCTTTTTTGAAGCCTTCTAGAGCCTCTGGCTCTAATCACATGCTTAAAAAAAAAAACATTGGAATACAAGCGTCTGACACCATGCATGTAGATTAGGGGGCCAAACGCATAGCCCCTAATGGACGGGCCGCCACTGTCCCTAACTCACCTTCATACAAACACATACTAGTGTAGCACTACCTCAGTAGGAGCTGCAGGTGAAAGGGGACCCCACTGCTGCACAGCCAGGCACATCAAATCTTCACAAGCACCCAGAGTCAGAGAACAGTCCGTGAGGTTGTTTTTGTTATTTATTAGAGGGTTAATAACTTGGATAGGAATGTGAGGTTATGGGATGCCCACTTGACTTCAAAAACTTCAGGGACAACTTCCTATATACATCTATATAGAAATTTAGAAAGGAGCCAATTACCCTACCACCATGTTTTTTGCAGTGTGGGAGGAAACCGGAGTACCCAGAGGAAACACATGCAGGCACAAGGAGAACAGGCAAAAGGCAGGTAGTGCCATTGTTGGGATTCGAACTGATGATCCCAGTGCTGCTAGGTGGTAGGATCACAAGGTAAAAAAAACATGAAAAAAGAAAACGAATGTAGAGCCACGAAAGACAAATGTAGAAAGGTGGCCCCATGGGATTGTCACCTATTTGTTCTCTAAATTATCCATTATGGTTGTTCCCATTTTGGGCGAAGTTCTTCTTGTTTGCATCCTCCCCCCTCCACTGCCACATTTGACATTTTTTGGGGAGGAAGGGGGAGCGGGTACCTGGTTTTGACAGGTACCTGCTCCCACTTTGAGGTCAGATCGCTGCGGCGATCTATGAGGATGTTCGCCCCTCCCCCCACAGACGTCTAGGACACACTTATGCTGGCCATACACTATACAGAAAATCGGCCGAAATTAGACAGTTCGTTACGTTTTTCGGCAGTTAATGGGCACAAAATCGATAATCGTTGGGATGTTTTTGAGACGAAAAAACGAAGGACAAGTTTGGAAATTTTCTGCTGAACGAACGATAAATTGAAAGGTTAATGTGTTTCCTGTCCGAACTGTTTGCACTAGGTATATGTAAAAAAAAAAAAAAAAATGGATTTATTTATGTCCACTGAACGATTTATCGGTCATTACATGATGGCACTATCGTTTGCTCTCACGGCCGAATGTTCGTTTTTCGAAAATGGGTTTGGCTGATTTTTCGTATAGTGTATGGCCAGCAATAATGTAGGTCCCAGAAGACTGCAGGACCATTCATAAAGCACGGCACGGCTTGCACATGCGCAGTAGGAAACTGGCTGTCAGGCCAGGAGGCTTCACTGCCAGTTTCCCTTAACTAAGATGCCATCACCTGAACCTGAAGCTGATTGAAGAATCGGCTCGGATGCCGACATCGTTGGATCCCTGGACAGGTAAGTGTCCTTATATTAAAAGTCAGCAGCTACATTATTTGTAGCTGCTGACTTTAAATTTTTTGGGGGGAGACTGGAACTCCTCCTAAATATGCCTCTATTGGGAGGGGGCACGGGTTGGCGCATGGAGTGAGAGGATGTGCATTGTGGCAGCTCCCGGTCCTGTCGGCTTCCACGGGGCTGTACCTCTTCCATCACAGCCTGCAATAGCACCAAATCGCTCCGATGGGCAAGGGAAAGCCCAAGGACCAAGCTAAACCCGTCAGCGACCGGACACAGGGCGATTTAGGACGGTTTGTGACCCAAGCTTCTGCGGCCTAGATGAATCAGGAAAAATCCAAGATGGCGCCGGCGCCTCCATCTCCGGCCCGCTCTGAGCCAGCAGCCGCCATGCAGGTACAATCTAGAGGCTGCTCTGCCTCCCTTACAGACCTTGAGCCTCCCCTGCACAGCCCACATAGCCTCTCACAGGCCTCCCTGTGTTCCGGTGACGGTTAGGACATGGAGTCACAGGTGCGATCCATGCACACATAAATGCGATCCCTACCCACAAAATCTGACTTTGAACACTATGTCTCCCGTATAGAAAAGGCATACAGGCAAGAGATAACTGAACTTAAGCAAGATTTGTGGGTCCGTATGGAGGATGTAGTTCTAGAACACCACAGATGGTATATGCAACACATTCCAAACCCATGAGGAGTTTCTCAACTCCCATACTGTCATGTTACAGCAGCTTATGTACCACCAGGATGATATTGAGAACCGTAATAGACGGAACAATATCAGGATCCGTGGCATCCCAGAGACTGTGGAACTCAGGGACCTGGCGGCGGCAGTCCTTGCCATCTTTAACAAGCTACTCCAGCAGCCTAAAGATACCCACATTGAGCTAGACAGAGTGCACAGAACATCCAGTCCGCGGAATTCTGATTCCTCCTTTTATATATGACACGCTTTGCAGAGTGCACTTCTATAAAGTTAAGGAAGACATCATGCGGGCTGCCAGCACACACGATTCCATTCGGCTGAATGACACCCCTGTCATGCTGCACCCGGACTTCTCACGCCAAACACTGGCCATGAGACGCGCTCTTAAACCACTCACATCCCTTCTCCTGGAGAGACATATTAAGTACCAATGGCGGTTCCCATTCCAGCTGCGGGTTTATCACGAAGGCAAGATGGCCCTCTTCCGCACTCTGGGGGACTTGCCACAGTTCCTGAGCACCTTGGAGCTACCTCAGGTCTCCCTGCCTGATTGGCCCCTCCCATCTACCACCCCGGGTCTACCATTCAACTCCCAAAGGCAGAAGATCGTCAAGAACAAGGGCCCCCGGCCTACCACTCAGATGCCGCCTGAAGGCTGACTCTGCCCTGGCCCCAGCCAAATGATTACCTGTTATCCCATACCCGGGTTTTGTTTTTACCCTGACATAGTGTAACTAGCCCTGCCCCCATGATTCTTCGAGACTAGCATCCGAGATCACCTGAGTGGTGTCTCCACCATACCTGTAGCCCTTTTTGGGATATTCCCCATTATTCCCCCATTTTACTGCAATGTTTCTGCCTGCTCGGGACAATTTTTCCTTGAATTTATTTATTCATTTATTTTTCTCTTTTGAACTATTTAATCATTATTCTCCCCACAGTTACTTGGACGCACAGGGATCCTCCTCCATACTGTAGACTAACCTGTTCGCCTAATGATGGTGTTGCCTATCTTCTCCCCCTGTGCCCCAGCTTCATCCTGCTTACCATTGCTCCGCCACTCTTCCTTTGAGCATGCTTTACTACAGTATGGAGGAGCAGTTGTTATGCATGGTGCTACTGAGCCTTATTGTTTATGTTAAGTTAACTGTGATTATGTTGATTTTTTTCTAGTTTAACAGTCATTACTGCACCCCCGTGGATCCCGGGAGACACCCTGTGTGCTTACCATGTACACCCCCCCTTAGGACTGATAGTGCGTGTATATGCACTGTTCTTTTATTAGTCAGTTTTTTGTTTTTCAACCTATTTACTTAATGGTTTACTACTGCCACCTTGTGGCTGGTTACTTTTTCTTCTCTCTCTGTTTTCAGTGGTGGTTCCAGCCTATTACGAACCAAATCCCTTCTCCTTCCTTGTACTGGAGGTAGTTCCCATTCACTCCTTTAACTTCCATCTTTCTCTTCTTTTTTCTTACTCTGTTTTCTCTATCTCCCCATCCTCCCCTCCTCTCTTCTCCCTCCCCGCCTGGGCAGACCCTGATGTTCATGCTGTTTGATGTTGGATCTCTGTGGAGATTTGTTGTCCTCCTCTCTGTTTCACCATGATGTCCCTTGACCACATAACCTTGTCTTCCTTTAACTGTAGAGGGCTAAATACCCCAGAAAAACGGAGCCAGATACTATACCATTTTCACAAGGCTAGGACTCAAATTTTGCTCCTACAGGAAACTCACTTCAGGGGCACGGCCATCCCGAACCTCAATAACCATTACTACCACCAGTGGCACCACAGTACGAAACCACTGACTAATTCAAAAGGAGTGTCCATAGCCTTCCACAAATCTTTCCATCCAGAAGTTCTGGACTCCCTTATTGACCCCCCAGGGCTGTTTTTCTTTTCCTTAAATTGAAAACGAACTC